>FWPY01000002.1:4832530-5432530 GCA_900174645.1 Sonneratia alba | reverse complement strand
AGTGGTCCTTATGTACAGAAATTTGTGATCCGTGTACATAGTATGTTGCTTGGAGTATAATCAACTGGGCCGAAGTCAAGGTTCTGGTTTGTGCTCCTAGATTGACATATTTCTTTAGTAGCTTATCAAATGCTTCATGGTGTGACATGTGCATTTTGGAATTAAGAATCGACTTTCAAGTCTCCTCCTCGCAGTACGTGAGTATTCGTCAATGGTGGATCTTAGAAGGTATTTCCATCCCCGAGAGATTAAACGGTGCCTTCTTTTCATATCATTGGTACTGATTTGTTGGCCTGGTTGCTTAGACCACAAGAGATGAGTCAAGCTGTCTAGACATGAGATCGCTGATCACATTCAGCTGAGCGGCTCCGTCTAGTGAACGAATTGAGTCCCTAAGCAATCGGCTGTCAGTATCGTTCCATCTATTCTGAAGGTGTACTTGCTCTCTTGAGAATTTCCAGTTCTCTTCAATGGATTTTCAAGGTAAGTCCAACCCAACCCAACCTCACGACGAAAAAAACCAAAAGCATTGGCAGTCCATTGCTGGGGCTTAAACTACTCCATCTTATACACCCTCACCCTCGTCATACTCTTCATCTTCCTGCACGCTCGCTCCTTTCCTTCCAATTTACTGACGTCGGCTCTCGGGCCCACTTCCAATCTCTCAAATACACCTTGTGGGTGAGTGAGGTTGATAAACTTAAAAGTTTAAATCGATACGTGGTGATAAACTTTTTTTTATTTAATCGATGTGAAATCGTTTATTTTAACACACACACACCTTCGTATGACAACGTAGTCCACTTTACCACGTACCATTAAGGACAATTGTTTACGAATCATGTATTCTTCTTCCGATCTCGAATAATAGGACAATTTGCCACAAGCTGAGCAATTTTCTTTTGTACTTGAGCTTAATATCAACTGATCACGAACCGAACTTCTAGACTCGGGCCGGGCGAAATGCAAGCCCACTAGTTCTGATAGCATGTTGAATTCATTGTGAGCCCATAAGAAATCGAATTCATTTCCACTTAAAAGTTTCAACTGATGTGTGTGGGTACCCAACATTCTTATAAATTTATAATTTTTTCTTTATTTAATCGATATATGATCGTATATTTCAAAAGTCCGGTCACCTTCCTGCCCCTCAAGATTATTTGATCCGCCAAGACAGCCTGGGGGGGTAACACATGGTTCATGAGCTCACTGAATGACACCCTCGCGGAGGACGAGGCCGAACGCCTCTACTTCCCATCCCAGGCGTCTGGTGGAAGAAGGCTCCTCCGCTTGAAAGGACGCGATGTGACAAATGGGTCGAGGAACTCCTATGCCCTGGCCCGGTCTGACGGCCTGCCAGAGCATTCAGTGCTCTCGAAAGGCCTCAGTTCCGTGTCCCCACTCGTACTACAACTACGAGAACCTGTGGCTTGGGTTAGTCGCGCCATTTGTAAGTTGGTCGATGAAGAACTCAAGTATACGAAGCCTAATAGATGGATTCTGTACCACCACGAGAAGCCCTTCAACTTCAGAAATCTCCTCAGAAACACCAAGAAGACAAGGGGACCAAAGACACAAGTGATTCTAGGAATTACTCTGCCTCTAACAATTCCTATTTCAAATGGAACTTCCACTTAAGCCACCAAGTATGACTACATACCGTACTCCGGAAAGGGCTGGTCTCTAGATTCCACTCTGCACAAGGGCTGTCAAAACCATAAAATACTCGGTAAGAGAATGGCAAACGTATCAGTACTCGTACACGCCTATTTTCATCACGGTACCGCTTCTCATCCAAAAAGTACTCGTACTCACAAGAGTGAATCTCATTGCACAATGAACCATCAGATCATACAGATAAATGATTGAGCTTCTCTGTTTATCAGATTTACAACTACCGGAAGATAATGGTCATCAAGACATGGTTAGAGGGACTAGTCGATGCTCCCAGTTAACTGCAAGTGCGCTCCCAGGGTATCACCATCCATTTTCAGAGGATCTCTCCCTCCGTTTCACCCAACACAGTCCTTTGCCCATTACCCATACTATCTCTACGACCCCATCCATCTTCCCCCTCTCAAATTCAACTTCGATTTGGCGAGTTGTGATGGTGTATCCGTCTTTATCTCGATAAACTTACATGGTTTCGCATTAGAATTGCTCAGAGCGGGAAGAAAAAAAATGAAGGTGGGTGGGCCGGGGGGGGGGGGGTTGAGGTTTTGTGGTCGGGGTGGGTGTGGTGGAAGGGGCAATAAGTTCCATAGAGTACACCTTCGTCTGTCACCATTAAATTCCCGTTGTCCTTCCTTCCACTCGTTCTAGCTACCAAAACCAAAAGGGTAGCATTCCCGGCCGCACCTGTTACGGTTACTCATTTATAACTGGACCCCAACAATTTCGGGACTGCAAGGCCAAGAAATTAATTGAAGCCCCCGACCATAGGGGTGGGTAGTAGTTACAGTGTTGATGTTTACGAATCCCCGAACCTTCTGGTCCTTCATCTTGCACCGCTGGTGTCAGCTCCAAGGTTTTGTGCCATTGGCCATTCACTTACCTTACGTCAAAACATGCATTTTGTGTAGAAGAGTATTGGTGATATGCGGGGTATGGTTAACACATTTCATTTGAGCTACAGCAAACGGGTAATTTGTACCATAGTGTTGCATGCCTCCTTGATCGAAGCCGTCATGAATTCCTCCCACCATATTAGTTTTGATATCACTTGTCATGGGCTCAGATTTCAGAGACCGTGTCGGTGCCAAGGGTGCAGTATGGAGTTCACTGAATGAGCATGCGATCAATAAGCAGAGGACAGCAAGTGGAGTACATACTACCCCCTCCTACAAAATGAAGGTTACGTTATATTAGCCGATGTACACTGAATAATCTGATAAAACAAACTTGGAAATTGCCATTTTCGCTCTTTGCGCGCGGGGGTGGAAATGCCAGCCTGACGTATAATGTGTCAAAATTAAATGTTGTCCATTGAACTGATTTAGACTTGCACAGCTTCAAGCCATCACTAGCTGAATTCGAACACTCGGCCAGAAAATATTGAGCGAATATCATTCACTGAACAGTCACCTGTTCTGGAATGTTATAAAAAGCCGTACTGGAAAGCCCACTCCTCCCACTCCTCCTCGAGGAAGCTCCAGCTCGTGGAACCTCTCTTCTTGCTTTCTTATTCAGCGGAAAAAGAGAGCAAGATGGGACATGAGCATGTCTGTGGAGAGGAAGACATCGTTGTCCACCCGAGGAAGCCCCGGTTCCTCTGCCTGCACGGGTTCAGGACCAGCGGAGAGATCTTCAAGGCACAGATATGTAAGTGGCCGGAGTCCTTCCTTCGGAGGGTTGACCTCGTCTTCCCGAACGGTCTCTTCCCGGCGAAGGGCAAGTCCGACGTTGAAGGCATCTACGATCCTCCCTACTATGAGTGGTTCCAATACAACCAGGTGAACTAGACCTCCTTCCACGTACATTCGTCCGTCAATTTATCTCAGTGGAAAGGGCATCTGATACTGAATCAGTCCGACTAATGCCCTCGTGAAGGAATACACTGTGTACGAGAATCTTGAGAACTGCCTCGAGTACATTGAGGATCTGATCATCAAGCATGGACCCATAGATGGGTTGATGGGCTTCTCCCAGGTACTGTTTCCTCGTTTCCTTTTTCTTTCCATTGAAGGGGGGAAAAGAAAGAGGATCAGCAGGATGAGGTTTCATAGTGATTCATTGTCTCCTGTTTCAGGGAGCGATTTTGTCGACGGCACTCACATCGCTGCAAGCTAAGGTACGAGGATTCTCCCCATAACGAGCAAGGTTTTCAGTGACTGTGGACCGATTTTCTTAAACTTCTTCTAGATTTGTTAATGTGGTGGTGTCATCTTGAATTGTCATTCATATATGTGTATTTGTGTGGTTGCTGCAGGGCAGGGCACTGACGAAGGTGCCCGAGATAAAGTTCTTAGTAATCATTGGAGGGGCAAAGTTCAAGACAACCTACGTGGCTGAGAATGCTTATTCCACTCCCATTTCTTGTCCCTCCCTCCACTTCTTAGGTCCATAATCTTTTCTTTTTTGGTTTTTTTTTTCCAATAATAATAATAAATGGAATAGAAAATTATTATTCTAACAAATCGAATATTTTTGCCGTCGTGCTGGGCCTGGACTGCTCGTGCAGGTGAGAAGGATTTCTTGAAGCCAAATGGGCTTGAACTACTGAAATCCTTCGTGGAGCCGCTGGTGATACATCATCCCAAGGGTCACACGGTCCCTAGAATTGGTAATCTTTCTGATTTGCTCCCTGTACTTTCCTCTCCTTTTCCCTACCCCCCACCATCTTGGCCTTTCTAAATCCTAATTCCCTTTTGGAATTTTTATGGGTCTATGGAATTTCCCAGAAGAAGATAAAGCGCCGGTCCTGATGAAGTTCCTTGACAAAATTGAGAAGATCATGTGGGAGGATCAACGGAAGCTCAGCGAACCATTCTTGGTCCTAGAGTAGATTCGTCATATTTACGCTCAATAAATTTACCGGATCCTAGTACTCGATGTACCCGTGTGTTTACCACAACCTATTACTACCGTATTATTACTCAGAATAATTGTTGTGAGTGAATGCAGTACCAATCGTTACTAATTATAATTTTCCCACAATTTTTTTTTATTATGCCTACGATGACATAAACCTCTATGTTCGACCACATTATTTGTTTGACACAATTGGTATTATTCTTACTTAAATACATGATTGAGAGAGTGCTCTATCCTCAACTGATTTATCGCTCTCGACCAGATAAATGACAGTGTCGTCGGGGTTAGCGCCCGCACGACCAGCCTAAGGCCCATCATCTTATGCTCGGGCGGGTTTGCGTTTGTAAAACTGGATCGAAGGCCCCCAGAGATCGAGCTCAAGCGGGCTATCATGGAACATCGAGCTCACTCAGCTTAGAGCTTTCTTCCTCCTCCTCCTCCATCTTTGCTGGCCCTGTATCGGGCTGGCTGTTTGTACGTTCTTAATCCTTCCCCTTTGTGAATGGCTTCGGATTCGAGCACTGTAAATGAAGAAAGTTCCATCTTTGGATAGCTCTACCCCTTAGTGGCCCGACATGGGTCGAACCGTGATTAGTCTCGGCCTTGTTGGGTTCCTGCATATCAGTTAGTCCAATTGCTAGCTTATGTTTATGATGTTGGGCTTAGTTACGAGGATGTCCAGGCCCCGCTCGTTTAAGGCCAGCTATGAGGAGGAAAAACAACTACTAAAAAGGACATGGATGGATCAAAAGGGCCGTAGAGGCTTGAACTTGGTAAAAGGAAAAAAAAAAAAGCAAAATATTATATAGAATTTATTAATTTCAGTTTTTTTGGCTAAATTATGTTATTTCACCATTTTTATCCCTCGAGTTCAATCCATAAATCTATCTCTGAAGAACATCCGAATATAACATATACGATTTCGATCTTTTGATAAGAGGGGAAAAAACTTTATTTTTTTGGGGGGTTATTTTCCATGACCCGATAAATGGCTCTGGGCAGGTTTTATATCTGTGAGAGTGATGTTTGCCTGCAGATGAAATTTACCAGAGCTTAGCGTTCATGGTTGATAGTTTACTGATAAATTAATAATATGTTGAATATCATATTTATGTTTTAAAATTTTCGATAGTTAGTATCTGAAATTTAATTGACAGACCTCAGACTGTACAACATACCATCCGATAAATTCATTAATTATTACGGTCTCAAATATAATCAATATAAAAAAAATTGACGGGAGCAGGAGAGAAAGCAACGGTCTCCAGTCTCCACCCACCATTATGAAGGGAAAAAAAGGCTGATAATTTTAAATTCTGCCTATGCATTTTTAAAAAAAAAAATAATTTTGGGGGTGGGGGGCGCAAAAAAGCCATTATTTTGACCACCACCAAAAACCAAAAAGAAAAAAACTCAAGGGCAACCCTACTTTTCCTGAAAGGCCACACGACACTTGATGGAATTGCAGAATGTGACCACTCCACTTTCTCTGTCTGAGATACCTCATCAGTATCCTCCTCCTCCCTCCCTAGTCATATGATTCCTCGGAGCGCGGTTCAAGCTATAGGGTGGTTTTGCATCTTCTCAGGACAAGATGCAAATTGCAAGTAATGATAATAAGCTTGAAGTATCATGGAGGGTGGAAGATGGGATAAGAGGGATTGGATGGTACATCTTCTAGTCCATCAATAATGCCCTATGGATTAGCACGACAACAACATCTGTGAGTGTTCGTGGCGGGCGGTGGTGGTGGTGGTCAGGCCATCTCTTCAAATTTCTAGGTCAAATTATGATGTCCAACCAGCAGAAATTATAACTGAAAAAAAAAAAAAACAAGAAGAGGGTGAGGACCCCTATCTACATGATCTAGGACACACATCCACTAAATTGCTCTTATTAAACCATTTGAATTATTAAAATGGAAATTATGAACAGAAATATATATATAAATATAATTATACTTGGACGCTAATTAATCAATTAATGCCCATCGAAGGACTTACAAATATCGGACCACAGATGCAAGGAAGAAACTGTTGCATTATTCAACTGAGACCCACCAGTCTGGGAAGGCCCCAGCTGTACTAATTTCCTTTTGGGTCCTCTCTTTTTGGTGATATTGTACTTTGGTAGGATCATAATTATAATTTTATTAGTCGGGTCATTTTCACAAAATATTCTAAATTCGTGTGAAATAATAACGATTCTTTAAAATAAGCACATATATATATATTATTCCAAAAGGCTAAGAATCCATGAAATTATGCTAAATTAATGTGTAAGTGGGTTGGGTGTGCCATACACTTTAGTGGTTGACCTCGTGCTTCGTTCATCCATCAATGTGCTTACCAGGCAATCTATTATGCCACAAAAATAAACTACACTAAACATATATATATAATCAATATAACTGTCGGACCCATAACTTCTAAAGCCAGACTAGATTAGGAATCGGTTAAAATATGAATTCATAGGTCAAACCGAGAATTCAATAAGTCGAACTGTATATTTAATAAATAATATTAATGATATAATATTATAAATAAATTGATATAATATCATATTTTGATAATAATTTATAATAAAAATCCTTAATATATATATCATATTAATCATAAATTTAACATAAAATATAAATATAAATATAGTAAAATAAAATAAATATATTATAATATTCTTTTATTTTTTATTTTGAATTGACAAGTTTTTTCACTTGTTCAATTGGGTTTGTCGATCCAATAAGAAACTAGCCGATTCAATCGGAGCCAACATAATTTACAATGCACTTAGATTAATTTTGATAATTGGACCGGATGAGTGGCCGGTTCTAAGTGGAATCGATCGACCCATTTCAATTTTTAAAACTATGGTTGGACCACTCCTATGCATAATTGAACGGGTTATGATTAACTATGTATATTAAAAATAAGAATCCAACCGTCCATAGTTTCCAATGGTGGGACCGTAAAATTTTTCATATATATATATATGTGTGTGTGTGTATATATATGAGATGAGCTTATGTCACATCGACTTATTATTATGTACTGCAAAGCCATTCATGTATCCCAACCCCCATAGCTTACGGATGGCCCACCATCTTTCTCGGGCTGGGCGGTGGCCCACACTCCACCCCTCACTTAGTCATAGCGCCACAGCCATGTGTGGTGGGCCCCACTCTTCATGTACCGGTCATGCTGGCCATAGTTAAGAGAGCTAAATGATTCAATTAGAGGGTATTCTAACTTGATATTTTAATTAAAATTAATATTTATTAAGTTATCTCAATTAAATTATATCAAATTTATTTTTTTTCATGACAGGATAAACTGATGGTATATGTATATATATATGTTTTTTGTAGACGGATAATTCGTGTTGTTTGGTGGACAAAGTTGGATGTGCCGACCAGACTTGGGGATTAGGTCCTTTTTGATTGATTCAATCAGGGCCGTTGAGATGAGTTCCAGTAGGTGACAACGCATGCCCACTAAGGGAAAGGGGCATTCACCGAGTCAGACGGCTGAGATTGATAGATGCCACAGCCTCGTCCTCTCGATGAGGTCAAGATCAAGCCCGTGTTCATGATTCTCTCATCCATTTTCATGGGATTTTTTATTTTTTATTTGGTTCCAAAAAGGCAAAGGGACAACGAGCTCTCACATTGCATCTGCCCTCCAACAGTCTCAATCCATCGCCATCACTGTCCTGCCGCAAGCTAGAAAACAAGAACATAAATCGATGCTAATGATCCACGGCTTCTTGGGACCCCATTAAAAATGCAGTCAATTGGAACAGGGTACACAACCTGTGTGCAGTCTAGTAGTCACTTTGATCGAAAGATGATCGCTTTTGGCCCTCAGCTCCATCCAAGACGGGGCGTATCACCGGATGATTGATAAGTTTTGAAGGTAAATATAGGGGCATGACAGGTCATCCTCAACATTCATATATGCTGGTGTATTATTGCCATTGCCTAAAGTAATATTTTTCAAATAAAACATTTATTTGGTCCCACCTTAATCTCCCAAAAATGCAATATTAGTGATAACAATAACAATAATACTATAGACAAAAGGTACCAGATATAGTAAATCAAGAGCATGATTCCACGACAACTCCGGCAATGTCATCCTCCATTTTACTCCCCAAGTAGTAACAGTTTCAGAGAAGGATGTAGCATATTGATACTATCTGTAGCAATGCAGTGCAGAGCCGTAGATCAGATAGCTCGAGTTTTTCTTAGCCCTCGTATACCAACCCTTGACATGGATCAGTTGCCTCAACAACACAGAGGGAACCTGGTACATACCCTTGTGCAACACACCTCCCGCACATCTCATTAACATCGGTCTCCCGACGAAACAAGAGTCTCCAAAGACTTCCATCAGAGGAAGATGAGGAGGAGCATGGCATTGCTAGTAAGACAGAAGTGGCCCATTCCACATTTTTTTTGGCATTTATTGTTCACAGCTCTCAGCAGCATCTGCTAATATAATGACATTAATAACATTTATAATGACAACGATAATATTGATATCTCCGAGAGTAATAAATTCAATTGTTAGGTGCTTGTACAACACCACATCTGAAGAAAGGAAAATCATGCAACTTTTCGAGGAGCCGAAAGGGAGAGAGCAGACAGATGGAGATAGAGACGCGGACCATATCTGGAGCAAATCAGATACCATCAGCTAAAGTAGTCTATTTAGCCCCCGCTGTCTAACATTTTGAATAGGAGGGTTCGAGTTGAAGCTCTTCTGGATTATCCCGGTCAGGAGCTTTGCTGAAATTTCGCTTCCTGATCAGAAAGTTGTGCAATGCCTATCTTCTTCCTCCATCAGCAGAATATCCACACAGAAAAATGATGAAGTCCACCTCTAATCCAAGAATAGAATTTTTCCTCCTATCTCCTCCACTAATATTCTTCTCAAGGGGAAGCGAACACAAAAGCCAAACACAGAACAAAAGAACAGAAAAGGGCCAAGTCACTCATCTGACTCCATTTGCTTCAAGAAGCACTAGGTCAACAATTCACATTATTCATTGAATCGCAAGGGCCCAAAAACATTGAGCAGCAGAGTGGATTCGCTCGATTAATAGAAGGAATCTCCAATGGAAAATTATGGCTGCAACTTATGCCAGTAGAAAGCCATTCCCTTGATCTTTAGTTAACTCGAGACAACTTCTGCTCATAGTAAATTGTCTACAAGATCGTCACTGATTCAGGAGCATCATTCCTTGGGGATCAAGCGACCTGTACATGTAGAGCACTGTGAAGTTGTTACTGTCATCCTCCATCATTGGCCCCTCCTCCTCATCATATCTAAGCAGCTCTACGACCATACGGGGCATTGACCTAGCAATGTCTTCACAACCCTGCCTAGAAACCCTGCAGGAAGACATCCACAGAAAACGCATATTGTAGTAGCGGTGAGCCCCAGCCCTTAGGGCTGCATCCCCAAATGGGCTGTCCCTGATCTCAAGCTTCTCCAGCCTTGGACACCCCTCAAGGACATACCTCAGGGCCATGTCACTATCCCCGGCAAATGCAACTGATAAGGTTCGGACCAATTTCCCATACTGTCCTATGTACCAGAAGGCCTTGTCAGTTAGAAGCCCTGAGACAGCAAGGCGGGTCAGCTTCTGACAGTTTTCTCACTATGGCTCCAAAACCTTCATCCATAGGCTTACCTGTAACAGGGTCAGGCTGGTGGCGGCCCATTATACAGAGACGGAAGACCACGAGGTCTGGGCAGTTCCTAGACATCGCTATAACAGCCTCATTGGTCATCCGCTGACAGAAGTAGAGGATAGACTGGAGCTTTCTGCAGCCCTCAGATATTGCCTGGAGGCCCACTTCGGAGACTGGACCCTCAATACCCTCATGAGGGTTAACAGGGAAGACCCTCAGCTCTCGCAGATCCCGGCACGATGCAGCTGCTGCCTGAAGTCCCTCATCGCACACCGAATCGAGGAGCTGCATCCAATGTAAGAGAGAAACAGCATGAGGAGCTCATACATGATTGCCAAAAACGTTGCATGCATTGCTTGGTTGTCTTAGAGAACGTCCTTTTCTCAAGAGTACAAGAATTTATTTTTGTTGTCTGAAATATTAGAAAACAAATGTGCTGTCTTTATTTGGTCATCAAGAATAAAATTTCTTAGTTTTCTAGCACAAAATCATTTAAAACTATAATTTTGGAAGGACAAGACAAACGGAGCAATTTTTAACAGAAAAACTCCACCAAACAAAGCCTCATAAGTTGCAAGAGTTGGAAAGCTAATACATACCCATAGTGTCTGAAGTTTGCAGCAGTGGACAATGACCGATCCGAACTGCTGGGGATTGATATTAGTGTAGCTGAAGTTCAGAGATGTTAGATTCACACAGACAGGATATATTGACGGTAGGTATTCGGGCATGACCTCCTTGAACCCTGAGAGACAGACTAGGAACTTGCAAGCCACAAAAGCAGAGTGGTAGTCAAGCTCCTGACTATCATCCAAGTTTTGAACATTCTCAGATGGGCTGAAGGAGCCAGTTCCAAGATGGGTCAGCTGGGGGGCTTTGATCAATAGCTGATAGAGCTGTCTGATAGAGACGTAACGGTTCAGCCTCAGTTTCTTCAATGAAGGAGACCGGGCAACAAGCCTCTCAAGAGCCTCAAAATTGATTTCACATTCCACACAGTCAAAGATCAGAGACTCCAAACAGGTCTCCTCCCCAGGAAAGCAAGATATCCAATCCACTCTGTCATCTGTCACCTCAGTATCACTCAAATCGAGCACCCTAAGTTGCCTGTTACACAATTAAAATGCAGAAGATATACTCAGTTCCATATGCAAACTCACAAAAATTTAACATGAACGCAATTTGCCTTTTTGATCTGTCCAAACAACAAAAGTAAAGTCAAGAAAACACATTGAAATTGCAATGCTTAGGAAAATGCTAATGAGAAGTTCGATGCAATCACTTTTCCATCATTCATCAAATAGCCCTCTTGATCCCACGAAGAGAGCGCATTAGGGGTCCATATCAAAGAAGAGATACATCTACACATCCCCTCTATGGTTCTGTGTTCCAGACATGAAAGTAATCCTCCATGGATAATCACCTTACCATGCCCTGATGCTAAATGAAATAAACTAGAGAATAAATAGTAAACTACCTGCAATTGTAAGCTACTTTAGAGAGCCCTTTTGTACCGAACCCTTCACAGAAGACGAGCTCGAGCTCCTTGAATTGATGGAATGAGTCGGCAAGCAGGGTGAGATCATCATTAGTTAAAGACATCCGTTTGAGGTATACCTTCTCGAGCCACGGGTATGCCCTACATGTTTGATTAAGGAAAAAAAATCGAGTGATCATGTTAATCTGGATCAATACCATGAAATAGAACGATAGAAGGTAGGTCCAAACACACAAAATTCATATCATAAATAGAGGACAAGTAGTTTCACAATCTGTTCCTTTCCCTATAACAAAATCCAACCGTGCGAAGAAAACTAAAGAAGACATCTTGACCGCAAAGTTCCATTTTTTAGTCACATACTGAAGACGTTTTCTAAACAAATATCAAAATTTGAACAGTCCCATTCCGACACAAGATAAAGCCAGATTTAAGGTCGGTTGAGCCCAAATATCTTTTAGATTCCACCACGGCCTTAGCTGATACGGGTGTTGATGTTACTGAAATTTTTGCTGTACAAGATGCATTGACGATGGTTAGCAGGGAATGAGAGTGCTGTTTTTGGCTTTAAAAAAAACAGAAAAGCTTTAAGAAAAAGGGTACCTAGCCATGGTGGAGACCCAGGGGCCGAAGTGGGCTCCCCAGTTGCGGGGCATGAGGTTGAAGTCGGCGAAATGAGGCCGACCCTTGATGTAGATCGACCTGACCTGGGAAAACCGGTCGATGGCCCGGGCAGGAGAGACAGCGTAGCAGTTCCCGATGAAAAGCTCCGACCGAGTGAACGCCTCAGCGCGGTGCCACGACCGGCAGACCAACGAAGCTGCGTTCCGATCCCGGCGGCAAGTCAGAAACTGGAGCACACTCTCCAGGACAGTCTCCAACACCTGGTCGGGCGGATGCGACCCAGATAGTGGGTTCGTGGCGGTAGCCTCCACGGAGTGATGATCGCCGTCTTCCTCCGACATACCAGCTCGTGGGAATCAGTCTTCTCCCGGTGAAGATAAGTAGACACACAGAGAGATACTTGAGATTTACTGCGTTCGAGTTTGGTGGGCTATTGATCTGCGGATCGGTGCCAAATTTGGATCTTGATTTGGTGTTGGGGAGAAGAGTTGATCGATGATCAGTTAAGGCAGCGACTCACTGGCTCTACTCTCTCTCTCTGTTTCTTCTGATTTAGCTGTCCCTCCCTACCTCTGTGCTTCTTCTGATTTTCTCTCTGCTTTCTTCCTCTTCTTCTTCTTTGTTCCCTCTCTCTCTCTCCCTCTCTCTCAGTGGACAATCCGATGGCTGTCCACACAAGGACGCCGCTCATCCTTCCTCTGCTCCATTATTTGGGGGAGTTTACATTTTTCATTTCCTCTTTTGCTCCCTTTTCTACTGTTGAGCTGCTTTGCTGCACCTCTGCTTTTGTCTTCTTTTTTTCTTTTAACAGTGCTTTTCTTGGATTATTTTCCATCCTTAATAATGGTATCTCTCTGTTCAACATTATTCTCCGGAAATTAATCTCCTCATCCTAGATTAATCATAATATTACCCGATGCACACCATATTCCATCTACATCCTAGAAAGTGCTACATGCTGCTCTATTCCTACATCCCAAAATCCATGTAACCCGTGTAGGTCGATGAAGTCGTGCTCCAAACTACTCATGCATATCATAAGAAGCCAATTCGGTACGAAACGTGTCGACTTACTCCAACTCTCTGGTCATGGAGGATCAGGCAATGCTATCAATTAATTGTTCGACCAATTACAGAACCAGGGAGAGATTTCCGGCATGTCCCCAAGATCCACCGGGGTTGTGGGCTTCCCTCACTGTCAGGTTCTGGTCCTTCATGTGAAGAGGCCCACAGATTTGAGCTCCTGGCGGGCTGATTCCCAGTCTTCAAATCGGTCCATCCTTTAATTGGCATTCTTCTTCATGTGAAACTTACTCAAAGAGCAAGATTAAACAGAGGAATCCTTGTTATATTATATGGCTATTCTTGCCAAAACGACTGCATTTACTAACCCTCTAATGATTTAGAGAAGCATTTCTACCGAACCTTTTTCTTCTCAGAACACAAAAGGGGTTAATTCTTCTTTCTTATGCCTTTTGGAACAGATCATGCTATTGAAAGTCAGATTGTCATTTACAGTAAGATTTTTACCTTTTGCTTTATTTTCTTTTTTCACTTCTTCACAGCCATCGGGATTTTCTCTATGGGACCAATGAATTGGAGAGACTGATTAGCTTCAAAAGGGCCATTATTATCATCATTTTCCTCTCTCATTACCATTCTCATGACCTTTAGTGGGGCATAAATCTAATGCCCAGAACGTGAAATATTCAGATCCTGGTGGCATGGATCAAATCATGTGATATGGCAACGAGGAGTGGTACACGATATCGGTAGCAATGGATTGAAAACACAACAGATGGATTTTCCGGCATTTGATTGTTACAAAACTGAATTGCCAAAAGGAGAGAAATTTATGATACATTCCTGACTAGAATGACTGTAATTGGAAAATAACACCAAGTGTAATTGGTTTCAGGGATGGATGGAGTAGTACTTATTACTTGACCTTTACCGTGAGGAAGCGCCAAAAAAAAAAAAAGAAATGGCAAAACTGGAATGCCGGAGGAAAAGCCGCTGCTTTTGGGCATCATCTTCCTCATATAAGGGTTAGGGTTTTGCTGGCAGGGGACACTGATATGACCCTCCAGAGAAAAGAAAAAGGAAGAACGAGGAAGGAGATGATGCAGCCTATCTATCCCCCGGAATTGGGGAAAGAGTTGTTTCATTTTTTATCACTCATTTTTAGGTCATTTTGATCGTACTCGATTGGAGCTTTCCCATGTGACAGTTGGATTTCCTCTTGCCCCTTTTTTAACATTATCATCGTCATCATCATTCCTCCAACAACAAAGAAAAAACAGAGAGAGAGAGAGAGAGAGAATAATCGATGGCTGGACTTCATTTGAGAAGTCGATCAGTGTTTACAAGTTTTGCTACAGAGATGGCGGTGTTGGATTCGGTTTCTTGTACCAAACTCGAGCCAGGAGGACCCAAAATCCTCCCCCATCTATCTCAGCACCTCATGGTCAAGCCCCGCAGGAATGGGCAGAACACATCCATACTGATGTCTCATTGTCTGTGTTGAATAGTGTCAGAATGAAACCATGCACAGTATTTGACAATGGCTAACCATTCACATTTTCATATGCAAGGATGTTTTAGTACATACACTTGGTACAAAAAAGGCAAACATAGTTTTTGTTTTTGCCGCCATCTCGATATCTCCTCCCTCATCGTTCAGCCATCGACCTCTCCGACTGTTCTCCGACTGTGGCTTTTACTGCCACCTCGAGAGTCATTGATTCTTGAATTTTATGCATGGAGAGAGAGAGAGCCCCAGAGGATTCACTGATGTAGACTTGTCTGAGTAGGCCGAATCTGCTGCAAGGATCGTCGAGGCCATTGAGATTGAGTGATCGATCCATGATTGAGCTTGGGTAGGTCTCATGGCCCTATGTGGGCTAACCTAGGGAACCCTAGTGGGCCTGAGCTAGAGGCCCATAAAGTCGAGCAGTAGCTCATAGACCCAATTCGGGGTGCCAGGAGCGGAAAGGACGGGTTAAATACTAGCGGGGCCCAAATGTGGGCCCTGTCTGAAATCTGCTCAGACCAACTTGCATGTGTCTCCATCCGTACTTGCAGTTGCAGCATATGAAGGGCCGGCCAGGACACAAGACGAGTTAAATTTTATTTTATGAATAAAGCGTCACTTTCACCAAAAATTAAATTTCAAAGGGCCCTACCGAATTAATTATTAATTAATAGAAAAACCCATTTTCAAATTCCGACTATTTATTCTCCATTTTTTTTTAAAAATATTTTTGAATGAGATTAGAGAAATTGAGGATATCTAAGAGGGTAAAATATTGGCCATAGGACAAAGAGATACAATTAGAAGTGTAATCGATGAGACTCTAACCATACACCATGATTTCATGGGCATAAGGGAGGGATGATACCGAGTGTACTATCTCCCCCGCGGGTGACTGCTTACCTATTGGGTATTGATCAAATAGATGGGATGGATGGAGTTAGGTCTGGTTCTACCTGGTAATAGCCTGTCGAACATTTTTTTCATTTATGCACTTATTGACTCTGAGAAAAATAACGTTATATCTAGAGCTTTCGGGACCATCTGGGTAACATGCTTGCTGGGGTCGAGAATGGATATCCTTGGATTCCCTGTGTAAGTTCCCATTTATGTGTGTACAACTATATTGTATTGCAATTTGCAAAACGTCATCAATGGACGATAATTCTGGACAGTCGTGCAGGATGGACCAAGGGGGCCAATGGCGCTCCTTCGATTTCTGATGAAATTACTCATAAATTGCTCTACTCGAATGGTTAAACCACCACCCCCTCACCTTTCCGGTTCACCTCCCCAGCATCTCGGTCGCCAGGTCCGAACCCCAGGCTCATCCCTAATATCCTTATTCAGCTGGGAATTAGAAGGAGTCGAAAGCAAGGGCTTGAGCAAAGGGGGGAATTTGTGTGTGCGCGCGCTAGCTGTAGGGCAGAAGATCTCTTTTATAACCATAAACAAATTTGTTAGAATAATTCGAAATCTCTTTATCTTAATTAAGGTTTCGAGTCAAAACATTGTAAATGAAAAGAATTTATGTCGAGAAAAATTTACCTCTTAGTTGGATCGAGAGTAAAAGAAGCATGCCTTGCCTTTTGTTAGCGGGGGAAGGGCAGGGACCATACAATTGGTGGAATCCAGTACAGAAAGCCCGTGTGCCTGCTCCCATATCAGTTGTAATCTTCTCGATCCCATTTAAATTGAGCAATTCTCGTTCAAATTCCAATTCAAATTGTAGCCCACAGTCATAAATATGTTTTACTTACTGCCATGTCATATAAAGTCGAGAAACAAACCCTTAATCATAAGAAAACACCTCCCCCCTTCGCTCTTACTGCGAAATATTCCGGCTACTGCAGCAAATCGACACGCGGTAAAAGCGCAAATTTCAAAATTTCCCCGTCGAATCTAGTACCACGGGATATGATTCAAAATTCTGATTTCAAGAGAGTTTAAAAAATAGTATCTACAAATGCTCTGAACTAATTTTTGTACTTGAATTCTCGAGTCGGTGGTTTTCCACAACAACTACACGAACGTAACCTCCTTGAGTCGAGCCTTTGATCAGACGCACGCACTTGAATGCATCCTTTCAGAATTGGTGAGCGTAATACCAATTAATTCACCCATTCAAGTATTTCCGTTCTCAGAAAATAAGCCGACGGCTGGCCGATTGAATTACAGGAGCACATGTACAACCATGTGTATATTTAGTCGAGTCACATTCGACCATAAGTGCACATATATAACCGATAATAATATTGAATTTCTATAATTTCAATTATTTATTTATTTCCGAGGCAATTAAATTTATCTAATAAGCGGTCTTACCAACTTGGATAATTCCGTGCTAGTAATCTAATTGTCCGAACCAAAATTTAATGATTATGAGAAATTACTTATATTATGTGTGACCCATTAGACTTCACATTGAGCGGATATCATATTAATTTCTTATTAGAACATTCAATAAGATTGCCGATTAACTTTTAATCAATTAAATCAACAAGTCGAGATTGATATCTAGTGATGTGTCATAACTACTGGATAATGAGGATTTTAATCGAAGGATTGAACACCATTTAGTAATTAATTTATGTGTAATTAAATCATTCAGTTATTCAATATTTCGAATAAATTAGGGTATAGATAAAATATCAAATCTTAATATTTATTAATATGTATCTCAATGATAAAGTACCAAAAACTGCTTTCGAATTTTTCATTATACTTTAATTATAGATTTTTTGAGTCAATATAAAGTAGAATACACATGATATTCTCTTATCTTGTGAGGAGTAATCGCTTCCATATTTATTGTTTATGACCTCCATAAGAGCATCAGTTGGTCCAAAATACCTTATGCATGATTAATATAATTATGTTAAGGAATAAACAAGAACTGTAATTTAACTCTTACAAAGTATTGTGGTAATCTTAGGTTTAAAAATTATTTACATATATTATTACCTGAAGAATAATCTAATAACATCTATTGAAATTCACTAGGCATTTCCTAAAATGTTCAGTAAATGCATTTTTATAATAAATAACTGTACTCTTACACTAATGACTATTCAAAAATAAGTTAACTTTATAACAATTATACTAGTCTAACTAATTCACCAATCCTTTACTCAATAATTTTACGGCTATAAATATTTTAAAATTAAGTTTTATGTGTTTTAAATTTCACTGTCATAATTTTATCATGATCCTAAAATAAGTATATTAATTTATGTATCATATTGTAATAATTAAATTACACTCTATATGATGAATAAATAATACATTAATTTTATATCATGAAGAAGATTGTACCCAACCGCATCAAATGCATTGGATTTAGAGCAGTAATTCTGACATTCTCGTCTCTCCTCCCGTCCGAACTAAAACTAAGATATATATATATATATACTCTATCGAGTCTATGGGTTGATTGCAGTATTCGTCTCCTTCATCATAGTTTACTACTCTCATGCAATCAGAAGGTATACTATGTGACGAGAAATATAACAACGAGCGTACATGCTGCAGATGATGCACCTAATGATGCTCAAACTCTCTGTATATATCAGCCCAAACCGATGACAGTCTAGATATGTCAATTAGGGTGCTTTTATCTTTGAGCTGGGGGGACAGATGTTTCCGAGTATAATGCGATCGAAGGAAAAGTGCTGTGTGAGTGAGTGGGACTGTGGAGGTGGACGGAAGGCATCTTAATCTGTCAGCCTAAATAAAGGAAGTGTGGGGCGGGGATGTGACACAGTTTTATCTCTTTTCAGTACAGAAGATACGCAACGAGATAGATAAACCCTAATACGGCCATTGGAGCTGAGCTGATGAGAGGCAGGCTGAGTAGTGTCTTGCAGAGACCCCATTAAGTGTTGTCCCCAACTACCCCACTCACTCACTCATCAGCACTGATCTCTCTGCCCCTTATAATTTGACCTCTGAAATTATGTGTGATATGGGGTTATGATTTCCCACTGGGAAATGCTCGTAAATGTGGCGTATTCTTGAGGCGTCATCTTAAGTTTTACTTCACTTATACAGCAGACACAACTGTTGGTGAAGAGAAGAACATTATAAAGTGCAATAGAAAAGCCCAAGGTCGCGCAAGTGTATATCATAAGGTCGAGTTAAGACCCTGTTGTCATCGACCTTATGACAGTGAAAAGTCACAGCTAAGACAGTTTTTGCAAAAAGAAAATCATTGTGATAATGTGACATGTCAGATCCAATTCCCTTTTTTTCCGTTCCTTTAGCATCTCGGTGCTTTATCAATTAGAGTTATCGGATTCGAATTATTATGAAGACTAAGCTAACAAATTATTTTAATTATTCATCATTAATAATGGGATCACAAAATTTCTCCATGGGATGATGAGACTGTAATTGGAAAAACGAATTTCTTTCCTTATGTTGCGTGCATTCCCTGCTATACCTATGCGCATGCAACTGACGACGTCCAATGATCCATTGTTCACACAGCTAGTGTTGAATATGAAATATCATTTCTTATACGAGGGTGTTGGGGTGATTATATACCCTTTTGTATATCTTAAATAAAATTAGGATAGAAAAATTCTCTCCATTTAATAAGTTAACTCAATTCTAAAGTGATAAAAAAAATTATTGGCAACATCTTAGCATATATATATATATATATATTTGCTGAAACCGTCGAGATGTGGCACTCTGGATGCCGAGGGTTCATGTGAATCAGTAATGCTGACAGCAGATTCCATTGCACACACCTCTTACAACATTTT
This sequence comes from Sonneratia alba, assembly GCA_900174645.1. Taxonomy (NCBI): domain Eukaryota; kingdom Viridiplantae; phylum Streptophyta; class Magnoliopsida; order Myrtales; family Lythraceae; genus Sonneratia; species Sonneratia alba. The sequence goes on along the minus strand of FWPY01000002.1, from coordinate 5,412,878 downwards.
GCAACAGGAAATTAAGGTGAAGCTGAATGCGATTTGAATCATGCTGAATGGTTCTAATATTTTATTAGATGATACTCGTACTTTTAATTTTATAAATATCTGTCATATATCCAAAAATCTAATTCTATAAATAATTAGGGCATTGACACCTATGGAAATTGTTAGAATTTCTTAATTTTCTGACTGGTACATTAATGGAAATATGATTGGTTGAATTTAGTGGGGGTTGGCGGGGAAGTCGTCAGAAGGGTTAATTATGGGAAACAAGGAAGGCCGAACAACAAGGAGTGGAATTGGAATTGGAATTGGATGGATGAATGAGGGACAGACGAGAGGGAAAGCAATCAGAGAGACCACCAGGGAAATTAGCTGTTTCTGTCAGACCATTCAATTGTCCTCTCTCTCTCTCTCTCTCTCTCCCTTCTTTGGGTGCATATTTGGTGAACATCCGGTACATAGCTGATTTAAGTCGAAATTTGGTGATATTGCAGTCTTACTCATCCGCAATCAGAATATCAAACCAGATCGAGGTGAAGAGGCTTTTAGAGAGAGCCCACCATGTCTCTTCTGCCCGACCAAAGACAGCTCGAAAGACCTTTGGGGATCATTTCCCCACCCCTCCGACAGCTTAGTATGCCACTCACTACTCATTACCTTGTTAACTTTCTCCAACACATACTCCACTTGCCTCACTGCCTCTCCATTTCCCACATTCCATATCCCTGTTCCCCCCACCCTCACTTTTAAAGGCGGGCAACCCCTAATGTTCACCCCCCAACTCATCCAATTTCTGATCACAGCGTGCTGTTAATGAACCTTGACTCAAGATCCGAACATGCACGCTTATTACTTCCCTACTGCATGCCACTTCACTCTAAAGCTCGAACTCGAATCTTTCTCTGGTGGAACATTATGGGTGAGGGCGGTCTTTTTCGATCGAAAAAGAGGATCACCGGGAAGGCTTTCCACCAAGACAACCCAAGAGATTGCTCGAATGTATTCTGCTGCATCTCAGGAAAAAATGAAAAGGCGACAAATATTGCTACTTTGTCATTCTTATAACTTGTTTCAGACAGATACAAAAGCTTTTAACTTGCTGGTATTCACGAAAACTTCCAATGCTTTCCCCATTTTTCCTTCTCCTCCTACTGTGAATGATAAATTTTCAATAACCCAATTATCTGTAACTTCTGTGATGGATTGCGTACACTGATTCCACAGACACAGACATACTATACACACATGTACATCAGAAAGATGTCGCTAACATATAAATTGATTAAGATATAAATTTCCGAAAATTAACTATTCATGCTCCTGCCAGTGCCGGTGCCACCATGTATGTCCATGCATGACTGAGAACCGGCCAGTCCACATTCACCATATCCATTTCATTCGCGGCTGGCTCACTTCTCGATACTCGGATGATATTAGACTCCCATTTGGCAAGTCCCAGCTTAAAATAGAGATTGCCGATCTTCTCCTTCAATGAAATCTTTATTATTTTTTCCCCTTCTTATTAAGTGGTTTTCGTTGCGTAGAAGTTATCTGACAGCCTGCCTCGATCAAGGGATGAAAATGGAATCGCAAAAGAACTTTGGTACGGCCTTCACCGCCACGATTGAAGAACGTAATTAAAATGAAATGGGACGGATTCCGATCCCCAAAGAAAAGCAAATTGAAAGCGAAATTAAAGATAGACTGTAAATCAGGGGGAAAGTGGTACGAGTTTTCTGGTCGGACTCATCGAGACCCACCAGGCGAGTCATGTGGACGAAGAAATATTTTTCTAGAGTTCATGGAAGATTATATGAATTTAGACAGATTAAGTCGCACCGATGAGGAACTAGAACTCGACACCTCGAGACAAGTTAAAAACGATATATATGTATGTATGTATGCATATAATTGTTCTAATTTCCTCTTTTATGGACAGGGGAATTTTGGGTTTACTAAAAGCAAGGAAAAGACAGAGCAATTAAAGGAGAAGAGGAAATTGTGAGGATCAGGCTGCTGGAAAAGACAGATGTTCGCAGGTTAGAGAAGATCATTACAGTGTGACAAACAGGAGCCTTGCATGCGAAACACGTTTTAATAACATCCTAATTTTTAATTAATTAACCCTACTTAGATCATGGACATGTATGAAGTAGTTGACTGCCGCCGACGCATAAATTCATCATCCACTTCATTGTCTTCTTTCCCCCTCTAGATCTCCACCCCTCCCATAGCTTCTCAAAGGGAGGAAAATGAAAGAGTATGAGAATTCATGTTGATGAGAATTGAATTCAAAATTTTTCAATTACTTTATAATATAGCTCATTTGAGTAGCTAAGGTTGTTTACAATCAATTAGCAAATTGCTGATATATGTGTAGATAGTGAATTAAATTGATGCTGCCCATGCATTGGCCATTAGTTCTCAACCGACTGCAACAAAATAAACTAGAAACCGATGAAATTATAGAGGAAGCCGAGCTGATCAGGCAAGTGATGATGATACTCGTAAAAAAAAGGAAGGAAAAAAAAAGTTAAGAGATGACGATGAAGAGGAAGAAGAAGAACCCTAAATTAAGTGACCAACTCATCGGCAGAGCGAACTAAATGTCCTTCTGGATCTGTCAAGCGAACAAAAGCCTCGTCTCATCATCCCAGAGCTCGATGAGTAGTGAAGATGCCATTCGGTTGATTAACTGATAGATCAATCTCGATCGATCCTCTCCTCACTAACTCATATATATATATATATATATAAATTAGGGTTTCTTACCAAGAGTATGCTTGTTATTGTGCATCCAGACCTTGAGGACGTGGCGCTTGACCCCGGTCTCGGAGCAGAACTCCTCGACCGCCGCCTCGTCGTGCTTCTGAATTCGCCAGCCGAGCCTCTCCGCGAACACCAGCATCCTGTCCTTCTGCTCCTGCGTGAACTTGGTCCGGAACCGCTTCTTCAGTAGCCCCGCTCTGCCCCTTGCACCGCCACCGCCGCCGCCGCCGCCGCCGCCGCCGCTGCTGCTGGGGTTCGACACATCCTCCAAATCATCCCTCGATGTCGATGGCAGCGCCAGAGGCCTGTGCTGCTGATGCGGCGGCGGCGGCGGCGTCAGGTGCAGGTACCCCGCCGGCGGAGGCGCCGCCCTGTAGTATGGAGAGAACTGGTGCTGGTGGTGGTACTGAGGGTGGCCCTGGTGGTATACGACTCCGCCCCCGCCCGAGGAGTGGTCGGTCTCCTTGCGGTGGAAGTTGCGGTGGCAGCCGCAAGCGGCGCACCGCAGCGCGTCCATTGTGCCCTCCTCACCGGCGGCCATGAACTCTCCGCAGCCGTCCACGGCGGTCTTGCCCCTCTCGACAGCGTGATTCCTGAGGCACTCCATGTACCGTACGGGCCAGCCAGGCATGCGAGCTGAGGATGCACCGCCGTCCCCACCGCCCGAGCGCCCCATGGGTTCGGCATGTCCTCCCTGGGGAAGGGCCTGCAGCGGTGGGATCTCTTCCATTTCTTCCTCTTGGTCTTCATGCTCATCGAATTCCATACTCTCACTTTCCTTTCCCCCAAAATATACTTCTTCAGGGGCAGCCCCTCTTTTTTTTTTTTTTTCCTATGTAAACTTTTTTGTTTGGAGTAACTGAGGTTTTTCACTAAGAGGGGGTTGTTGGAAATCTTTAGGTGGCCGATATGATCTACACTGCCATCAATAAGATAATACTATCACTCTTTTGAATGTATATATAACAAATGGTGAGTGTAATGACAACAGTATTCTCGAAAATAATGATAATAATAATATTATTATTAAAAGCAGCAGCAGTAGTAAAAGAAGCATTTAGAAAATCTAATAATTAATTAGGAAAAAGATACAGAAAGAAACTGATGAAATGAGGAGATAAGAGGGAAGGGAAGAGTGTGGCCATCAATTCCTCGCCTGCAGAAAAGAGGATGTCTTACCCAAAGCCAAAAGCCTTTCCTATGCTTCTGCTTCCACATACATACATACATACATATATATATTGTTATTAAAGAGACTTATGCGGATGATAAGTGAAGAGAATAAAAGAATTTTGGAGATTTTTTCAAAAGTAAAATTAATTTTTTTCCATTAGTAAGAGGGGGTTAGAATATTGCCAATCATACAAGTCTATTCTCATTTCATATAATAATTCTATATTTTATAATAATCTCAATTTGTATTTTTTTAAAAATCTCACCAGAGAGATAGAATATGAGAATAAAGGGAATAAGAATACCTATTTATAATAGTAGTTAAATTCGTGATCTCTTAATATCAGTTTACTATCTTTCGGTACAAATACGAAGTACATATACATGCATCTGACTGAGCGAATTAATACGTACGCTGGCACTAGAGATTCTTAACCACGACACCATTCAAAATTCAAATTGATAAGGGATGAAGACTTTTCACATTATGTATATGTCGACAGAGAGCGAGCTCAACATATGTGGCCTGACAAGACTTACCAATATTATCATATAGTGCATGTGCAGGCGTTTCCTAGTGACTTGCGAGTTGCTCGAGATCACATACTCTAACTCAGGCCTGCAATAACATTCTCAAGCCCATGGCTTGGGTATGCTATATTATAAGAAGCTTGATCTTAATTAAGGAGAACATACATAAAAAACCTAGTTAACCTAACCGCGTGGATCATCTTTGGGCCTCTTTTGGTTATCTGTTACAGCTGGGGAGGGACTTTCACAAATGAAGAACGGAGGAGGAAGATGCATGGTGGGGTTGTTTCTGAGATGGAGAGAAATGAATGCCCGGTTATTAGCCGATCTTTTTCTGCAGTCACCCCATGCCCCCCAATGGGAGGGAATCGCTTATTGCCTGCTGTTTGCTGACCTCTGGTTTCCTGTTTCGTGCTTAGGTTTTGCCCTTTCCTTGCGGTAAAGGTCGGATTCCACCATTTACTCCTTAGAGTATATGGAAACTCTGCATAAATCCTTATTTACATACGTGTGTGTGTGTGTGTGTGGTGTGATTTGCAGTGTTGCGTGCGGTTCTACTGAAATAACGTAAGAGGTGAAAGAAAAGATTGTCGTCTTATACATATATGTGTGTGTGTGTACATTTTTTTTCCTTTTTATTTATTTCTCTGCACTTCTCCCTCTGAATTACCCTCAAGAGTCAGGAGTCATATTATTCAGCCATCAGTAACCGGCTTCCTGTTTATCTGCACGACACCAGAGCTGACACAAGCACGGACCGCATCCAGGTCGATCGGGGCTCTCCCACTATTCTTTCGGTCCGCTAGCTAGTTCGATAACTCTTATAAAGCTCATGATGTAAACCCCTTAGTCTGAAAGCTTCTCAACAAGCCGGTACTGCCGTCTGGCATCGTTCGGACACGTAGTGCAGGGTTAACAGCCTAATTAGCATGGAAATATTGTATTGTTGACTGCGCATGTAGAAGATCGCCCAGATAATGTCAACAAGTCAGAATATTAATTAAAATACTTGTAGGAATCATTCTATAATCTCACACAAATAAGCAATATGGGTTTAAATTGATCATAAAACTCAAGAGGTAGCACCCATTTTCCTTGAGAGACGCATTCTCAAAGCAAAAGATAGCTTTCACATACTTTTTCATGTCACCGGATTACGGATCCATCATCGCGAAGGCATTAGCGGTCTAGACATAGCATTTTATATGAAGAAGTGGGTGTGAAAATTCATTCATCATGAAATCAATTGAAAATTGAGAAGTTATGCATCCAAGTTCCTTGAACAATTAAGACTCCTCCTCGGACTATGTATCTTCATCTTGTCGCTCATGATCTCGTGGGTATCTCATGTAATGCCAAAAGAATTGCATACACCTCACAAAAAGGGTGGATATGTGAATGACATGATTTTCACACAATTTAAGAGCCACACGTTATATCTTCCCTTCCAATTTACGGACGGGATCTCATTACGCTATGTCTACACGACCACACAGGGAATGAAGTGCCGTGATGTGGGAGAGTTGACTTTCGAACTTGAAGGTCCAGTTCTTCCTCACGTGACATGAAGGACGGAGCTAAACAATTTCGACCTCCCGAGGACGACGATCAGGAGGGAAGTCCGGCCGACAATCGAACCCCCCCGCCGGCCCCCCACCTCCACAAGTCTCCTGCGAGTGCGCATTCATATCCCTTCCGCTCGGGTTTCCGTTCCGTTCCGTTACGAATTCCCGCGTAGCCGTTATCTGGGGGGTTGTAACGGCACGGAGATTCGGAGGTCGCCTCCTGAGTGTGCGTGACAGACAGACGGGAGAGGGAGGGAGGGAGGGAGGGAGAGGGAGAGAGAGAGAAGCGGGAAAATGGAGACACCGATTGCGACAAGACATGAAGGTAAACAGAATCGTGGGCCCCACTCCCTTACTTTTTCAATTTTTTTTTTTTTTAATTTTCCGTTTCCATGCAATTTTCACCTGCAGCCTTTTGAGGGTACGGTTGGATCGAGGGTTTGGATGGACGAGGATGGCAGCGATGTCGGGGGCAGTTGAATTTCTTATTTGACAACTTTCAAGAGGGATGGGGAAGATTAAGTTATTATTATTTATATATATAATTTTTATTTATTAAAAATTTTATATGTTCAAATGAAAGGCAAACCTAGGATTTAGACTGATGGGGTGAACAGAAAGTCTTCTGGTTGATTGACCAAACATGATGTAAATAAGATGGTGATAGTTCCGTACCGGTAAGCTAATAAAATGTAGAAAATCAAATACATGGTCTAAAATTTTTGATAGTGAATATCTAAAAGTTAATTAGTGGAGGGGGGGGGGGTGTAAGGAGGAGGAGACCCGTGATGACTATCCGGTACGAAGTGCAAGGCAGGAAATTACTCAGCGGCCATTAAATTTTCCAAAATTTAGTCGAGGAAGCACGCAGTTTCGAGTCGATTATAAACCGAACTGCATCCTCTCCTCAGTTAAAGATCAGCAAGAAAAGCCGATCGAAAGGAAGCCAAATGGGCATACGTATCCTACACAACTTATTCCACGCGTGATCGAACTCAACGCAGCAGATACGATAAGGCATTGAGCACGCACGCGTATCGAGCAGATGCAGGAATAAAATGGTCCAATGGGCCTTTCAAGGCCTTGCTAGTCGGCCCAATATAACAAATTGAGGCCCATAAAGTTAAATTTCGGATTATTTTATGAGAGAAATACAAACGCCTAACAGTTGAGAGATCCCATCGAAGTCGTGAGGCAGGCACCAGAAGCATCAGACATCATCATCCACTGCTCCAGGGTCTCCGTCATCTTCTCCAGGACAGCTGAATTGAGACACCAATTATTCCAAGATAGCCTCTGTCGACTGCTCCCAGTCCCGTCGTGTCCTCCTTCGAGATCGAACCATTAAGACCCGCTTGTCCGGTGATATACCAAGTAAGAACTCATTTGAAGCACCTGAAGATCGAAAAGCACCCCAAAAAAAAAAAAAAAGGATCACGAATCTTTCTAATGATGAAGAAATTACGGGCATCATCGGGCAATGGAAATGGTGCTGTATTTCATTCCCATATGTACGAAGAATTGACTTCAGAACAGTTAATCTACAGTTGCAACGAGCGGCTTCTCAAGCAATTTACTGTCGGATCCTTCCTAATTGTCGCTGTCAGACCTGATCGCGCCCTTAGACTGGTCCTTCCCTTCCGTTCACGGGGCAATCGGCGCCACCAAACACTGCGCCACCGGATGACTACTCCAGTGCATGCGCACCCACAGACCTGGACTTACTCAGCCTCACTGCCACCGGCCATTTGTCACCGCCGGCCACTCCATGGCCCGCTTGCCGCCTCCAGATGTAGCTCGACCCGGGCCCCACCGATCTAGATCTGACCACATGTCGGCTGACCCCTGAAGCAGTGGTCCTGCCTCCGCCGTAACCTGCAGTATCCACATCCAATCGGTCTCCGCCGGATTCGATGTTCGAAGCTGAAACACTGGACACCTTCCCAGTCCGGCTTCCGCTTCCGGGCCTCTTAGCATTCCTGACTTCAGCGCCAGCTTCTGCCGCAGAATCTGCATGCCTTCCGGTATCGACCCAGCTGGCCCGTCGCCTTAAATTCCCCCAGAGCCGTATCGCTCGGACCTTTTCCCTCGCTATCTCCAGCCTCTCCACCACCTCCGCCATGCTGGGCCGCCTCCGTGCGTCTGCCCGGACGCACCGTGCGGCTAGCGCTGCCATGAGGTGGACGATTGCAGGGTCTACCAGCAGACCGATCCTCGAGTCACAGATGGCTCCGAACTTGCGCGACTTAATCAGCGGCACAGCCCAGTCGACGATCGACGGCGGGCTATAATTGACATCGATCGCATTCCTCCCGCTAATCATCTCTAAGAGTAATATCCCAAAGCTGAACACGTCGCTCTTTTCGGTCAGGTCGCCTGGAGCCATGTACGCCGGGTCCAGGTAACCCAGGGTGCCAGCCGGCGGCGTGGAGCGAGCCCGAGCGTCTTCCACATGTCCTCTCAGGGCGAGCCCGAAATCACCCAGCCTCGCGTTCCACTTGCCGTCGATCAGCACATTCGACGACTTGATGTCGCGGTGCATGACCGGTGGTTCCAGCTCATGGAGGCCACGGACTGCCTTGGCCACCTGCAGTGCGAACCGGACCCGGTCGGTCCAGCCGGGCGGCCGGGGACTCCTGTGTAGTAGATCATAGAGGCAGCCGTTCGGCATGTACTCGACCACGATCAACCGCTCCTCAATCGACTCATCGCCGTCGCAGACTCCGATCAAGTTTACCAGCCTCGGCCCTCGGACGCGGGACAGGATCTCAATCTCGTTCTCGTAGAAGTTGACAAAGGCGGGTAGTTTGGCCCTCTTGACTGCGGCGATCAATCTCCCGCCGTCGAGGGCTGCTCTGTAGACGCTCCCGTGACTGCCCTTGCCAAGGAAGCAGTCGGCGGAGAAGCCTCCGGTGGCAGCCACCAATTCGGAGTGGCAGAACTTCCTGATCCTCACAGGCTTACTACTGTAGTTATTGCCATTGAAACCGGCCGCGAGTTCCCGCCTTCTATTGGGTGGGGCGGCGGTTACTCGTTTGCAGTCCCAGTTGTAGGGATCGCAGGTAGAGACGGCAGATTCTCCATTGCAGGAGATGTAACGTCCCATATGAACTATGGAGGTTTTGTTTTTTTCCCGACGACGAGGAGGAGGAGGAGGAGAAAGATTTGTTATTTCTGAGGGGCGTAGAGAGAGAATGAGGAGTGGAACGGTGGACTCGAAATATGAGGGCGGTGGCGGCGATGACGCTGGTGGTGGTGGTGGTGGAAGAAGCTCAGAGCGGCAAAAGCCATTCCCATTACTGCTGCAAGAAAATGTGCTGTCGCGTCTGTGTTTTGTCGGGCCCTTTTGCTTTCCTTGTACAGTGAGTTGCTCTCTGTGTCTTATTCAACTGCTACAGCTGAGACGAGATGATTTAGCCTTTATCATTTGCAATTTAATTTTCTCAAACTCATTCTCAAAATAAGAAATATAATACAAGGCAGAGCACATGAATGGTTCTGGGAAGATGATACGACCCGTGTTCACGAGCAAGAGAGATGCTATCATTTGAACGGATATGGCTTAAATTTAATTTCAAGTATCAAGCATTACACATCCAAAAATATAAAGATGGCCAATATGAGTTGATCAAGATTACTGGATATTCTTTTCTCATAAATAAGATCTCGTATTCCAGTATAGAGAGTATTTATCCGAAAAACTCTTTACCCCTTAAATGAGTTAATTTGATTCGAACTACACGATCATTTATGACCAGATGGCTTATGGATAGCATTTGTTTTATACCAAAGGGAAATATAAAGTGAATTTAACAAGATTGTCTCAACTATCGCATGACTTTAATAATTGGGATATGAATTTATTCGTGGCGGGTAATGCATTGCAAACGCGTGCTTACCTCGGGGCGGGGCCGGAATGTCTTGAGACTTGGGGGGTTTGGTCATAAAGTAGTGGGCCCGGAGGATCCTTACCCATATCCAAGACGCTTCACTTTTATTTCTTTTAGACTCTTTTTTTTTAAAATCATCCACAAAATCATTTTAAAAATTCATAAGACCCTTTTTACTATTTCACTTAAATAATTAGCAATACGGTTATTCTTTCATCAACTTAGTATTAAACTAATAATTCCCTTACTGATCCCTTAAATAAGTGATTCAATGATTGAATTCTAGGTTAGAAGGATTGACAGAAATTTTTTTAAAATTCTCGACCTAATAATTTTTTTACAAAACTCAACTAGTTAAACTTTCCGACATTAGACAACAGAAAAAAAAAAAACAAAAAAACAAGTGAACGGAGGTCATTATTATATTCCAAGCGTCGTAATCGACCTTTACATTATGCACTAACTTTTTCTTGGACGTTTTCGGGCACTCCGATTTGAAGTGCTCTTTTCACTTTGAAACTTCGCATTGGAGACGGAGTGGACCAACTCATCATGATGGTATCGGTCAAAAGAAACTGCGAAGATCAGACTTATCAGAATCAGATTCCGCCAGACCTCATCTGCTCTGTTTACTTTGGAAAAAACCTGCGAAGCTCAAGCTTAGCTGAACATCGTAGCAAGTGGGGATTTTAAACATGTTAGTTTGATTGAAATCAGTCCATCATAACTACTTTTATTGTACTGAGAAACAGTTACAAATTGAGTTCAAAAAATAGGTTCGTTGAATCGGAATGGGTTCGATAAGTTTTCTCATTAAATCCGCTATGACAGGAAATTGGCTTGGACCACCAAAAGTTATGTCAATCCTTTATAGGTTTTATTTTAAAAATAATTATTTATTTTAAATAAATTAAATAAAAAAGATGAGAGGCCTCAGCTTAGATTTCAAAGCAAGTGAACCGTGAACTAGCCCACATAAGTCCAATTTTGGGTTGATTCATGGTTTCACTTATAATTAGATTAAACCGTTCCAAACACGTTGATCTGGACTAGTCAAGAGCTGACCTTACCACCCATTTGCCATCTCTAGTGCCAACGCGCTGCTCCCCGGTGGTATAATACAGCAGAAATCCCACCTTGCGTGTGGAAGGCATCTGATGCAGATTACCATACCATGCAGTCGCTTGGCTTATCTTACCAGGAGGTTGCTCTTACAAAAATCAACACACGATGACGACTAAATTCGAGATATTCCTTTTTCTTCTATTTGATATGTGGTTTCTAAATCAGTGGGCACGATCGGCCCAAGAGACGCACGGAAGACTGTTTGCTGCCCACCTGAACCTTATCCCGCCAAGACTGTAACAACCAACTCGAACGTCTTAGTTGATTCGAGATTGCCGGATCAGGTGATGTATATGCATGCACACGGATCCATCGCTTCCTGGGCGCGGTCTTTGCATCACGATTCGCTCAGACGAGTTTTGGCTATTTATTATGCACGCCCCTGCCCTCCGCCGGTCTTGGGCTCTAGATCTGGTCAAAGGGCGACAGGAGTAGTAAAGGGGACTACAGTGCAATAAAGGTGAAGCTGGCTCTTCCCCTCTTTTCAACCAGTCTATTGGATCCGATGCTCCACGTTTTGCGGTAGTTGTTGCCTCAGGCAGGCCCTTGGGGAAGATCAAAGTAGATAGATACATACATACATATATATATATCATCTCGATTAAATATATTCCCTCACATATCCATAGAACTAACTTTAATTGGTATTCTAAATTAGAATAGATCATTTGGTAATGATTTCAAAGAGTAATTTTACAATTTAGCCCTTATTTCTCTGTCTCTTTTTCCAATCTATAATTTATGGAGGGCATTTTGTGAAGTACATGGATGATGATACCAACAGCCTCCCGTGAGTGCTTAAATAGAGTGGATCATCATCTTGCGAGATGGGCTCGATCGTAGGGAAGAAGAGGGCTCATTGGGCCAGCATAGACAACTTGCTTCGACCCAAGGCCCGCTCTTTTGTTCGATACGTATCACAAATTCGATTCCAGCAAGACGAAACCATCTTCTACGTCATTAATCCCAAATTTAAAACCCAGAAAAAAAAAAGAGGGAATCTCAAAAGCCTGCGTATGTACGCACGCAGCAACATGGAAGCGTGACCGCAGTGATTTTATGCACGCAGAAGCTTGCATGTTGTAAAAATTCATCCTTACAACTAAGGGGTTGAAAAAGTGGTAAGCAACTCGGTGCCGCTTAAGGAGGTTAGACTGGGAACCGACCGGTTCAATAGAAGTTTTTCTCTTTGAATGTGCAATTGGGTGGTCGGTTACTGGTTGAACCGGCCGATCCGGTATGGGTTTTGAAACTATGTACCCAACACCCCCACAAGCAAAAAAAACAAAAAACAAAACAAAACATAAAAAAAGGGAAAGAAGAAAGTAAAGATTCTTGGTACTACCATCTGTCGATTAAAGTCATCAATTAATGCGTAAATAAGAGAGTGGATTTATGCTGCCGTCTGATGCGGTGTAGCTGTCGGATGAAAATGTGACTAATGTTTATCTATTTAATTATTAAAAGATTTAAAGGTGTTAAATAAAATATAAAAGATTTTAGGAAAACTAAAAAGAGAGAGAAAATTATCATAATTTTAAAAATTGGATCGGGCTTGCCGGTTCAACCAAGAACCGGCCACTCACCTGGTACGGTTCCTTAAAAAAATTCATTTCACTTTCAATGAGATTAATTCCGTTTGAACAAGCCAGTTCCTGTATGACCAATGAATCAGTAAGAAAACCGATAGATTTAAAATTAAAAAAATAAAATATATTATAATATATATTTTTTATTTCACTAGATTTATATTTATATTAAAAATTATATTCAAATTATATCAATATAAATTTATTAGTAATATTATTTATTAAATATGTAGTCCGATCCATAAACTCATGCCTATACCGATTTTCGATTCAATCCAATTTTAAAAACTACCGTAATTGTTGGATAAAAATGAGAATAAAGATTTAATGATATGGTGTGACAGTTGTATAGAATGCATTCTCCTCCTCCTCCTCCTCTGATCCCTTCATCATCATGCAATTGGACTACAGCATATGTATTCAATCATCTAATGAAATGGCACAAGCTACCAAATTTATTACAGTGGTATGTATAATCCTCAAAATAAGGTCAATGGGTGGCACGGCACATCCTACGTGGCAGTTTTTCTCGAGTGGCATCAGGAATAAAATAAAAATAAAAATAAAATCCATTTAAAGAAGATGAATGAACAACTCCTTTTCCTCCGATCCAAGCACGCTCGGTGGTTCTCGGGAGTATTGTCGAATCGGTCGGTCGGTCGGCGAGATTAAGAAAACAATCGGTTGAGAATCGTTAATCCACAGCCTCATGGCCCCCAGTGCCTCCGGAAGCTTCCTCCCTCCGAAACAACAAGTTCATTTACAGCTGCGACTATCGCACCTTCAATTCTCCTCATTATTCTTGGCTTTTTTCTTAAATTTAAAAATATTCTTCGAACATATTTTATTTTTTAAAACTTGTTAAAGCCACTTGGCCAAAAAAAAAAGGTCACCCAAGATGTGCCACCTAAGCATTCAATAGTAAGAATAAGAAATTGGCTTAATTTATGAATAATATCAAACCATATATTTTTACTTTTCAAATTCAACAAATTTAGTTTTTATGAGAAAAGCAATAAATCTGATGCTTTTATATTCAATTTACACCCCCAAGACTAAATTATAAGCTAGTACGGAGATTCCACGCATGTGAGTCTAGAAAAACATAAAGGAAAAGGAAAAGGAAAATTGAAGGGTATATAAAATTTTATAATGAGAGCTCGAATGTTTTATTTTTTTATTATTAGATTAAAAATAATAATATTATTATATGTAGATATATATCTGCCTATACATTACACATTTTCAGGTCTGTATCCATATATTCACCGAACAATAATCCAGCAAAAAATAAATAAATAAAAACAAGGGGGAACGAGAAAGAGGTTTGCGATACTATGTATTTTAGCTTGAAACCTCGTCCAACAATTTATACCTTCTAACCTTATTCCTGAATACCTGTTTTCTAATAATCCCTTGACTGTGATTGTTATCCCCGGACTCGTTAGTGCTACCTGTAATATCCTCAGACTTGGTCCTTCTGAGCCTCTCCTCGAGAGCCCCTCTGGTGATGATCCTCTTTCTAGTGGCAGACTGAGACAGCGGCGACGGTGGCAACGACAGCATCTTGCGCTGCTTATTCGGGTCGCGGCCGTCGACTCGTACGACCGGACGTTGATCGCCGGTGGGTCTGTCGGCTCTCGACTTCTTGCCGGTGCTCCTGATCGTGCCTTCCCCTTCCCTGTCACCGTTCCCATGGGATGTTGAAGGCGGGGATGTGGAGTTCTGAGTTGACTTCGTTGCTGGGTGATCGGTTGGGGCCATGAGGCACCAGTTGCAGACTCGATACGACTCGGCCTTTGGGTAGAGATTGCTGCAGTACCTGTGAGCTCATTTTGTTTCGAGGGAGAGCAAACAGACTCAGCCAATCACTGTCTAATGTTACTGAAACCGGATCGTGAAGAAGGGGCTCCAAGGAAGCAAAAAACTTGTTTTCCGCATTGATTTCTACCGTTATATACGGTTTATTGCTTGATGGGATTAGGAAAAATCTGAAACTTAACGCGGATCACAACAACGTCAGTCCTGCATCTGAAAGGAGTGATATTTTCCATTCCATGGATGAGTTAGCAAACCGATGAAGATGTTTGCTTGAAACAGACGGTGTGTCAGTGGGGGAAATTGGTGTATATGATCGACAGCCATTTCGCGATGTAAGAAAAGCAAGCTGCTCATCGATGAAATCTTTATAGAGACATGATGTCTCCTTGGTCTGCACCGAAACCACATACGGAAGTTCTGAACCATGAACGACTTCATTGAAAACGATCTAGCGGAATCGTAAACTTTCGATTGATTCCAAATCCAGTCTGACGGTGAGAATAAAGGCAGAGGCCAACCAACACCTCAGATTCAGAATCAGCCAGAAGAAGAACAAAAAAAGAAAAAAGGGACACACGGACAGACAGAGATGAGACCTGTGTTGTGATCGGAAGCTGCAAACCTCGCACTGGAAGAGCTCGTCGGACAAGCCGTAATCGCCGCACATACAACACTCCGAACCCTTAACCCCGTCGGTCTCTCCCCCGCTCCTTGTCACCATCATGATCAACTCCTCCTCCTCCTCCCCGTTTTCCTCTCTGTTATCATCTCATAGACATGTTCCCATGGAGGGAGATTTAGAGAAAGGGAGCCCTATTATTCCACAAAGTACAGAACATATATAGATATATATATTATATAATTAATTGTGATGAGCAAAATAAGACTGGCAAGTTTGGTTTTTGGGTTTATAAAAATTTATTATTTAGCATTTAATTATTATTGTCTGCCCTGTCGCAAAAATTAATTATGCAAATAGTTTCATTATAATCATCACGGTTTATCCTCCGGAACCCATTTTACCGATAGTTTGACAACATACAGTAGTATATCAGGTACATGGTTTAAAATTCTTGGATGTCGGCACATGTGAGTAAGTGGAGGGTCCAGATATAATAATGTACTGTTCGATAGATCAATTAGTTGGTATGAGACTGAATAGAAAAAATTGAGGGGTGAGCAATTTTTCATAAATCATCAAATTTCCACCGACATTTTGAGATTTTCTACACACGCGGCAGACAGCTCCGCCTGCCCAATTGGCTGAAAGCGAAAGCGAACAACACGATCCCACCTCGAACGGCATAAAGAGAGAAAATAATAATAAATCAGAAGGATTCTAAAACGGATTATACTGTACACAAATAAATCAGGTCCACGAGACGAGCAAGAATCGCACCTGAATCTTCAATAGTAGTGATTCGACATCATATTTATATGTTAACAGTCGCAAGGGATTCATTCCTTCATTCCCCCGTATAAAGCTGAAAGATTTTTCTTTTTCCTTTTATTTTTTATTTTAAATGTTGTTTGGGCAAAATGTCGGGACAGAATTGGGTTTTCTCTTTTATTTTTGTGGGGGGTTGGAGGATTGAATGTTTGTTGGCAAGCAGAGGGTGAAGTGGGGATGAGATGAGGGGGACCCCGTCTGATTTCGACTGGAGGACATCTCTTTCTTGAAGCAATGTAAGACTACTGACTGTCTTACCTGTTGGCCACGAAAGGATGACCACTTTTACGGTGCGATGACTATCTCCAAATTGAGAGTCGCGTGGTATTGATAGCTGTGTTCGCTACTTCTTATGTCGGACCGATGTCCAAAAGGGCGTCTGTGATAAGGGGTAAGGGATAGTAGTAGATCCATCCATCATCCCCGCTCGCTGAAGGAAGGAAAGAACGGCAGTCGACTCGCGTCCTCTTAGCATTACTCGTGTATGAATAGAATAATAGATCACCGGATGATCGAGTAACAGAGGAAATAAATAGCACAAAGTTGGTGTCAGCACACCGACGTCCCGGTGTTGTTATTAGGGGGTTCTCGAAGTTCAACCCCGGAGACGGTGAGTTTCGCGGGTATGATGAAGCGTGTGAAACGGCCTCCGTGCATTCCGTGGAAAGGTCGAAGCGGATCTCTTTGTCACGTCACGTCACTTGCCAAACTGCACGTAACTCCGTCCCATCAGATTATTCTGTCCGTTGACTCACGGAATTCTCTAGACTGGAAGCTTTTTATAGCTGATTAGCATGGGCCCACCCGGCTCGGGAGAGGATCGAAAACTGCTAGACCTCGAGTAACCGAGAGATCTGAACTTGATCCAACAGAACGTGGTAACGTATCCATGTGGGGAAGCATTGAGGGGAGCTGTACTTGTACCCGACCTGGCAGTTTTCTCGTAAAACATTCACTAATGCACCGTGTAACCAACCAGCCCACTTGCTGCCGATCGATTGTGGGGGGAGAAGGGGGGCGAAGCAGTGTCTCAAATGCAAAGCTGAAACTTCACCGCGATTATGCAAGTATCTACCTATTATACAGGACTGGAGGATGGAAAGTGTGGACAACACACAAGAGAGCAGAAAAGCAAGGCCCGTCCCCGTCTTCAAATTATGAGCACGACACCAATCGACTGATTTATTTTCCTAGACCCCAGGCAGAAAGCCCGGAAGAGTCTTAAGGGTAGAAGAGGAGGAGAAAACCAATCGACTCAAGCATCAAATCCACCTGTAATGCGAAAGGATTAGAAGGGATATCAGCATCTTCAAATCTCGAGAGGAAAGGAGCACTAACTAAACTCGGAATAGTAAAGCATGCAGAAGCATCTCAAAACCAGCAAACAATAATGACTTCGACTATTGCTTGAGCTTTTAGCAAATCCTATTCTCTGAAGCACAGAACCAGAAACGCCATGCTTAAGAACAGGTATCTCACATCGATCTCTTGGCCAAGTTGTACTTTTAGCTCTGAGCACATTCAAATGGATGCAGACTTCCTTCTGTAAGCTCGTGCATCCCCACCCGCTCCAGAAGCTCAAAAGGCCTGCAAATCAAACATGACAATTTCAATAAAACAACCATACGTGAAGCTAATTGGGCACGATGGCCCAACTCAAACTCATATATTTGTCATCAAATTAAGTTTTTTTTTAATGAACTTGTCGGAATATTAATAGTTCATCATCGGAACAGTCTAAAACTACCAAATTCAGCTTCCTCAAGTTTGTACTTATATATCCTGTAACAGTTAAAAAAAAAAAAAAAGGAAGCCCAAAATCCTCACACCAAAAATTTCCTAAAGTTATCTATCACTTTCATCTCCCAATTCAAATGTACATTATAATGCGTTCAATATGCAAAGAGCTACTTATCAGAAGATAATAGAAATAAACCATCTCTTGTTATGTAACAGCCATATTTAGCAAAAACAGAGGCTTGTGCTAATTAGGCTGGCTAAGGAAAGAGTGAGAGGGAGAGTGAGAAAAAAAGAAGCCTCACAGGAAGAAATCACGATTAGTGATTAATCTCTGTTCATTGCTCAGCATCGCATCCACTACATTTGCAGTTTCTGGTCCAGCTGGTCCGCCAGCTACAATCGAAGGGGCAGAAGCACTTGGGGTCCAAATCTAGCAATCATTAACCCATTTAATCATCTAACAAGTTCGGAAAGACAAAAGGATAGAGTATCCCATTTCGCTTTTACCTTTATTGTATTATCAATTCCACTTGTCGCCACGGCACAATCAGATGGATGGCATTGTACACAGTTCACAACTGCAGAAGAATATAAAAATGTCTTCAGCAGAAGAAACGAAAATAAGGAAAAGGTTGGCCAGAGGCACTTTTTGCCTCCTGCTAGAGAGAGATAAAGTGGTGACCTTACCAGCTTCATCTCCTTGAAGCATTTTTATAAGTCTTCCTGTTCTTTTCTCCCAAATAAACCATCTTCCATCATCACTTCCACTGGCGACATATTCACCTGCAAATAAATAAGGATACACCATAAAACATCATGAATTGCTCAAAGCCAAGTATAGCATCTTGCCCTGGATAATACAAGTTCAACAACAAACTTGTCCATGGAATGGAATATGGATTTTCTTGTCAGGCACAGCATGCACTATAGAGATACAGAAAATGTGAAAATGACCCTAAACAATTCAATCAAAGAGTTCAAACTTTGCACCCGCACACCAAGTCATATATATGCCTCCATTCAGATAGCACATGCTGGCATAAAGATTTGCAATGGACAAGGTATCAATCTCTTTTCTATCAATAATGTACTGCTACCATGTTGAAGGCCATATATGTCCATACAAACTGATAACAATGAACCATATTGTTCAAGGTTAATGTCTAGTTCACTTATTTACCCTAAGCAAGCTTCAATGAGAATGGGGTGAGGGTGGAGGGGAAGAAAAACCGTCAATAAGCCCTCTGTCCTAACATTAGCTCAAAATAGATTTGACAATCAGCTAATAAATAGCAGAAAGTAACCAAAATTTTCTTTTGTCAGTATAACCAACAAGAACATATCAAAATCACCACCATTGTCTTCTCTACTTTATTACGTTAGATAAACATAATAAAGAAATGCAAATATTACAGCAGAATTAAGTATCGAGGACATAGATTCATCATTTAAAAACCTACCTTTCTGGCCAAGAAAACTAGCCTGCTTAATGTCAGTACCGACATTACAGTGCCCCACATACCTCTGCTTCATATCAATAACTGCCTCAGGCTGAAACAAGGAAAGGTTAGTATCATGAACTTGGACAAAAAAGATTGAAACTGGGTCAACTTCAAATTTTATCATTACATTATCCTTTATTTACTAGCTCACTATCAGTTTGTAATACCCATTTACTTTTGACCATTTGATCATGTGCGTAATACCCCCACTGTAAACTACAATTCATGATGCCGAGTTGCAGCATATACAATGATTTCTTTGTTGTCGAGAAATGGAAACTTCAGATTCTATAAACGAAAACAGAACATGTACAAATTAGCACACTAAGTCTATTAAAAGTGCCACATGCCAAGACCAACCTGATAAGGCACTCTATCAGTTTGAGATGATGATGATGATGATGAAGGCGATCCACATGTGCCATTTGTGCTACCAGTTTCTCTGGATGAATCACCCCTTTGATGAATTCTTAGATTCAAACTTCCATGTAAAACACTTGCATCAGCATCATGGCCTTCATCACCAGGAAGTGGTGCTTCAAAGTCAACCTCTACCTCCTCTTCATAATCAGAATTATCTCTTTCAGATCTTGGACCATCTTGAGAAGCGTCACTATTAGCATCTGACCGGTAGAAAATATCATTAAGTGATAAAAATCTTGATCCTCGAGAATTAGACCTTCCTGCTGTATTATTTGTTCTGTTATGTGCCTCAGCTTCAGCTGCATACAACATTACATACTTGAGGAGCAAGGAACTCCAAGAAACAATCACAATCAATGGAAAATATAATCAGAGCAATCACTCGTCTATAACTTCTAGTGAAATGTATGGGGGGGTTCTCAGTGTTAAGTATTCATGAGCAGGCTATGTTTTTGTATAGCTAAAACTTCTTTGCATATGATTTTATGCATCTTCTTGATGCGATATTAATGAATTTTCTTTATTAAAAAAACACTTCTGGTGAATAAACAGAAGAAAGGTCCCACTAGTTTCACTAGAGGACTGATTTAAAGTACAATATAAGTGGACCACTCATCTGATTTCTTTCCCCAATTAAAAAAAAAAAAAAGGTCTCAGTCTGAACAATTCATTGTTATGGCCAAGATAACATGCAAGCTCCCGTGTTTTGCTTTTTCCTTTGCTTTATCTCCGGATGGAATTACAACATTCAAGTTACCAATAATACTTAGGGTGGAAACGTAA
Organism: Sonneratia alba; assembly: GCA_900174645.1. Lineage (NCBI taxonomy): Eukaryota > Viridiplantae > Streptophyta > Magnoliopsida > Myrtales > Lythraceae > Sonneratia > Sonneratia alba. The sequence goes on along the minus strand of FWPY01000002.1, from coordinate 5,392,520 downwards.
AATGAAGTCAGGAAAAAGGACCATCAATAGCACCCAAAAACAAATGATGAACAAAAGTTGCTCCTGACCTGTTGCAAGTTGCTTCTTCAAATCCTCAATCATTTCTTCCAGTTCTGAATTTGGTGGGCACAAGCACTTTGCTGCAATGGCAAAGTCTAGAGCCTCCTTCTTTTTCCCTATCTGCAATAGATGGCAATACAAAAGACGATAATCATTAGAGGCCCACTTCAGCATCATGTTTTGAGTTTCTGGTCAACTTGCAAGGGATACAGAATCTATAATTATAAAACCCCAAAAGCCTAGCAAAATATATTAGATGTTTTACATCTCAACTAAAAGTTATAGTACCACAAGCCAACAGAGCCATAAAAAATGATGAAGTTCCTCCAGCAAAAAAAAATTGATGGAATCCTCTTTTCCAACTTAACAAGAGGTTAAAAAGGATTGCCTTGAGACAGTAAAATATTTCAAAGTAAAAACTAACAAGAGTCACTATAGCCTCAAAAGAACAATTAAGAGATCCAGCCTAAGGGTGGACAATTAGATTACTAACCAAATAGACATTATATATGCTAAGGTGGTCCGCACTCACCTGAGATAAAGCTTCAGACATGTAGTAAAATGGTCTAAATGAAGAACTGTCAATTTGACGAGCCTTGTGGCAATCCCTTATAGCCATATGTGCATCATTTTTCCATTTACGCTGAGAACATAAAGAGTTAGCAGATTAATCAATCTAAATTAAAATTACAAGAATGGTCAACAATAAGACTCAAGAATTGAAGAAAACCTTGAGCAACAAAGCAGCACGTATACAAAGACATCTATGCCTCAAAGCTGGCCCAATATCTTGACCATATCCATCCAGAACCTCATTGCATGCTTCAATTGCATAGTAATAATCAATGCCCTTTCTCAGTGATGCTTCTGCAACTTCTATCAGTTTCCTGCATTTTTCAAGCTGCCAATCTTGCATAAGAAAGGCCAGTATGCAGCAAGGGAGTGACAATGCTGACATCTAGTAACTAATTAAACAGCCATAACAGAGCTCTGTACCACAGAAGAGATGTTGCCTTTTGCATGAGTGTCTTTATCTGCATTGCTCAGCATCATCGCCCGGAATTCTATCCCGTTTTGCAATGGACTAAAATTCATTAACTTGGCTACATCCCCTGCAGTGTACTGCACTCCATTCCCAAGAGCTACACCAAAATGCACGTATTTGAGCTAATAATCTAAAATTTTCTCATGACTTGAAGAATAGAACTTCACAATAAACTAGAAACAGAAATGCTAATTTCAAAGTCCAAAAGAATACCTAAGGTTGAAAAGATAAACCCTAAACATTTGCAAAATATTTACACAACCAAAAACCAATGAGTAACTGACGAGCAAAAACTGTTCCTCATCTTACACAAGTATATCACTTCTAGATATAAAACTAGAATTAATAAGGAATATATTTGTATAACAATTTATTGGTACAATTAACTATATTAGATCATGCATTGCAACTAGAGGAGCCGAAACTCCAGGAAAAATACCCTTCTTAGCTGAATTACTCCAGTTTTGGCTGTTTTACTGGTCTCTTTTTGCTCATTTGAAAATATTCCAATAGACTATTTCAGGCGTCTTGCCTTTCCTGTGAACACCTATTCCCTCCTTGCATCATAATTAATGAATCTTTTAGTTTATGATAAAATTCACATATCTACATATTTAAATCAATGCTAAAGGGCCACAGCAGCATATTTATGATGCAGCAAATAGAGAGATAAAGTCCATGTGTTCATAAGTCATTCCTTTTTTATTTGACCATCAAATTATCTTCAGTTTGTGTCTACTTATCAGTTTTTAGAAATGCAAAGGTCAAATAAATAGAGTTCGTTATTTAAAACTAGTGAGATACATCCAAAAGCGGAGTAAACAACACCTGTGATGATAATAAAAATATTACAATCTGCTTTGAAGAGGTAATAACGTACTGGGATTCAAATTCATCAGGTAAACATGCTCTCCGCTGTAGCTGAGAAGAACCTCTTCCCCATTTGGACTAAATGTGACATGAGTGAGATGTAAACTTGATCGTCCCTGACAAAAGGAGAACAGCCAAACTTCAACAAGATACATGAATTATTTATACTTAAAAAATGACATGAAATCACAGGCAAATGCTATCTAGATGTAGTCTGGGCACTTAACAAGAATGTCAAGGATCAAAGCACTTAAAGTTTCCAACTGCACTTCACATAAAAGACATGAGCTGAAGCCTATCTACAATGTCATGCAAGTCTGCTTCTAATCATAGCTATTCTAGGACATGGTTCTTTACAGGCACATGTTCACCTACACCTACAATCTTATATAAAAATTTACATCAGTATCTTACTTCTGATAAGATTCTCTTGACCATGATTCATTTCTCTAGTTTTGCCCTCCCCTAGCTTCATCAATCGTTACTAGGAATAATATTGTATTAAAATTACTTATTATAGGATAATTTGTTAAATAAGAACACTGCAAAGTACTGCACTGGCTTCAAAGAACTAAACCTCCCAATTAAGTATCAAAAACAGCATTTTGATATTAAAAAAAAATGAACATAACTGAGTGTCTAGAGCATTGTCATGCCAAGATGAGTACCTATGGCACATAATAAATGTAAAAGGCCTTATGGTTTGCAATTGATATTTCGATAATCCAAATATTAAGTTTCAAGTAATATCACAAATATTAAGTTTCAAGCTTACATTATCGGAGAGATGCATGGGACAGAAATAGTTGACACATGGAGGAGGTTTCATTCTTTTCTGAGAGGAGCTTGCTGGTGGTAGCATCCTCCGATCATATAATCGAGCAAATGCGTCACTGCAACATTGCACAGGACAACTTCATTCAAACAGAATGTATGCTAAGGAATAAAAGGAGCTCTAATAAAAGCACTGTACATATGCCAGGATTTGTCACACAATAAATTTATTTGAAGAATATAATTAGTTCCAGCAGAGAAAACTTACTTCCCACCAACCACGAGCAAGTGAGGCCTTGTGGAACTGATGTCACAAGATTTTAGGGCCAGAATACCTCTAGGAGCATCGGCAAGTGACCTTTTGGCCGCAGAACGCAAATCAAGCTGCCATCAAGCACTAATAATCAAAAAACACCAACCTCATGTTCCAAATGGAGGAAACTAATAGAATCCTGGGGTGAAAAAATTATTCATTGCCAAAAGCCAATGGGTTATTCATAAGGTAACCAATGGCATTTTGTCTATAAAGAAAAAGTATTGGATTGACAGCATGCCCAAAGTTACAACAACCAGTACCAGAATATATCCTATAGGACATGTGAGAACATAAGTGACATGACTGAGTGAACAACAACCTACATGACTTAAAGCATGAGCTAAATGCACCACATACAAGACCTCTGAATATTCAAGATACACAACCATTCTTCCAAAATATACACACCAAACCACATCTAAGTTAGTCCAATAGACAATGGCAATGAGTTAATTACTTATGCTTTTAGAAAAATTAAGACCTATTCATATATTCTCAACATTTAAGTTCTTTTTATATGATTTGATATGTATGTCTTGGGAAATTGCATGGGCATCTCAAACATTTCCGGAATCTTTTATTTCATTAACGCCAATTTAAACAACTTGAGAGATTTCAGTATCTTTATACTAGGAAGCAGGAGGATGCTGATAAAAAGATAGAAGATAACAAAGGTAGCAGAAACCAGGTAAACCACCGAGTTCGACATAATTGCACAAACCGTACCAACATGCCACCATGGGCACCACCTGATGAGACAACTCGTACATACAAAGATGGCACAATGCCCTAATTGCTTCTAACAACAAATATGCCCTTTCCTTCATCTGCCAAGATACTGTATCTACATTTGCATACCTCATTAGCTTACGTAAACAACATAATAACAGAAATTAACAGATCTGAACAGAATCAGAGAAGAAAAATTCTCCCAATGAAATCTTCAATTTTTAAATGAGTTATGCTTCTCAAATTTACAATGTACCATTTAAACTTCATACATTAGGGTAAATGAATCTAATTTTTCACAAAAAACAAAGGATAGATGAATCTAAGTGTCGGACCGGTTTTTTTGGATAACAAGAGTGCATTCAATCTTACATGAAAATACACTTTTAAAACACTAGATATAGTCAACAATTTGGCTGGAAGAAATGGTACTTACTAGAACACTGCGACATTCTTGGTGAGCAGCTCCGGCAGGAGGACAGGAAGAAACTTCCCGAAAGTCATGTTGTCTCAAAGTGCCATCTTCACTTGCACTCCAAACAACATTTGGGTTGCCCAATTCAACCTTTAGAGTCAACAAGCCAAAGATATAAGGGCCAAATCTGATTAACTAAATCAAACACAACATGTTCTGATTTCTTCTAGGAAAATAAAATCATGTTTATATCATGTTTCCCTTTGAGTACCATGGGGATTTAACTACAATTTTCAGAACCTACAACAGAATCAGTGCTAAATTATTTATAGACCTGTATCTTACAGCTAGTTTTTTCACTCTTCTAGTGTGACACTGAAAATGCGCTGACGGAACAATTGCATTTTCTTCGCCTCTTCTACTTAAATGAGACAATCTGAATGACCTGACCTGCAGAAGAAAGGAAAATTACCAACATATCATATAGCAAGTAAAACATTATACAGTAAAAGATGCCAACTCATTTGGTCATTACTTCTGCATCTCCAGCTGCTGATACAACTTGTTCATCGGAAGTTTCTGGTACAAATTTCGTACAGAAAATATTTGCTGTGTGCCCAGAGTCTATAGAATGCAAAAGTTTCCTAGTGGAATAGCTCCAGATATTAATCTGACAAACACAGACCAGTGTAACATTCACGAAAATCAAGAGCAACAACAAATCACATTATAAAAAATGAGTACAATATGATATGAAATTCACTGTGGATCCCCTGTCCAAGGGAAGTTTGAATGCTGGAATTATCCCTATATAGATACAATACCTGTGTATCATCTGATCCAGATATCAGAAGCGAGCCCCTTGAATTCCATGAAATCGCGTTTACACAACCAGTGTGCCCCTTTATGGAAGAGACAGACATGAAGAAATTAGACCTACATTTATTGTAAGCAGCAATATAGAACACGATAGAATTCCAATCTTTCGGTCATTTTGCTTTAAGATTCCAACCCATGTGAGTACACAATAAAGGAATTCTGGACTTTATCTTTAAGCTTATCAAGGTGGACCTCTTTCAGCTGACTAATGGAGGGGAGAGAAACAAAAAAATTCAGCTTACATTCCAAATACTTTTAAAGCAAAAATGTAGACAAAATCTGAATTCAGCAGCTACTTAGAGCTCTGCAAATCACTCCGAAATATAAGGCACACATACCTCCAATTCCTTATCATGGGACAGCCGCTGGACCAGAGACGAGTGCATTTGCAAATTGCGATTAACATCCTACGCAATAGTACAAAGATTGTCTGTATCACACCATATTACAAGAAATGTGTTTAAAGACAAACAAGAAGCATTTTTAAAGATTACCATCCTTTTCACTATACATTAATCATTCGCTCAATAATTGATTATATTGTTGCCAACAGTTACTATTTCCCCCAAAATGATATAATAATAAATTTAACTTCCAAATAAATTTAAGAAAGAGTTGGATAGTTCTATAAGTTGAAGAGTGTATTTGTGTAAGAATGCGCACTTAAAGTTGAGTGCAATCTCAAATCATCTCCATTCCTAGTCCACAAATTCATAATTAAAAAAACATAAAAATGGTTAAATCTTAGGACGTAACTGAGAATTTCTACCTTTTAAAGTTGAAACCAAAATTTCTGCATCTTCATTTTCTAACTTGCTTGGCAAAAACGTCTGCACCTTCGTGATTTTGTATACATGCTTACAAAGTTTTTTTTTTTGACTGACTGATCCAAAAAACATCATTAAAACTATAGTTCCTTATATCACCTAACAAAAGGGAACTTACTCAATGCTCATCCAACTTGCCTTTAGGATATTTCAGACAGTTTTGCCAAAGAATGTCCACAAATTTTAACAGCACAATTCCAATTCCTGCTGCTACGCACCTTCATTCATAGAACCTCCAAATTAATGTGAACTCACCTACCGAGGACAGTACTCTAAAATTGCCACAACTATACACTGAAGTTTCTCGCTTGTAACAGCGCAAAACCCACATGTTAAGTGAAATTGAAGTCCTTGAGTGACAGTTTTTTCTTAATCGAGACATAATAGATCCTCAATGACGTGCTACAAGCAACCAAAGAAAAAGAACATCGGAAAATTTTCAAGCCCACACTCCAAGGGTCAATCCATTATAAGCTCGGAACTCCAAGATGGAATCGAATCTGATTTCGATCAATAGAAAAAAGATAAAGAGGAACCGGAAATACGTGACGCGTGTCGATGATCCTGCTGTCGAGCAAATTGAAGACGTTCCCGCCGTGATATCCACCGAGGATCGGCTCCATCGGAGCATGCGGGGGACCTAGAGCCTGATCGACGCAGAAAGTGGTATTGGATCTTCGCAGAAGTGGCGGCTGCTGCAGCTCCTACGAGCACAAAGAGAGGGGCAGAGAGAGAGCTCTGTGCTGTATCCGTCACCCACCGTAACTCGCCCCGTGTGCTTTTCCTCTGTCGCTTAACTTGTACACACATCTCTCGACCGGCGGAAATTGCAAACATAAATAAATAAATGATTTATACTATATTGCCATATTTCACTTTAGGCCTCGGTTCTCATTTATTTTCATTTAAATCACTAAACTCGGTATTCTATGTCATTGCAACCCAAACTATTGACACCTGGAAATTATTGCCAGAAATCACAGTAACTCGATCCTGACACGTGTAATCATTAAGTTCGTCTCAACATCGGGCCGACTGGCAACCTCTTCTGCTCTTAAATGAAATGTTCACTGATAAAAATAAGTTCGACCCAACCAGACCAGGGCTTATAACCTTTGAATGCTGGAAGCACGTATAATCAATGGAAAATCGATAATAATTTAGATGCTAATTATCAATTATTTTAGGTCATTTACTCCGAACATGAGAAGAACACCATGCCAATGCTGGAATCAGTAGATTTACCAACATTAATTGATTAAAGCTAATTTAATTTTTTTATTAAAGAAAATCTCCTATTTAAGTCTCATAAATAAAAGCAATCACCTTCAACTAGCCAATACAACTCGAAATCCGCTAGATGGTGCGTAGAAAGAAGCAAGAGACATGTAGACGCAACTAAAAGTTTCCGATAAGAAATTACAGCAATACACACGAACTATGATAAAGTCATGCACGACAATCATGGAGGTGGGTGTTCGGTTCCAGCCCTCGAGAAGGGCCCATATCCCCAACCAACAGCTAACACACCGCCATCGAACAACATCCAAACAGAATCATACAAAGCAAGTTCACATCACCATTCACCAATCTACAGTAATACTCAAAAGGTTGCATTACATCCCCACATTCAATGTCTCCTGCATCCGCTTGGCGCAAGGCTTGTTGAACCAGAGCCTCTCCGTCGTTTAACTCCTGCCCCGTCCTGGAGGAGGACTGATTCTGCAGCCTCAAGAAGACTGCTTCCGAAATCTGCAAGAACATCGCATATGGAGCTGCAAAGTCTTCATCTTGACACTAGATAGTGTCAAGACTATGAGATAAAAAGGTAGATTGAAAAGAGAAACAGGGCCCACAGAGACAGAGAGAGAGTGGGCGTGCACTAGGCTTCTTTCATCAATCGCATCAAGTCACTCCAATCAACAGAAAAGCTCCCTCTGCTTTCTCTGATACTTTTAAGACGTGAAATAATCACAGCACAGTTCTGGTACTTAGTTCCCTTCTCCAAAACGACCTCTTCGACTCTGGTGCAAGTGCTTCAAACTGACCCAAAACGCCCATAAACAAAACTTATTACAAGGTGCTGACCCTACCATTGCTAACACCACCATCACCACTAATAATATAGAGGGGATCACAACCTACACTGGGACTCATAGAGTGGAAAGCCTGAGAGATCTGGCTCTCACCTTCAACGACTTAAGGTAGTCAATAGCCTCGTCAAGAACAACTATTGCATCCTTCCCTTTCACACCGGGAATCATCTCCTGGAGAAGCCCAACAGTCTTGCGTATCTTCTCCCTATGCATCTTCTTACTCTCAGGAGAAGACAAAACCATCTTGAGGAAACCCGAATTCTCGCACTTGGCACAACTGGATTCTGCATCATCATCATCATAGAATGGGTAATTCAACTGTCCATTCATGTCACCAGAGCTAGCAGTATCATCAAGAGCTTCCAAATTATCTCGGTTCCACTTTCTCTTTCTGGGCCAAGTAGAGCTGGCAATATCCTCCTTGTCTTCTCTGTTGTAATGATCAGGCTTCTCATGGGCTCTCATCGTGCTGGGAGAACGGCCTGTGCTAGTGACCTCTTCGTCCTCTTCGTCCTCCTCAGAGTAATAACTCTCACCTTCATCATCAGAATAGAGCAACGCATTCAGCTCCTCCGTGTCCTCATGCATCTCACTTGCCCCATCAGCTTCCTCATCATTGCCATCAAGGCCATTACCATTTATTGGTCCAAGGACTGGGTGAGGGTCAAGTTTACCTATGTGAGCATCTCTGTCAACATTGGGCTGTACCAGTTCCTTCAGAGTCCAAGAAGTAACGCAATGGAAGGGAGTCCCAGGCCCAGAACTCACCATGATAGTTGTTTGATCCCCTGATTGATCAAACACAAGGAACTTCTTCTCGGCATTTAACTTGGAATTCCCACAGTTGATAGCCAACTTCTCGTTCAGTGCTGAGTAGGTGGGTCCTGGTGGAAAAGCCTGACGGAAGCAGGGCAAGCAGTAGAACCAACCCTGATGTTGGTTGAATTGACCAATCCGAGAATTGGGCAGTCTAGGAAATGTGTGCATGGGTGAACCTTCTTGAGAGGAAACAACCTTATCGAAGGTACGAGTGTTGAGGCCAGAAGAATCAAAAAGTGGGGTGCTCGTAAAATTAAAGCCAGGTGATTGTGAGCTCAAAGGCTGCTGAGTAAATAAGGGTCTATGGCTCTCCCCCATTGAAACAAACAATCACCTGATTATGAGTCAAATACAGAGAATTATCATCAGATTCATACAGAAGAAGAAAACAGAAATAGGGATAATATGCAAAACTAATCGATAAGAATGAAAGTTGCTTACCTGATCTTGGTATAAGTGGCTGATCAGACAGTTCGCTTCTTCTTGAGAAATGACAAAAGAAAAGGAATCTGGAAACAGCAACTAAAACTGACGGCAAGAGGAATTCAATCTACGTAACAGGCTTAAGCAAGTGACGGAAATATTCAGCCTGAAAAGAAAATAAGTGTAGAATCAGTACAGATTACCTTGTCAGATTGCCAGCAAGTACAGTAATAAACAAAGGAAACTAAATTATCACAAGTGACATGATATATTGACACACCAACCAGGTGCAGGCTATTTTATGCAAAGAAAACATATAATCTGATATACTGCAAGCATGCCAAAAGGATCAGGAACAGAAAAATAAGAAGGGTTCTTCGTATGAAGCTTTTCGGAGGCAAAAACTCCGCCCTGTTACTGCAATAAATTGCCCCCATGTTATGTTGTAATTATCAAAAAGCCATGTGTGATATGATTCGGCCTTGCCCACAGAAAGTTTGATTCCAAAAAGGTACTTTTTTTTTTTTACACCATTAACAGAAGGAACAGATACAGCATCACAAATTATAAAAAAAGAAACAAAGATGTGAAATTTTCCCTTGACAGGGCTGAAAACAAGAACAAGCTATCAAATTGAGGGCAAACCTGGCAATCCTGAAGAGGTTGAAAGCATGCAATAAATCTAACAATTATTGTAGCACTCCCAGCAATCCCATTTAAATGTTTCAATGCCCGGAATCTTGTTTGACCAGCCGCTTGGCACACCATTACTACACTTTCAAATCTTTCAGTACACAGATAAAGTAAAAAGAAATGTATTCCACGGACAGGAAAGTGGGACCTAGAACCCACACAGAGCTCGAGAGAATGGAAAACTCCAAAGTATGAGGAGAAACACACAGATGGGGAAGCTTGTGATAAAGAAACTACACTGGAGAAAGATGGAATCTATGCGTCAGAACGGTAGGACTCAGCTGATTTGACGGACATAGCAAGGAACAACAATGAAGAAAGTGGATCCCATTTGGAACAGTCAAGGACTAAGGAATGGAAATTTTCTTTCAAAGACTTCAATGAGAAATGGGTTTACAGAATAACCCTGCAATACAGATTCAAGGGGATGACTTTTCGAAACACATCAACAGAGATACTCATCAACCACCAGCACATGCTGGTCCGTTCTTCCCCTTCTTCTTCTTGGAAAGAGAGCCACAATTACTACTCCTTGCCCCTACAACACTTGTATAAAAGCCTGCAAAAGCATATTGCTTCAGTACAATAGATACAAACAACACTCGTAACAGTGCAGGACGATATCATTATCCCAAAAAAAATTCAGATAAGATGTTCTTGCATCAATGAGATAATCCAACACAAAATATACTACAAACCCATTTTTTTGTTGCATCAGTAAATTTCTCATTAGCTCAGTTCACTTGTTCATATATATTTCTACAAAACCATTTTCCTGGAAAAATAATTCTTCCAGCTGGAAAAGTTAAAGAATTTCAACTCCTCAAAAACGAATAAGCAAAAATATCATAAAAAATGTAGACATGAAAATGAAAGGTTGATAACAAAATGGAGGAAAATTCTATCTGCAGCCAAGGATTGCCCAGCTAACATATCATCTGAAATTTCCTACACTAACAGAATCAATTGTCTCGTACAGAATCCAGCAGGTTCATAACAGAATCAATAAATCAAAAGCTACACCGCAAACCAAGATGAGAATTAGTGAATTTCAGCTGATTTCTGCACCAAATCAGCCACAGACGAACAGAATAAGCCGCAACAGAGCAGATCTGTCCTACAAGCTAGAAACCCCTGAATTGACTTCTATTGAAGAACCAGAAATCAAATCCGTTCTTCAAAAGGATAGCAATTAGCGGCAAAGTGAGAAACTCCAAAGAAGAAGAGAACCAGAAGGAGAACTCACGGGGAGATAACAGTATCGTCGTCCTGGATCCTCGCACAGCAGGAGAAGAGAGAGATGATGGAGGAGGCAACGTGAAGGCAGAGGGATAAGCAGGGGAATGTGTGGGAAGGAAGGAAGAAAGCTATATAGAGGACCTGAATTGACGAGAATGCCCCCTGTCGGAGATAAATTTTTCAAAAAATGAGGAAAACAAACTCTTATCTGAGAGGAAAAAAGAGGAGAGGAGGAAATTAGTGAGTCGAATTGACCACAATTAGTGGGGATGGCAATGGGCCGGGGTGGGGCGGGTAATTGAATACCCAGGCCCCCTCCTACAGGCCTGGGACCCGACCCGACCCCGCGACGAGTTGGCTTGAGGCGGCCCGTGCGGGGCCAGTCTGACCCACCCCAACTCATTTTATACCGTAATTATAAAGAGATCAATTAAAATCATATTAAAAATGTAACTTAATATTTATTGTAAATATTTAATATAATGTATATTGTAAGTCACATATCATATATTATGTATTATATATTATCTAATACACATAAATATAATATATATTATAGCATTTGTCGGGGTGGGCTGCTCAGGTGCCACACCCAGGCCTGCCCCCAACTTGGGCACGGGTCCGGACAAGACCCGCCCAGCCTTGCTACCGGTCGGGCATGGCCTGCCATATAGCTGTTGGGGCCGGGGCGAGTCACCCTGCCATCCCTGAATAAGAACCTGAAAGACCAGAAGGAAGAGCGGAATCGAATCGACACGTTGAAAAGAAATACCTTTTTTATTTTAGCAGACTCCTCGGTCGTGTATTTATTAATGTATATTCATATGCAAGCATACCGTGAATAATCTCGATCTTACCTTATAATGTTTCTAGTCTTGGTCTAACATACGGCGAGACAAAGAAGAGGACAACAATCATGGGATGGAACCCTAAGCAAAACACGCGCACCAATTATTTGATGCTTGACCATTCAAACCCACCCTTATGGAATTGAATCATATGCGAAGGCAACCTGGGGCCTGAAACACCGGCATCGGACTCGTATTCGTTGCCCGACTCGGCTGCTGCACGTAGCTGCACTCGGCATCACGCAGCTGCCCCTCCGTTCCCACCGGCTTTTACCGTTCTCCCGCATTCCTAAGTCAATCACGTTGCTGTCAGCTATGAACAAGGCCTCGCCCTCTAAGTGCTGATAATGTTTGTGAGTGAGCTGGGTCTACATGCTCATGGACAAGCTCGCTTTTTGGACTATTATTAAGGCAATAGAAAGCTGTGAGGAGCACTTAAAAGCGTGCAATGGAGCACACGGCAATGCCTTTTTCTTGCTTTCTTTCCTTCCTTCCTTCCTTTCTCTTTTCTTCCATTGATGTGATGCACTTGAACCATCAAATTAGTCAGTCATCGTGCGAGGCCCACGACCGAAGGACAAAAGTTTGTTATTCCTCATCACCCTCCAATACGTACCACATTTAGAAGTCTCCCCTCCACTCGAAATCGGCTATCACGTTGGACAGCTTATACGTGGTAGGTCACTCCTGGGCAACGTTGGACCAATCCAAAACGTGCACCGGATTTAAAAGTGCGACGCGAACGACACATACTTTTCAAGGACACAAATTGACTTTATGATCGATATCCTTGTTGGGTATATTATGTTGTTTGGGAAGATAAGAGATTTGGTTTTACCGTGCGTGTATTACATGATAAAACATAAGAAATAATTAATTGTACTATCATCTAACAGAGCTAATTTTTTTAGGACAAGAGGACGTCATGTCGATCTCCTACTCTATCAAAGTATTATAAGTCTGTATATAAGATGACTGTAAAGCAGATCCCAACTCGGGAATTCAATGTGATTTCTTTCATACATAAGCACTTTGCATATCATACCAAAGTCATTTAGAATTTACGGCATAAAAAAAATTTTTAAATGATGATACCAGCCAGGAATGTGCTGAGGGATAAAAGAACATAAAGTTGCACGAAGATGTGAATAAAGAAACCCTAAAGTGACGAGTGTGTGGGTACGGCCCTCCATAGTAAATTATCCAAAAGAGAGCATGACCTATAAGGCAACCTGAGTAGAGAGCGAATCCACATATGCAGCACCCAGTTGTACACACTCGATGAACCCCAACTACACGTATAAGCCAGTTCAAATGCCCAATTAAAAGCCCTAGGAGTTGCCTCGACAACATCCTTAACATGAACGTGCGTGTAGGTGCATGCATCTGGGAACAGAGAGGGAGGAAGAGAAATCGGCGCGATGTTCGGGTGGTGTGGATTGATTGGATAGTGTCATCGGGGCCATGCGATACATGAGCGATATAAAGTGCACAGATCAGAAGAATTGATAAGATGATCGATGGTTTCAATTTGTAGGTTTAGAGGGAGAGAAAAATTGCATAGTTTTAAAAATCGGACCGAGCTAGCTGGTTCGACTGGTTCAACTGGGAACTGACCATTCATCCAGTCCGGTTCCGATAAAAGACCCGATTGCACTTTCAATGAAGTCAACTCTGATTGAACTGGCTAGTTTCCAATCCGACCGGTGAATACAATTGAACTTGTAGGAAAACCGACCGACTTAAAATTAAAAACAAAACAAAATTATTATAATGTACATATTTTATTTTACTATCCTTATATTTATATTTTATATTAAACTTTTGTTTAATATAATTGTTATATTAATAACTTTTGTTATAAATTATATTTAAATTATGATATTATGTAAATTTATTAGTAATGTTATATTATTAATATTATTTATTAAATATACGATTCAACCCATTGAACCCCGACCCATGAACCCACACCTACACTAGTTCCCGGTCCGGTCCGGTTTTAAAAACTATGAAAAAATGAGATTTAAGTAGTAATATTGCCTTCAATTTAAAATTGAAAAATTCTCATTCCAATTATCCTTTGTAAAATATCTCATACTCCTTTTTTTTTTTTCAATCCCTTTATAGATCTCACAAAGTAACTTAGAGGAAATGGAGAACACTGATGCACGATTGTATAGAGTGGGGAGAGCAATTAAAAGAACTTTATTAAAGAAGAAGAAAAAAAAATCAACTATACAATTACACTACGCCTCTACATCCCAATCTCATTGGGTCTACTCTTTTGGTGGCAACAAGACGGCTCCATTGGACCAGTCACATGCAGAGATATCACTGTTAACTTAACAATTAAGGAATCATGAATCCGATTCTTGTCATAAAATCTCATTTTCAAATTTTGTGAATGGAAAAAAGTAATTATTAACGGAGCCTTTTAACTCCTAGTTAACTAATATGACTAGAACTCTCATCGGCAAGGGTTGACTGAAAATATGGATATCAGATAATACACGCTCGATCGCATTGTATTATTAATATTGAAAGACCCAACTAGGTCTAGGAGGGGAAAAAGAGCACGATGTCCTTTTTACTAGTGACATGGGCATAATTCGATTCGTTTAGTTGGTGCACACACCACTCCACAATTATTTAAAAAGTTGATGACCGAGAACGCGACCAGTACTCTAGCCATCTCGGTGGTTTCGATATTTTTTATTTGAGGACCGTCACGTACATGTAGCACGAGACGGCCTCCACTCGTGATATGAAAAATATCATCTTTACACGCATACAAATTCGATTTTCATTGCTCACCAGCAGTAACGTCGAGGATCACGACCGGACTACCAGTTCCATTGACTGTTGACCCATTGTTCATCGAGGCCTCCACTCACCACGTTGACTTTCGTAAACAAACCAGCTCTCCATAATTCAGAAAGTTCCCACTGATATACACCACATATCCATCCAGTTGGTGGATCCTTCAACTGTTGCCAATTTTTCCTCTCTTGAATTGAATATGAGTACGAGGGACAAGTTTGAATCGATTGGCATACCCTAATATGTCTTTTTCTAAATAGATTTTCGATTTTGATTATTAAGAATTAAAAAAAATTTACGAACGATAAAATTTTGCATATTATAAAAATAAAATAAAACTTGAATATGAAACGATAGTGGGACTAATTAAACATTGGGAAATATGAATACTTAATTTTCACTAAATTACTTCTTTGCTTCAAAGACAAGAGGCCTCCTTGGAAACTGGGAACCTAATTACGAGCCATCACTGCCGTGGGTTTATCCTCGACAGAGTCACGTAATCAATTTCCCCTTTCCAACCTAAGCAACGCACGATTCGGTGGTAAACATTGATTTATATGGTTTTATCGACAGCTTTGAATCTCATCTGACCTCAGCCTGGTCGTGGCACACAATTCTCTGTGGCCGTGCCACCACTTCATCGTACCATAATAAATAGGCTCTTTTTCCTTTCATTTTTATTGAAAAATTTGAAAAAGTTACCGTTTTCCATGAATCACAGGATATCCATAAAAGTGGCATATGAGGTGTAGCTTCCCGTGCTTCTTCTTGTCCAATCGATTCCTCGAAAAATGAGAACTTCCCGTGATCGAACAGCCATCGATTCGAATCCAAACAAACCTCTGCGTTTTCTAGCATGTTGGATTATGCAGTTGTTTGTTCTTTAGTAGAAAAAGGAATGAGAGGAGGAGTTTGCGTGGGGGAAGAGTGGACATGGAGACCACGGAGCAATTTGGTTTGTGGATGGATTCTCCAACAGACCCTCCCCTTCCTTTGTAAATCTCAAGTGATTAAGTGTGAAATAGTGTCTATCTACATATTATAATATATTCACCCTCAAGCCAATACAAAGGAGAGATGGACAACAAGCAGGCAATCCACGGCCCCATCCCATCTCCTTCATTTCATGTACTATCGTACCATAACATGAACGTATAATAATATATCCATATGCTCTACCCACTTTCTTAGACTTCGATCCACCAATCCCTCCGCTTGAACAATAGCCCATGCCATCATTTCGGGCAAAGAAAATTAGGGCATGTCATAAGAAAGTGTAAACCAACCCCTATGCCTCTCATAATTGTTAACTTAAAAAGAGTTTTGGTTCATGGTGCAATGAGTTTGGCAGCTCGGACGATGGGCGGAGAGGAGAGGCTGACTAGATTGGTCCCATCGACAGGCACGTGCGATGACCACGCTCGTGATTCCCATTCGGATGCCAACCCGGCTTCGGTTATGGGTTTTAATAATTGTAAAAATTAAAGGAATCCAAAAGTCATGACTTTAATTTTGATAAGAAAATCATGAATTTGTTTGATGATAATAAAAAAAACCATCTATATAAAATATCATTAATATTTAGAGTTAAACATACTTTATAAACCTAATTTAAACAAGTTTGATACATAAAGAAAATACAATCCTATTATCACGAATTTTTGCCTTTATATATATATATATATATAATTCAAGTTACATTCAAAAATTATTGGATCATCACTGTAATTTGATCCAGATTGACTCACTTGTTGATAAAAATTTTCAAAAGTAAATTAATCGATTTATGGGGTAAATTTTTACTGTATATACTACATAAGATGACAAGAAAACAGCAGCCTTCGCATAATAACAGAAAGCTTACATTCGTAGCTGTGATGTTAAAGGCAAGCTTTCTTTTCTTGGCCCAAAATGAGTGAAAAGTTCCCCCCGAGAAAGCAAAAAAAAAAAAAGGACAACCCCTTCTTATTTTTTTCTTCGAAATTGTTATATGTATATATATATATATATAGAATCTTCATTCGATTGAAACAACCGTGAGAGGAACAGCAGTGACCGTGAATAATTAACCACGTTTTGCACGTACCTTGTCAGAGTCACATTGGAAATAAAGCTGGATCCATATGGGAAAGAGCCAAGCACGGTGAGCAGTCATTTGCAATAATCACATTTGACTCATCGACAAACGCCGTGCTAATGACTCATGGACCTGACCCCACGCCCTATTTCATCGCACGGTCTAGCTGAGAAAAAGAAGGAGAAGAAGAAGATACCGATAGGTTGTGATAGATGGGACGGGACTTCTTGCTTTAGCTTTCACGGACCTCTTGTGAGGCATTTCCTCGGCATGTACTATCTATCTATTGTGCAGAGGCCAAACGGGCACGGTCTAATCTAGATCTAAGTCAAGACGACCGATCTCGGTCGTAAATCTTCATTTCGAAATGTTATACAAGAAAAAAAAAAGATAACTAATTTTAAAGTCCATCCGAAAATAAGAGGGGGAAAAGGCACCCAAGAATCCTGTGGTCCTATAACCAGCGATATTAAATGGATTGTTCGTGCTAGTTCAATATATGCATAGAATTGTTTGACTTGGTTACGGTCTGGTCTATCAAGCATAACGGACCAGTTTGATTACGAATCACAGTTCACGAAACCATGAATCGGCCCGGAACCGTAACTAAACAAGCCGCCATTTCACAATTCGGACCAATCCGAATTACAAGTTGTGACCCATTCCTCTTTTTAAATTTTTTTTATTCAAATTATTTAAAACTAATAATTTATTTTTAAAATTTTTAGATTTAACTGATAAAGAATTAAACCATTGATTGTATGATTAGGCAATTCGAGCTGGTTTAGCAACAGTTACGTACTGGTTCAATCAGAAAACGTGACATGCCGTACCGATTCCACTTCAGCGGAACTATTTTTTGGACTTGACCTATGATCATCAATCAAGATAATAAGAGCGATTACGCACTGATTTGGAGACGATTGTAGTCGGCTCAGGACTAAACCGGTCCATTTAACATCTAGGACCTGAGACTAGACCGAGGCTGCAAGAGGGATAGAGGAGTAATTTGACAAACGGCCACCAGAGAAAATAATAGAAAAGAAATATTACGTGGAGGGAAGAGGCACAAATAAAATAATGGAAGAAAATCTATAAAGTCCGACCACCAAATCCACGGATTTGCAGTGCGCACGTGACAGCAGCAGGGCAGTCCTCCTCACCCCTTCTCTTATTTATTTATTTATTATTTAATATTTTTGCTTTTAAAAAAATAGAAATAAATTTCCTACAATGGTTCATTTTTATTTTTTCTGGACGGGCCAGCCTTACTTACATCTGCTCCTCCGACTCCGCATGTCCCGTACGAAGCCCCGGGTCAACGTCGATAACGGAGCGTCAGATTGAGAAAATTAATTCACAATTACTCACATGATCCGACGGCTCTTTTTTTATAAAATTAAATTATTTAATGTAAATTAATTAAAGAACGTTGAATTAATTTTTGACATGGGAGAACACACTACTATAAATTCAATGCTCAAAATATCGGTCAAAATAAATAGTAAAGGAAAATCAAATGGCCCTGTGACGAGGGCGGGCGCAAGCCGCGGGCCATCGTTGATTTTATTTTAAAGTAAAAATATCCGTCAGAGCAACGCTATCGTCTTTCTTTCCCCTAAAATCGGCAGAGAAAATCATAAGTTTTTTTTTTTTTTTTTTCATAATTCTTTAAAGTTGTATGATTGATATCAATATATAATATATATATTGTGCATGAGATATAACGATTTATTCACAGAAATCACGACACTCTCAGTAATCCTACCATGTGTTGGAGGCGGGCAAAAATATTACGTGCCACGGTAGTGGTTAACCGAACATATCCATCATCTATTTACAACTTGACATTTGACGACTTGTTTCATGAATAGCCCGACATTCATGTGTGTCCGCCATGCGTCAAAGGCAACGGAACATGTATGTCCACAGGCCCATGATTAATAGAAAAAATTAACTCCGTCAGTAACTCGTAATATTGTATAAAAAATATAGTAATATGGAATGTATATTTTAAGGAATGTGAAAAGGAGGAAGTAATAATTTCAATTTTTTGTTATTATAAAACTCATTTTATGTACATGAAATTATACTTTTTTTATTTACACAACATAGTATTTCCCGGATCAATCAAGTACATCTCGAGATAAATCTGTAGATTTTAGGCCAGAATCCTTGGAAAATTCTTCATCGACCTCGTAACCTGATATTCGATCCAAAACCATTTAGAAGTCGAGTAAAGAAAAAACCAACTAGTCTAACCCCAATTAATCTATGGATTATAAAATTTAATACAATAGGAACTACTGAAATAAGGCATAATTCAATTGTATTTTTTCACATTGTGCGATATTTTTAGACCAGCTAAAGTGCATAATGAGACTGATTTGTAGTCATGTCAAAATCTTTAAAAAAAATTTCATCGATCCTTCTAATCTAATATTCGATTCTTAAATCATCTATTTAGAAGTTTAATAAAAAAATCACTAATTTATTCTAAGTAATTCAACTTGTCCCTATCAATCCTTTTCATTTCTTTTTTTTCTTGGGGTCGGTCGGGAGGGTGAAAATCAAATCGGGCGGGCGGTGGTGGGTCATATCACGTCGCGGAAGAGGCGGAGATCTTTTGGCCGCATGCAGTTCGTGCACGCGTTTGGCTCGTCATCGCACGAATTTCCCCCCTAGTCCTTCGCCTTTTCCCTTTTTTTACATTTACGTCTTTTTCTTTTTCTTTTTCTTTTTATTTTTAACTTCCACGTCGTAATAACGAGCACAGAAGCATTTTCCATACTTTCATACACTCTCAATAAATAAATAAAGAGCTGACTATGGTTATGGATCCCATTTGAGCTTGGGCCTGTCGGTCCATCTTTAGTTGACCGGCCCGTTATCCTCTTTTCCGGTCCGGGCCGGTCCATCTTACCTTCCGTGAGGCCCGAAGCTCTTCCACCGTTCACTTCAATCTCATCGGAATTGGATGTCCCTGGTGACGCAATGCAATTTCCTCTTGCTGATCCAACCCTTCTCACGGGATCGCGAGGGACAACAGATGTGGCTAGACAGGTCTGCCCGGCCGGGTTTTCCGGTTGACATTGCTCACGCTCAGGGATTTTTCCGAACCAAATGTTGCAATAGAGTCCTAGAATTCTCCCGGGTCGATGTGACTGCATGAACTTACCGTACAGAAAACTATACAAACTCAGGACCAGACACAGGCCGGTGAAAATCCTGCAAACAACGAATGCATAAAACTCAAAAGCTGGGAATAGAGTCCCGACACACCCCGAGACTAAGTCCATTGACATGGGAACATATGCTACGGTCTCGATGTCCATTGGCATTTCCAGCTGTCAACACATCGAACGCTGCCGGTGTTCACTTTGTCTGTAGTCCTTACGGTCAATCTGACTGAGCATCAGACCCGATGATCAGAGTGCTGCAGATGTGCCATCCATAGGGTGGGCCGGAGCTTCCCCCGAATGAGGCCGGGTCAGATGGCCGAGCTTGTGGGATTCAGCCAATTTTTTTTGGGGCCCGGTATAGCTCCTAAATGATAATGTATCTAAGTAGGACACTGGATCATCTTGTTTTTTCTTGGATGCAGAAAGCTTTCAATTCAAAGAGACCCTGACGCATGACACTCGGTCAAGCAAATGTTGTCAGGCAAAACACAGAAACAGAGCAATTGTTGATTGGTCCCATGTCCTCTTCTTCCAGGGGCAAAAGGATTTGACTATTTCTTAAAAGGAAGAAAAGAAATCATATCCATGTCTAAAAGGAATTTTTTTTTAATACGATCTCTCTCTCTCTCTCTCTCTCTCCCTCTCCCTCTCCCCACCCTTCAATGAGCTGAGTGTGATCTCTCTTTGGAATCATCATCGTCATGATAATATAATGAATGACCCAATCACAAAGTGGTCCCTATCCCAAAAAACAGTAGAGAAGAGGACACAGTACCAAGAGGGCACTGTCTTTTCCATGAGATTTTCACAGTGCATCAGACAAAGTCGAATTAATAATAATCCACTGCATATAGCAACTGTAAACATGAATTAAACAATCGCATAAACCATATTAATTATAATTTGTCCCATGAAGCTACCTTTCATCTTTACACTGTTCAGGCTGCCCTCTCTGTTCTCTAAAAGCAAGGACTCCTCTGAAAGATGAACATTGAACTGTTCACAGGAAAGGGATACTAAAAGTCTTTAATCTCTAGATGCAAAGAAGTACTATACTTAACACCAGGTGATCATTATACCCTCATAATCTTGACCATTCAGTCTTCCAATGACATGCTTTGGAGAAGTGTTGGATCGAACTCCCAGTAAAATCATAATCCTCAATAATAAAACCAGATGGCTCAGATCAGCTCACATGGAGAACACTGTGAACATGAATAAGATTCCCAATTTTGGTGTGCCACTCACTCCTCACCCTTATCACATGACCTACCATATTCAAACTCCTCTCCAGAAAAATTCTGACTTCCCACTTCCAGTGCCGGTTCCAGATTTTCTTGTTGGGAGGCAACCTCTGCTCATATACACCACCAAAAACTCCCACTCAACACAAAAACAAAAATAACATTTTATCTCATTTTCTAGCCCTTATTAACAGCTGAACTTCAAGGTATCTATCTGTGGATCTTACGCCTCTTAGTCTGAGGTGTATTGTATGAAGAATCATCACAAGAAATGAATGTTGTTTCATCACTTATGTAGCTCAAGCACGAAGTATCAAGGACTCCAATTGGGCTTTGAGGCACAGCACCCATGGCTGCACCTTGCGTGGAACCACTGATCAACACAAGACTGTGAATCAACCCAATGCACTTAACAACTCTTTCCTGTAGAAGGGCAGCAAGAACAGGAAAAGGAAAAGGAAAATATTAGTATGTATAGATAAAAGAGAATGCATGACCATGAGAAGGTTCCCTAACATGATTTTCATCTTCCATTTATTGTTGCCCAGTTTTCCACAAAAGTGGAATAAGTTTCTGAGTTTTCATAAGGAAAGCATGAAAATTATCCATCCAACCGCTATCCGTTTCTGCAAGAAAATGAAAAATAAATTGTCTCCTACTACCTAACAGGTTCATTAAATTTCAATGTAACCTTGGGATTTTTCATTTAAATGATCAGATCATTGATTCACTTAAAGAGAGAGTTTATGCAATTCTTAACATTTAATACCATTTATAGGGCTGACTCTTGACTTCCATTAGACTTAATGCTTTTGGTGCTTATGTGTGAAAAACTAAATGCAGTAAGCAAGCTTTACATGTCAGTCATATGTGTAGAACACAAAGTAGCTAAACTTGAAATGATTGATGAGAGATAAAGTGAGAAATGATCCGTCCTAGAACTGTTACTACTTATTGGACACCAGAAACCACACCTTCTCGACATGGTGGGAGAGGATAAGAATTGCTTTTGCAGGGTCCACTGTTCCACGTTCTCCCTCTACAGATATTGCCACCGCTGCTGCTATATCTGATGGCTTGAATTCCAAGAACTCAGTAACTGTGATTTATCAAAAACTAAGCTTAAATAAAATGTATAAAAAGTAGATAGATAAATTAGCAGAAGAAAATCCCCTGTTATGCCACCATCAAAATCACACAACTACAGGAATAGAATAAGCAACAGAAGCAGTGAGAAATGGGACCTCCTACGGTGCTCAATATGATTTGAATTGATTTCAGTATTGAAGTCTCTGGTGGCATTTTGTCACCACTGATCTTCCAGAGGAAACAATCTATGAATGAGAAAGGTGTCACAGCTTGCATTCTCCAACTCAACTTGTTCATCACTAGAAGTTCCATTCTTCTCACGGTTCTAGCTTCAAACACACACTTTGACCCGACCACCTGTCCAGCATCGGCAGCAATCATCAGAAAAGTGGGAGAACTAGCTTGAAAAATATATTGTGGCACCTCCCTGATAGTACGTCATGAATAGAATTATTGAACAGCTCAAAAACTGATCTCTATCACAGAGAGAGAGAGAGTGAAGGAACTGTTTCAGATTTCGACCGGAGAATCAAATTTTTTATTGCTATTAGCTGTTCTACGAGAGGTTCACTAAGTTTATCTCAAGATAATTGTAGCGTTGAAAAACCTGCAGATCAGGCGACAGTGGCACTTCGATTTCCTCAAGTTTTGCTGCCAAAGACAAACATGCCACAGCCAATAGTTGGGTCATCCAAGGTTTGCTCTTCTACAAGGAGACAGAATCAAAAGTGAAACTAAATTAACGGGATGAGAAGGAAAGGGGGGGATGAAAAAGAACAGATTGTTGCATCATTTTGGTTTTGGTTGAACTTACAGGGAGCTCATAGGCAGAAATGAATCGATCGAAGTAGATTATTGACAGATATGCAGAGAGTGGCCCAAAACTAAAATGGGCATGAACCTGTGGCAGAGGCAATCAAGCAAACAGGTCAATTTACATGAGGAAGTCCAAAAGTCTCTGGTTGAAGATTCAGGATATTATCTCACGAAGACAGAAAATACAAAAAAGAACTAGCCATGTGCTTTCTCATCAGATTGAAAGTCCAAAGATGGATCTGCTGTATTTATCTTATTGTCATCTACAGATAAGGGAAAAGAGGGAAAGTGATATGAGGAGGGAAAATATTGAGAGCTACTGATGTTGACTGCAGAAACCAAAAACTAAAAGTGGTTTCCCAGATTAAACATAGCATAGAAACAAAGGCAAATTTTCAAAATCCCCACTTCCGAGAAATGCCAATGTAGATGCACTGCAAAAAAAATCCTCCATTTTTCACATTTTCGAGAAAACAAGCTAGGCAAAGATCTCAGTATTTCCAGACAACCGCATAGAATGATTTCACAACCAAAAGTAAAAAAGAATCACCAGTTTTTGAGACATTTTACATAAGATGATAGACATTGCCCGAAAACTACCGACATAAAACAGAAATAAAAAGAACAATCATCAGCTTTCAGGTAACTCGCGTTAAAACCAGTTCGCAACCAAACCAAAGGATAACCATTTTAGCTATACACAAACTTAAAAAAAAAAAATTATAGCTCCCACACGTACCTTCTTAATCCAATCAATTGCTTCCTTTCTAGCTGCAATGTCCAAATCCCCGCCTCTCAATCTATTAATATAGTCACACTTCGGCATATACTGAGATTCCTTTTCCAGCAGCTCGCCCAACACCTCCACGCTCAGCGACATATCCGACAACAGCGACTCTTTCCCTGCATCATGAAAGCCACTGTCTTGGTGGTGCCACGCGGCGACAGACGAGGATACAGCACGAGGGCTCTCGTTGTCATCGAAGAGTAGCACACTGTTGTTATCCTCCACACAGAGGAGGCCCGAGAATGAGCTATCAACAAAGCTTGGCATCATAACTGTGGCAGCGAAATTTTCAGCTCAATGGTGAGTGCCTGTTAATTTAAAGTTCGATGAAAAAGAAGTGAGCCTCTAAGTAGTGTGATCAGCGACGGAAAGATCCATTCTTTTCCCCGTCAGTGGCAAACCCAGAGAGCGATTTCAAGAGGAAGAGCGGAGAAAGAAATAGTCTCCCGCTTGACCCTATTCCCCTGTTTATTAGTCTCTCCTATTAATCACGGAGGGCTCAAGGACTGCTGAAGAAAGGGTCTTATAGAGGATGAGAAGGAGATCAGGACATTGTCTCAGGGTAAAACTGAGAAGGCAGGCAGAGAGAGGAAGACAGCATGGACATGGGTATCAAACACCGGGAAAGGAGAAATGGCGAAAGGGCATCTGCAAGATTTTGTAGGGAGAGACGGAGCAGATAGAGATTATCGATTGACATCAGCAGGGCAGTCCACTGATACTTTTTCATTTTCCCTTCCCCCTCCTGCCAGCAGAAAAATTATAGCCCATGGAAGAAAATCTTGTCTTTTTTCCCAAGAAATCGTTCCTGTTTCATTTATTAATGCTTATCTTAACTTGGCTAAATATCGAGTGGTTCGGGTTTCGGACCAAACCCGATTCGCAATCTCGTTCCCCTAACCCTACCGGTTGAACGCTATTGCGCTGGTCCGGTCGAAGTTGTAGTTATAGCTCCATTAAGGGGTAATGATCATGTGAAGAACATTGGTAAGTATGGGGGCAATGGACATATTTAGTAACCCAATGAAATTTCGTTAGTAAATAAACTCTAAGTATGATAAGTGTTTGCCAATTTGAAGTTGAACTAGTGATTCTCTTATTAGATTCACAAATCGGTGATTCAAAGATTAAATCACAGTTTGGGAGGGTCAACAATAATTTTCTTATGGATCCCGGCCCTATTACAAACTAGTCTCGATGTGCACTTCGGCTGACTTAGGGATACTGTGTGGTGCAAAAACAAGACAAGTGTGTTGGATCTTATTCAGCCCAAAATCCATTGAAACCTATTTTTCACAATTAAATTATTTCTTATGAGCAAAAATTACAGAGAGAATGTGAATGGCTATGGCATTTTGTATTATTTATTTCATTCTTTTTTCAGTAAGTTGTTTTTTTCTTTCCAAGCAAGTTCACATATGCATAATTGGCAGGAGGGTAAGTGAGCCCAAACATTTAATCACGTGCCTGCAATCTCACAAGGGCAATGAGATTCTCGATTATCAATACAGATTCATATCAACGCTTAGCTGCCTTAACTGATAGATGTAGTACACTATATTAACAGGGACAAGAATTGCTAAGTTATTATATGTGAATCTCATATTGTTATGCGTGTGATCTTTTATTGCTCGATCACAAAAGAAACTCGTGCGTATACTAGATGGAATACAAGGGAGAGGACAGGATAAATGTGACCTCATCAACATGAATCCAAACTTGAATATACTAATACGAGGTTGCTGGTGATAATATCATTGTATTAAATCGTCATCCTCAATGGTATCGAATTTGAAAATCAAAATTTGTTATGAGATTGGTAGATTAGGATGAGAATGATGTATACTAACATAGGGTTGGACTAGTGATTTCCTCACTAGACTTTCAAACAGGTGATTCAAAGATCGAATCCCAGATTAGGAGGGTCGACGAGAATTTTTCCAAGAATTCTAGTCCGACTGCAAATTAATCTCGATGTACGATTTAGCTGGTCCAAAAATACTGCGTAATGTAAATCAAACAAAAAAAAAAGGTGAGAATGGTGTATTTGTATATTATTTAAATTAATGATCCCATTTTTTTTATTCCATTTGTGGAGAGAGATAATTTGCAAGGCTTGGAAATATTCTTGCCCATTTGGTGGTTTAAAATTAATACGACGAGATGTATAAAAATAAATATTCTTGCCGGGGAAGTAGTGCCCTTTTCGGTAATTTCAGCCGAAATACGTAGGATGGAATTGGCGGGGACCGAAAGATCAATCCAAGCCCTCATTTATGTCCTCCCCCCCCCTGCTGACACGTGGCATGTGGCCCTCCGGCAACTATGTCTGTGGGCCCCGGAAAAGTGGATCAACGACGTACTTTTTGTCTGTTCGGGAGAATTTATTTCCATATTTAGTTTTCAAGCCTTTCTCCTACCAACAGCGTCTAAACGGACATAATTAATATAAATACATAATAAAAAAATTTTCCTATATTAAAAAATTAAGAGGGAAAACAAATTCTTATATTTCTTCACTAAGATTTTTTAAAATTTCCCCACCTATTATCATAAAGAAAAAAATAACGTAAAAAATTATAAGACAATATCTATCTTAAAAAATCTCATATTCTTAAATTTGATGCTATTTGACATGAACTAATCTGCGTGGAAAATATGCATCTGGATTGGTAAAAATGAGCTGACACTTTTTCGTGTCATAAGGAGTAGAAATCATCTCACCAAACCGTCAGTTAAACAACATTATCATGGGCATATCTTGCCGATACAACTTAACTTTGTTTTTCCACGAGAATGAACCAAAAAGGCCGGTTCGATTTCACTATGTTTTTCTTCACGTTATTCGATTCGGTTATTTATTAGATGCAAACAATTCGGTTAACTATATAATTAATCGGATTAGATTATTTTTAATTATACTAAATAAAAATATGCTTAAAAAGAATTATACCTAATATTTCTAACCACAACCGTTCATCTCATCGACTTTGCCAATTCCATAGCTCTGCCCCTTTCAATTTTCACTGAGGACGCCCTTCAATCCTCATCGCCTTCGCCTTCGCCTTCACCTTCGTTCCCTTCAAAAAAAATCAAATGTATCATCCTATCTTCGTG
This sequence comes from Sonneratia alba, assembly GCA_900174645.1. Lineage (NCBI taxonomy): Eukaryota > Viridiplantae > Streptophyta > Magnoliopsida > Myrtales > Lythraceae > Sonneratia > Sonneratia alba. The sequence goes on along the minus strand of FWPY01000002.1, from coordinate 5,365,349 downwards.
GATCTTTGTCCCCTAAATCAAATCGAATCAATAATGTGATTCAGTTCATTTTAGAATGATTTTTTTGGATCGAATCGAATCACAAACACCCCAACTTAAGTAGGTATACTTGGTGAACCTTGAACTGTTACAATCACTCTCTACCGCGTTACAGAAAAATAAGAGACTGAGGTGGGGGAAAAGGGACTTGTACTTGTAAATAAGACCGACAGATGTCAAATCGGATTACTCACTGTGTGGGTGGGAGGAGGGAAGAAAGTAGGGCTAAAGAGTAATGATGAATTTTCGCAAGGCTTTATCAAAATCGACCAAATGTCATTAAAGGGGTCGTGTCTTTGTTCTGTGTAGACCAAAGAATTAACCCAAAAGACATGTCCTTTTTGCCTGCTTTCTTTCTCCCTTTTGGGAGCGTCGTCGTCTCTTGCTTTCCTTTCCATTAAGATTTTGCATGAAAAAAAAAAGGGAGTCTTTATTTTTTGACGAGAAATAATCATTAGTGAATACCCAAATCTCTCCTGACATTCAGCAGCATCATGTTGACCGCTTTGATTAGCATGGTAAGATGTGCTTAAGGCGGTTTGGTTATGCTAATGGGCAGCAATGTCAAAGTCGATGCTATCGAGTTCATCCTCCGGTCGCTTGTTCTCTTGTACCCCGTCTCGGTCCATAATTAACTCAGATGGCATTCCTCGTCCTGCACTATGAACCCCGCATTCCGACTTTGCTGCTCGGACATCTTTTGATCTCGGCAAGCCGCACGTGCTGAAGTACGAGTTTAGTATTCAATCCAAGCCATCATATCTCCAACTAGACTTCTCCCCTCTTAAAGAAAACCTTCCCTCGATATAAGTTGATTGGGGAATCCTATCTGGAAATAGATCGAAGTTTCTCAACCCCAAGGAGCATAGGAGTGTAGAAGATTCAGTCTTGGTCTTGTTCGTTATGCGAGTCGAAATGCTATGATGGGCCTCGACAATGATCCAACTTTTTGAGGTGCACCACCATTGAGATAAGAAAAAAAAAACAAGTTTAATAAGATTTTGATAAATTAAATCGATCTAATAATATGTAAAATTCTCTGAAATATAGTTCTTTTTTCTATGTCCATGGAATTTATATTCTCCTTAAATTCAATTTAAAAAGAAAAGTGGTGAAAAATATGTTGAAGGAAAGGGTTTACACATAATTTGTTGTATGTATACACATAATATATATATAGGGTTTCTCAATCTCCAACATAGATGCTCCTCGTCTAAGTTTTTCTCCCGATTGATTGCCCAGACTTTTGTCGTCGTTTTGGGTCCTGAATTTATCGTTGTGGAGGGAACACAATTTCAAAAACCATATATTATAGGATGAAACGTTTCAATATCCGACAAATTATCCAAAACATGTTATATATATATGTATGTATGTATATATGTGTGTGAGTGCAAAAAGTCTCTCCTCCTATATCCATCCACTCTTACAGCCAATGATTACAGTATAGACATGGGGTTAACTATGTCTTATGCTCTGATATCGGTTAACTAGACCATGGCCGAGGGAGTTTTGTTACCCGCAACAACGCTTTGGTCTAGTCGGTTCACTGCTCTAACGAGTGCTCGATCCATCATCCATCATCATAAGACTCTCCAGGAATGGCGGGCTGTATTCATCTCTGTCCCCGCGCTCTCGGTTTCCGAATTTGTTAGTACTTTTACTTGGCTTTGTCGAGCTTGACTCGGAGTCGGGACAATGACAACTGCCTCGAAGTAAGCGCGATTTAGGATAAAAGTTCAAAATTCACAGATCGACCGGTCAAAAAGTTGTCGTTGGAAATGGATCGTTTACTAGCTAGGTTTTTCAATGTGCTTTGGATGCCCCCATTTTATGTGCTTTTTGCTTGCATTGCTCACCTCAGGCCCTCCCATCATCGATCAGATGTGGATTCCTACCACGTAAAGACACTCTGGGACCCAATGTCCTAACGCTTCTTTCTCGCCCACACCCCACCCTTTGATATGCCCTTTTCTGCTCTTCGGATTTCACCTTTTTTTTTTTCAATTATAAGAAAACCTATGGGTTAACAATGGCAATATCAGATATGAAGTAATATTATTATATTAAATTATATATATTTTTTATCTGCTCATAATCTCTCATTATTTTAGCATTATTTACCATAAACAAGAATCACATTTTCCCATCTTTTTGCAGGCTTAAAAAATGGGGGAAAGTTAAAAAAAAAAAGGCAGTAAAAAGGGAAAACGGGGGAAAAGAAAATCTCCTGCTATACATACTCATTTTCCTCGCGGTCAGTTGTGGCCGCTCTCCGGTGGCGGTCACCTCTTGATGGCGTATATACTTTATAACCCTCTTGCTTTGACAGAAACCATGGAGACTGATCAGTCTGCTTAATTCTCATGACGATCTAAAGCAGAAACGCAGAGAAGAAACCCGAAAGGCAGGTTTCAGGAGCTAGCTATGTATTGTTGCATCTGAGGTACAAGTGGGAGCTCAAACAATTACTCAAGGAGGCTTATAAGTGACCTCAACAAGACGGTGAAGCCACAGTGACAGAGTCTCTCTTGACATTTGTACTATCTTCTAATAATTGGACCTCAAGTTACAAGATAATTTTAGAGATAAGATATCCGGGTTCCGTATCCTACGGTTTAATGTATGTGCGTGCATTGGATGGATTCAAAGACTCCTTGCTCGAGTCTCCAGTTGATAAGTAGAATTATATACTATCAACTGTTTGAGATCCGAGCCCTCCAGCTTGCCATCCCCCCATCCTAGCTGTAAGAGGATTTTCTGAACGTCAGACATCCACCCCTCGCAGTGTCTTTCATTTTTATCTTCTTTTCTGAAGCCCCCAGATCACAGCCTCGGGTCTCGTAGAACAGTCGGTGACCGCTGATTAAGGTCTTGTTACTGGACCTTGAGAGTAGATAGATGTTCGACTCGGTTTTGACTCGAAGCAGTGAGGCTGCGTCTAGCCGTTCATATATGCCTTGGATCCCATGATGTGAAGAGGAGGAAAAGCACTCTTCCTGTCCAATGCTGAGGTTCGGCTACTGGATTAAAGTTTAGGCATACTGGGTTTCTAATTGGGTGGCTTTGGGCCCAGACAAGATAATAAACTTCCTCCGAGCATATCTCAGTCAGGCCCATCGGGTCTTTTTGGGCCACTGGATATTAATTAAGTGGGTATACGGAAGGCAAAATAACTTTGATAGCTTCTTTATTGTCCACCTATGATACTGTCGTCACTTTTGACTTGTTGCTAAGGGAACGAGCCCGGAACGAGGGAGGATTCATGGAAGCTGCTGGCGAGCTTGAGAGCTTTCTGTCAGAGCAAGGCAATGGCCCCGACAATGGGTTTGATGCTAAGTAGGGGCATCATTCCGTTTGCTCTTCGGTTTATAATGTTGATTCCAGAGCCTGAACCAGCAAATCACGGCACTGGCTGAGAGATAGTATTGTTAAAAATGTGATCTGGACCGCTTCAAAACGGACATAGAACTGTTTAACTCTATTACGGTTCGATCTGTTTATTTAATGGGTCAGTCTGATTACCGGTTATAGTTCAGACAAATATGAACTATCCCAGATTCATTTATAAAAAGGCTGGTTAACAGTCTTGGCCGGTTTGACCCGTGAATCATCAATCTTTTTAATTTTTTTAAAATTATTTTAAATGAATATTTTTAAATATTTTTTTAAAATTTTAAATTAACCATATAAAATCCGACCGTTGATTTGCAGGATTTTTAGTGATTTTGGCTGGTTTTCAACTGTTCTGGGTCAGTTACGATTCCGGGCTAGTTAAGCATGATAATTGTCTGTGTCAGTTACGGTTCAACAGGGTCTATATTTCGGAACTGGCCTGTAACCGCCCACAACTCACTAAAAACGGTTACATACCAGATTAGAAGCTGTTTAGGCTAGTTCCAGTTCGACTACGGGCCAGATCGGCCCGTTTAACATCTCTATTAGAGGTTAGTTGAGAATCCAAGCCCTTGATGCAGTACAGCTTGATTAGAAGAATTTGCAGCGGGGCCATCGCTTGCCGTCGAGTGATTCACGATCAACGGTGCAGAGGGCGGGCGAGCGAATAGTTTGCTCGCGGCCAGGGCCCCACTGCTGCAACGTTCGACTCCGGGGCTCAACGAGATCGAGAAGACATTCAAATAATTATTAAATATTTCAAAATTTTGGCCCCACAAAGGAATAAGTATCCCTTCAAATTAAAGAAAAGACAGCAGTAGATGCCACGTCATCCCCGACCGTTACAATACCACTACGCCCACTCGCCTTCACCACTGCCCCTTTAATATCGGGTTATCGTTAGGTAGCCCTCCCTGCCTCTGGGTGAAACGGCGGCGTTCCCAGCGCGGGCCACCCAAAGCGACGGCGTTGAAAGAGGCGAGGAAGCTTGTATTTCATTTTCATCGGTTGCAGTTGCAGCGAGCTGAAAGTGGAGAGCTTTAGCTTTAGCTGGAGAAGAAGCTTTCCGCTCCTCAGTTCATCTATCAACTATTCATACGCATTCTGTGAGCTGATCGGATCGGTTCGAGGGGCTGGCTGATCCTGTGAACAACATGTTCACCGAAGGTCTCGACAACAATGCCTTGAGATGGGTTTCAGAGGTCTGCTAATTTTTACTATCCCCTGCTCGTTGAGCTTGTCTTCTTCGATTTTGACAGCTGGTGTTTCTGTTCCATGTGGGTTTCGCTCGTTTTACTCTTCTTATTTCTGCTCGAGCAAGGGGAGGTCGTCAGCTTTTTCCTAAAAATTCTCATCTGCTTTTGTTAAAACGAAAAAAAAAAAAAGAGTTCTTGAAACTTTGGAATTGAGAGGAAGCTGCTTTTGAAGTGTTTTCTAATATAGAAGCTTGTTTGGCCTGACGGATTAGATGCTTTCGAGCACTGTAGTATCAGTTTCGTGTTTTCAATGTTGATAATATTTTTTGCAGTTACTTTCATAAATATAGGGAAAACCAGCACAGTAAAGTAAATCGAAACATCAATTTGGCGTTTAAACAGGATTGTGGAAACGACAGTATGGTTTTTGCTCTTAGTTAAGAAACGAGGCGGATAGTTTTTATGGTTTGATTCAAGGAGGCAAGTTACTATAACAATAGCCTTGAGTCATGAACTTATTAAATCTTGCTCCCCGAGTTTGACTGCTTCATTGGCTTAGCGTCTGGCCCTCCATGGGGGAAGTCTTGAATTTGCTGAAGAAAGAAACTTCTACTGCTCAACTTTGTGGAAAATTCTGACACTAGTTACGAGAATACCAGAAGGGAATTCTGCTCATCCGTGATTTTGTTGATTGTGCATGTTGTTAATCTGATGTCCATCTTAAAATTGGAACTGCTTGCTATAATCTGCTCTTTTTCTCCGACAATCAGAAGGAAAGATCTCTTGCAAGCTCAAATCTGAGACCAAGGGTTGATCCCCTGCTCAGCTCACGAAATGGGGGGCATGGATTTGCTCTGCCTGCCACATCAAAATTCCGCAGTGGACATCTGCTAGCAAGCACCATACCATTGACCCGAATTATGTCTGGCAAGGTTGATGGTAGTGTGTCAGGATCGGATAGTGACATGATCACCGATTCAGAGGAAGAGGTATCTGGGTTTCATCATTCACTCGATTCATCTCCTCATGATGAAAGAGTTCCAGCTGGTACCACTCGTAGATATGATAATCCAAGAGCACGTGCCCAGTATACGACTGATTATGGGTGGTCAGATGTTAGCTCATCAATGGAAACTACTTTAAGTTTACACGGGAAGGTGTCAGATAGGCTTTTAAGGGGAAACGGGAGGTACCCTTTGGGAGTGAAGGACTATACAGAGGATGAATCGTCTGATTCGGCTGCAAGCTCAGAATTCTCTACAACACAGACAGGGAGCATAAATGGGGTCTTGCCAGTGAGCAGAGAATGCGCTCCAGAAAATTATGCCACAAACATGACCTCAAACTTGAAAGCAAAAGGTTTTCTTGAGAAGGTTTGTGCTTGAATTTCTGGAAATTGAGTGAATATGAAACACAGGGCAAGACATGTTGCATGAATGCAGCTTGTCCCTTATCATTTATGTATCTACTTGGGTATTTCTTGCTGAAATAATTGGAGTTTCCATTGTACTTAACCCCTCTTACTCCACATCTAAGGCAATAAACCAAACTCTGGAAAACTTTCAATTTTGTTACCTGGGAAAATGCACAAGATAGTGCTCATGAAGATATCTCAGCAGCCAAGCTCAGCTGCAATCTGTATATATGACTTCTATTTCCACCATCTGGGACTGAAATTTGAACTGCAATGATCTGTTTTACAGGATAACTCTAGAAACAAGCAGAAGGGCAATTTCTCTGATGACGATATTGCCAGTGCTCCTCCATTTTGCAGTTCTACTGGGGAACATAAACATGCGTGTGAGGAAATGCCAGTGAAAAAAGAACAAAGTGGGCTGGAAGTAGTCAGATCCCATGGTTCAATGCCTACTGATGTTGGGGGAACATTAGAACTGACAAATAAAAATGATGAGGATGATGATATAAAAAGGAACACTGAGAAGCAACACAGGTTTGTACAAGTTATATGGTTGTTCTGTCCCCTAATATTTTCTCGTGTTAGCAAATCCAATGCCTCTAGCATATTGTGTCTTCTGCAGAAATGCCATGGGTGCTGAGACTGTATTTTCGGCTGGTTCACATCCACCTCGCACACCTGCATTTCATGCAAGGTAGCATTTTCCCTGTAGTGCAGAAAATGATAATATTTTCTGCCACATAATGGCTTCCGTAATTAAAATTGATCTTTGTGAATTATATTCAGTGCCTTGGGACCATGGCATGCTGTGATTGCCTATGATGCTTGTGTGCGATTATGTCTTAATGCCTGGGCTAGGGGCTGCATGGAAGCCCCGGTGTTCTTGGAAAATGAATGTCTTCTATTGCGGGATGCATTTGGGTGAGTTCAATCTTCCCTTTTCTGGTTGTATTTTGATTGATATTATCCTATTTGCTGTCATGGAGAAAAATTCTTCTTTGTGATTCTTTTAAATTAAAAATAGCTTAATTTTCCAGCGGCATAAGTTTTAGTTTAGAACCTGGACATAACTTTACATTCAATTCAGGTTAAACTAATCACATGAGCTAAATGATTGATTTGTTAGGCATCCCACGAAATCTTGGTGGTGATTGCCAAGGCCAAGTAGTTAAATGACGCTTTGTTTACTGTGACAAAAGTATATAAAATACTGTTGAGAAATATAATCCTAGATTAGAAAATTGACAAAAAGAATCATGGAATATAAGACTAGAACAAAAACTCATAAGCTTAATCTTTTGGATTTGACATGGACATTTTATATGCTGTTGAAAATTTTACCATTAAATTATGAGGATTTCAGCTGCTACATCAATATTTTATCTTTTGGGGGAGTTAGCTTGTGAAAAACACTTATCAACTATTTCATTTAACACTAATTTCAATATAATTTTGCTTCTTAAAATAATAGACTGCAGCAAGTGCTCCTGCAATCTGAGGAGGAACTGCTTGTGAAGCAATCTTCGAATGTTGTCAACAATGACGGAGCTGCTCCAAAACCAAAGAAAATTATTGGCAAGATGAAAGTACAAGGTAGTAACTAATTCTCGTAAGTGTACTCCTTTGCCATCTCCTGTTTGTGGATTATATTATTCAACAATAGATAAACTTTGCAGTTCGTAAAGTCAAGACAGTCCTAGACGCTCCAACTGGATGCAGCATCTTATCTCTTAGAGCGCCTTCATCTATAAAACCAGCTTCACTGAAGATGGACTCCATTAGACATCAGTTCTCCAGTCTGCAGTGTACTGTTTCTTCTCAATGGAGAGCCATTAAAAAGATTGGCACTGTGCAGCGGATTCCAGCAAATGGTTCTTTCTCACGCCAAAGTTCCGCATATGTACATGCTGGCACTCGATACTTAAAACAGGTTTCTAGCCTTCTGAAAACTGGGGTAACAAGTCTTCGCAACAGCTCATCATCATATGAGGTTTTCCAAGGTATTAATTAGTTCATCTAGTTATAAAAAGGACTGCCTGGCCAAGTCAATCTCAGGGCCTTTCAAGTTCGAAAATCTGTACATGCAAATGAATCCCTTAAACTGGCTTTTTCTTGCTTTGATCTGAGTCTTTGAATGGGTTCACTTATTGTAGGACTTAATGGCCTTAGCATTGTTACTATCTCATTGGACTCATTTTCCCCCTCTTACTCTGAACCCATAGTTCAAACTCTTCAATATCTGGTCAGATTCTAAATATTGTTGTTGGAAGTGCACTTGCCCATACAATATGTTTAATGGTTTCTTTTAACTCATTTGGGGGTGTACGCGACAAATATGTGGCAATTTTTTATTGGCCACAAATTTTTTGCATTTTACAAGGGGAAAGCATGTGTTTGCAATGGATAAAGTTTTAGTTATTTCCAGATCTACAGGGCTACAATGGACTTTGATAACAATCTAACTTGTAAGGGAGTAGAAAAATTCTAAATTGACATTATGATTTAAAAAATAATGGAAGTTTCATACTGTTGGAGAAACAATCACTAACTTTTTATTGCTTGTTTATTTACCTTTTCCTTGTAAATGTTGCCAGAAACCTACACTTGTTTCATAAGGCTGAAAAGCTCAGCTGAAGAGGATGCAGTCCCCATGCAACCAGGATCAGGGGAAACCCATATCTTGTATGTTCAGCTTCAAACTAAACTGTTTCTGATAGTGTCTGAAGACTTGCATTGACAACCCTACAGTTTTCCAGATAGTGCAGGAGATGATTTAATTGTGGAAATCCAAGACTCCAAGGGGAAGCACTATGGTCGTGTGCTTGCTCAGCTGGCTACCATCACGGAGGACTTGGTAATGCTTTCTAATTTATCCTGGTGGCATCTCTTCTAATACATTAAGCAGAAACACCTGATATCTCTTTTTAAGTGATGGACCTTGATTTGAAATTCTGAACTTTTGCTATTTTCATCATCAATATCATCCTTGAGCTTTTATCTAGTCCAAGACATACTTTTCATGATATAGTCAGTGAAATCCATTTTATGAGGGCTACAGAACCTTTAGAACTTTTGTGGTTTTTACTTCATAATTTGGATTTTGAGAAGTAATCCATATTAGAAATAAAGTTAGAAAAATTTGCATTAACTATGTGCCTGGCATGCTCATGATGCCCCATTTTAGCCAAACAATTGTGACACATTCTATAAGGGATTGTTATTCACTAGGACTAGAGAAATCTTGTGAAGGATTGTAAAAAAGTGAGATTGGATGCAGGCTGAAAAAGTGCGCTGGTGGCCTATTTGTCGGGAGCCAGAGCACGAGCTTGTGGGGAAACTGCAACTGTACATAAATTATTCAACAAGTTCTGAAGAAAATGGCTGTCCCAAGGTACGGCCATACTTTATTAACCAGTTTCTTAGATCATTATTTATCAATATTTTAAGATTGTCATGATTGGTGATTTTGAAGGAGTAAGAGCATTCCCTGTCTTTATCTCTTTAATCAATTAGAACTTTAGGTCTAGTTCAAGCCCAATGGGTACAACACGCTAAAATGGTAGGGACAAATACGTACCATCTGCATCTTTAGTAAACATAAACAGATCAAATTGTTAACAGGATTATCTCCACAGTACCTTATTTTTAGATTGATTCTGTAAGTTCACATCCTGAAGATGGATTTTTTTGGTTATATTTTGACTTCTTAAATAGTCTTCTGACATAATTTCTTCTACTTCATCTGTGACCAGTACGGTACTGTTGCAGAAACTGTTGCATATGACCTGGCTCTTGAAGTTGCTATGAAAGTGCAAAAGTTTCAACAAAGGAACTTGTCATTGCATGATCCTTGGAAATGGCTTTTAAAAGAATTTGCTTCATACTATGGGGTTTCTGATATATACACCAAGCTAAGGTAACGAAAAGATCATAATCTTGGACTATTGACTTGTGATTGTTCAATATTACCTATAACTATGTATTCAGTTCCTCCCGATTGATTCTAGGTTTGCTGGTTTTATTCCAAAATTTTAGGTACCTTTCCTATGTCATGGATGTAGCCACACCAACAGCCGACTGCCTCAATTTGGTGCATGACTTGCTGATGCCTGTACTCATGAAGGGTCACAGCAGAAGCACATTGAGCCACCAAGAGGTGCAAATATTTTCTCCTAGTACTGTACATTCAGGGACAGTCAATATTATAGAAGTTCATTGTCAAAATTTTCATGAATGATGAAATAAGTACTTAAGGGAAAATCTGTTCCCTAATTGAAATTATCTCAAGGCAGTAACAACTAATGAGAAACAGGGAGCCTCATGTTCTGACATTCCATGTACTGTTTATTGACTGCTTAAACAGAACCGAATTCTAGGAGAAACCAAGGATCAGATCGAACAGATTCTTGCTATGGTTTTTGAGAATTACAAGTCACTGGATGAGTCATCATTCTCGGGTCTCATGGACATTTTTAGACCTGCAACTGGGATTGCTGCGCCTGCACTGGAACCCGCTGTCAAACTCTACACTCTTCTCCATGATATACTCTCTCCGGAAGCACAGACTAATTTATGTCACTATTTCCAGGTCAACAAAATTGGCATGTTTTTTATTCCATTTCTTGCCTTGAAGAGAGATTCATCCTTTCCTTCCTATAATTAAAATTTCCTTTCCCACAGACTGCTGCGAAGAAGAGATCAAGGAGACACCTGACTGAGACAGATGAATATGTTGCCAGCAGTGCTGAAGGTGTTCTGATGGATCCTGTCACTACATCCACTGCTTATCAAAAGATGACTTCCCTCTGCATGAACATAAAGAATGAAATATATACTGACATTGAGATTCACAACCAGCACGTACTTCCCAGGTACTGTTACACTCTTTGATGCCCAGAATAACTCAGACTGAACTGTACCTACTATCTCTTAAACCTTGTTTAAGATACTAGCAAGTAAGGTTTGTTGAATCTCTTTTAATTCCTTATTGAATTCATTGACTTTGTTTTGGTATGTGCTATTAATATGAAGTTTTAATTATTGTCCAAGGCACCAAAGAAGTGACCATGAAAAAGAGTAAAATCCCCTAATGGTAGTTTCTTGTCTCTCAGTTTCGTAGACCTCCCGAATCTGTCTTCATCTATATATTCCACAGAGCTTTGCAACAGATTGCGTGCGTTCCTCACTTCATGTCCACCAACTGGTCCTTCTACTCCAGTAGCAGAGCTTGTCATTGCAACTGCTGATTTTCAGCGGGATCTTGCCAGCTGGAAAATATGGTGGTTTATCTCTCCAGTGTCATTCCCTTTTATTTTCCATTCTTGAACCCTTTCTGATCAGTTCTGCTTACTCTTTGTGTGGGTTTTCCAGTTCTGTGAAAGGTGGAGTTGATGCCAAAGAATTGTTCCACCTGTATATCTTGGTGTGGATTCAAGACAAGCGCCTCTCCCTTCTTGAAACATGTAAATTGGACAAGGTACAGACTTCCTTTTTTTGATAATTAGACAAGGGTACAGACTTCTAATTCATGCATTAGTCATTGCACAGAACCTGTTGAGTATTCACTTGTTGGTGAGGTATATGTAATCATAGGATGGAGGATGAGAACAATGATATACATATATAGGTGTATGTATGTGTGTATAGTTGCATAAGGTCATGGATTTGGCAGTAAATTTTGTATCCAAAAAATGGCAGAAATCTATAATATACTGTGAGTATAGAAGTACAGGTTTGAGTTTTTTTAAAACAAGAAATACGAGTTTGATAACAAGCCAGAATTTCCTGTCATAAGAGAATATGTAAAAATATCGTGATTTCCAGAGTAAAGTATAATTTGCAGTAGCATGAAATATGAAATCTCTCTCTCTCTCTATATATATTTTTTAAATAATAGTCTCCTACATCTTTTCAATGCGTTATACTGATTAGGAATACAAAAGGGGAGAGAGAGAGAGAGAGAGAGAGAGATCTTCCTGTGTTATTTTCATATATTTTATGTCGCTTCCCAAATTGATTGTGTGGATAACACTTCAATGGTAATTTAGCTAATCTTTGAGACAAATTCAATTTGGTTGCAGATAAAATGGTCAGGAGTCAGGACTCAGCATTCAACAACCCCTTTCGTGGATGAGATGTATGACCGTCTTAGAGAGATGTTGACTGACTATGAGGTCATCATTTGCAGGTGGCCAGAGTACATATTCGTGCTTGAAAGTGTACGTTTTGATGATTAGTATGTTTTCATCTATTGCTTTTTGCCTGATCTCTTATTGCTAGCAAAAAATGGTCAAATCATATTCCTACTTGAGATTCTTCCTTTAAAGCTTGTGCATTTTATCAATTTGGCTACGGTGATACTGAATTCTTTCTGTTATTCCTGTTCAGGCAATTGCTGATGTTGAAAACGCAGTTGTAGAAGCTTTGGACAAGCAATATGCAGATGTCCTTGCCCCGTTGAAGGAAAACCTGACACCCAAGAAATTCGGCCTCAAATATGTCCAGAAACTTACCAAAAGATCAGTTTCCTCTTACACAGTGCCTGATGAGGTGACCCATAAACTTCCTTCTTTGAGGTTCCATATTATATGCATTGCCTGACAAATTTGTGTGTTTCATTTCAGCTGGGCATTTTGTTCAACTCGATGAAGAGAATGCTTGACACTTTGAGGCCTCGAATAGAGACAAAGTTCAGATCATGGGGTTCTTGCATGCCTAATAGTGGAAACACTGCTCCCGGAGACCGTCTCAGTGAAGTGGCAGTCATGCTGAGAACGAAGTTCAGAAATTATCTCCAGGCTGTTGTGGAAAAACTCGCAGAAAATGTAAGTCCAGATTAATTGGCTGTTTTGAAAGCTTTCTCATGTAGGTCTGTCCTGCGAGTAATGTTAACAAAGAGGAAAGATTGTCTCAGAGCAGCTAGTAAGAAAAGCAGTTGCAAGTTGCACTGGGAATCATTATATTATGAGATTTACAAGCAAGCATGCTATAGAGCCTCAAAATTCTAGTAAAAGAAAAAGAAAAAGAAAGAGGTCTTATTGCCTTGGTTTTTACTTGTCGTGACTCCGTTTCCTTGTGTGTTCTAGACCAAGTTACAGGCGACTACAAAACTGAAGAAGGTACTTAAAGACTCAAAAGGGGCTGTGGTGGAATCCAATGTAAGGGGCAGAATGCAGCAACTAAAAGAGCAGCTCACTGCTGCTATTAATCATCTCCATACTATCTTCGAGACCCAAGTCTTTGTCGCACTCTGTCGAGGTTACTGGGACCGGATGGGCCAGGCAAGTTGCAAACCTGAAAATCAAGTCAACACCAATCAAGCCAGATTAACTTTATTTTTCTTTCTAATGTTAATAATATTGGTTTATTTCACTCTATAGGATGTGCTGAGTTTCCTGGAAAGCAGGAAAGAGAACAAGTCATGGTACAGAGGTTCACGAATTGCTGCTTCTGTAAGTAGAATCACTTCCAAGATTCTTAGTACCGCCTTCTTCTAGTATTTTAATAGAGCACAACTAAGCTGAAACCTTATCATTAAGATTTTTTTTAATGCGTCCAACATTGGACCGATTCTGTCATTTTAGCCTCATAATGTTTTCTTTCTTACTGTTACTACTGCCTTTTGCTGGATAAGTTGAAGCTGATCACCCTTGGCATCGTTCCAATTGAACATGGATGTCGTGCAATGAAATCGCAGGTCTTGGATGATACATTTGCCTCGCAAATGCAGCGGCTGCTCGGGAATGCGCTCCAAGCAAAAGACCTGGAGCCTCCCCGATCCATCATGGAAGTTCGTTCAATCCTCTGCAAGGATGCTCCAGCTCACAAGGACGGGGCTTTCTATTATTAGGCCCTGAATTCATCATCCTCTCAGACGGTTGTCTTGGATGCTCGACTCCCACATGTTTTCCATCGATCCCAGAAGGACGAAGTTTGTGTACAGAACGAAGAAGTCCTTAACGGCTGCTAAGGATCATCTAGGAAAGCGATTTGGTCCTAAAATTGTATGTACATACTTTTGTTTTCACTTCCTTATGTTACGAGTTCAATGACCCGAATCCTTCGATTGCTTTGTTGCCATCTTCATTGGCACCGATTCATTCACAGTAAGTTCTTACCTTGTTCGCGTCTCTACTGCCTATTTGTGCCCTCAATAGACATAGACAACACGCATGAATCAAAAAGCAAACTGGTTCATGTTCTTCTACCGAGGTGATGGATCTATTTACACCAGCACGAGCTTGACAGGGAAGAGAAAAGGGGCATAAGGTTGAAATCCGGCCATGATGATTTGCAGAGAGGGGATTCAACCTTCTTTCAACAAATCTAACTGATATTTTGTATTTCACTCGGAGATGTACGAGGAACCCAATATTTACATGCTTGAACACCATCATCATCAACGCTTAAGAACGAATACAAAGTAAGACGCACCTAAAGAATGACACTAGCGTTGAAATATTGTGCAGAGAGACCCAAATCCAGTTAGCCACAGAGAGCTCGGGCGGGAGGTCCAATCACATCAACATTAGAACACAACCAACTGCATGGACTTCATAGAAGCTTTGAGATAACATGGCAAGAAGTCCAAAATGCTTTCGATGCAGCATTGAAAAGGACAGGATTCTGATATATCCTGGCAGGAGAAGAAACAGGACAGGATTAGGAAACCCCATACTGGAGAGGAAAACGGGGGGGTTTTTTTTTTTGTGGTGATAGGAGCTTTATTTTGTAATGAAAATTACACAACTAAAAATATGGATCCACCCGGAAGAGAAATTCAAAAAAGAAAAGGCTTAGAAGCTTAAGGCAAATGTCAGGAACGTGAGAGGGGAGTTTACAGGAAGCTCACCCAATTGCAGTTGCTCCCCATGAAGCCACGTTGTAAATAACTTTACTTCCATCCCATGCCTTTCGAAGCTTTCCCTTATTCTTCTTCACAGAGAATGTCTTGCTAAGAGCTAAAGAAAGAACGAAAATCTTTCAGATTCTTTCCAAGTGCACACAGATGGTATCAAAGACCAGTAAGATTTTTAGCTTACTCATATTCTGGTCATGGCTTATCTTATCCAATCAAAAAAGGGAGATGGCATAAAATAGTGCAGCAAACTAACCTCGTTGGAGCTGATTAGGAGTTAATTCCTGAAAACAGATAGCAATTCGTCACCAATGTAGCACAAAGACAAGATGCAGAAAACAGGAGTCGACAATATCAACAGGCCATCTACTCATATTAGCAACTGTATTCTTGAGATCTCACAAATTATCCAAAACAAATGTGACACTGAGTTAATATGTTACATAAAAGAAGGAAGGGCAGACCAGCAAAAAACTAACGGCATCAAGTAATACCAGCAGGTGAGCAGTAGTTATGCAGCTCATTTCTTCCATGGTGCATTATCTAGGTTGGAAACTTCTTCGCTTATGTCCCAAATTATGTGTAATATAATTACGCGACATTTGAACTTTTCCTTTTCATAGATATCACTTTTCTAAGGTAAGGATCCAACGTATACACCACTCTTTACCGACCATCCACTGTACAATCACCTGCCCACTTACAAAGGATAATAAATATGTTCCTCAATTTCTTGGCAAAGTGTACAATAAATTACCAAAGAGAATTGGTCTCATTAAAAACAGCATGTAAGGTGCTCAGGCTGGCTGCCCAACATAAGCTGCAATGCTATCACAATGCAAACCATCTCCTTTCAAGCCATTCAAAAAGTAGATCATGCAGAACATGCTAAAAAGGCAATAAACAAGAAAAGCTTAAATATAATTAGCTGAAAAAAAAAGAGGAAATCACATGCCTTTGTCTCTTTGAGGGATGCCAAATACGCTGCCATGAAGCATGCAATGCCATCAACTATATCTTCTTGCCTCACAAGTACATAGTCCTCCTTATCCACGTCCAGCTTCTCACCTTCCCATAGATCACTATCACTGACTAAATCCCAGGAATTGCCTTCTTCTGCTACAAACAAATGCTCAACAAAGAAGAAAACAATATCATCTTATCTTACGATTCAAAAGAAAAGGCAATGCTATTTTGACAAGAACAAGACAAATAGCTTAAAATATTTATGCAGATGAAAAATCTTAAAAGACAGAGAAAGAAAAATATTATACGTTTTCAGCACATACCAGCATTATTTTGAGGAACTGGCACCTGAGCATTCTCTATCTTTTCAAGAAAGTCTGGGCATTCAACTCTTGACCTTAGAAGATCGCATAACTGCATTGATAATTAAGAAAGCATCATTTACTTCAAGCTCCAGATCAGAGAGAAGCATGCATAGAGATGTCAGCTGTCGGGGTAATTCCCAGAGCTTGAAAATATATAACCTTTCGTAACAATAACTAGCCCAGCCTAGGGTTTTGATTCCATGAACATTTGCACTCACAAGAAAATGTTAACTGATTCATATAATTGTCCTTTTAAGTAGACAAGGGCCTGCATGCATCAAATTCACATGGGAATCAAAATTTACCTAATCCTCTGCCATTAACAGATCTTTCCAGATATATCCTGGTCACAACTAACAGTTTAGCAGAGCTCGCAAGAGGACACATGGGAAGGATTTGCAAATAAGCAGATCAATCCCTTCTTCCCAACTCACTCATATTTCTTCCATTATTTCCCAACTTCACTAACTACAACACCTACTCCCATGTGGGACAATAAAGTATTATTTGCAAGACTGCCCATTACCAATTTAATTACTGGCCATTTACCCAAAATAATAAAGACATTAATTTAACGCCAGCCCACCGAAATCAAACTTCTGAAGCTTGAGTTGACTGAAAGATCTCAAAATCTATCATGAATATTGAGATATAAGAGAAAGCGTTCAAGCAATAGCTCCGGCAATCAACAAGAAAAACAGTGCAAATGTTCCAGTATCTTGTACCACATATAACTAGAAGCAACAGAAAAAAGGGCAAATGCAAGTAAAAAATGCACATTTTCAATAACAATTTAGTATAGCCTCACAGATATCAGCGTCTCAAAGACTGAAAGCTACTCCGAGATCAACACTCGACTGCTCACAAATGCTAACAACAGATCCAATCATCTAACAGATCAGTCAAATCCGTCGTACAACACAGGGACTCCAAGAACCGGTAGTTTAGGGTAGAAACTACAACCCCATCTTCCTTATAATTAAACTTTCAAACATCAAACAAGGCACGGGCTCAAGCTAGTCCAATGATCCAATCTGACAAGTCAACGGAAGTCCCCAACAGCCTTGGGTTCAAGAAACGAAATCTCAGTTCCATCATCGCTGAACAATTACGGTTTAAAGAGCTATTTGAGGCATTTAACTCTACCAACATCCAGCGATTCTCCACGAAAACCCCTATCTGACGATCAAAAACCCATAGGGAGCTGAAGCGAGCGCACCTCATCGGCTTCATTGTCGTCGCGGAGAGCTACCGAGCTCTGGCGGCTAAGGTTCGCGCTACTGCTGGCGTCATCCTCTTCTTCTTCTTCTTCTTCATCATCATCGTCGTCATCGAAGTCCTGATTATTGCTGAGCGCTTCCAGCGCTCTCTGGCACTGCTCAAGAACGGCCTGCAGCGACTTCCTCTTGACGCGTACAGAATCCTTAGACCCTTTCCTATCGAGAGCCGCCGGCAGCGCGGGAACAGGGCCGAAAACCTCCGCCTCCATGCCGAATGACCTGGTGGGGCAGCAGAGCAAGCTAGATCACAGAAAAGGGTCGATCGCGAGCTCCGAGTAGGAAGTTTTCAGGCTCGGATTCGGAGGGAAATCGGAAAATTGTTGGTTGGAGGGAGGGGCACAAATATGAAGACGGAGGAGGAGGAGGAGGATGGGATCCGATTTGACGATGGAATATTGCCGACGACAGGTGCCTTCTTTTTGTTGTTTCTTTAGTTGTCCCCTCTTCACGAAAAATGCGATTATTAAAATTTTTAAAAATATTTAGTAATAACCAGTAAAAAAATAAAAATCATTTAAATTTTGATATTTATTTAATATTTTAGCGCAATTTAATTGATATTTTCTTAAATGACATAATTGTAGGATTTGAGGGAGAGGCTGAAACATTTTCTTAACATGTGCACTTGTACCCATGCTTTTTGTATTTTATTAACTTTAGCCCCAGTAGTTGGAATCTTCGATCATATTGGCCCTTCCCTTCCCCCACAAGGCCCAGCAAAGCAATTGCTGTCTAACAGGCTGTGTGGATGTTGTCCACTCTAATGACATAAAAGCCTACGCCCCACCTGAACCACATGATCAGTCTATGATCTGTCCTCTCTGTGACATTGGACCCGATGGCTTCTTACACCTCTTTGGGCATTATTCTTTCATTAGAATTGCTTGGAGGGATTCGAAATGGAATGTGGCAAATGGGTTTCCTCAAAATTGGAATGGCAGTACAATGAGTTTAATAGATTTCATATATCATCCACCTGGTTTCACCATGGATAAATATGAACATAGTTCTTTCTCCTTATCTGGTTCAGTTTTATGGTATTATATATGGAGTGAACGTGATGCCATTTTATATGTTAACAAGTAACCATACATGTTTTCCTTTCTAGATTTGATATCCAAGACTTTTTAAGCCTGCGCTTGAACAGTGACTACCTCTTTGAAGAAGAAAGCTTTGCTAGCCTGGTTCCCTCAAACCCGTCAGGTGGATGGATGATAGTGATCATACTTACATCTTCACAGATGCTGCACGGACTTTTCAGGAAAGTCATGATGCAGGTCTAGATCTTCAGAATGGGAAATCGTCTCTGGCCTGGCTGGCACAAGAAGTGTTCCCCTTTATCAGCAGCACAAGCTAAATCAAGAGCTATTCTGGAGGCAGCGGCCATAGCAAGGTGCAGGAAATGGGAATCGGCCATCAACCATCTTCTCCGATGCAAGACAAATCGCCTCTCTGCGATCAATAATCTGCAACAGCCTCCATGGGATAGTAGAACTATGGTGATGGATATTATAGTTCTGTTACACTCTTTTGCCTCTTGGGCATGTAAATGGATTCCCAGGTCCCAAAACATCTGCACCCATCAACTGTGTCAACTGGGTAAAAGACATTGTTCTCCTGATCTGACTGGTTTGCATCCCTTTGAGGGCTACCCTGTTCCTTTACTTGTTGATGAATGGATTAAAATTTTACCGATCCAAAAAAGAAAAGAAAGAAAAGAAAAACTGAACCACATGATCCAACGACAGATTCATCTTACATCATGGCTTGTCTGTGATTAAGTTGTAAAAATAAGTATTTCCCTTAACCGTAAAGATTTGGGAAAAAAACAAACATCGAACAAGTTAGACAAACTATCCGAGTACTTCAAACTTTCATGCTCACTTGCCGAAAATCGAAATAAAATGCTAAAAATGTTTGGGTTCAGGCGGGCAGACAGACAGAACAGCACTGCTAGAATGAATGAATTTTATGCTCAAAACAGAGCAGGAAAATAGAAGACGAGAAGAGAAGAAAAAAACTAATGGAACGTCGCCTAAGAGATTCGAACTTAGCAGACACGCGCCTTAACCACTCGGCCAAAGCTATATTGACAATTGAAGCTAATAGCAGCAACATCAACTAATCATTTGAAATGGTTTGATGACCTCCCCCCAGACACGATGCATCAGGTCTGAATCTTGCCAATCTTGAGAAACTAGATGTTCTGAAGATTTTCACCGTTTAGCCCATCAAACCCTGAGTACACTTGGATTAGTCGAATTTTATCAGCCCTCTTGAGACACCAAGACGATGGACACGGGAAGAAATGGTGTGGAAGGCCCTTTTTTTCCCTCTAAGAATATAATAGACTTTGCGTAGAAACCTTTTTTTTTTTTTTCCTAGAAGAAATATTCACCAATAGTATAAAATCATGCGAATGACGTTCGAGGATGTAATATACAAACTAAAAACACAAGATAGTCCCCACGATCAATGGTCAAACGGTCCAGTAAAAGTAAAATTCAGTGTAACAGTCGATTATTTCACTTATTAAAAAAGAAAAAAAAAAACATTTTAACTGAGCATTAGAATTTTCCATGAGCGTGATCCTTGCTTCCACTCATAACGCAGAGAATCCTATGAGCTAGTTTTTGAATCCTAAAAACAGGTCTCTTACACCTCACCACTTAAGTCTCAGGGCCCAAAGCTAACAGTAATACCAGCACACGGACAGGGGTGTCCAAGAATAGCTCCGTCCACCACGAACACGCAAATCCCACGTCCGAGACACCAAAACACACATCAAACCAATCTCTCGCAGCAAACTCAAATCCTGCAAAATTAGCAGACGGCCCCACTCATTTCTCTCCCGGCCCACCAACTACTCATCTCTCTCTCGTATTCTCTCCTTTATATGCATTCATTCTCCAATAGCCAAATCTCCGTCAACCCAGAAAAAAAAGAAGAAGACGAAAGGCATTGACATATCTGCAGAACAAGAGGAAGAGCAATACTCTCTCTCTCTCTCTCTCTCTTGCCCGTACGCTCTCCATCCTACGATGGCTCGCTGATCGGTTTGGCTCATGACTCAGTCCGTCAAATGGGCTGCCGGTAAATAGCTCCCTACGTGGTTGAGCTCGAGCCGTTCGATCTGGGGCCCGAAACTAAAGAGAAGATATGGAGGTGGAGCGGGTGAGGCAATTGGTATATTTATCGACGAGGTTGGTGCAAAGTAGCCGTGTTGCTCTTGTGGGTG
Source organism: Sonneratia alba (assembly GCA_900174645.1). Classification (NCBI taxonomy): domain Eukaryota; kingdom Viridiplantae; phylum Streptophyta; class Magnoliopsida; order Myrtales; family Lythraceae; genus Sonneratia; species Sonneratia alba. The sequence goes on along the minus strand of FWPY01000002.1, from coordinate 5,344,595 downwards.
GGAATCACACAGCCGCCAGGTTCTGTACTCGCTAGGGACCATACTCCTTCTCGCAGCCTCTCCCTCCTCTCTGCCTTTCTTAATATTCAGCCTTCGACTTCATTGAATAATTCCTTCCTGTTCTTTATTCATGTCCTTCAGTTTCTTTCTCCTTGTCCGCTCATCTTCCTCTCGCAACAAGATCCCTCCTGACCCCGATCGCCTCTTCTCGAGTAAACCCAGATTGTCGTAATTTCACTTCATTCCGGAAACACCCGCAAGCCCATTTCAGAGAGTTAGATCGTAGAGCATGGCAGCCGAATTGGGCCATAGTAATTTGAACTTGAAGCATCCAAAGAGGCTCAGACGTCTCAGGTCCAGTGGACTCGGTTTTGACGCCAAGGGAGCCAAGTATCTGATCGTAAAACTCCCTAGTCCCCGCATCGTGACCATTCTCTTCCTCTCAATGCTCCTGGCATGTCTCATCATTTCGTTTCCTTGGTTCCGTTCGGTCTTGGGTGGATCTGTGAAATCTTACGGCATTGTTTTCGATGATCCTATCAACTCCGAGATGGTGCCGGAGCTTCTCAACGACCTGGCTAATGAAGGCCTGCTGATAACCGGATATAAGGCTTTGTTCCTGATTGACGGTGATGACGGGGTGGCAATGAGCCCGTCAGTTCTACGCGATGATATTGACATGGACGTGGTCCATGTGACAGACTTTGAGCGCCAGAGTTCAATCCAAGAAGATACTTTCGATTTCGTCTTCACCTGTGTATATGGAGCTGCATCGGCGTTCATTGACAGAACTCTAAAGATGGGCGGTGTTCTCGCGATCCAGCTAAGCCAGGACCCTTCAGAAATGTTCGAGGTACCCATGAATTACAGGATTGTCTATTTTAGGAAGTTCGAGTCCCCGGTCCTAGCCATGAAGAGGCTGGAAGGGGAGCGGGGCCGCGATGATGCCTCGGCCGGGCAGAGGAGGCTGATGGGGATGGCGTTGGAGGAGGAGAAGAAAGCAGCGCTGAGGAACCTCGAGGATGTGCTGCTTGAGCCGCCTAGGTCCGCCTCCAGGAGGTCAAGCAGGTATTTGAAGAAGACCCGGTACCTGCCTGACTTAATGGGGGATAGGCTGGCGCTGGAGATGTATCCAAGGCGGGTGTTCATCGACGTCAGGATGCCAGAGAAGGATTCCGTGGGGAGCAGCAGCAGCAGGAGCAACAACTGGTTCGCGAGGAACTACCCGACGAGGAACCTAGACTTCGAGAAGTACACGATCAACACAGTGGGGGAGGAGGGCCAGGAGGCTGACACCGGCGGCCAGGACCAAGGAGGGATGTCAGAGTGGCTGAGGGGGAACGTGAGGGAGGAGGAGTACGTCGTAATGAAGGCGGAGGCTGAGGTGGTGGAGGAGATGGTGAGGAGCAGGGCCATCAGGCTGGTGGATGAGCTTTTCTTGGAGTGCAAGCCGAGGGGCAGCGGCAGGAGGGCTTACTGGGAGTGTTTGGCTTTGTATGGGAGGCTTAGGGATGAGGGTATTGCTGTGCATCAATGGTGGGGTTAACCAAAAAAAAAAATCTTTTATTTTCAAAAATATAAAAGAAGAAGAAATTATGCTCAAAGAATCGCTTTTTTTTTTTATGAATAATGCATGAATTATAATGTAGGATCAAAAGAGCAGCATGAGGGTTCTGAAAATACAAACCCCAATAGTTTGGCTCTTCCAACCTAAAGCCACCAGATCATGCGCCTTCTGATTCCTATCTCTAGAGATCCATGGACATTTACAATCATCAAAACAAGAGAGGCCCTGTCTAATATCATCAATAACAGCAGACAATTCCCAAAGGGACATTAAAATGCTTGCACTGAATGGCTGGGATTAAAAAAAAATCAATGAGAAGCAGTAGGTTCTCCCAGTTTCTTTCTCCAGCCAAGTTTATTGCTGTGAGGATTGCTTTGGCTTCTGCTCGGCTTGCTGATGCTGCATTTTCCTTGTGGAACCATGTGACCAGGTAACCTGATTTACATTTTGCAATACCAGCGCCGCAAGCCATGGCACCAAAAAAAAAACAAATGCAGCATCAGTATTTATGATCACCCGGTTATCATCTAAATACTCCCTCAATTCATCTCTTGGAGCGTGGTTCTTTTCTTCCGAAGGAGGGTCTGAGTCGGGGAGTTGATTGCTGTCCCAGGATGCCTGCTCCTGGTATCTCACATTCAGCTTATACAAAAAATCTATCAGATTTGTTTTCTGATTTGAGAATTTTGCTTTTATTTCTGGTTTCCCAGATCAAGTATAGTAATGAAGTTCCAAAGAATTGAGAATCTCTTAGACTTGTGATGCTTTCAGACAAATCTGAGGGTGGACAAATTGAGAAACTTGCAATTTCAAGCCCACTTATTGTCTCCATTTAACACGATAATAGAGATAGAATCTAAAAAGATGAGTCTCTGCTGTATCGGAGCTGGTTCCACTTAGTGGGCAGGAATCTCCCTCTACGGAGAACCAGAGGAGACATTGGTTCGCGCATCACCGGGGGAAGATCAGGAGACTTTCGTCTATTTTAATCTTCCACAAAAATTTTTCAATTTATCTGAGCATTAACAGCGGTGTTTGTATGAGAAAATCTATCTTGAATATCAAAATGAAGAAAGAATTCTACTGAGAATTCTGAAAATAATGGTCCAGGGAGGTCCAAATTCCAACTTCTCTGTTCCTCATTTATCAGTTCTGCAGCCTTCATGTTCAGATCAACAAGCGATCGATCCATGGGAACACGTAATAAATTAGGATCACCCGGAATCCGAGGGTCGCTCCAAATCGATGTGGATTGACCATCCCCTATCTTGATGGCTGCCCCTCTTCGCATCCTGTCTTGACAGCTCGTAATACCTTTTCCGTACAGATGAACATGTAGAACGAGCTGTCCTACGAGGTAAGAGAGAATGATCATATTCTGCCCACATAATTCTGGGAACCAAATTGTTTGGTGGGCTTGTAATTACCCAAGCTGTCTTAGACAGGTTGTAATAAACCAAATCTCATAGGAAGATCAAATTCATGGAGAGATATAATTTTAGTTTGGTTTAATAGGTTATTGTTATTAATTTAAATCTGAGTGAGATCGATCCACCTAAATATAAAACTCACTAAATTATGCAATTTTTTTACAATTATAGGGCTCGGGTTTGAGATTTTGAATTCTCCGACAAGCCTGCAAAGATTGGTGGCCCATCAACCCATATGCTATGCAAAATAAGATAAGAGCGACCTCTGCAACATGTACGACTTATTGAAGGACAGCATACGGCTTCCATCCCCGTCTCCCCCTGTCTCGCAGACATCAGCCTCGGTTCTTTTTTATGTCATTTAATGAGCGTATCGCCCTCGATGGGATCCCGTATTTATCGATTACTTGGTTTGACTTTGTCTTGGGAAATGGAAAGGAAACGGACCCGAAAAAAGTTCAGATCGACCGCTCTATTTATGCTTCGATTTCCATGGCCACAACCGGTGTGAAACACAGCTTGATTCAGACAGAAAGGATGGGAGAGACAGAGATGTTGTAGTATGACCGCAGTGGTTAATTTAATCCAAGAGACTGAGTGACAATCGGGATTTTGATCAGTTGCAGAGCTCCCGAGCAATGCCAAGCCTGGAGTTGGCAGTGTCGAACAGTATCCTGAGGTTCTGCTGCTGGAGATTGGCGATCACGTTCAGCACCGAGTTCACGTTATTCGGCGCAGCCGCCATCGCCAGGCAAGCCAGCGATCCCGCGCTGCTGTGTATCAGGGTGTTCTCCATTGGCAGCCTCAGATCGAGGTCCTGGAAGTGGAACGTCACGGTTGGAGCCGAGGCCTCGTTCGTGGCGGTGAAGCACGTGTCGAAGGCCCCAAGGCTTGAGAATGGCCCCTGGACCTGCTTCCGGAACTCGTCCCGGACCGCGGTGTAGACTGGCTGGATGAACCGGGTGATCACCGTGCCCGAGTCGATGATGGTCCCAGCGCCGGTAGCTGGGTTGAAAGCCAGGAATGCGGGGTCGACGTGCACGAGGACACGGCCCACGCTTATGCCGGTTAGGTTGACGTAGTAGAGGGAGGGGCGGTGCGGGTTCCTCAGGAGCGGGGTGGTACGGATGCCCTTCGGCTGGCCAGTGGGGCCGAGCTTGAGCGAGCCCGAGAAGTAGTAGGACTTGAAGCTGGGGAGGCAGTACGAGAAGACGCTCGAGTAGAGCGACCCTGTCTGGGACAGCAGCGACATAGGTCCTCGGCCGAGGCCCAGCAAGCCCTGGGGCGGGATCGAGCTGCCGGAGGCCGAGCTTATGCACCCAAATGCAAAGTTCGGGACAACATCGGCTCCCAGGGTCAAAGAGTCCCTGACAAGGGTGGCGGCGAAGGAGGAATCCCCACCGTAGGTCTGGTTGAAGAAGCAGGCGCCAGTGCCGGTAGCAGGGCACTGGAGCCCCCGGACATGGGTGCACTGAGGCAGTGAACAGTCCAGCGAGCCATAGGTGGTGGAGGAGTTAGGTGAGAACATGGCGGAGGAGCACCCGGTGCAGCCGGTGCACGGGGCCCAGGCAGCGTCGTTGCTGGTGTCCAGCACCATGTACATGGTTTGGCCAGGGGTCCCGAGCTTGACCCGGACCACATAGTTGCCGATGCCGACGACCTTCTGGCCTGGGGCGATGGGGACAGAGACCACCTTCTGGGCCGCAAGGGACGAGAGGTAACTGACACGAGCCGGGTCCTTGGAGGCCATGTCCAGGACCGTGTTGACCCAGGTGGGCTCGGGCTTGGGCGGGTCGAATGGGGAGCATCTGCCATAGATGTGCATGACGGAAAGGTCATCTAGGGTGGCGCATGGGTCGGCTGCCTGGGCTGATGAGACCAGCAGGGCGAAGAGGAGTAGAGCTTTCGTGGGGGTGTCGTCCATGGCCGCTGCCTTCTAGCAATGATTGGGTGTGCATTGCATGAGGAGCATCGTGGGGGTATATAATAATGGCGTTGTGGCATCAAATTATCCGAACGCCCTTGAAAATTACATAAATGCCCGGCAGGACCGGTCTTGAAATGTTCCAAGCAGCACTGAACCAGACAGTAAATAAGAATATTAATCGGTCGAGATAATTCAAAATTTTCCTAGTTAATATCAATGAATCCGGATTCATATCTTACTGGGGGCCGATCTATAGACTAAGCTATCTTACCAGTGTCTCTCTCTCTCTCTCTAATAAGCGTGCCGTAAACGAATGAGAGGAAGATGACAGCCCGAGCTCAGAACAGACGAAGAAGGTCCAGAGACGCAGAACATGCCACCGTGGGACAGCAACGCCACGAGCTGTTTCTGTTTTACGGAACAGGTCAAACCCTGGTGCTTTTGGGGAACAGTGTATTAGATCCCCGATGACAGTGATGACCGGGTTACACCGCCGACACACAAGCATTTTTTTCAGCGGAGGTGTGTGAAGGATCCGTGCAGGGATGGTGAAGTCCCATCCATCCCTCGGCGATGGATTGGTCAGCCGGTGAAGAGAGACTCGATTTTGGCGGTGGGGGGCATTTTGGTAATTGGGGACGAGGAAGCTCACGTGAACCCGGATTTGGAGTTGTCCGGGAATGGGCCGACGCGGTCGGTCACGGGTTCGCCATTATTAACTTTCCATCTCTTGGGCCGGGGCCCACTCCCCCGCTTTCCTTGCCCCCTTGCCACGGCTTTTTTTTTTTTTAACCTTTTTCTTTTCGAAGTCTATAAATCCAATGGTCGGATAAAACTATAAAAGCAGAGTCCAGTTTCTTTTTATATTGATAACATTCGATATCATAATAATTTATTAATCTACTTGAAAGTATAGTATATAATTTGTGACTCGTCATTAATTCTCATATATTGATTTCTTAAAGTTTTAGAATATAAACATGGCTCACTAGATATTATAATTTGTTTATTTTTACTTATTTTTGGTGAAGCATGAGTTATACCACTTGAGAAAGGGAAGTGAAGAAGTGGGGAACATCGGATAATGTTTTTATTTATTTATTCCTTTTTCCTTTATAATTAATGAAGATTCACGAAAATTAAAACCCAAAGGGAGTGGCAACGACACCGCGAGTACAGTTACTGGATGAGAAGCAGAAGAGGCGAATCAGATGTAGATGCTTTCTCCGTCAGTTACAGTTGAGCAATTACTGAGGTTAAGGAGAAGACAAGGTACGGAGACGATTCTCGACACGACTTACGAAGGAGCCTATCCGGATGGGTGAAGGAAAATTAAATTGACTCATAGATTCCACTTGACGTCGTCAATATCACCGCACCGTGCCCGTAAGTCTGTACTGAGAAGGGGGAGGGGGAAGAAACGAGGCTTTTCACCGCCGAAACCTCCGCCTGAGTCGCGAGACTCCCAGTGCCGGCGTCTGGAACCTGAAAGCATGTGAGTTTATCATCAAAGATTACAGAGGCCATTCCAGAAGATCGGCCCGGATTGGACGGTTTCTCATCATTACACGATGCGCACGCACTTGAAATTGCATGCTTTGGATAAAAGCGGGCGTCCAGCTACCAAGGGGGAGAGTGAGAATGGAACCGGATCTGGAAGGCACATGCTCGAGAATATTTCAACTGATCAAGCGACCTGATTGAAGGTACCCTTCTCAAATTTTATTCATGCGCTGGAGACCAGCTTTCAGTGCATGATTCCGGGTGGGCCTGCCTCTAACTCACGCCGTTGGAATCCGAAGACTGTTTCATGAGAGTGCCATCTGCCCATGGAATCATCATCCAACGTCAGATCTTGCACTCCTAGGGCATTCTCCTGTCTAAGACCTCCTTCCACTGGATCGGAAGACGACTTCTTTTCGCGTGGAAAAGGGGGTGTTTTCTCGATTCAAAAAATCGACACATACTGGAGTAGAACCAGTTTATGTGTATTCTGGGCACAGCATGATGCATGATTGGAGAGACACGAACGGATCAGAAACGAAACCGAGAGGATATAATAAATTCTCAATTATTGGATCAAACAGCAGGCACCGACACATTAATAAAAACCATGTGTACGCTTATAGTACACAAACAAATGGGCTGTCCATTCTCAGCCATGGACAGAAAGTGGAAAGCAAACGACAAACACAGAGAGCAAATCACAGGTGAGTTTCCCGTAAAAGATTGATGGCACAGCTTCGTAAAAATGTAAAAAGGAAGCGTACTGTTCTTCAGTTTCTATCTTGGCTCTCACACGACACATGACGAAGCAGAGGCTGCCATACTGCAACAACAGATAGAACAAAAATGATGCACCATTCAGGGAGAAAATGATATATGCGAAAAAGATGACTCCTGAAGAAGCAGAATTAGGATTTAAGGCCAATAAGGATGGATCGAGAGCAGAACATGGGACATAAATGACTAGTGCATGCACAAGGAGAGTCTGTTGTGTCACTGCCAACTCATTAAGGAAAAGAAAAGAGGTGTGCAATCACATACCATATTTCTGCTCAAGAAGTTGCACTGCCCTTTATGATGATGACTGGACACTCAGCGTTATTGGCACAGTAGTTGCTAACACTTCCCAAGAACATCCTGCAAGCATAGGTGGCTCGTTCAGCATAATGTAGATTATACCATTGATCCGGATGGATGCTACTAAGCATGCATGATGCAGTGACACAGCAGCCTATTCTATCAACTAAATAATTGATCAAACATATATCATGGCAAGTTGACTAGAGAAAGAAAATAATATCATGAAACCATTTGCCAAACCCATCTGGAGTTTTAATCTGGATATTAGATAACAGAAAGAAAAATAGCAAATGGGTACTAATTCATGCCTACCTGCTCCGCGTAGAGCTCTTCCACATACATTCTCGTAATCTTGTTATGAATGGGAGGAAATATGAATTGATCTTATAAGGTAGCAAAGTAAAATGAATATCCCAAATTATTTACAATGTCAATTGCAGTCATTTAGAATTAGATTGCATAATTATATACATTTATCAGTATATTTCACAGTAAACAGGCTGCATTTTTCATATATATTAAGGATCAGTTTGTGACTAGAACAAAGAATCATAACACTAAAACTACAAAAGCAAACAGGCTACCTATAGAAATGCAGCAGCTTCACGTAACCCAGGAATATAAAGAGGCTTAAAATAGATAATATAGGCAATGGTTTCTAATAGTTATGCGAAATTCAGTATCTCCATTTGCATATGGTGTACCCATCCTAGATTACAATGAAAATAGTCTTAATGACACTCAGGCAATATGTAAATAGCTACTAAGTGCCTCTCTTTTCTCAATACCCTACATTATTCATGAGCGGATTTCCAATCTATATGTTTTTAAATAGCAAATATCCACTATAATTTGGGGATTGAACCATCTATAATTGTTCAATGAGCATACTCAATTGTTTTTGGCATGTTAAACAAATTATGTGCATTGGACACCTAGTGCTCAAAAGTCTCGAGCTAAAAACGTTGCTCTGTGCATATTGCTCATTACAACTATAAAACGTTAACAAAGTGATGATCTTAGATAGCCCAAAAGGATCTAAATGCATAGATGAGCATATAATTAAAAGCTAGAACTTAGCTAAAATAGGGCAACCTTTTAATAGGACCAAAAGCTCGGCATCCCATCACTAGCAGGTCAGCGTGCAAGTTCTCAGCAACTTCACAGATCTTTTCCTTTGGATCCCCTACTGCTACTTGTGTTTTGACATTAGCCTTAACAGAAAAGGGCAAGCAGAGCTAATTAAGAAGGTTAAAGGACCGATATATCAAATACAGTGCAAGAATTATCTGGGATCACGGAATTACAGTTCTTTGTGAAAGGACTTGATGACAATATAAGCCAACAGGAAAATATGTGTTGGAAGCAATCCACCAATATAGTACTGAAAGCTAACCAAACTGGAAACTGCAGGAATGTCAAGCATATTATTTAAAGTTGATGCTCGATATGCTATCAGAATCATTCGGTGGCATTTTAGGAAACTGGGTGACTTTTGACCATCGGCAGGTTATATTTCTGGTATGAACATCAATCCTCTAACATGGTATGCTGAGCAACGGAGTGTGTTCCTTTAGGAACCATTAATTTTCTATTCCTTCCTTCAATCAAAGAAAGATGAGACAGAACATAGATAGAGCCCTTACATTTTTTTCAGCGCAGATCTTCGTAGCATGATCAAGTATAGCCTGAGTTATCCGCCGCTGGTGAGCCTCAATTGCCGCAGCGAATGCAGGAACCTCCACCTCACCTATCAATTTCATTTCCATAATCTAATAAAAAATCAAAAGAAGAGACTTTACAGTTCCCACAGGATGTGATATCGAGTAGCATCTACAGGGAGCAGGGGTTTAGCATAATACAGAAGCTGAATCAGAAGAGCTATTTGTCCTCTTCTCATCTTAACTGTTCTTTCACGATGCCCACCAAAAAAATCCATTAAATCTGCGGAAGTGGAAAGTAAGTTTTTTCTTTCTTTTTCAATTTTTGGATAATTGTGAGTTAGTCGTTCCTTGACGATAATATAAGAGATGAACAGGTGAAGGGGAGCTTAACTGGGACCACCAAAAGGGATGGCACCGGGATTCAGGCCGACGCCGATGGACGGAGGAGACTGGACGTGGAGGATGACGAAGGAGCTGGGAGATTCCTCGGCAGAGGGTCGGAGCTTGAGGTTGTCGAGGGCCCACCGGAGAGCGTTCATGCTCTCCTCGCTGCCGTCCACGGCCACGATCACACAGCCCAAGTCACTCCCGGCCATCGATTCTCCTCTCTCTCTCTCTCTCTCTCTCTCAACTCAGCTCCACGCCAAATGACTGATGAGTTGCAGAGCAACAGTTGGACGCGATACATTCAGTTGATCGCTGATTTTGTCGCTCTCTTGCCTCTGTCAGAAATTGCATATCACATCCTCCGTTTTCGTAACATTTGAAACTTTCCCCGAACTTTGACTGAGTTAAGTTTGTGCTACAATTTAAGCCATGCCTATGTTCACTATGGAAATTTGCCTTTCTTTCTAAAGGTCAAAGGTGCCATCTACAACCGTGTTACGGAGCATCCCTGAGATCTCATGAATTTCCAGAAGATATTTAGTCAGAATCATTCACTAAATTATAATTCAATTAGTTTTAATATATATGTGTAATTTTTTAGTATATGGTAAATAAGATATAAGATTTTTAAGTGAACTTTCTAACCTTATGCTTGGTAAAGAAAAGGCAATTCCCATGTCATGTCACAGACTCTACTTTATGCAAATGGAGAACTCCGTATAGGAGAGAGGAGAAGATAAGCCGATAAAAGGGAAAAACTATGGGGCTCACAAATCGAAAGACTGATAAGTCTGTGGGAATAAATCGAATGATCCTTTTTTATGGTCAACAAAATTTGATAAAGACATTAGTGCGGCTCTTTGGTGGGCGCCAACAGCCACCATTGGCCTGCAAAAATAATTAATTTGAATTTATTTAAATAAAACTACTATAATTTATATATTTATATTTCAATCAGATTTATGATCTAACACGTGTCCAATTACAATTTAGCATAATATGGATGGAATATTTACAACATTGCCACCCAGTGTCAGGAGTATTACGCCAAATAGGAAAATGAATATTAATTGTCCGAATATTCATCATAATTTCTCGTCTATTAAAACAAAAAAAAAAAGAAATCACTTCACTTTAGGGGGGAAAGCCCAATCGATCCCAGCTCCAAGCTTGGAACTTTGAGGAGGCCCATAGATTTCTTACGCGGCACTTCAAGGTATCCAAATTACTTGAGGTACAGCTAGAATTGGTCCAATAAGGGGGCAGAACTCTCTTACTCGCTAGAATGTGTCATGCGCAACGATGTCGTATCGTGGCAGTACTCATGTGTCGACACTTTCCAGTAGGATTTCACCGTTCTACTATAAGGGGTGCCTTGTCGGCCATATATTAATTTTGTTTAGCACTTAATAATTGATTTTTACAGCTCACTGGAGTCCCTTAAATAAGGTCTTATTTAAGGTTCCATTTTACATCTAATGATTAATAATCATGACAAATAGATAAAGTTTAACCGGATGGCACCACCACATGAGCATGTCGCATTGTGACAGACCATCGTACATCAAGGTACCCTCTCGATGGGGGAAATCACGGAAATTTGCTATTCACAGGACAAAGAAATATGGCCCTACTCAACACTATCATCTCAACCATAGTTTAAAAAATTAAACCGGGCTTACAAAGAATTAATCACCAATCCTGTCCAATTTCCAAAATTAACTTAATTATAATTAAAATACGGTTAATTCTAATTAAACTAGCTAATTTTTGGTTAAATTGGTAAATTCAATTGAAAAATAAAAAATTTACGTTGTTAAAAAATTTCGGTCAGATTGGTGAACCGATAAAAAATAAATTAACTTAAAATTAAAAATACATATTATAATATACTTATTTTATTTTATTAGATTTACATTTACGTTGAACCTCAAATTAATATAATTGTTATATCATATATTTTTGTTATAAACTATTTTAAAGTTATGATATTATATAAAATTATTTATAATATTATTTATTAAATATACGGTTGAACTCATTGAATTTCTAGCCTACTCATGAACCCATAAACTATGCTTTAATCAGTTTCCAGATTTGGTCCGGTTTTAAAAATTTTGATCTCAACCAAGTCCATTCCGATCAACGGGAATGTTTTTGGGTTTTGAAATTGAAATAAAAAACCTCTCAAAATTCATTTAATTAAAAAAATTTCCCCTTTCACCCCACCATAGGTTAAAAGTAAGTGAGAAAACTACAAGTACCAACGCAACTTTCGACCCTATACTTGCTCGCTTAAAGCCCGGAATTCTTATTCACGGATAAATCGAGATGCTTATATGGGAATATCTACTCAGCGACAAATTAGGATAGGCTATTAGGGTCGATGAATTTAGATAGTGCTTTAAGCATTGTTTTTTACCTAAAAATGAGTGGACAAGATCCGAGGAGAATCGACGTGACTAATGAGTATCGCGGGTTGGCTAACAAAGCAACATCCTTTTGCATTATAAGACAAAGAACCTTAAATCTACTCCGCGTACTGTCTCTTTGGTTTTCCCATCTCTATGTCCATAAATATATATATATATATTGAAGAACTAAATTTGTAAAGCTTGCTCGAGGTTTCCCCAGCATTCTCACCCACCATTTCACCTGCTGCCTGTCCAAGATCAATGAAGAATATGCCCCGTTTTGTCTGTATATTTTTTTAAAATTCTTGCGCAATGAATGTTGATTAACTTAAATTTAAGATAAATCGTAGTTAACGATCTTTTATAATGATCAGATTAGAGATTTTATTTACTGAAGTAGATGCTAGCAATTTCTTTTGAAAAACAAGGAGGAGGAGTAGTGGAAACCATTTCCCCCTTTGGAGCTAGGGTTTTGATTTGTTTAAGTGCATGTGATCGACCGATCGATGGGATATCTAGATGTCTATAATTCGAGCATTTGCCAGCGGACTTTCACTTCGGACCGTCGCCGCCGGTCGCGCGGCGGCAGGTCGCTCTACGAAAAGTGCGCATCCCATCTTCACGATTGGTCGGGAAAAAGGTCGTCTCGATCGTGGCCAGTGGAAGAGACAGACAGGTAGGGTGGGATCGCAGAGCTGTTTACGTGCAGCTTCCATCGCACCCACGCGGGAATTTCCCATACAGACGTGCACCGTCGGTCAGGACAAGGACATGGCCGTGGGTATTTTCCGAACTTATCCCACAAGGCGTGGAAATCCCATGCGCTTTCAGTCCCCCCGCTCTGAACGAAGTCAGTCTCCGGTCTCCCCCCGGTGAGTTTCGCCGGCATTTAAAACGAGCAATTATTCCGATTAATTATCAGGGTTCGTCATCGTCAATTACCGGGCATGTCCGAGATCGCGGACGGAACTGACCGACGCGGCTGGGTTTCACGTCAATCTTCGGGCAATTGCATCATGTTTTGCTCGAAAAGTCACAGTGCACGAGCAAGAATGAAAAATTCATTCAAGCGGGACATGTTCCATAATTAAAATGAAAATATTAAAAAAAAAGGTATAGCCCCTACTTTTTAATCCACCTATTTTTCTATTCTTTTTAAGCTTATATGCACTCTATATAATTAAAAAAAAATAAAAATATTATTTATGAGAAAATCATTCATGGGAATATGTAGGTTTTCATGGAAATATAGAAATAACGCTGCCTGCTTTCCCGATGATCTATGGAACAACGCATTTGATTAATATAGTAATTCTTTTTTAATCTTGTGATTTAAAATAGGAAAAATGAGAGGAAAAAAAATCACATACGTCGGCCTTTTCTTAGGCTAGAAACGCAAGTAGACCTATAAATAGAAAAAGGAATTAGAATTTTGTGCCACGGAAAGCGATGGCTCTCCATCGCAGATCCAGCGATCAGAAACTCTCCGACCTTTTTTTTCCCATTTTTCTGTCGGGGATCTTCTGCAAGGGTGAAAGAAGAAAAACTGATGAGATATGGTAGATTAATATTTGAATTTAATTGATAAATTTTAAATTATATAATATATTAGTTAATTATTATGATATTGAATATTAATGATATAAAAAAATTGAAAACAAAAGACAAGGAACCCGGAAAATTCAAATAAAAACCAATAAAAAATTGTTAGACTTTTTAGACTTTATATATAATTCGGACGATTTTTTAAATAAAGGACAATCACAGGGAAATAGTCGAGCCCCAGACCAGAAAATCGACGGAGACCAAGACCGCATGTATTTCACAATTATATTTAGAATTTTATCTTGTTAGTTATAATCATACATAAAATGTTCACTTTTCGTGATTTATCTCCTTAATTATATATTTAATTAATTTTTTAGTACAAATATAAAGAACATATTTTCAATTATTTCATTATTATCCACTCGCATATCAATTCATTATATAAAAAAAAAGATAAGCGGATGATAATGTTTATTAAAAATCGGGGTTCGAAAAAATCGCATCCAAAGTGAGTGGTTCGTGACCTCAATTTGATCTCGGTATGGTTTTTTGAGTATGAAAAAATCGGACGAAAGGAGTCGGGCCTCGATCATTTAAGAAAAAAATTCACCCGATCCACGCCACTTTCACCCATACAAGTAATGAGCGAATAAAGAGGTATGTGATAATTATATTATTGAGAATTAAGTATATTATTTATTTATTTATTACAAGTAATATTTATTGTTAAATGATCGAGAAATAAAATGGAGATTTATAATTAATTTTTTTTGGCAGTGCGGCAACAAATTAATTAATCGTACATGGCCGGTAATTTCATGGCACGTTCTTTTAGCTCGTTAGGTTAGTTCACGATTGTCGGAAAGGCCCGTCTGACGTCGGCGCTTACTCATCCCCTCTTTTCCCCGACAGGAGATGACTTGTGCGTGCCGCGGTCTTCTACTCTGGTTAGAGAAGCTAACGCACATTTACGGTACGAAAACGACACGCGGGGGAACATTCAAACCGATCCGACCGTTTTAACGGGCACCCGAGGCTGGACGCCTAACGTGTTCTCGTGCACTCGTGAGGCGCATGTAGACATGCTCGACGTTCATCACCCGCACCGACCGCAGCCGACGTTTGCAACGGCAGAGCCTGCGTCGTGCTTCAGTTAAAAGTAAAAAAATCTGCCACCGATTCGGATCTTGAGGTAATTTTAACTCGTCCAATGATAGAATCGTTATCCATATATAGCACTCTGTATCAATGTGTGATTGATTGGATGAGAAGTTGCTATCACTTTTTGTTATGTTTTTATTCCCTTTGAAATTGACAACATGGATCAAGTTGCATATAAAGAAAATGCAAATGAACTCGTCGGGTTTCAATTGCCGGGAAGGAGAATTTCGCTGAGCTGGCGGAAACTCCATCCCTGTCGAGATAATTCCACCGTGTTTCGATCGGCGGGAAGCTATGCCGGTTGCGTAATTAACGGAGGAGAGAGTTCAACTCGTGACCTATGCCCCGGTAGTGTCGTAGATCCTATGAGATTAAATCCTGGATTATCACATAATTGCATAGTTAAAATACTAAAGATGTTTATTTCATCACCATATGTGTATTTTTTTTATTAATTGTATCCAACGCCGCAACAATCGAATAATTTATCCGGTATATTATATAGTTTATAACTTACAATTAATCATAAAATAAGTATACATAGATAGTATTATCTTATTAATAAACTGATGATGTGAATGCTATTATATATTTGACAAAAATATGCTTGCAATATTTAAAAGATATATAAAATTTTGAAGAAGATTATATCCTAAATTAGTGTTAAAGAACCCAAGAGAATGGATTGATTTTTTAAATAAATTGGTTGTTAAGTAGTTGCTGAGCTTATGAAAATAAACCTACAACCAAATTTCCTAAATATAGAGAAAGTCCAAAAAGTAGAGATGAATGAAGTGATGTCATTGGTCACTAAAATTAATAGATTATGTACTCGTTTATATTGTCGATAACTTCAAGTACTTTCTACAATCGTGTCGTTTTATTTTTTTTAATAAGTCAACATTTTTTCCCTGTAAATTGAGAAAGCTCGGGAAAGGGACACGAGAATTCTATTCATAAATACCGAAATCGATATTTATGGCGACTTTGTGTCGGTATTTACCTATTGCGAGCCGATGACTCGTGTCATTGCAACGTGCGGATTTCAGCGGTGAGACCTTTAGATTTTTTAGGTGAGAAGATGACAGGAATTAAGAGCCAGAGACCATTCGTGTTTTTGGAAATAAAGCAACAACAGTAACGAAAAGGGCAACTGTACATTTAAGGGAACACAGGGATTAAGTGGGCCATCGCTATCACACCGTAGAATCTTCCCGCTCACCGGTGGGGTGGGACCCGCTTGGTCGATCTCCACCGTCCGATCATTTCCCGCGTCGGGACAACCCTCCCGCCACCTGATGCATTCAGAGTACCTTCCTGATTGACGCCCGTCCGCACTGAGCATCAGCATGTGCCGCTGTACCTAGTGCTGTCACTATTTGCCACGGCCCGGACACGGCACGAAAACCGAGTATGGCTCGGGACTTTCGGATCCAAAAAAATAAGTTTAAAAAAGTATGAAAATATTTCTTATAATAAAAAATTAAAAATATTAATTATATGCTAGTAATTTTATTTTAATAATAATTTTACTATTTTTAAATTAATAAATAAATCATATAATTAAAAATATTTTTAAATATAAATTTATTTTTTAAAAAATAATTATTTATGTGATATGTATTGAGCAGGATGGCCCGAAGTATGAAAAATATTCGTGATAGGGCCGAGATTTTTTGAACACTTGAGATGGTGAACAGTACTGACACGATTCTAAGTGGGTTAGTGCCATGCTAGTGCTGCTCGAATTTGTCTGGTTGGCCCGAATTGACAGGTCTAGCTATACCACCCCATCTCTAGCCTGGACTGGCCAAATAGTTGTTCGTGGTTACGCTTTTCCACGGGCAGCCAAGAATAATTTTCCATAACAGATGGAATAGTGAAAAAGTTAAATATTTTAAGTGGTCAAGTTTAATATCATTAATAAATTATGAAAAAAATAATTTGTAATATAAAAATAATTAGAAATCAATTTTATTTTAATGAGCTTTAAATCTGGCTTCCGATTAGCTCCTTCTCCCCCCCACCTGCCTACGCCTCCTGTTTCCTTTCTCTCTGTTGCCCCCAAATTCCCAAATTCCTAATTCTCGATCTCTGGGTTAATTTTCCTTCCTCCTCTGCCCAATTCCACGAAAACCCCCGCTCACATCTTCTTCAACCTCAGTGACCTCCTCCGCGCGCACCAATTTGGTTGCCTTCCCTTTAACTTCCAGTTCCTTCTGCTTGCTTGGATTCCTGCAGCTCCCTCGATCGATCGGCGCAAGGCCCTGTAATCGCCGGAGAATCTATGTGTGCTGTCGAGATTAGGATACTGGGCCTCGTCAATTTCGGTATATGCGCTTTTGGTGCGGGTTAAATGCTTCTAGTGTTGGATCTAGGGTTCTCGAGCCTGGTTGTCCTCGCTGTGTGTGCGGTCATTCCACTTATCGGCCTGTTTGTCCGGAGCAAATGGCGCCGAGGTGCTGCCAGGAAGGAGGAGATCCGGCGGCTCATGATCCTCGCCTCTGAGGAAACTGCTCGAGCTGAGATTGAAGCCTCAGCTGACTATGGCTATAGCTACGGTTATGCCTCCGCTGATGGCTATGCCCCTGTGAATGGTTATAGTGATAAATCTGAAACTGTCCCGGCTGCTCAGAGCAATCACTGTGCCGTTTGTTGTTCCCCAACCACTACGCGGTGTGCCAAGTGCAAGGCTGTTCGATACTGGTATGTTGACTGACTAATTTGATTTTACTGACTATAGTGTTTTTTTTTTTTGGGTCTGTCCTCGAGTTTCTTCCTTTCCCGAAAGATTGAATGTTTGTGTGCAAAGTGTTAGAAAATGTGGCATTTAAAGGGTGAATATGAGTCAGTATTTGATGCTGAAAATTTTCTAGAAAAGGAAGGATTTTCGTGTTTTTCCAAATGTCCCTGGGGTTTGAAATTGTGTCAAGACGTCCGGTCTATGATATGATGATCACGAGCCATGGTCAATGATCTGAACCAGTTTTGTGGTTATGCTGATACTCGATGAAGTAAAGTAGATATACTTTATGCTAATCTTTATCGGCCACGGGCTATATTTGGAGACTTTGTCGAGGTCCTCACCTTTTATTGATCAGTATTAAGCATGACTCACTTCTCTGGGATGAATCTTATGCGTGATCTCTCCTCCTTCATTTCTCTAGGCTGGAAATGGGAAAAGAAAAATCTTAGGGAAGTATTAAGCCCGGCTATCTACTAAGAGCTATTAGGAGCAAGCTACGGTTGTAACTGCTACAATTTTCTCTTCAGAAAATAAACAAATTAGCGGAAGTTTTTAGCTGATGGGAATTTTTCATGTTAATCTTGTTGAGGATGGAGAGATACTTGATGACTTTGGTTAGGTCTGTGTGAAATATGAGTTAGTGGAATAAATTATAGTAAGGCAAATTTGTAACTGTACTAAGATGTTTTCTATGGATCTGAGCTAGCAGGACTGAAAAGGTGGCATGAACTGCTTTCTGGCATTAACTTGCAGTTAGCTGTTCTAACTTTAACCATAAATTGATATAGATATCAATATCCAGAGGCCAGCATATTGTCTGATTGGTGTCATGCACATTTCCTGTTTTCTATCCTGGTGTCATGCATTTTTTTGAAGATGGACTGTTGGTCTTACAGAAATGTTTCCTTTTGAACTATTCATTATTTTGCATGTTGATGCATATCCATGCTTGCATGGACTTAGGTTGTAACTGTTGGAAGGTTGGAATTTTATTATTGATGGCAAGTCTCATGATGCCCGCATGCTTGTTAATCACTAAGACACAGAATTACTAGGTCTTTAGGAAACTAAAGTAGTTTGTCCAACTATGCAAGAAAGTCTTGGAATTTCAATTTTGATTTGCATTTTATAGTTATAACACTCTTTGTTCATTAGTGGTCCCATTGTTCTCACTTTTATTTCATTCTGTCAATATAAAAAATGCAGTGGAAAAGTTCATACTTTTCTCTCTCCTATTGGGTTTGTGATTCTGTGGCATTTTTAAAGTCCCCATCATCATTCTCATTATATTACTTTTGCTTTATGTGGTGTAGTTCTAGCAAGTGTCAAATCGTTCACTGGCGACAAGGCCATAAAAATGAATGCCATCCTCCTGCTACAAAGAGCGATTTTGATCACAAGCTCTCAAATCTTAAAAGAGATGTGAGTTTTTACAGCAATTTCGAGGATGAAACAGGCCTTGAGTCTAAGTCAGCAGCCTCTCCCCATCATGAATCAAATTTTGTTGATTCCACTGAAGAATTAATATTGAAGTGCAATCCCAAAGTTTATCACAATGCTGAAAACTCCTCAGATTCTCCTGATACCGGATTCACTGGATTCTCTGCCTCCTCTATGAGCAACGAATCATCTGATGATGTTTCCACCTGTGACAGCATTAGTTCTATTGATTCTGGGAAATCGGATGATGTTGCAAAAAATAAGACTGGCTCTAGTGCTGAGAATGTGGATCCAGCTAATACAGTATCTCCAAAATTTGTGGGTTTGGTTGATTCTTCTGATAGTTCTGGTTTAAGAGAATTAAATCACCGCAATCCAGCTTTCTATGCTGGACAAAACCAGAGCAGGGCAGCAGGTCCATCAAATTTGGGTGATAAAAGCATGCAAGATGCTTCAGTTATTGATCCACCTACAAAATCGGCATTTTTTTGTAAAGTTGCACTTGATCCTGCCGAGCTGACAGCTCAACCGTGTCATCCTGCTGCTTCAGTGAACCCTAACAGGAACAGGGTTAACAACTTATCAAATTTAGGTTTGAACTGTTCGGCCATCTCGTCAGGAAGTAATATCAGTGGACAGACATTGTTGCATGACCCTCTTCCAAATGAAATGGGTAACAGTGAGTCTAACTCCCGGCTCCTGAAGACTGAAAGATCTTGGAAGATGAGGTGTGATAGTGCTTGCAGTTCAGATTTATCGACATCCGTAGAACCTGGATCCTCCATTTCTTTGCGAGTTAATATACCTTCAGGTTCCCAAAGAGATGCTCCAAGCAGTGAATCTTTGTGCAATTCATTAGCAGGAGGTTGCAGAAGGTACCTTAATATTGTTATGGCCCTGACAATACTGCTTTGAAAGTATAAAAGATTTAGAATTGGGCACTTCACTATATTACACAGTGCTTATGATTTTCATCTATTGCAGCAATGGCAGGCATTTAGATTCTAACTTGAGATCAAGGATGGCTGATGAAGTCAATGCTGCCAAAGCAGTGTGCACCAGGGTTGCTGGTCTTTCACCTAGCAATGGAAGTGACTTGAAAACATTTCTGGGAAACAGTGTGGACGATCTGAAAGGGTCTATTCTGTCCAGACAGTATTCATTACGAGGTAGCAATGACATGGCTGCGCGATACAGTGGCAAGGTTTTGCATCAATGACCAGTGATTCCCTCGCAAAGTTGACAGATCTGTTATTGCAATAATGTTTTCTTTGAAGTTATATCAATGCACTCAATATATATAAATTTTCTCCACAGGGGCTCTTTCCTTATGAACTTTTTGTCAAGCTATACACATGGAAAGAAGTGGAATTGATCCCATGTGGCTTAAGAAATTGTGGCAACAGGTGAGATGGCATTTCATTGCAGTCAGGATTTAACAATTTTTGTGTCTACTGTTTTTGACTTCCTTTTGTTTGTTTTGTGGCTGTTGCAGTTGTTTTGCCAATGCAGTTTTGCAGTGCCTGGCCTTTACTCCTCCTCTCACTGCATATTTTCTTCAAGGACTCCATTCCAAAATTTGTAAGTTAATAATTATCTTGATCCATGCCATTCATAAACTTGTAGTGGTTTAGGAATAGGAGTGATTTAGATGGTGCCTCATCTATTGTCTTCTGCATCTTCTTGTCTTGATTGATTTCATTCAGGTGCAAAAAAGGACTGGTGTTTCATGTGTGAATTCGAGAGTGTGATTCTGAAGGCCAAGGAGGGGGAATCTCCAGTTTCCCCTTTTGGGATTGTATCCCAACTGGAAAATATAGGGAGCCAGCTCAGCAATGGGAGAGAGGAAGATGCACATGAATTTCTAAGGTGTGGCAAGATTTTATTCTGGAACTTGAATGCGTTTCTATATTGAAAATTTCCCTTTGAAATTATCTCTTTTATAATAATTATAAATATTTAGGTGTGCCATTGATGTGATGGAATCTATCTGTCTTTCGGAATCTCGGACTTTCTCTGGTTCCTCAGAAGAAGATACCACTCTTATAGGCCTTACCTTTGGTGGCTATACTCGGTCTAAGGTAGAATAATGGATTACCTGTTCTCTTTTTTGAGTTGCTTCACCATTAATATGTGACATTTGCACTTAACATTTAGTGACATATATCTTCCATGTTGTATCAGATAAGATGTATCAAGTGTCAAGGCAAATCTGAAAGGCAGGAGAGAATGATGGATTTGCCTGTTGAGATAGAGGGTGATATCGGGACCCTTGAAGAAGCTCTCCGAAAGTTTACGGTATCTGAGATTCTGGACGGTGAAAACAAGTACCAATGCAGCAGGTAGGTTGGTTGTATGTAATTTCTTCTGGTCTTTGATTACGATGTAGATGTCCAGGAGAATTTTTAACTGCAAGATCTTAATAATTTATTTTAATTTTGTCAGATGTGGCTCTTATGAGAAAGCCAGAAAAAAGTTAACTATACTGGAGGCACCAAATGTACTTACCATTGCATTAAAACGATTTCAGGTAATGGCCATTTGAAATTCAATTCTCAAAACTCCAAATTCTATTTCATTTCCTCTGGCCATTGACATGGAAGGTAACCACATTGTCTTTTTCACAGTCAGGGAAATATGGAAAGCTCAATAAGTCTATTCGCTATCCAGAGATCCTTGACTTGGCTCCTTACATGAGCGGGACAAGTGATAAGTCACCGATATACAGACTTTATGGAGTAATTGTCCACTTGGATGTCATGAATGCTTCATACTCTGGCCACTATATTTGCTATGTAAAGAATCCTCTGAATAAGTGGTTCAAGATTGATGACAGCATGGTAAGTTTATTTATCTCCAAGATCTAACTCTGCTTGCACCATATTTCAGTCCTCTTCTCTGATCTATGGTCCTTGTGAATTGATAGACTTCTGTTTTTCATTTTTGTTGACTAGGTAACACCTGTGGATCTGGAAACTGTCCTAAAGGTTGGGGCATACATGCTTCTCTATTCAAGGTGAGTGATTTCTGAGTTGCTCCAATCATCTTGCGTTTTATGTTAGCACAAGAAGTACTTTTTGCGAAAAAAGAATTTCACTGGTTAGCTGATGATCTAATATTATGGTAGCAAAGAAAAGTTTTAGGTGCCGATGAAATCATGCGGTTGAACTGTTCCTTTGGAAGACCCACCAAACCCTGTGTATTTTGGGGATGTCCAATTGGCTGATCTATTGAATATTCTCTGTAGGTGCTCTCCACGGGCTCCAAGATCAGTGAGGAGTCAAATCGTATCCTGTGATCCGAAGCCTAAGCCTGTGCCATCCAGGATCATGTCGAAGATGCCCACTTTCAGCGCTAAACAGCTGGACAACCCATTGCATGATGACCTTCATCCCAACCTGGTGTCTTCGGATGGGCTGGCGAGCATAGAATCTTTCTACTCAAAGTTCCACCAATTAAGAAGGATACTGGAGGAGGACTCCCCTAGCGACTGCTCTTCCCTGTTCAGCAACAACTCTGATGAGGGCTCCTCGAGCTCGGACGGGACCAGGGACTCAGCCGGCACTGCTGACGACTTCTCTGAGTATCTCTTTGGTAGCTGGAGCAGCCCATTGAGGAATTCCTCCGACTCGGACTCCTCATCCTCTTCCTTGCCATCGTCCTCGTCCCCATCTCCCATGGCCAGCTCTGACAGGCGAGCCCCAGGCTTCCCAGAGCCAAGCAAGCGCGGGGCCGAAAGCATGGCAAGCAATTCTTTCTTGCACTCTGACATGAGTAAGGCTTGTTCGGATTCACACGGTACTCGTTATGATAGTGTTAATAGTAGTAACTATAGTAATTTTAGGGAGACTAACTACGAGAGATTAGCAGATGTTGCTAATGGTTTTGATGGTGTAAAATCGGGTAGGAGATCTGCAACTCCAAGGAGAAGAGGGAGCATCCCTTGATCTAATGCAAGGAGGGCTTAAGATGGGAAGGTGGGGGAAGTGATATTGAGGGGAAGGGGAGACGAGGAGATTCGTGTATTTAAAATCTCGAAGTGTGATTTGAGGAATCTTTTGCCCTCGTGAGTGCAGTCTTCTGAACTCTGTTTTACCCGAGGAATGAGAATATGTATATGTAAACTGAGGAAGTAAATACATATATATATGTAAAGCGGGGGTGGGGAAAGGAAAATGGCTGTGTTTTCTGATGTTTTCTGTTTCAGGTTTTCCGTTTCGCCCAGTAAGTGGTAAATGGATGTGGGAATTCCGTGCCGGTCACATGTTGAATAATGGAGAAATAATCGGTTCACGAGCATCGTTAGCGATTTGTCGGGAGTGGTGCCGAATCCTTGCATCACACCAGGGCTCAAAGGTCTCCCTAGCCATTGATAGCGACAAGCTCTTCATTGTGTCTCTGCATTCCACAACATAATCTAATCCAGCACATGAAGCCTCGATAGTACATGCGAGTGTGTGTGTGTGTGTGTATTAGTAGGGAGGATGAGGTGGTAGGTCAGGGGGCTGCCGGAGCCTTGCCGATGGCGCCCGTAGCGCATCCGACCCCCAATGACAGCCATACATGGACATCCCATGGGTCTCAGCCGTTGGCCGCGGTAGGCCACCATAATCTCGGCTGCCAGAAACTGGCGGAGACTGCACGTCTCGGCGGTGGCCAACACTGCCCGAGGCAGAGCTGTTTACATCATCTTCCACCTCCGGTAACCGCTGGTAGGTCGGGCTGTTGAATGTGGCGGCAGTCAACAAAACGGGGCCGTTGGCTATGAGGGGCCCCACCACAGCCCCGCCGAGGATCTGGCCCCGTGGCCCTGCTAAAGAGATATTGAAGGCCTCGGGGACCTGGAACGGCGCCGTGCCGTGGAGGAACGTGGCGGACACTGAGAGGATCTCGAACCTCCCTTGGAAGGTAACGGTGGCTCCCGGGGTAACTGACGCGGGTTGGCGGATAGTGAAGTCTGCTACCGTACCTATATCGGACAAAGCACAGAGCACGTGAGATGTAATCTATACACACAAATGAACAGCCATGTACTATACTATAGCCCGTTCACTGACCACTTAGATTCCCACCTGAACCCGTCAGTACGCATAGGCCGATGCCCTTGCGGTGGCAGAATCGAGAGACGGCCTCGACGCAATCACTGCCGCTAGGGACTTCCAGGAAATACGGGCTCATGGCGGGCTCCGCCGCTGCTTCCCGTGCGATCACCACAGGTGGCTTCGGCTTGTTCTTTGACCCCGGTTGCCTGCCCCTCGGGCGGCGAACCACCTCTATAATGGCGCCGTCTCCAGCGCTCAGCTTCTCTGGCAGGGCTGTGGCTGCTCCCGGGGAGGGGGCGTCGTTGCGGTCGGGTTCCCCAAGGGGGAAGTACGGGGAGAAAGGGTGACGGCCGGGAGGGTACAATGGGAACATGTCCGGGGATGGAGTGCTCCGGATCGTGGTCTCTGCTTCCAAATAAATACTCTCTCTTCATTCATTCTCTTTGGTCCAGAGGCACTTCGATGGCGGAAAATGAGGGATATGTTATGGGGTGTGTAGAAGGGGGCACAGAGAAGAAGAGAGAAGACAAGACGGAGACCATGATTGAGCAGAAAGATGCGTTTGTTGTCGACCATGGGCCGTTTGTGGACATTTGTCCGTTTTGGGGAGGAGGAGGAGGAGGTGGTTGGAGTGAAGATCTGAAAAGACCGAGGAGGTCCCTACTGGCGAAGGAGAGATGGGGTAGCTAGGGAAGTAACTGGACTGCCCATCGTAAGACAAAATTCAGAATTCATTTTAGATCATCGTGAGTAATATAATACGATTGATGTTCCTATCGAAGCGTCTCGCCTATCGAGCATACCAAGTGTTGGTAGATGGCCGATTTTTCGTCGCCGTGGATCGGTCCGATTCCTGAGGCATCAGCTGTGAAGGTTGTGCCACGCACGCATACTAGAGCTGCCCTGAGTCCACGAAGTTAGGCCGAGAGAGAACCCTGCCCTCTCCTGCCCGGATGTTCCGCGTGATACGCATACACGCGTGTAACAGTTCGATTCAAATCAGCTGATGCTAATTGAACAAGTGGGGTGTGGGGAAGAGGGGGGAGACCACAGTAACCCACATTTCTAATCAAATAATGCGTGGCTCGTCCATACACACACAGATACAGACATAACCATCTATAAAAACCACGCATGGCTTGGGACTGACTAGGGTTCGACATAGAGAGCCAAAGAACCGGGATGAATTACGAACAGAATCGAATTGATTCTAAAAAACTGTTTGGAATGAACCGGTTTTCATATAATACTGTTTTCTAATGATAAAGCAGTGTAGTTGGTTATTAAATTTAAATGGTTCGATTAATCGGTTCGAACCGTTAAATTATATATATATATATATTTTTTTTAAATTAAAATATTGTAAATACAATAAAAATAAAATATAAATATATTAGAAATATTTTTTAAAATTTTTTAAAAAAAGTTAAATATAAATTATTTTACTGTTATATAACATATTTTCTATCACTTTATATTAAATTTTGTTCTAAATGAGCTCATTAATCTTAATCTAATATGTTTGATTTACCTTTCATTGAAAATTTTATGATTTTAATATATTTTTTGTTGTTTTTATTTTCTTATATTTTTGATATAATTTTTATTTGATATATATTCAATTTGTTAATTTTTAATTATTTTTTAAAAAAAGTTCAAATTGATTAATCAAATCATAAAACCAGTTTAAACTAATTCAATTTGATGATTATATAATTATTATAGTTTAAGGAGTATAACACCCAAACTGAATTAAATCACTTTGACAGCTAAACAAGGCTGGACCATGAGCATCCCTAGGACTGCCCTCGTCAAATGATGGATGGACCACGGCTTCCCTTCATCTGCTCCAGGATCAGGAGCGCCCGATGTTGTTTGCGGACATGTCAAGGCAAAAAGGTGGGATTTGGTCAAAAGACAACCATTTTCTAGCTCCTCTGGTACAGGAAGATGGATACCCGAGTAGAGAGGATGGGGATTCAGGCAACGGCAAGAGTCCTCCATTAGCCATGATCACGAATCCTCATCCTCATCCTCATCCTCAATGGGGAGTAGCTCAACTAATGACATCAAATCATAGGAAAAAGCAATACAAGTTTTTCTTCATCCCCCATTTGACGAGCAGGCATCAAAGGGCTATTGGGTCTATCGATCTCAGATGAGAGGATGAGCATTTTGCCCTTCGAAAGGTGACAGGAATTTCAATTACTTAACCTCCTTAGGGTGAAATCGTAGAAAGGAATCCATTCACTGCTTGTTGCTTTCTTTACTGATTACAGTGCAGATCACACGGATGATAGAGACCGACAGGAACCAAAATGAGGGGAATCGAGGAAGACGAGCCCCTCACCTACCTGTTCTAGTTATCGATTTAAAGTTCAATCCACGTGTACCACCCAATGCCCGGCACATGGTGAAAACTAGTTCTTCTCAGAATAATACCTGATGATTCGATTATGACGGAGCGGCCCAACCCTATTGATTAAGATACGAGGCGCCTAGACTTCATCTAACAAGATCCAACAGCGAATGCACGTAATAATATCAACTTCGCAATGGTCAGGGATCTCAAAGACAAATTAGGGCTAAATGCCTCGGTCCGGTGTTGGGATGGCCAGAGTACAGGTCTTAGAGTCGTTCAATTATTCACAACATGGCTCCTCGGGAATCGAAATCACTGAGCATGAGGTCACAAGCTCAGCAAATTGTGAGATCGAGATGTTAGGTTTACAAAAGCAAATAGGCGAACCATATCATTGAAATCAAACCAAGACACCAAGTGAAGGACAGGAAATCTCGCACACACCGAATGCGTAACACCAACCACACCATAGGAGATACGTAGCTGAAGAATCATAAGATCTTCGTATACTGCTGCAATTCACACCACCAAAGACAGCATACTCTACTCATCGAACAGACACGACTTGAGTATTAGCTCAGTGGAGAGAAGGGATGGGAATGTCCTTCGGGAATTCCGGGAAAGTGGGCAGTGCCGGTTTTGGCAATTCAGGGAACTTGGGCACCTCAGGAAGCTCGGGCTTTGGTATGGTCGGAAGCTCAGGTTTGGGTAGGGATGGGATTTCATGTTTGGGCAGGGATGGGATTTCAGGTTTGGGCAGGGATGGGATTTCAGGCTTTGGCAGGGAAGGGAGTTCAGGCTTGGGGAGAGCTGGTATAGTTGGCAGCTCAGGCTTGGGCAATTCAGGGATCTTGGGCAGCTCGGTATCTAAGAGGTGACGAGCGGCGAGCGTCCCATTCCCGCTGAACAACCAGAGACCAATGAGCAAGAGAGGAAAGAGCATTGATTTTGGGTGAAAAGCCATAGCAGATTCGAGTTTTTGAGTTTCTATCAAGAATGTCTAGAGAAGGTCTAGCGTCTAAGATTCGACTGATGATTGAAATGAGATCCTACTAGGGCATTTTATAGTAAGTGGCAATAAGGAACAGACTTGGCCAGGAAGTCGAGGTTGTTGAGAAGGGCTTCATGTTGTTAGTCCAACTGTTTGCACATACCCAATCAAAGGCTGTTGGTGGCATTAATATGGTTATAAAAGCAATCATCTGATTAAATTCATCGGCAAAAGTCAATAGAAGCTCATCTGCTCAATCCATAATCCTCCGACATGGGACAGAAACAGCGGAAAAGTGGATAAGATGATTACCTATCACAGGAAGTAGCCTGTTTTGCTTGATGATCTGGCTCTGATCAACCACCAGTAGAATAATATTAGATCAAATCAACCTACAAGAAAGATAAACCTCAATTCGTTGTTTATATTGATAAATGGAATCAAAATTTCTGACACAAGTTTCAGCATAAAGCAAGCGAAGTCTCATGCAAAACAGTATGCACAGCATGAGGAAAGAAGAGAATTGGGTAAGAAATAAAGATGGAAGTCAGCACAGCTCCTACCACATCATAAACGAGCCACGTAGGAATTGGCTTGGGTGACATATCTCACCCACTGATACGGGTTATTTGCACTGGATTTTTTTGCTATCTGCAAGTACTTCACCTGCATCAAATAGTGAAATGTCTAAAGCATATCATCTCAATCTTTTTGAAAAGTTTCTGAGAGGGATAAACAGACAAACTGTCAGTCTACAACTTATTTTTTATTCACACAACAAGCCCAGGGCAAAATCTAAAGATCAAGCACCAACAAGTTTTCAACTAAAATCTTCCATGATTGTGCTCACCAGTGATAACAGTACTTTTCAATTTAGAAAAATAAAAAATAATAATAGAGTACATAGTCAGGGCTTTATTATTACCTGAAGTCCCGAAGCATTATACATGGGTATGATGAACATCATATTGACTGGTCCAGATTCCTTTGTAATATTTCCTGGACAACATAATATAAAAGGAGATTCAGTAAGATGAGAAATGAGGGAAGAAGGGTGCTCAGAATGCAATATTATTTGAGAGCTATACCATGGTATTCTTGTGAAAATGTTAACTTTGCACGCAATGTATGTCCAGATCCACCAACAATCTGTCGTATAAAGCAGCCATGAGAAACCATTTGTTGAAAGAACAACATAGTGTATCAAAGGTCTCATCAAAAGCCGAAGAAAATAAGCCCAACAAAATTTCCTGAGAGGCCCATATACTGATCTATCCGTTTCAATAACTTAGAAAGATTACAAGATTCAAGAAACAATTGCCTTCTTAAGATTCCACTCTATCTTCTTGTTTGCCTCCTTGAAATCTGCCGTTTGCCCTGATGCTCCAGGTTCTATCTCAAAAGTGGCTCTGGAAACCCGTCAATGAAAATTAACTCCCATGAGCATAATAGGAGCAGATATTTACCAATACCTTTTGATGGTTAAAGAGTACTTTGGAAATATTCTTATGGGAGAGTTCACCGAGAAACACGATCTTTCATATATTAAGTTTCTACAGATTTTTAAATAACATCATACATCACATAAAAGGTATCTAAGTCCTAATAACAGTAAAGATGAATTTAGAGAGCAGCACCTTGAAGTATACTTTGGAAGTGGCATTTGAACCACAATTGCATTTGCAGTGATATTTGATGGGAATTCAGACCATATTTTTATAGTTACTTCAGCCTGCATATATCCAACGGGAGAGTAATACCAAATGTCTAAAGAGAAGCAGGATGGGATGCTAAAATGGCAACTGCCATGAAATACCTACATTTCTGAGCTCTTGACAGCTATATTTTCATGTTTTACCATTCAAGGAGAAAAAAAAAAAAGCAGATGAAACTCTAGCTCACCTTGAGATTTCCTGCTTCTTCAATCAAAGCATTTACACGAAAAGGGGGCTTGAACTCCTGGGTCATGCGATAGTTCATGACTGGAAATTCACCGTCAGGTGGTACCTTGGATAAGAAAAAATAGAGTTATGAAGGGCTTACTATAGAAATAGAGACATGTTTTCCTCTTTTTTCTGACTATGACATGTACCTAGCTGGATTGACTAATTTCACTCACCAAACTCAAAGTCCGGTCAACATCAAAACTATCAAGATGGACGGATTCATGAAAATTACAGTCATCCAGTATAACAGCACCAGAGCCAATTGAACTTCTATAATCTGCATAAAAGGTGATGCCAGTAAGATATAGGTAGAAGTGATTCATATATCCATTGACAGCAAATAGCATTTTCTCACTGCAACATGCAGAGAAACAAAAAGGTTTAATTCACCTGTAGCTTTCACCCCTTATACACGCAAAAGAACTGTTACCATTTGATATAACAGAAATTTTATGCATTTAGGTGAAAACGATTAAAACATCACAACAGACTTCTGTGGTAACATTTCAAAAAGTAGAACATACATATGCAAAATGCACTAAGGCTTAATAACATTTAAAACCCTGTATGCAGGTAGCAGATAATGGCAAAAGCACCATGAAAACTGTAGTAGAGCATAACTGATTGATCCATGCATGCAAGGAAAAACAAAATCAGCTTAATCCTCCAAGGATAAAACATGACACAACCTTGGATATGGCAGAGAATTCCACCAGAAAAATACAAAGTAAAAAAAAAAATCATTAACAAACCCATAGGAAGTTGTAACAATGATGAGAAACAGTATCTTGCAACCAAAAGTTTTCAGTGACATCATATATCCATACATTCACTCAAGAAAGGGAGAGCAGGGGAAGCACACATCAGAAATAATTGTGAAAGTATCCTTGATTAGAAGGATAAAACCTAAGAATTACCATAAATTGACCTGCCATCTCTTCCTATACTTAATTCGTCACTCAAAGCTACTCGGATTTCTGGATTTCCTGTAAGGTAACTCTTCATCTGAATAGTACCATCAATCTCAGACGTCAATATATATCCCTGTTCAACCAAAGAGTGATAATGTCAGACAGTTTAAGGCTCATGAGAAAAACAAATCTCTAGAGAGAGATTGCATTTTCCTTCATATTATAATATTGCTCCTGACTGATAGATACCTGATATCTGATAAGTAGGAAGCAATATAAAATTAGCTTGTAAAGCTTTTGAGTAGGCAAGAGACTACCAGTTAATATTCTTGAAATCTGCTTAGTCCACTAAGTGAATGCTCATTAAGCTTGAGCCGTAACTGTTTTCATGCATGACATACAAACATGTAGGCACAACTAAGAACTCAAAAGAGACTGATACCCACACTGGAGCTGAATGTTACACTGATCTTCTCGATTATATCCACAAAAATTTCCTCCCTCTTCCTTCCCCCAGGTTCATTTGCTATTACAGATTTTGTGACAGCAGTACCAGGCATTCTTTTTGATCCTTGCTGGATGATAATTATAGCCAATAACAGAAAGTTGTTAGTCTAATTATCTTTCTGGTTGAACAATATAATAATGCTCTAGTAGATATTTAAAGATACCATGAAAATGGCTGCTGGGCCAAGAGGTGGCATACATGCAGCATCAACTGTTATTGGTTCATTGAATATATAAGACTTCAATACTTCGGTTGATGTAGTTTGCACATAACCAAAATCCTGTAGAAAGAGAATATCAGTAGGCAGTACTCAATGTCAGCAAGAGGCTTTTGTCAAAACAGAATTGGCCTTTGTATCTTTTAGAAGTCACAATAACTGTACTTTAGATAATGACTTTGCTTTCTATGTCTTCCAAACACGTTGGGTGGCTAAGTGCATGCATATTCTCACGCTCCTCACTGATAGTATAAACCTAATATAAGTGAAATTAATGCCGTATGAACAACAGCCAAGAAGAATTGACAATGAAGAAGAGTTCCACACATTTAAAGGAAAAACACTTTGATGACACTCAATCTAATGAGATATTTGTATGACCAGGAATATGAAAACCAAGAGAAAAAGCCCTAAATTACGAGCAAATTACTGTGCAACTAGCTGGAAGCAGTTACTTACAACAACTTCATCAAGCAACTCATACACGAGTACAAAATTCTTCCGCAATGAATCTTCACTGAGAACACCAAGGTAATCTTTGATTACTCTGGCTATTCTTTGCAAAAGCTCCAGCACAAGAGAAGGTGGTGTATTAACTCTTGTGGTTGCAACAAACAACAATCCAGCTACCTTCACATGGAAGTAGTTTACACCATCCACATGCTATACATTGGAAAAGAATGACAAAAAAATGGAAAGTTAAGCCACGAACTAGGTATGCAATAATCTGATATTGTAAAAACGTGGTAATGCGCAGACCGAAATGAAGTAACAAAAAATAAAACGAAGCCTGCCCAATGGTGAAAAATTCCTTAGAACATCCAATGTAGAATGAAAAACTAAACTATTAAAAAATTAAGGAAAAGAAACAGCATCAGAAAGATGGTTTCACAATAATACTGGAAGGTACATAATTCAACTGCAGCTGGTGACAGAATCTGAGTAGAAAGCTTCATCTAAATACAAGAAATGGTCTGGAAACCTTTTAACCAAGTGAACTGGCAAATTTCATCTCTTCCACTAAAGAAGATTTTGTGCCTTTATTTTTTCCATACCTAGAAATGTACAATTGCACAAGCAAAAAAGAGTGTCTACACGGAGTATTAGAGAAAAGTACTGCAGGCCTCACTTAATTAAACAAAATGAGAGAATATAGAGCCACAGATTCAATAGGGAAGACAAGAAATACCTACAAAGACAGGTGGAGCTTGTGCTTCGTCCTGTCCCTCCTCTTTCCAGAACTTAACTTTTCGAAAAAAAATCTCTGTGCTTCCCTTTTGCACTTCTCCACGATCTGAATCAATCACAACATATGGAGCTACTTAAATACAAAACCTAAACTGACATAAACTCCAATCCCAAGCGCTTCAAAATTGAGCAGCATTGCCATGCGTTTTGCAGCTAAAATAAATCAATTGCAGTATCTTGAGGGAGAAGAGTGCAAGACCAAGAAATCAATCCACGTCCATCCCATTAGCCACTCTCATTCCGACGAAGTCATAACTTTTCCGGACAACGAATCAACATCTAAGCAACACTAATAGGTCGAAATTCATGCAACACCATAACCGAGCTAATGGAAAGTGAAATTACATGAATCTGACCAATGATCACCCAATCGGGAGATTAAAGCTGGAAAAGCCAACGGCGAAGTAAACACAAGACGGCGAGAGAGAGAGAAACAGGAAGTTACAGTCACGGAAGACGATGTTATCGCCTCGCTGCGAGAGAACGAAGAACTGAGAGATCATCTTTCGATTTTTCCAGCCTCCAGCTGTCTTCTTCGTCTTCTCTGCAGAAACTTCAGTTCAGATTTGCCAAGTTTCCGGTCGATCTCATCAAGATTTTGTCCTTTCAATTTAACCCCAATATTTATGCACATTCACGTTATATTCCACCAAAATTACATATTTCCATAATCACACCAAACTTTACTGTTATTAACTTTGACCCCTACATTCTGCTCTCCTCCAAGACCCACACCCATTACAAAGTTATCCGCGTAGTTGTAAGTGGGGTCCGTTCTTCTGACTATGCCTAATTATGCCATCAACTATGACAAGCTGCAGGATATATGAACAATATGATAAATTATCTTAAATTGGCATGGTCCCTTTATTTCTCGTTCTACCATTAGGCCGGCAAACAGTTCCCTCTAGCAGGAGAAAAGGTAAATATAAATTAACATGAGGGTTATAAATTAAATAAATTCATACATGATATAGTACTCTACTATTCATTATGGACATAACTGCATATAGAAAGCGCTCAGATTATTGATACAGTCATCAGAACCCAAACGTGTCTATCTCCAACTGAAAAAAATTTGTGCCCTCGACTCAAACTTTGTTCATCTAGACAGTGTCCACTAGTCGAACACGCAGTTAGTGAGATCACAGTAGCCTCCACAGGGTGCCGACTCTACTTTTCCTGCCCTCTCCTTGGTCCATGGGAATTTGAGCAAGTTCTTCAGTGGCTTGTTAACCGATTCCTGCAAGCAAAATCAAGATAAGAGAAGCTTCAATCTAGGATAACCATTAGTCATCCAACATTAGCTGGGAAATATTCATGCACATTTGATCTCTAATGTCAATACTAAGATACGATAATGAACAAGAGTCTGTTGCAACCTAAGTCTAGGCGAATAGTTTCAAGCTGACCCAGATATCTTCAATGGGAATCTAATCTCTGACATCCATCATTCTATTGAAAATTTGTAACTTTTCCGAGTTTTACGTCCTGCAGTAAGTACTGGAATCATCAGAGGATATCAACATGGTTCTACTGCATAATGAGACCTCACAGTGTTTGCATTGCTGCAAAGGATTTTGTTCATAATTTCACAGCATCCCCAATACACAACGGTCAATGTAATACTGAAATGAGAACGTTAGGATACCTTGATTCGTTATAAATCATGCTTATGAAGGCTTCAGTTCCTGACCAGCTGCCATGGCCAATAGCAATATATATCCTTCACCTAGAAAGTAGGCAATTAAAATAATTAAAGAAAAACCCTACTTGGTAGTGTTTGATACCTCAATTAGCACTCAACTTTAGGTGACGAATATGGAAAAAAGTAGAATTAAGTATGATCCCATACTGACACAGGCAGAAGAGCGACCAGGCAAGGACTCAAATTTGCTTGGGGGAATTCAGATCATCAGCTATTCAGCTATAACTGTCTTGCTCAGATGACTGCTATTTGTAGGTCAGTTGGTTCTTCTGGAAAAAGGATTAGCATTGAAAAAGAAGAATTGTTTGTAATCAAATGCAACTTCAGCTTCTTCGAACTTAGAAGAATTTGTTCTTCTTAAAACATAGAAACCTCAGTTTGTTCTTAGCTAATAGGAACTACTGGTGTGTTCTTTAACACTCATGAACAACCAAAGGAGCAATAATTCTTACTTCCTGTGGAGCAGTAAAGTCGCTGGACATCCCAAAACATCTTCTCCGTCCAGAAGTCAAATTTAATAGGAACCACAAATCATTGAAGGACTTATATGGTGCCCTCTAATGCAGGATTCAAAAGCTCACCTTTCTTTCATCTTCAAAACTCCAGCTTAACCCAGTCAAAGAGCCTGAAGCACAGTGCGGAAGAGGATGAGTTCTCAAAAGCTCACCTTTCTTGCTTCGGTTTGAAATTCAGCAGCACTGAATACTTCTATGTCCCTCCTAACTCAATGCCCAGAATGGACATGCAGAGAACCGTCTGAAGGAAAGCTGAAATTAGAAGCCAGTCCATGTCTGTCACTCAAGCCCATCCCACCAACAGCAGACAAGATAAAGTGACAAACTTGCCAGCAATCCATTACTACTTTTCAAGTTTTTCTTCACCTTGCAGCTATGTGGCCAAGAGTTCAGGGAGGAGCCACACGAGAACAAAGCAATCGCCACAACTGAATGTCATGGAGCTTCGCAACCTACACTGACCCAAGCATCCATGAACTGCAAATACTACAGTTTCAACAACTGCATGTAACAACCATAGCAGAGTGATGGCTCATATTAGTCTTGATTAGAACCATCAACCTAGTTAATATTAGGCAAGTAAAGCATCAAATTCAATCTCAAAATTCAACAAGAGCAGAAACCGATTACTATCATCCGAGGACAGAAGAGCTTCTCTCTACCACCAGGGCACCTGAGCTAGTTCCTTTATAATAAGATAAGCAGAGGATTACAACCACTACAACGGCACACACATAAGCTAAGAGGGGCAAGTCAGCTAAGAAAACAAACCTGAGCACGCCTACAAACAAGAAAAGACCAAGAAGAATCTCCACCATTGTTGTTGCAAATTCTCGAGACCGACCAATGCTGGATTTGCCTGTTCTATAAGATATCAAAGTTGACTTATGGCTTCAAGAATCTTCAAAAATCCTCACCAAAGCTAAATTTTGAACTTAAGCAGACAATTCTTCATCTATGCATTCCAGCCTATAAAGTCTGAACCTCTGATCACGCATATTTCCTTGGACGTCCTCTCTTCTTCGGCCCATTGGGGCCTGGAGCAGCAGCTGCAGCACGCCTGGTCCCTGAACCGCTGCCAGTTGTCTTCTTCTGTTTCTTAGCTGGACCGCTCTTATCTCCTGCCGCCGGCGTTTTTGGCACGACCTTTGGCTCGGTCTTGGTGACTACAAACCCAAGCGGGAAGGCCCCCCAGCAGAAATTATATGCGTCCTTCCCTGGCACCTGAGGCGGCGACGAGGTGATGGAGACCCCGTGAAAAGGCCTCCGACATTCCTGACACCTCAAGCAACAGTTCTCGTACATGGTGGGGTACTCGTGCAGGTAATAGCAGTAGGGGCATGTGGTCCAAAACGTCAAGGGCCTAGAATTGTTGCCGCCAGCATTTTCCGCTGCAGCCGGCTCCTGCGGTGGCTGAGGTCGCAGCGGTGGAGGTCGATTCTCCGTCTGCGCCCGGGCAACCTCGGCGAACGCACCTCCACTGGGACTGGTCCGCCGCACTGGCAGCTTCACCTGCTGCACCGCGGTAGGGGACAGATCAACCCTGGAGAAGAAGCTGAGCTCCCGATCGAAGACACTCTTCTTGCTTGGGTCTGAGAGGACTGCCCATGAGGCAGCGACGAACCGGAAAGCGTGATCGGCGAAGGGGAACTTGTTCTTGTCGGGGTGGAGGAGGACGGAGAGGCTGTGATACTGCCGCTTGATGTGCTCCCGGTCTTCGGTCTGGCGGTCGATCTGGAGGATGCCGTACCAGTCGTGGTGGTTGTTGACGCGGCGCTCGGCGGCTAGAAGGACATGGATGACGGCGAGGATCTGATCGGGACCCTCGAGGTGAGGCACTGTCTCCTGAGCCGACAGGGCGAATTCCTTGGAGCTGTTAAGGTCACGGTTGTAGAGGAGCTTCTCGGCGACTCCGAGCAGCCGCTCGGCCTCGATTCGGCCAGGATGGCCGTCCATTTTTGCCCGGCAAGGAAAAATGAGAGAGGAAGAGCCGAAGAGGGGACTGTTTGGGCAGAAACGCAGAAAATTTGGGGCAAATCGACATTTCAGTGAGTTTCTTCCCCCTAAAAAAAAGAATTTATTTTTAAAAAAGTCCTTCGTTTTTCCCTTTGTTTTCGTCGTGGACAACTATTGTTTTACTATTACGAAGTCCACGGTTATATTATAGATCTAATTTGAGTAGAATTCGCCCGTTGACATACAAAAATTTCAAATTGCACATTTTAATAAATTATTAAAATTTTCAATTTACAATATTTAAATCTCCCGAGCACCTCAAGGCTAAGCTCAGCCTAGCTTGGGAATCACGAAGCGGAATGGGCGAGGCCGGCCGAGCAAGACAGCGATCGATCTCGAGCTTGCTCTGTGCTTCGCTTACCTCGACGACTACATTTGCATCATTCACAGTGATCTGAGGTATAAAGTATAATCTCAACCCACAAACAGGATTTGGATGGGGCCCGTTGTTATAATCATTTAGGAGGAAAAAGCCCGGAAAAGGGTAAAGTTATGGGCTTTTATTGGGCTAACTAAATGGGCCTATGAGTGAGTCGGCCCACAAACTCCTCGTCATCTGCAAGTTGTCTAAACTATACCTAAGTTCTGATGGCGAATCAATCGTATTTCCGCTTTTATTGTAATTCACTTTTATTTAGACGATTCACCGATTAAACCAGTTCGAATCGTAAACTGACTCGCTTATAAAAAGTTCAAAGCCAGTTCTTATATACCTGAACCGTGACTCGTAACCGGTTCGGCACATTAAACAAATGGGTTAAACCATAATTGAGCCAGATTATTTCAAGTCCGTTTCTGAACCAACTTGAAACACCCGTTTTAACATCTCTACTCCCATTTATTTATATGCATTGCTATGTACCGAAAGATCAATGACCAATAATGTGAAAAATTAGAAGGATAAAAAAAAAAAAGAAGATTTCGAGAAAGAAAGAGAAAAAGAAAAAAAATAACTGCTCAGGAGTTTCTTGGTTCCATGAAGGGTAATGATAAATCTATAAATAGGCATGGGAAAGGCAAAAAACAAATTAAATATTAAAAATGGGGTATTGAAGTACAGTTCCACGTGGGTGATGACTCAGCCTGTGTCTAAATCTAGTAAAAAGCAACCTTGGGATTGAGAGAGCGCGTGTGCTGAAATCAATTTCCAAAATAGTCACACACACACACACATATATATACACACACACGTGTGTATGTATGCTTCTTCATCCCTCACTATTTTTTATCTGTGATACCTCCCCAATTCCTATGTGTCCTCAAAAGCCCAGGGGGCTCTCTTGCTTACCATTCAAAAGAAATTCACTTTTCAGAAAGGCTACCGAACTTCAAATGAAAGAAAAAGTTTCATACTATTTAGAAATTCACTGCTTTAACTATTATAGATGAGTAATTAACCGTTATCTATTAGGAAAAAATCAATTTTATCATGGTAGGAAAATGGTATATCATCTTCTCCGGAGCAAGCACGGATTAAGGCCAAATATTATTATGATTCATTCAAACATTCAGGAAATAGTAAGGTCAATTTTCTCTTCTAGAACCCCACCACCATAGGATTATAAGGTTCCAATTTATGATATTAGAACTGTTATATTTTTTTGTTAGTTTTAACCGCATATGAATTCCTAAAAAAATATAATCAATCTGCCCAGGTAAATAGGTTTTTTATGCTTTTTACCCGGGAAAGGTAGCTTATAGTTTTCTTTGAATTATTGAGAAAAAAAAAAGAAATTCATTTTTCGAACTTGTTTTTTAAGAAGGGTGACCGTATAGCTTTCTTTTTTGCTTCTCGAGAATGTTGTACTGGGTCGGTGAGGGGACAAATGACAAAATGACTTGCATGATCCAGACAAGAATCTTGATATTTTGACAAGTTGCTAGATCGACGGTTGGACAGGCGTTGTATATTTCGTGCCGAAAGATGTGTCAGGTTGAAGTGAAAATTGCGGAGTCTGAGATTCCTCTCGAGAGCCAAAACCATCCCCCGTTCAACATTTTCACCGAGCTAGACAACATTTATTCAAACCATACTGAAGACGGAAACGGACGGGTGATTCTATAGCGGCGAGCAGGGATTCAACGGTACCATGCATAGTCTAAAGTGAGGGCTTTTTCACTTATCGAAATGAATGTCGAAACATTTTACTGCATCATGTATCGGCTCACATCATCAAAAACTTACTCTATGGAGAGGTGTCAAAATTGGACACGACTCAAGCACGACACGAAAAAAAATGTGCTTGTGCTGGTGTCGGGCCACCCGTGAAATCATGTTGCATCAACCCAAAAGCACACAAATTATAATAAAAAATGGGAAATTAAAAATTTTGATTAATTATATTTTAATAATTATTTCAATATTTTGTTCAAATTAATACTAAATTTAAATAGTTTGATTATTTATAAAATAAAAATTTATTTTGATATATAAAATTATTTAGATTTACTTTTAAAAAATAATTATTTATGTGATTTTAGTCGGGCCCGAGTTACCTAAATGTGAAATATTTATATCTAAGTCAGGATTTTTGAGGTCATCCGAAATGGTGAGCCGTGCTGGCACAGCCCGAATTCATTGGGCCAGCCCAAATTGACAGATCTAACTCACGGACACATCAAAATTCTCGTAGAACATATGGTCTCTCAGGAGGACACCTCTGCTCTCCATACTCTCAACGAGCAATGCGACCGGCAATAACTACGGGGTTTAGGTGAGGTTTTTGCACGATGAAAACCATCGGCCACGGCACATTATAAAACGATACATTCATTACTCCTCCTCGTAGCTATACCATAATAACCATAGTTTTAAAAATTGAACCGAATTGGTAACCAATTAAGGTACAAGTTCATGAGTCAGACTAAGGGTTGGATGAATTGAATCGCATATTTAATAAATAATATGCTATTACGAATAATTTGATATAATATCATAATTTGACAATAATTTATAATAAAAATTTATAATGCAACAATTCTATTAATATAAAATTTAACATGAAATATAAATATAAGTTTAGTAAAATAAAAATAAGTATATTATAATATTTTTAAAATTTTAAGTCTACCGATTCAATTAGGTTTATTGATCCAACCAAAAATTAGCTTGTTCAATCGAACCTAACTCCATTTTAACTACAATTGTATTAATTCTTAAAACAAGATTGTGCGAGTGATCAATCTCCAGTCAAACCGACAGCATTGGTTCGATTTTTAAAGCTACCACGATGACACATTAAAATTGCTTCCAATTTGAAGAGATTAAGGAAGTGCTGTCGCTTGGGGAAGCCGAAAATTTGTCCTCGTTGGGTTAACTAGCCCTTGCCATTGCGTCAGATTCCTCGTGCTTTGGAGCAGTGTCAAATCCCACTTTAAACAAGGAGTAATTACTGTCTCCATAAAGTTTGCAAAGAAAGGACTAAATTTAGGAGACTTTACTGACCCACTTGTTATTCGATTTATTAGATGCTTTGAGCCATCAGATGGTATACTTAATGCTTATGTTTATTACATATTCCTAACAAGGATGGGGAATTTTTATGAGCTTTAAAATTATTGTGGGTCATAATTAAATTATGATTGATTAATTTATGGTGGACCAAAATTGATATATTAAATAATAAAAAAAATTTCATTATGAATGTTATTATAGTATAAAATTTAAATTAAAATATTATTTAATGAGAATAAATATCAAATTA
This sequence comes from Sonneratia alba, assembly GCA_900174645.1. Lineage (NCBI taxonomy): Eukaryota > Viridiplantae > Streptophyta > Magnoliopsida > Myrtales > Lythraceae > Sonneratia > Sonneratia alba. The sequence goes on along the minus strand of FWPY01000002.1, from coordinate 5,304,557 downwards.
TACTAATTAATCTATTATATTATATTATGAGCACCCAAATTGCTCGTTGATCATACGGTCATATCAATCGCATCTTTTTCCTCTCGTTGGCAAGGGGAAGGTACATCATCGGAAGGAGCCAAGTCGACGGAAAGTCGGAACTTTTTTGCCCTAGCAATGGGATTCAATGCCGTAGCCCGCAGTTAGTGTATTTGATACAACTTTGAGCCTTACTTAGTTTAAATCCATTATAATTCTAAATATCCTCCCCCCCCCCTCTCTCTCTATATATACCCATCTATCAAGTCAGTACATTCTCATTTTATATCATAATTTTTAAAATTAAATTAGGTCGATAAGTTGAACCGGTTCAATCAAAAATCGGATAGTCATTTGATCCGATTCACTTAATTAATTCAAGTTTACTTTAAATTCAGTCATATTTATTTAAATTAGTCAGTTTCTAGTTCGACCGTCATATTTAACTCAATCAATCGTTGAATAAGATGAATTTAAAATTATTTTAAAAGATAAAAAATATTATTAACACTGATATTCATTAAAAAAAGAATACTAATATTATTTTTATTTTTATCATATTTAAATATATATTTTTTTCCAAATACACTTATAATAATTAATTACATAATAATAATAATATTATTATTATTAAATATATAATTTAATCAATTCAACTCATAGTTCAATTTATAAAATAATACCTTAATTAATTTTTGGTTCAATCTGATTTTATAAGTTATGGTTTTATACCAAGAAGAAGTGCACGAATTACACGTTCCTAGTCCTTGAGGAGAAAGGAAGAGTGTGCAACGTAAGGATGTTTTCACGGAAACTCCGAAGGGAGAAATAGTTCCTCCACGTTTAAGAGGTGATCGAAAACAATGAAACGGTTTTCTCTTCCACGTGGAACACAGGGAGAAGGTATTTTAAGCAGCCACGACACCGGTCACATCATATTATTAAAATATTTATTAGTTATTATTTTTAAAATTATTTAATAATTAAATGACTAATGTTTTATTTTATTATGATATAACGAATAGATTGCCCCTTCAGCAATAACTTCTCGTATCTTAATTCTCTCCGCCGTTGGCTTCCCGACCCATTGCCGGGACGACTTTTCTCGACCGCCTCGACTATCCAATCGAATTTTCTTTCCGAGATGCGCATCGCCGAGCGTCGATCGTACGGCCGTAGGAGAGATCTGAAGGGGCGGTAAGATTTATCCGAGGGAAGCGACAACTCCGGATACCGACTTACCAGAGCAGAGGAGCCGGCTGGCGCCGAGAAAAGGGGAGAGAGAGAGAGAGAGAGAGAGAGAATGAGAAACCATGGAGAGGGTGGGGGGCCCACTGTCTCCTTGACCACATGCCGAGTCGTCCGTACAAGGAAGATTAACCGGGGATACAAAATATCGCGATAACTCGAGCGTCTCGCCTGGAGCGGCTGACCACGTAATGCATACCGCCGATGGAGTGACAGCACGGCGGCAGGCATGGCGCCATCAGCCGGGATGTACGGAAAGCGGATCATCCACATGTTTTATATCAACACAATAATTATAGCGAAAAAAAAGGAGAAAAAAACACGATAAATCCGTTTTGTTTGCAGGCGCGGAAGGATGGTTTTTTTTTTCCAGGAATTATTATCCTTTTATTTCATTTTCTGATATATTAAAATCTTATATTCCGAGATGGTGTTTATTTTCATGAGATTACAGTAGATTTTACATTGGATTTTCAAAAATACTGCACCATGACGTCGCATAAGATAAAATTTTATTTCTTGCGTATTCTTGAAAAATCAGAGTTTATACATGGATTTGGGGCTGGTGTTGTGGGGGCGGCGGGGGAATCCGCCTGGGAAGTAAGGAGCCCCTTCGACATCTCTTCATTAACAAGGGATTCTTGATGTGAAAACACGTGGGCCCCTTTTTCTTTTACTTAATATAATCACATTTACAATCGTAATTTTCGTCTAATACCCACCAAAATTTTAAACTGAATTTTTACATTTCATCTATTACTCAAATTGGATATTCGTAAGTTAAAAAGAAGCTCATAATCTTACCAGGGAGGAGGGAAAATTGAATAATCTTCCGCACCCGATTGCATATTTTCTATTCTAATGGACAGTGCCGAAACTCTAATTGCCGGGGATTTTATAAGTTTAGCTTATACGGACTTTACTTAATTTAATTTTATCTGATTTGGTATCACTATTTCCCATTGGGCTTCCACTCCCTTCTTGTACCCAAAAAAAAAAAAGAAGAGGGTAAGCAAGCACTTCCATTTGCGGTTGTTTTTGGATCTGAACATTCCCTTTTCTTACTTATTTTGACTCTACTTTGAAAGTTGTGGAAAATAAATTAAAAACAGTATATAAATATAGTCATATACATCGGGATAGAGGTGGTGATGGTGGAAGTTCATGTGGATTTATATATATATATATATACACGAGAAAATAAAATAAAACCGTCAATTATATTCCTGAGTTATGATGACTGGGTCAGTAGTTCCTTAAGGCATAACACCTACCCAGACATTTCCTTCCATTTATGGGCACGAAAAGGGGCGGTAAATTCGAGTGTTGGGAATCTATACAACGTATGTGTATATATATACCTATACGGACGACGGTCTATGCGTTGGCATACCCTTTATCTCGAGGGTAAACGATGTTAGATTCAGTGGTTGTCAGGCTACCGGCAGTAGAGGGTTGCGGCACGTCGTCCACACTACGAAAGCTCGAAGGTTCCTGCTCTACATTTTTCCTTCCAGAAGATCGTGGAATAGTAGTGCAAGAGGAGCCATTCTCGCAATTAAAATGGAAGGGATAGATCCAGTGCTAGCCGGAGAAGTCGACGCTGGCGGAAGGGTTGAGAACCGCTGAACTTTAGCACTGAGTGGAGCATACTTGATGGTCGGGGATATCTTGGCGAGGGTGGATCGGGGAGATGCCAGAGGCGGGCAAAATAACGCAGTTTAATAGCTCCACCTTCATCTCCGGTGGTCACACATTAAAGTCATCTTGACAACGCCGATCCCCACCCCCCACCCCTCGGGATCTCCCTCACATGTTTGTAAAACTCCCTCAGATCTGAATCTGATGGTCTGTAATTTACCGCAGCCAACACAAATAGGAATTAGGGTTTTAAAAATTGGAGATAGTGAGAACCGAAAATTTGAAAATGAGTGGAAGGCAAAGAGGTAATTATACACATTTCGAATTAGAAAACTATTTATTTTAATGCCATCACGATCCGTTATTACCGGTTTAACATTAGGACTGTTTTGATAACAAAATAGCAAATTTCAGCAAAGAAAAAAACTGGAAGGACTGACCTGGTAACCCGATATAAATGCGAGGACTGTTGTGACAATTTTATCTTTGTCCTTTTTCCAGCAACTTCATTCCTTGGTGCATCCGACAGTGGAAATTGGAATGTGTACGCAGAGAAAGAAATAAAATATGTGCAGATAGAGAGAGAAAGCCGCTGTTTAGCATAAAAGGTAAGTGGAAGACCTTTCCTTTCTTGATCAAGCAAGCTCCCTTTTCTCCCCCGTCTCTCTCTCTCTCTCTCTCTCCTCGTTCTGAATTTGTCGTGTATATTTTTCTGTAGGCAAATGCTTTGATCTGCAAATCTCCACACCTCCAAGAAGATAACAGAGGTGAAAAAAAAAAAAGAAAAGGAGGAAGAAAAATCTCTGATTGCAAAAGATTTCCAGCCTGCGATCAACATTCAGTTAGTGGGTTTCTTCTTCTTTCTGGGCTTAGATCTCTTTCTGTCAGTGGATCTGAACATATACTTATCATCTTCTAGGGTTTCTCCCTCCCTCCCCCACTCTCTCTATCGCTGCATATTTCTTCCAGCTGCCTCTTGAGTGTTTGCCTGTTCTCCATTTTCAAAACGCTCTTTGGTTCCTATTTATGTGTAACATATCTTATGTTTTACTAGCTCAGTTGTTTTCCCCTTGTGGGTAGTGGTAATGAATTTTTGTTTGGAGGTGTTTTGGGTACGTCTCAGGGGGTTGATCGGTTTCCTGCTGCCGAGGCATGGCGAGGGAGAAGATTAAGATAAGGAAGATCGACAATGTGACGGCGAGGCAGGTGACGTTCTCGAAGCGGCGGAGAGGGCTGTTCAAGAAAGCGAGCGAGCTCTCGGTCCTGTGCGATGCTGAGATCGCCGTTATCATCTTCTCGGCCACCGGAAAGCTCTTCGAGTTCTCCAACTCCAGGTACTCACCCAGTAATTATTGCTACATACTATTACCCATATAGTTCCTTCTTTCTTTTTCGTAATTTAGCTGGCGATCTCGTCCGAGTAATCCTAGTGAAAGAAGAATGTTATGTAGCCTGCTGTATAAATATGTACATGCTGATGCCAGCAATTATGATAATATTTCATTTATTTGTATGCACATATAAATGGGTTTAATTTGTAAAATGTATATATGCACACACACACATATATATCCACTGTTAAACATACGCAGAGATCGATTTACTGATTATCTAGAATGATTACTTAGAGAGCAGAAGGCCCCATGAAATAGAATGCTTCAGAAAGCACTGAGCCCAAAAAAAAAAAAAATCTACACTGTCGAAGGGGTGTAGTATTTATTGATCAACGCATGTTTTACTCTCGGTTCATTAAGAAGTAAAGTGATTTTAATCTTTTTTTTTTTTTTTACTTATGAGACTAAGATGTAAGATTTTAGTTAAAAATAGGGTATAGTCAACACCACTCGAAATGATGCCAATACTAAGATAGCTGTGAACTATGATGTATGTAGGGCACGATGGAGAATATGTATATATATATATATATATATAGTGGGGAAGAGATAAACCTCGTATTTCGGAAATTTTAATAATTTCCAAAATTCCTCTTTCGGGAAGTAGTTCCTATTTCTTCACCAGTCTAGCTAAAGCTGGCTCATGCACCACTATCATAGGAAACTTTCCAAGTTCCATCCCCGGCTCCATATCCATAATTCTGTTGAATGTCTCACATCTTCTTACCTGCTGCCCTTGTTTGTCTTTACAATTAAGCACAGGATACTACCCGATTTCTGGCATCTTAAAGCGATGAATCATCGGTCGATTGTTAATACGTCCACAATCATCTTTTCTCGTCTCCCGAGTTGAGCTTACCATCTGCATTCTGTTAATGGTTCTTGATTGGTAGGCCTGGAGTTGTTTTTAGAGGTGTGTTTGGATCGTCTGCAAAATTATATCCCCCTCTAGGGCTTTGTGATTTGGTAGAGAGAGGCAATTTAAATGTTTTGATCATCAAGAATATCATCGATTCCTGCAGTCGGCTATAACAGCTTGGGATGTAATTATCTGCAGCATGATGGATACGCTCGAAAGGTATAGGATGCACCACTACAACATTGAGCACACCGATGCCCCTCTGCTCGAACTGCAGGTTCCTCCTCCTCCTCCTCCTCTTTTCTGCTGATCTTGTCTCCTTTAGATTTGCTGAGCATTTTCTTCTTTAATATGTGAATTTTATGTGTATAGCTGGAGAATAGCAACCATATCAGGTTAAGCAAGGAAGTTGCAGAAAAGGCCCACCAGCTGAGGTACGCATGAACAGCTCCACCTTACGGATTACACCTCATCGATCACTTGGACATGATTGATACTTCCCCCCGTGTCTGTGCACTTAACTTCGATATCTTCATTAGTTATTCTCCACGCATGATTAGCAACGCTACGAGTGCTTAGGCATCGAATTAATCGACAGGCAAATGAGGGGCGACGATCTTCAAGGGATGGACCTAGAAGAATTGAAGCAGCTCGAGAAGATGCTCGAAACGGGCCTTGCCCGTGTTCTTCAGTCTAAGGTAACATATCCATCAGTTTACTTCTCCTCTTTTATTTATTTATTTTCCTCTTATTTTCCAACTTCCCTCTCTTTTTTGGGGGGGAAAAAATCGTTTTTTTAAAATTAATACAATGCGTCTTATCAGATCTGTGACCGGTGTGTTTGATGATCTCCTTTGATTTTCAGGAAGAAAGGATCATGACCGAGATTGCCGAGCTCGAGAAAAAGGTTCGTCGTCGGTCACGAATTTCTTCAACCTTTTTTTTTTTATCCAGGGAGAAATTGCTCTAATAAAAAATATTCTGCAACAATTTCTCAACTAACTAATCTGTGTTGCCCAAGAACTTGACTATTTACTTGATTTTTGGAGACTGCAGGGAGCCGAGCTGATCGAAGAGAACAAAGTGCTAAAACACCAAGTAAAGACTCTCTAACTAAAGCAATTATTCTTAATAAGTCTCTTGACTGCTTGAGATGGAGGGAGTTCGGTGTTGGTGATCCGAAGCAAGAGGTCCCGTGTTCGATTATCGGGACTTCATGACCCTTTATTCCCTCAATTTCTTGTGTCTTCTTTATAAGTTCAGGAAGCTCTTTTAGGAATGATGAAAAGAAAAAAGAAGGGGGGTTACTGCTGTCGGGGTATGAGTGGCATCATGTATCTGCTGCTGTGCAAGTATTAATCAATGGCTGTTTACTGCTGCAGGTAGAACTGTCTTCTAAAGGAAAACTACCTGCTCTGGGGGAATCCGATAACGTGGGTGCCCCGGAGGAAGGGGTGCTCTCGTCGGCGGAGTCAGCCACCAACGTTTGCAGCTGTAGCTCGGGGCCGCCACCGGACGATGAAGGCTCCGATACCTCCCTCAAGCTAGGGTACGTAACATAAACCAAAGCCCATTTCGAATTATTAATACAAGGAAACTGCCCTTATGATTATCGACAACAACCATGCCGAATACTATAATTATTGGCATCCGAATCGTGTTTGCAGGCTTCCATTTTGAAGTGCGACTGCATTTCAGATGGTTCTCGACCCCATTTGTGTGCCGATAGCTCCGGCTGTCTCCGAGGCTGGCTTCTGTCTCCGCGACAACACGATGAAACATCGGTTTCTGGGGTTTATAGTCTAAATAGAAATCTTGTGGCCCTTATGGGCGTGTATTTACTGTCTTTAAGGCCTAAAAACTCTACACCCTCTCTGCTGTGGAAGGCTTGTGTGAAGAAGAGCACGTAAATTCAATTTAAAGCTTGAGACTGTTTCTTCATGAGATTGCAGGTGGAACGGGCTGAGCTGGTTCTCCACCGGCTTGAAGCAGACCGGCCGGGATCGAGTGTTTTTACGCCCCTGGACCTTCTTATTATTGTATCTTGCACCCTGAGGCTTCTGACCTTTCCATTTTGCCCCACGTAGTTTCTTTCGGTGCCTTCCAAACCATAAGTTGGTTGTAGGGGATAAAGAAAAATCGGGAAAAACCAAAACCCGAAAAAATTGGCTCAAAACTAGAGATGCTAAACGGGTCCGGTTGGCTGGTAATTGGGCTAGTATGAGCCCGGACTGCTTCTAATCTGGCTCGTAACTGTTTTTAATGGGTTTGGTGTGGTTATGGGCCGGTTTGAAATATGGATCCATTGAGCTGTAATCGGCACATATCGTTATCTTGTTGAATCGGCTTAGAACTGTTGAAATCTAGCTCGTGCTGCCAAAAATCTTACAAATTAACGTTTTGATTTTATCGGGTCAATTTAAAATTTTTAAAAAATAAGAAATATTCATTTTAAATAATTTTTTTAAAAAAATTAAAAATAGAACACAGGCCAAACCGGCTTAGACTGTTAATCGGCATGTTTATAAACGGTTCGGAGCTGGTTTATATTTGCATAAATTGTGACTCGTGACCGGACAGGTCCGTTAAGCATATGGATTGAACCGTAACTGGGTCAAACGGTTTCAAGCCTGGATCTTGCCCGGATTATACTTTTAATAACACTACTCAAAACCATCCAAAAAAAGTGGGAATTTTTTGGGCTGTATGTAGTGTTGTTAAAAGTGTGATCCGTGCCAGTTCAAAACTAGCTCGGAACCGTTTGACCCAGTTACAGTTAAGTCTGTTTGCTGAACGGGTCGATCTGGTTAAGGGCTATAATTCAGGCAAATATGAACTGGCCCAGAACTATTTATAAATGAGTCGGTTTGGCCGTGGAACTATCCATCTTTTTAATTTTTTTTAAAATATTTTAAATGAATATTTTTTATTTTTTAAAATTTTAAATTGATCTGATAAAATCTAACCGTTGATTTATAATATTTTTGATGGTCCGGGCCGATTTAGTAGGATAACAATCCAGGCCGATTACGGTTTAACGGGTCAATATTTCGGAACCGGCCCATAACCCCCCAACTAAGAACAGATATAGGTTGGATTTGGACAGTCTGGTTCCGGCCCATTTAACATATTTATAGGTTGGATTTGGACGGTCTGGTTCCCGGCCCATTTAACATATTTAGCTATATGTAAAATTCAGGTGGTTTTTTAGATAAAGAAAATTAATCGAAAAAAGTCAGGCCTTGAGCCGGAAAAATCAACAAGCCTGGAGACTCACTCGAATTACATAATTATATTTGATTATTTATTTTATTAATTATAAGCATATATATAATATCTATTTTCATTGTTAGGTTGACTAAGTAGCACTTAATATTCACATTATTAATTTCTAACGGTAAAATTCGTTTATTTTATTACTCAATTATTTCATAATTACCCCGAATTAATTTTAATTCTTAATTAATTATATGTAATAATAATATTATACCTTTTTTATATTAAAAACCGGGATCCGAAAAAACTGAGCCGGCAGCAAATGATTTTTCAATTCGTCAAAAAGAAACCCGGCCACCCAACCCATTTTCACACCCTAGACAGGTTCCCGTACGGACTTCCCGGACACGACAAAACCGGCCAAAACGCTAGACTAGAGGAGGGTCCACCGCGCAATAATTCCTACTCCTTAGTGCAAGGATGAAAGACCGCACTCGTTACTAGGCATTGAAAATCAAAATCCTCCATTGCGTGCATAAACCCTAAGCAGTCAGCAACATCGTGATGACAGAAGCAGAGTTGTTCTTCAGTGGCGATCATCCCCTGGGGTGCCTTGCGGACTTCATGGGCTTTTGCTGAATTATCGTGTTATGAACTCAAGGAACGATCGGCGACAACAGCTTCCACCCATCGCATCAATTCACAGGCTGTCTTACAGGTACCGAGTCCCATACAAAGCAGCATCAGGGTTGCAAATCGAAGAAATCACCACTAAAGGAAATGAAGCTATATCCCCGTACAACCCTAATCTTCCTAAGGTTCGGTCCTTTGATGCTACTCAGTCCAGAACTTGAGCTTCCGCACCGTCTTTATCTACTGCCAACCCCGGCAAGTCCTCGGAGCGCTTCCCGTCTACACCCGCTTTCTCTGGCGTCTCATTTGCAGGTTGAGTCTCAACTACCACAACATCTGACAGTACAGTTGTTTCAGTGTGATCAAGATTCTCACCCCCTCCAGTCAGTTCAGCATGTGTTTGTGGAGCCGTACATCGTTCAACTTGTGGACTCGTTGGAGTATCTAAAACATGAGCGCCACCCTCTTGAGACTGCTCAATCGGCACATCACCAGGCCCACAGACCTCCATTTCTTCCTCGCTTTTAGCTTCTTGCTCCACTGGAGGTTTTGTGGACTCGACTGGGTTAGCATCAACTTGCTGAGTAGCAGTGGCTGGACTGCTCCGAATTGTATCTGTAGTTGGTCTCGCCAAACCCATGTGCACAGCACTAGATAGGGTAGCAGCTTGTCTTGAAAGTGCTGGGCTCGAAAGCCCTGTCCGGATATGGTGAACATTGGGAAAAGCTGCTGAAATGGCAGAACCTCCAGAAATAGTGCGTTTAATTACGGACCCACCCCCTGAAGGAATTATATGGACGGCTTTCTTTGCCTGGGCAGCCTTCATAAGTGATGCTGCATCTGATGGAGTGGCAATGCGAGCTCCTGCAGCTACAGCAGCCGCTTTTATTCCCAAAGAGTCAGTGTCGGTGTCAGTGTCAGGCTTTGATGGGGTTTTTTTGATGGACACAACAGATTTTGCCATCGTGTTGGACTCTACCACTGGAGATGGTTTCTGTGGCACTGGAGCTGGTTGAGGCTGAGCTTGAGCTTGTTTATTACCAATTCCTGAAAAGGGGAAAAACACACTAATATGCGTCAGAGGGCACTATATATCACCTACCAAGCCAAACAGTGAGATCATGCAACAGAACTGGAAATTCAAAAATGAACTTGGTAGAATTGCTACAACAATATACAACAGATCATCCTTGATAATTTCCAAAAACATGAAGTTCGTGTTTGTTGTGGACAATAAATGGTGGGATTAACATTCTCTGTCAATGCCAAACAAAGATGTAACTAAGAGAATAAGGTGAAGTGAATCCCACTTATTTAAAGCAGTTGATGGATAATGTCTTTTGCTCACTTATTTCAGGTGTGCACAATGCTTCAGCTTAACCCCACAGACAAATGTGAGTTCTGAAAGCAACCGTTAAGCTTTCTCAAAACAAGTAGTTATTTGCTAAATCTTCAAGAAGGGAGACTCAGAACCAAATCATTTTTTGGGTAATCGACAAAAAGGCCAGGAGAAAGATGGCCATAATCAACATTGGCCCACAAAGCTATTGATAGACAATAACGGGAATGACAGAAAAAAACTCAAGGACCTGATGCGAGATTTTTTCCTGGCATGTCAAGTGCTAGTGACATAGCATGACGAGCTGCTAACTGGGCCTCAGAAAGTTTTGCACCAGCCATAGTCCCGCCACCTATGTTCAAGTTTTTCTGTCTCTTCCTGATAATGGCCCACCTCTGCATTGATAGAATTTATAATGTGAACGAGAAATCAACTGAATAAAAAATAAAAATAGGTGTAATGGAATGCACCCAAGACATCAGAAACAATATAAGCTGAACTTTGAAATGAAAAGCAAAATAACCAATTAAATCAGAATATGGAGAAAAGTATCCTTTTAAGCATATGCATGAGAACAGTCAATTGTTGTACTTAATGCTTCTAGCACTCAGAAAGCTTGGACAGTTGATAGGTATTGCAATTGCTGATTTCCACTGCCGAGATATGAACCCAGAAACCAAGACATCCAAACCAATCTAGAGGATGATGTAATCCCACATTAGAGCACATACAAAGTGGATCAATACTCAATCTAGAAAATGTAAAATCCAAAATGCTTAGCAAATAGCTGCTTCGAAAATTTTACATGTAAGCATAACTTTGTAGACTTATCTTTGAAGGAGAAAATGGAACAAACTGAAAACGGAAGCTTCTCTGTCTATAAACAGGTACATTGCTAACAATTCCATGAGCCTTTAATAATGTATATGCAAAAATGTATATTAAATGACTAATTAAAGAGTTGTGATTCGACCAATCTATCATGAAAGGGTGGCTTTCCAGGCGCCACAGGTCCCAGTTCCTTCAGAAGCCTTACCACTGAGAGCATCAGAGTAAAACTGCCACAATTTTATTTAAATGAAGGAAAAAAAGGGTAGAATGAAGGGCTTCGGATGCAGATTTTCTTGAGGACATGCATGTTGAAATGGCAGAGAATGTAACAACAGGTCTTGGTAGGAATGCATAGTTCAATTACAGTTAAGAAATTTGAATGGTCAAACTTCTCTCTGTGAGTAGCCATTTGTTCCATCACAATTCAGGAAAATAAAATGGTTTGATGACCGCTATATTAGGCTGGAATATTGGCAAGTTGCAGAAAATACAAAGCTGCTGTAAGTGCAGGGAGAGTAATGTCAATTCAGAAGGTTGCATGCCAAGAGAAACAAATCTGATATAGCCTGGGGCATTCATTCAATCACAGTTATTCCCATAATCAATCTTCTCGCTCTTTTGTAATTTGTTATCTCTCTCCCCCCATCTCACCAACAAATGCTATCAGCGTTTGAATAACCAATAAAATATATCAAAATATTATTACCATACTGTATCTTGTCGCTCTAATTCCTAGGAATAATAAGTAAAAAAATACCATAAACTCTATCATCTAAGCAAACCATTTGTGCTAAAAAAAATAAGGTAGTTCTATTTCATGGTGTCAATGGAGAAGCAAATTTGTTTCTTGTCTTCTTCATTTTTAACATCTTTGCATATTTAAAACAATTATTACGTGCAAAAGATAGACGTTCTTCATGCTTTCATTATATAATATGATATTGTTCATCTATTAATAATTGTAAGAGTTTACTCTTTGTTATTTTTAGATGAGGATAGCATAGTCAAAGCAAGTTTCCTTCAACAATTAGCTCTCTTTTTTCTATAGACACCCCCATTACTAGAACCAACACTGTTTAATGAAGCCAAATGCATGCAGTAGAGTGGATGACAGTGCAATAAGAACCTGAGATAACTGTGAAGCAGTTCTATCTCCTTTGAAATCTCCTTTTAATATGTTTGCCCAGTTTCCTTCACCACATTTCTCCACAGCAGCAATAAGTTCCAGATCCTCAGCCTTAGACCATGGTTTCCTCTTCTTTTTCTGAGGCAAATTCCCATCCATTCCTCCAGCAGAAGTAGCTGAAGACAGTGGTTGTTTTTGAACAGGAGCTGGCAGGGTAATATCTGTGCCAAGCAGCACTGAAGAAGCTTGTGAATTTTCAGTGCATCCTTTCTGTTGTTGGGCATTAGGAGCATTTATAGACGATGGAGTGTCAATAGTCAAGCTACTTGGGACAGCAGAGTCACTTGGTAAGCCAGATGCAATTAGTACCTGACAAGGACAACACTGTTGAATGAGAAATGAACTGCCTGAAAGGAGCAAAAAGAAGGAAAGGCAGTTTTCACAAATAGTTCAAAAATCCAGATCTGAAAGATAATGGGACTATCAAATAATTATGCACACATCTTGAGCTATTTAATACAGGATGAATGTCCCAGAATAGTCACACTATCAGTTGGTCATTATAACTAAAAAAGGTGAAACATCAAGATGAACTGGAAGACTTTTCCCATGTGCATTTATTAGAAAACAAGCAGTATCCATTTACAATGGAGAACATAGCATCATTCAGATTCATGGATTAAAGAGGCTTTACCTGCAATTAGGTCTTTGATGTACCAATTCACACTTGGAATAGCTCATGATTGATAAACAATTTTGCTCCTTAGAGGTCCTAGACTCTATCTGACTGAGCAACTAGAACCTTCGAACAAACTATACCAGACACACAATCAAGGAAGGTCGCAATATAAAATACCTTGACACAGGCTGCAGCCTCGGCTGAAGATTCATGATTTACAGTAGGAGTAGCTTCCAATTCGAATTCCAGGTCACTATCATCATCCTGCAAAATATTAGCGACTATCTTCATAAATTGGAAGACCATTGGAAACGTTTATAAAGATGCACAGAACATGAAGCAGATCAGAAGAGAATAACAGAACTGCTCAGAATAAGCATCAAAGGACATTCTTGTAGCTACCAAGATAATTAGAGGTAGATTGGAGCAAATGAGTTTGGACATTTTTTATTTTGGTACTAGACTCCTACTACCAACAAATGATGTAGAAAATAAATTCTTGCCATAATCTGCGGTTCATATAGTTTCAAAATTCATTTCTTGGTTTTTTCACCTCATCTCAGTCAGTCCCTATTCTTGCTATTCCTACATACGGAGTTGCAAAAGACCCACAATTCAGGTTCACATGAGCCTATTAGCATAGATGACTGTAAACTGCAGCATTCGTTTCATCTGAAAATGGTACGACAAGAAAAAGTTTCTTCACTCAATGTTCATAGCTATTACTCTTACTACATACTGTAGAAAGCTTATCTAGCCAACAATCAGATCCCAACCTTTTCTGGTTCACCCTAATATTCCCCACCTGTAGCTGAGCAGTTTTTTGATATCAAACCTGGTGCACGAATAACGGAACTTTATTCTATTAGTGAGTTACTTAGGGTTCAGAACAAACAAGACGCTCAGCATCATTTAAAACCATTACTCGGTCAAACATGAACTAAACATGTAATATGTCAATACAGTTTCCACAAACTTGAAAGCAGCAAGGTTCGAACTTACAAGAGGCTCAGAGTCGTCTTCCAATTTATCAAGCAAAGCGTCGCGGTAAGCCAAGTGGCGCCACAGCATCTGATACTCCCTCGCATTAGAGATTCCGGTCGAAGACTTCTTCAACAGGCCGTCCCAATCGATCTTCGCGCCGGGAAAATTGGCTACTTCTTGTAGCAGCGTCAGCACCGTGGTCGCCGAATACCTGGAAAACCAAAAAGTAATAATTTTAACTCCAAAAATACGCCACAATCGTAGAAACAAGTAGGAAAATATCGCGGAAATGAGAAGCGGTGAAGAAATAACACCTCTGCAAGAGAGTCGAGATTTCCTCTTCACTGATGGAAGCTTTACTGCTCGGCTGCCCCTTGGCTTCAAAATCTGTCATTATCGCAAGCAGCACCAAATTTGCATACAATGACTGTGAAGGAGAAGAATAGTGAAGAGAGTTTCAGAGACAATCGCAACAGAATCAAATCGCAGAGATTTCTGTGAACCGAGAGAGTGGGGGTGGACACAGAGAGGGAGAGAGAGAGAGACGTTGAGTTGAAGAGCGTGAAGACACGCGCCTCCCGAGGAAACGCAAGGAGGTGACAGGAAATAGGGACTGCGGATCAGAGAGATTGAAACCGCGGGTAGTTGATTTATATCCTCGAGTTCTTCCTGTAATTTCACATCTGCCCTCGGAGTCCTCTAATGTCTCAATTTGGTCACTTAAATTAGCCACCCTGACTTTTTTTTTTGGGGTCAAGTCCCACCCTGATTAATTGATTTCTAGACTATCCCGCCAGATTATAGGGTGCTCATGTGACCCAAAATCCACGCTCAGTTCTCTCTCTCTCTATATAGAGAGAGAGAGAGAGAGAGAGCACATTCCCAGAGTAAAGAGGATAGTGCATCAAGGCAAGTTAATCTTATTCCATCTCGGACCTCATACTACAAACTTGATCCAAAGCATACAAAGAGATAAACTACTTTCACCAGTTGTCTAAAACTTGTCTTCTCAACCCTGAACTTTAGCTGGGAGCTGCAAAGAAGTACATAAATGTCCTTTCAAACACAGCCACGGCCTCCGCCAGCTGTGCTGGTGGGGGCAGGGCCTCAAGTCCCACATCAGAAGTCCGGGTTCGTTTTTGTGGGTGTCTATAAAGGGTAATACAGCCAGTTTGGTTGTGCTGGTGCATCAAGGCGTTCTGCAAACTAGTGTTCCCCTAGTCAGAAAAACAATCATTACCTTCCCGATTTCCACCGAGTTCCTTCATCCTAATATTGCACCTTATGGTGATAAAGGCCAAAAAGAAGGCTCTGATAGAAGTCTTCAGTCTGGCAAGAATCTAAGTTCTTAGTGTTATATTGGAAAAACAATCAGTGGGCGAACAATGAAGGGAACCAATGTCACCAGACATCTCTTAGGTACCGTCCTTCCATCTGCCGTTTTTTCACGATTGCTTCAGCTTTAGTGGAGTCCACATTCTCCTGAAATGCAAAAGGACACAGCGCAGTTGGTAAGAATCCCAGAGAATATGGAAAAAAGTATGCCTGGCAGCAATATTCAGTGGAAATACAAGTAAACAAGTCACACCTGCTCCATAATGATTGTGTGCAGAGCCCGATGAACATCACGAGCCATGCCCTTTGCATCACCACAGACATAAAGATAGCCTTGCGAAATCAGGCTCCAGACATATGCAGCCTGCGCAAGGTCAACACAAACGGATAATTTAAATGTATGCAGCTTCCTGTAAGATGAAAATCTATCGACATCAACCACTCACTTTATCCATCATCCTGTGCTGAACTTATTCCTTCTGTGGCCCCTCACGTGAGAATGCAACAATCAGCTCAGATATTACACCTTGCTCCACAAAGTCATTAAGCTCTTCCTCGTAAATAAAGTCCTTACAGGGCGATAACGGATAAATCAAATTAGAGACCCATAGCACCTGCAATAGATGCTTAATATGGAAGTCAGTTGGAAAATGAGGACTACCATTCTGCAATTTCTGCACCCAAAGAAAAGCAGAGCAGGACCAAGTTGAGAGCCATCCTCTTTCAATGCCATTCTTTCCTGAACAATATTGAGTTCTCTGTAAGATAAGTTTTTCGCTTCTGAAAGAATACGCTGGCAGAATTTACAACACAATAGCAATTGAAGACTTGTAAAAATCCCCTAAAAGGCGCCAAGCCAGTGCCAGGATCAACCATGACAACAGGAACCGAGGGATCAATGGGCAACTTGAAATTCAACTGCCTAATAAAAATAGGGGCCGAGCTACAGTCACGGCTCTCCTCTAGAGGAATTGCACTTTGATGCATTGGAGCAGATTTAACTCAGTACTGCCAGGACAGCTGAAAAATCTGTCTCTGAAACTTGATGAAAAAGGAGCCAAATGGTGCATAACAATGTGAATCTCATCACCTTCATCCAAGTAGAGCAGACCCCTTTATGGATTCTTCCCGTGGGAGTTGGACCGTAAACTAAAGCACAGGTTACATGAATTCTGTTCCGGGAAAATCTGGAAATAGATGCAAGTTGGAGACAATTAAGTATCACCTGCACCATCAAATCTCAATTGAACTGCTTGGCAACAGGAAACGGAAGATTGACCTTGGAGAGGATGATATTGAATAGTAACGAGGTTGCAGGCGTGGAGCTACTGCAGCAAAAAACACACCAAGGGATGGTTTTGCTGAAGGGAACTCCGCCATCACCTCAAGGATACTCCTCTGACTCGCAACTACCCATTTTGGGTACTCATCCTGAGAGAGATAAAAAAACAAGAAATAACTTTAATGACATGGTCTTAGAATTTGGAGAGCACTTTTAGGACCAAAGTGGTTCATTTTACCTTTCCCTGAGGGGATGCCAAGAACTTGAGTTTCTGAGCTTCCTTGGGTTCAATGGCATGGGCAGCTAAGGCAAGTAAACCAGCCTGAGAACGTAACAATATGCAAAAGCAGCAGAGTCAACAAAACAAGCACTCTAATCTAGATTAAATAAGAAGGGGAAGATGTTTGGTGCATATTGGTGCACAAATGTTTTACCTTCCGCGGAGGATTCAACAGATCTGCATAATGTGCAAAAGCAAATCGGAGAGTGCATGGACCAGGGAAAGGGGGAGCCAATGACCTCCCGCCTGGAGAGCCATCATCATTGTCTGTGAGAATAGAAAACAGCATATCCATAGGTTGGCCCAACAACTTCCCAGCTTCTTCAACAGTCTCATCACAATTGTCAGCATAAACACCCACATGGTCACCAGTCTCATAACTGAAAATCAGGAAGTCTCCAAAGTTGATCAACATTCCATCAGCGCCCATTTTAACCAAAAAAGTTAAACAACTATTTATTTGAGTATCCCATTTGGTTCATTGCTGAAAAATAACCGATAAATGTACAGATAACCTGTGCCCAGTGCAATCTTAGCTATAGCCTCAAAAAATGCCATGTAGGCTATATGCAGTAAGCTGATTTTCCATTGGAAAACATCGAAGGGTCTTAAACCTTTAGGCTAAGAAAATAATTCAGTTTGATCATGAGATCAATATCCACTTAAGGCCATGCAAACAAATAATAAGTAAAATTAGGAATAAGCAAACAAACTTGGGGTTCGTTGGTTATATTAAAGATTTTTTTTGTTATAAATTAGTATTAAGTTATGATATTATGTTAATTTTATTAATAATATTATAATAATTAAATATGCGGTACGACTTATTAAATTCCAATATAACTCATGAACCTATACTTTTATTGGTTATCGGTTTAGTCCAACTTTAGAGACTATGAGTGCTATTAATTAATAGATATTGACTCTAAAAATTTTGAATCTTGTTACCAGCCAAATGTCCCTTAGAGGCATTGACTTGAAATTTATTTTGATAAATTCATCATTAATTTTCAAATATTGATTTTGAGAATTTTAAATCATATACTTAATATATTGGATATTATCCACTTATTAATAAGTGATTGTTTATTTGGAAACTTTCACCTCAAATTTCAACGCCAATGTTTGTCTCCCTATTTTTTTACTAGAATTTCTAAAATTACATTTTGACTTTTATGGAAAAAGAATTTATAATTGAAATTTCTGGTCCGTCAATGAATTGCGTGGATCCAAACTCAGACTGATCAAGAAAACTCTTGATTTATCATAAAGTAGAATTATTATCAACAATTATTTTATATAAAGTTGCCTATTTTTTTAAAAAATTTACTATGAATTTCAAAAATAATACAAAAAAGAAATATAAAATTCTATTTTTTTGTCAACAGTGTCATCTTCACAAATCCAACATTTTTTTAATTAAAAAAATTGGCCTTAGTCGAGTAATAGATAGAGATGTTAAACAGGTCGATTTGGCTTAAAATCAGCATGTCAAATCCTATAATTGGCTCGGACCACCTCCAAACTGGTTTGTAACTACTCTTATTAGATTAAGAAGCGGTTATGGATTGAGTTTAAGAAAGAGGCTCATTGAACTGGAATCAGCATATTTTCTCATTGAACCGACCCAAAGCCATTTAGAAACTGATCAGGAACTGTAATTGGCTCAAAACTGCTGCAAAACCAACTCAAACTGCTAAAAACCCTACAAATCAATAGTCATATTTTATTGATTTAATTTGAAATTTTAAAAATAAAAAGTGTTAATTTTAAATAATTTGAAGAAAAAAAGATGAACGGTTTATGAGTTAAACTGGCCCAAATTGTGAACTGACATGCTTATGAATGGTTCCGGACAAGTTCATATATTCCTTAATTATGACCAGTAACCAAATTGACCCATTATGTTTAATGGCCAAATCATAACCGAGTCAAATAGTTCTAAACCCATTTTGAATCAGCTTGAAACCGGTAACAATGCATGCAGCCTTGGAGAGCCCAGTATACTTCAGTGGGCCGAGCTTCTGCTTATGGGCCCAAGAGCCTACATAGTCTGAGAAAGTCCAAAAAAACCCGGTCCTTCCATCTCGACAAGGGAAGTCAAATCATTCTCGCCACTTGACATAAGAGAAAATAATAATAATAATAAACCCATAGCATTAGCAAGCAGTCCGAAAAATTTTTCTTTTTCTTTTTCGTTTTCGATCCGAGAGAAAAAAAAGTGGGGAAAGTGGAAGGCGGAGCAGTTAGAGGCTCGAGGCTCGTCGACTGGCCACCGCACACCAAGGTCGCCGGCAGCCTCCACGGTGGATGACAGGGCCGGGTCGGACCCGCGCGTGAGACTCACGGAGGAAAGGAGAAGGGAGAGGGAAGTGCTGTCCCACAGTGACAAAAATGCGTCCCATTTATGGCAACCGGTTATCCTCAATTATTTTTTCATTCCATAATTTTTAAAATCGGATCAAATTGAGAATCGATCAAGGTATTGATTCATGAGTTTATGAGTCGGACTAAAAGTTTAATTCATATTTAATAAATAATATTAATAATATAATATTACCAATAAATCGACATAACATTATAATTTATTTATATTTATAATTAAAACTATTAATATAGTCATTATATTAGTCCTAAATTCGACATAAAATATAAATATAAGTTTTGTAAAATAAAATAAGTACATTATAAAATATTTTTATTTTTTATTTTAAGTTGACTGATTTTTTATCGGTTCAATTAAATTTATTGGTTCAATCAGGAATCGGCTGATTCAACTTAATGTGACCTAATTTAATGAGTAATTGGATTATTTATGAAAGCCGGATCTGGTGAGTGGCTGGTTCTCGATCGAACCGGTCAGCCCAATCCGATTTTTAAAACTATGCTTCATTCCTTATTTACTCATTAATATATATATGTATATATATGACAGTTTTATATACGTATTATTATTTATATTTGAATATTATATATTTTAAAATATTCATTTTAGTTATATTATTTGGTTGGTAATATACATAAATCGTAATTTTACATTGACGTTGATATTATCTGCTAATATAACATAATAATGTGATGATAAATTGATGATGTGTCAAAATTTAGAGGATGTGTTATGCCACTTAAGCATATAATTGCTACACGACATCATTAAATGACATGTTAATAAACTGTTAAACTTATAACTTAAATATATTACAAAACTAAATATATAAAATTAAAATAATTATTTTATAACATATATAATTTATATGCCAATAGATGAAAAACATGTAAAATCTCAATTGTATTCCTGCATTTCATTTTTATAGTACAATTTTTTATGTATGATATTTTCTAAAATTCTGATAAACTGTAGATTAGAAATATTATATAAATGCCACTTGTTAAGAGATAAATAATCTAATTATTATTTAATATTTCGTGATAATTATCATTACTTAATATTTCAAATTTAAAAGCTCCATCTAATTCAAATTTTATCTATACCAGTCCAAAAATTTTCAAATAAAAACTTCTCTGTTTACATAAATTAAATTTGAGATTTTACAAAACCGTATAAAAAGTTTGTTATTTATTTATAATTTATTTATTCATGAAAAACGCCAGTTCTCTGTTCTCTCTCTCACGCTCATCCATGGAGCTCTTCTCGGTTTCATAAATGCTCTCTCTCTCTCTCACTTTTCTGCTCCATCCTCCTTTTTTTTTTTACCTCCATTATTACGGAGATTTCTCACAGAGATCACAGCAGTTCCTCTCTTCACGACTTGGCTTTTCCTGCTCTCTCAGGTCACATGGGTTCTCTCTCAGGTCTGTCAAACTACCATCCCCCATCGTTTTCATCTTCTTCGTTTCGACAGCGTGGGCTCGGCTTAAGCTTTACCTGCTCTCAACAATGCGTGTTTGAGGGTGGCTTCATTTGGTCGGATGCTTTGCCTTTTTCTTTGTGTGGTAATTTGGTGTTGGGTTTTCTAGGATTAAAGGCTTGCTGCTCGTGAGAAAACAGAGAGAGAGAGAGAGCGTGATGACAATGATGATGAATAGATGTTAATCTTTAACCTGCATCATGCCACATTGCCCACGCATGCTGAGAAAACGTATAACTGAACTTGTATAGGTTAAGTGCTATTGAGCTGACCATTGAGGAACACTTGTCTAGTATTTTGTCTGTTTGAGGAGAACTGTGTTAGATTAGTTCTGGCCGTATCCTCACGATCCTATCTGTAGAAGAAGGGTAAAGAAAGGAAGAAGAAGAAGAAGAAGAAGAAGAAGGCTGATATGAGGGTTTGATACTATTTATTACATTCATGTCTTATTAGGGTTGGGCTTGCTGAGTGATTCCTATGAAACATGCTGGTATTAGATGAAATCGGGGCAATTTGCAAATGTAGGAGATTTTAGCCCACAATGTGGGTTTTGTGCTGTGCTGATAATTTTCCTTCATGGCTAAAAGTTTTAAAGCATCTGGTAAATGGACAAAAAGGATGGTCCTTTTTTGTGTAAACTTCAGGGACCCCATAAATGCACTTCTTATGGTACTGAAACATGCCCAGGAATGGTAGAAATGAACATTTTCAGGACATTACAGTGGGTGCGAAGGTTATGATCACCAAATGAAGAGCTTAGGTTCATATATTTCATGTTGGATTAGACTGGGAAATTGTTCAATTGCCTGCATGATTTTAAGAGTTAAATATGAGGTCTTGTAAAATTTCCTTATTTGGTGGGTGGAAATTTGCTTCCATATGCTGAAGAGAAGTTCAAGAGTAACTGTACATACCTTTCTAGGACAAAAAAGAAGTAAATTTTCTATCTTTTTGCAGGTTTTGTGCTTGACCCTGAGAAGTGTAGTCACTTGAGCATGAAAGAGAAAAGAGAGCTTGTTCATCAGATTGCTCAGCAGTCCAACTCCAAGGATGCCCTAGAGATCCTCTGCTCATTTACTCGGAGGGAGCTTCTTGAAATTATATGTGCTGAAATGGGAAAGGAGAGAAAGTACACGGGATTCACAAAGCTCCAGATGATAGATCACCTAATGAAACTGGTCTCTCAAAAGTCAAACAGAAGCACCATTGATAGTCCCGTTACTCCCAGTATCTCCTTAGGAAGCCAAAATCCAGGAGCCAAAAGGCAAAGAAGTGAAGAAGATCATGTCTCTCGGGTCTGTTGCAATGTTGCTTGCAAAGCCACCTTGAGCCAAGAGGATTCGTTTTGCAGGAGATGTTCATGCTGTATATGCCAAAATTATGATGACAATAAGGATCCGAGTCTGTGGCTGACCTGTGGCTCTGACCCAACTGATGAAGTCAACTCTTGTGGGATGTCTTGCCATCTCAAATGTGCTCTCACTCATGCAAGGTCAGGAATCGCAAAAGGTGCTGGTAGAAAATTGGAAGGAGGCTTCTGTTGCGTATCTTGTGGGAAAGTTAATAACTTGATGAGGTAAGAAAGTTATATATCTTGGATTCTCCTGCACTGCTATTGGCATCTTTGATGCTCATTAGATAACTGGTATGAACTATATCGACTTGTGAATAATTGTTAAGAAGAGTCAATCATTATTTTATTTTTATCAGCCATCACATATCAATTTAAGGGAACTGATATTTTGTTGTTTCTGATGGATGGGAAATTCAATCCATGATTACCAGAGAAAAATGTCCTACTTGATTCTTTGGCTGAAGGCTTTACATTAACTAATGTAGGAAGTGATGATATGCTACAGAGTAACTTTAGGAAGTGATATAAATTTTATCGGAGTTGATAATTGATAACATTCAGAATCTTTAAAATGCTCAAAGAAGTAAAGAATATGAGTTTTGTAAATGAAGAATTAGGATAATATACGATAATAGATATTGGAGTGCATGTTGAGTCTCAGCTATGGTCTTCTATCATGGTGGGAAAAAGAACCTCTTGTTAGCTGGAAATCCTTTTCTTTTTTGCCCTAATATTATCAGGTGGAAAATAAAATTCTTTACACACAGTAATCACAAGAATCGCAACCAAATGCTATGGAACTCTGTAAAACATGCATGCATATCTTAAACTTTAACTTTGATTTGTTCTTCATTCTTTTTTCTGAAAATGTCAAAGTTCATGCTCGTTGAGCCTGGAATTACAGGAAGCAAAGATTACTGATGAAACAGGTGAAACTTTGCAGACTATGGAGAAAACAGATCTTGGTTGCAAAAGAAGCCAGAAGAGTTGATGAGTTGTGTCTCCGTATCTCCCTCGCTGAAAAGATCCTCAAAGGAACTGAAAGATTTAAGGATTTGCAAAAGACTGTCAAAGCTGCATTGAAACTGCTGAAAAATGAGGTGGGACCAGTGGAACTGGCAGGTGCAAAGATGGTCCGTGGTCTTGTCAATAGGCTCTCTTGCGGTGCTGAGGTCCAGAAGTTATGTGTTTCTGCTTTGGAAGCTTTTGATTCTACGTTTTCTAGACCACTTCGAACTGACTTTGTTGATGAGAAGCAACCAAGTATGTTTCTTTCATTACTGAATTTTAGAACTAGAAGAAGTATCCCAATTAATTACTCCAAAAAATGGAAAGCATTTGCATTAATATAAAATTGTGAGCTGCCAGCTCTTTGCTTATGCCCAAGGATATTTTATTCAAAAGAGGTGGAGTTTCAGTGCAGCATATAGGGATAATTTTATAGGCTGATGAGGCTTATCTTTAGTTGCTAAAATGGAGAAACTTCAAAGTGCACTCCTGCATGTTCAGGTTTCACAGCTGTCCATTCGTGCAGTTTATGTTGTTCAAGTTCTTAAATATGTTAGTATTGATGCTGGGCTGATTTTATCACATATAAAAAGCTGAAACATGAAAAGAAAAGCTTTGAAGTTCAAAAATAAGTTTACTAGTTCCATATGGATTTTCTGTTGTCTGGTGTATGAAAAGCCACGTTAGGTTTTGCACAAGTGAATGGGCATATGTTGCTGGACAGAGCCTCATATCTGAATCAGGAGAGGTGGAAATTCCAGGGAGCAAATAAAACTGAAGATAAGGAATAGGGGAAAATTCTTAGAATTTTGTCTACTATGTGGGACAAATATACGGGCTAGATCCCTTGACTACATGCCTCTGATTCAAAATCTTCTCTTTTCTGCATTTCTTTTTTCTGTCACTTATATATATATTTTCCATTAATTGATCTCAAATCTTTTGATTGTCCCAGCGTGCAGGATCCACTTTGAAGAACTCTCTCCAACCTCTGTTGTTATCGTGCTTGAATATGAAGAATCCCTACTGAAGAACTTCTTGGGCTGCAGGCTTTGGCACCGTCAGTTTGGTGCTAAAGACTACCCTGAAACACCCACTTTCATTGTTCTAAGGCCCGAGAGGAGATTCAAGATCACATGTCTTCTCCCTTCAACCAAGTACATCTGCAAAGTCTTGATCTTTAGCAGCTCCACAGCATTGGGTGTTTGGGAAGCTAAATGGGTAACTCTGCCAAAAATGACCCCTTGTAAGAGCTTAGCGGAGAATCAATTAACCCATATTCCTTCCCATATGGAATCTTCCAACTTGAGTGAAATCAAGTTGTCCCCCAAACAGCTTTACTCACCCCCTAAAAATGGACCGGTTCCTTTGATTTGCCCAATATCATTCTTCCCGACTACTCCGTGCAAGCCCAGTGAAGAAAAGCATGAGATTTCTGGTATCTGGTGTAGGAGACAGGACCAAGAGACTGAGTATGACTTCTCTGTTCGGGCAGTCAAGTGGTTGGAGCAGAGAGGCAATATTAATGAGGACTTCAGAGTGAAGTTCCTTACTTGGTTCAGCCTAAAGGCAACAAAGCAGGAGAGGAAGGTTGTAAGCGTATTTGTTGACACTCTGATTGATGACCCGGAGAGTTTAGCTGGGCAACTCGTACACTCATTCACAGACAAGATCTGTTGTGTTCGGGATCGGGTCTCTCAGCATGGAGAAAATTTCAGGTGACCTTTTGTCACTGGGGTAGCATAGATGGAAGGAAGCATGACAGGATGATGGGTTATAATCTCAATTGGAAATGAAATGTAGACTCGGCTGGCTTTTCCTTATATCATCATGACAAATGATCATTGAGAAAAGTTTTATCCTTAACGTAGGACTAGCACGACGTTCTGGGACAATGTGATGGATAGAAATTTGATTTAGTGACATTTGTAATCGGTTGCTTGTCGAACAAATAGAATACTAAAGTCCCTCTCTCTACGCTTTTATTGAATGCCTTGTGCTCGAAAGACTTAACGATCCCTTGGAAGACTAGTGAGGCAAAGTTGAATCAAGCCATGTGTGGGATTGAACTCTAAAAATAAAACTTCAGAAGTGCAGGAACTATGATCAGTTGTACATTCTTCCAGGGATGTAACGGTAGAATTCACCAATGAAATTTAACACAAGATATCACAGCATGAACGAACGATACAATAAAAACTGTATTTTCTTGCCGATTACAGTCGAGTCAGCAGTAATCAAATGAGACTACAGCACTAAGCTTTAAGGAAAAATTACATGGAACCAAACTGTACTATAGTACAAGCATGACTAAGGCGGGCCAGCAGCAGACAAGTCCAAGCAAGCGAAACAGACACATCACTCTCCTGTCTCTGGTGTCGTCCTCATCTCATTGGCTGCTTCAGGTGGCAACTAGAAACTCTGCAAGGATCAGTCCACCACCAAACTTGTTTCGTCACTCGGTGACTCTTGGTTTCTTTGGATGAACAGACTCTGGCATTCAGGAACTGGTCAAAGGAGCATCTACTGGGGTCCAGACAACGGCTGTTACATCTTTCCAGGGGTCTTTGATCATCGACTCATGAAAGAACTGCTCTGGGCCCATTGGCTTGCCTCGCCCAGAGCCATGGCGTCGAACTCCTACTCCTCTTCCACCAATCTTGGCAAAATTATGACTGACACCAGGCACAGACCATCGGCCCCTACCTTGACCAAAACTAGGAGCCAGACCTGTGGGTCTGGGTCTATCACCATGCAAACGGGGGCTACCATGCCTAGGAGAGAATATAGGGCGTCCCAAAGGTTCAAAGCCAGGATTCTGTGAGTAACCACTATTTGGTACAGAATTATATTGACAATGAAAATTTGGGCCATTCCAAGCTTTAGGAGGAACTCCATCATGCATGGAAGAAGGCAATCGATTTTGATGTGGAGCAAAATAGAGCGATGTAGCATGTGCCAGGTACGTTGTGTGGTTGGGTGAATAGCTTGCTTGCCATTGATAGGCTCAAGGAGAAGAGCTTTTTCTGAGGTTTCTTGCCCCTGTACATTCACATCATTATTACTGAGAGAGTATAAAAGCAATACACTCAGAACTCAAGCAAAGGCAAATTTTCAACAAAAAAACATCAAGATTGCAAGCTAATTTGTCAAATTCTTAAAACCGAAGCTATAAGAAAAATCAAACTAATAACTCCAGGTCCACAATACTGTAATAAATTAATAAAAGGTGAAGTAAGACATCTATTTGATGGGCTATTGCTGCTAGTCTTTGTTAATTTGGATCTAATGCTCCAGTCATTGTAAGTAAGATAAAGGGGTTTACTTTTGAGTACAATCTTCACTATGTTTGCCATCCTTCATAATGCAAGCAATCACAAAGAAGACAAAAAGGGAATTGAAGCTATATGCCAAGGATGGTACCCAATGAGCCACAGTATGCATAGCTTCCAGAAGAGAAACAGGAAGTTTATATCCAAAAATTTTACTTCGCAAAATCAGCTGAGATGTAATACCTGAAAATGATGGTAAAGGAGCAACTGAATGGGGAATAATATGATTTGAAGTCGGATAATTGTACCGATTATGATTCCCAGGATTATTCCTCCTCTGGTTTGTGGAGAAGGCTGACATGGTATCTGTATAACAATCAAACCTTGGATCAGTGGGTGACTCCACGTGCACTGAAGGAGCCCCAGAACTTTCAATCCAAGGGATGTGCCAAGGACCCTGGTTCAGGAAGAGCTTCAGGATGATCAGAAGAATCTGCTCGAGCAGCTTCCACGCACATTGCTCTCACTCTCCTTTCTCTTCTCTGATTTCTCCATTTTACTAAATCATAGAGCAAAAATCAAAGAGTTTGCATTAATTTGAGAAAACATCCACAAAAATTGGTTCCATTTTAATTCGACCAACAATGAAATAAATAACCCAGATTCTGAAGACCAAATTGCAATCTCCTGCTCCCATTATAACACCTGTAACTTTTGGCTAGTTCTTCCAGCAATCAATGGCAGATCAATCGTGCAAGAATTATCAGGAAAGAAATAACTGCATTTTAGAAAGCATTCTTAAATTTGTTCCAAAATTCTTGTTCATTTTTCTGGACACCAAGTTTCATATTTTCAATATTTTAAGAGAAAGAAACTCGTATTTTGGGCACATCACCACATTCTGCACCATTGATACAATGACCATTTGAAGGACCTCCGCTCAACGGTCACCAACTGCCTTCTATAGGTCTCCGGCAATCATCACCAATCACTCAGTTTGTGAGAACTATCACCTTGATAAACATATTACGAGTTTATAAAAAAAAGGCTTGAAAACACCGGATGCCCCTTCCCCTTCTTCTTGGTTCATCTCGTGAAGCCTAATAAGCTTCTAGAGAAGATGCTTGGAACCACTTTGAAACCGACTTGCCAAAGGAAACCGTCATTGAATCAAGCAGTTCAATGAAAACAATATCTTACGAACAGAACATATGACTCAAACAAAGAGTAACCTTTTACTTCCAATTCACCCACCCAACAATCAAAGCACCCCTTTCGCAGCTAAATAACAATCTTTTTGCATCTCAAGCAACATAGATATAAGATTCAACAGATTTCGACGATAATCACGTGACAAACAAGCGTCAAAATTCAAATTCTCAGAGGGTTCGCAAGAACGAACGGACAAGACTATTGATGAGCTGACTCAAAGAGACGTCATTAGCATCTTGGGGAAGGAAAACTGCAGTGTTGAAGCCGCAGTGACAGAGCTGCCGCGGGCTCAACAAAGAGACGACATCCCATTCCATAGAGAGAGAGAGGCTGGGAAATCGACTCGTTTGGTTACAAATAACAAGTTGCCCGGCAGGGTGGGGGAGGGAATGTCATTTTACGATTTTGCCCTCCATGTAATTTCTTTGTACTTTCTTCTTTGCACCCAAATTTAAGCTTTGATTCAATTTGCACCCCAAAGGTCTTCTGAAATAGCGTATCGAACTTTCCTCTCGTTTGCAAAGCAGCCCCAACAATGCGAAGCCCATTCAGAAGTATATCTCTCCGTCTCTCTCTCTCTCTCTCTCTCTCTCTCTCTCTCTCTCTCTCTCTCTCTCTTGCTTGTCTGTGATTTTGTCGACGGAGAACAATGCACGGTCGTCCTCGCAAGGCCCCGAAACCGGAGGACGCTGCCGCCTCCGCCGCCAAATCCCAGAAGCTCCAATCCCTCCAGTTTCAGTTCCTCTCTTTCCACCACAGCCGCACGTACTCCCTCTCTCTCAGCTCCACTTCGTGGTTCCCAACCGTATCAATTTTCCGAAGCCATTGCTCATGCTTCCATGTCGTTTTTTTTTCTCTCTCTCTCTCTCACAGCTACACTAAGGAGGCTCTGGAGACTAGCGCGAAGCTTCTGGAGATCAATCCGGAAAACTACACCGCCTGGAATTATCGGAAGCTCGCGGTCGAGCACAACGTGAAAGAATCTGAGTCAGATCCCGACTCTATCAAGTCCATCTTCGATGAAGAACTACGAGTGGTGCGTTCTCTCCTTCAACATATTTGACTCTCAATCGAGTGCTGTGATTCGAGTTCTGTGTCAATCCTCTATTTTCACTATCAAGTTTTCAGCTTTATTGTCTTACTTCCATATTTAAACCAGAATTAGATCATCATTTCGGGCCCTAGATCTCTCAATATCTGTAGCTTCTGATCTTGTTCCTGGCTGAGCTTTCATACCAAATAATTAAACTTGGAACATTTTGGCCTTTCACTTTAGTAAAGAGAACTAAATATTGGGTTTGCACAGTTGTTGGCTCCATTATTTTCTATCTCGCAGCCCAAATGGCTATTAAGAAGAACTTTTGAGTGCTAAAAGCATGGATTAGGAGCATATCTACACGTTTTCTTTGATTAAGCAGGTTCATTTGCACAGGTAGAGAACGCCTTGAGGCAAAATTTCAAGTCCTATGGAGCTTGGCATCATCGTAAATGGGTATTAAGCAAGGGCCATTCATCTATAAATCGAGAATTAAGGCTCTTAGATGTATTCCAGAAACAAGATTCTCGAAACTTCCATGCTTGGAATTACAGAAGGTGAACATTTTCTTGGCTTATTTTTAATTGGCAATAAGTAATGTAGCTGTTGCAACTACCCTTATTCTTGCTTTTGAAATATCTTGGCAGATTTGTGACAACACTGATGAATAGATCCCTGGAGGATGAATTGAAGTACACAGAAAATATGATTGAGATCAATTTTAGCAATTATTCAGCCTGGCATAACCGAAGGTACAGTTGCATCATCTCCTATTTGGGTATTAATTATCATCTGCAGCGTGTACAATGGCAGAAAAAATGTTATTATAATTCTTATTTGAATGTCAGAGGTCATAGCTTATAAGAAATATTTAGTAAATGTGAATCTTTTCAAGGGTATCATTTATAAGTCTGTATGCTATGTGGCATTAGCTCTCTAACTGTACCATAGTATGCCAGATTCTTTTGGGTCAATGAAGCATATCCTCTTAACAAGTAGATAAATTTTAAAGACTGTATTATGTGCTTGTTATGTGGATATCTGTTTGTGAAAATTTGATTTTAAAAAAGATCTTGCAAATCTATTTGAAATATTGTTTGGCGGATTGATTTGAATTATTCACCCATTAGGCTGCATACTAACCTACCTAGAGGCTTTTACAGTATACTATTGTCCAAGCTACTTAACAAGAAGGATCAAGGATTATCTTTTCAAGATGTTTTAAGCAAGGAGTACAATTTTGTCCGTGATGCTCTATTTACAGACCCAGATGACCAGAGTGGTTGGTTTTATCATCTATGGCTTCTTGAACAGACGATCCAATATGAGGCTCCCCTGCTTCTATCTTCTTGGCCTGCCAATGGTGCTGATCTGATTATTTCGGGAAATGGATGCATCGGTGCTGCATCAGGTTTATTATCAGGTTTTCCGATTGACTTGAGAAGATTCCCGGTGATTTTGTATTTTAATCAGAACATAGAAGGCATTGACTCATCAACGGTAAATGTTGAAGCTGAAATCTTCAGTAGTAAAGATCTTACATGGAAGCCGCTTCCACCAAGAAATTCTCACACTTCGCGAGTTTGGGTAGCATATGTTGATATATCTAGTATAGATCTCAGTTCCTTGAGCCCGCATAGAGTGAAGGTGAGACTGGGACATTGTGCTGGCATCATATCTTCCAATGGTCTTCATCTTAGCAAACCTGTTACCATAGAGTATTCAATAGCTGCAAAATCTGTTGAAGTAGAGCCTTCTGAAAGGCATGAGGATGAGGTAACTTCGTGGACAGATGATGATTTTTACAATTCTCAAGATGAATCAAGTCCCATTGTATTATATATGCAAGCA
Source organism: Sonneratia alba (assembly GCA_900174645.1). NCBI lineage: Eukaryota > Viridiplantae > Streptophyta > Magnoliopsida > Myrtales > Lythraceae > Sonneratia > Sonneratia alba. The sequence continues at coordinate 5,274,090 of FWPY01000002.1, read as the reverse complement.
GTTGAGGATAATCATGAGGCAACAGCTTCTGGATGGCGTATAGATATTGTCACAGAAGAAATAAATCATTTTAGAGACTTGTTGGCAATAACAGACTGGTAAAAAACTGTAACTGACAGGCATTTTGTTGCTTCTGAATTTGAACATTTCTGAATTCTCTCTGTTCAATTATGTTCTTCTTGTAGCAAAATTGGAAAACTGACGCTTGCCAGACTTCTGATGGCCTTTGATGACATGATATCTCCATACGTGAATAAAATGGCTCATTCTGAAGAGGTTCTTGAGCTACATAGAGATCTCATAAAACTGGATCCACCACATTCTAAGTACTACAAGGACCAGAGCAGCCTAGTTTTGTTGCAGCAGGTAAATTTTCCACCACATTCTAAGTATGGGTATTTCCATCAAATGGTGAAAAAATTGTCCTAGATTTTATTGCTTTCTTTTAACTACTAAGCTTTTACGTAGAGAAAATTTTTTATTTCAGAGAAGCATTTTGACTAGGCAATAATTAGGCAACAGATGCTTGGCTTTTCTTCATGCTATCTATGTGTTAATGTCAAGTGGATAAAATTTACTGTACCCATATTCTAATTGTATGCAATTGTGCAGCTGATTTCCAGCAGGGATGCTTTACTAGAACACTGCTTTTGCCATAAAGGCTTCAAATCGTCTCTGAGCGTTGATAGTCCTATCTGCCTTCGCCTCAATAATCTGTCATTGTCTTGGTTGGGATCATTTGAGAAATTACTTTGGGTTCAATTCCTAGACCTCAGTGACAATGAGCTCCATTCAATTGAGGGTAAGCTGCTTCCATCAAATTATATTGCCTGAGTGGTTCAATTAATGTGTGTGTTATTTCACATATTGATTGGATCTTTCTGGTCCATTTTCATCCTACTCTTTGGAAGCTTTCTGCAGTCAATGATGCATTCTGATGTCCAATTTTATAAAAAATGAAGCCACTTTTTGCTCTTATAGGACTAGAGGCTCTGCAACTCCTTTCTTGCTTGAACCTGCGCAACAACAGACTTGCTAGTTTCTCTGCTTTGGAGCCCCTGAGATCACTCAACTCCCTGAGAGCATTGAATATCTCGTATAACGAGATTGGGTCCCACCCTATAGACACGAGACGCTATCTGTTCACTTCTCCTCTTTCACACACGAGTGACATCTCTTGGAACCAGGATGAGGACTTGCCCAATGGAGTCAACATGGAGAATTACTGGGAGGCCTTCATGGTGTTCAAGCACTTGGACTTGGTGCAGTTGGACATAGCAGGAAACCCAGTTGCAGATGAGAAGTTCCTGTCGTTCTTGGTCAAGATTTCACCCGCACTCAAGTGGTTGGATGGCCAAAAGTTGCATTGATGCGTCAGTAAGCTCTTTGGTGTCGTTTCCATACCTTAGGGGATGCAAATGTTGTACGTACAAAGTACTATAAATTATGAGGATGTCCAATTTTGAATGGAAATTTGTACTTTTGGATAATAATCATCTTATGCACAAACATTCAAAATACATGGTTATTCCGACTATCTTGAGATTTCCTTTTAACTATCAAAAGCCGAACCTATTTCTTTAGAAATAGGTGGTACGCACCGGAAGATCTCCTTTGGAATTGGGTGGTATGCTTCTGATATTTTAATCAAGTACTAGAAGATTACTGGCATCAGGTCTTCTAATGTATTAAAACAATCTATATGAATATTATATCGATATGAACACCACGCGGACAAAAACAAAAAAGCCAGCAATTTGACAAAGAATCACCAAAAACCCTCTCGGTGGCCCTTTGCTCTACCTAAGATATTTGAGCAATCTCCACCAAGATCTTGTGCAGAGACTGCGGTTTTGAGAAGAAGGGGCTGTGATCGCTGCCTTTGATCTTGAACACACCTTCGGGTGGGTTCTCTCGGACCAACTTCTCTTGAACATCGGGAGAAAGGGCGTGGTCATCCAGCGTTTGTATGTAGAAGCGGCGACAGGTTCCATACTTCTCTGCAGACAAGGTGATTGTCTCCATCATCGGTCCCAGTGGAATCGGCCTCATTGAAACCATAGCCAAAGCACCATCCTGAAACAAATGACAAAGATAAAAACCTATTTTACAAATAGTGAATTACGACTAGGAAAAGAAATTGACAGGAAGAAAGTTCTTCAACGGGCTGAGATGTCAAGAATGAATACAATCTAGAGAAAGGGGGCTTGGCGTATTACCCAGAGACCCTAGTTTTGTTTTTCACGGAAAGGATTCTTCATACCTTGGCAGGGGATTGATGGAAGTATAATCCCTTCATCAGTTGTCTCTCAAACATGAAGCCTGTTGGAGCCTTATCCTTTCCATTTCCATGAATCAAGCACTTGGACTCCTGCATAAAATGTTCTGCAGAGCCAAGCTGCAGCAGAGCATCCTATCACAAAACTATGCTTTACCAAAGAAAATATGATGGGAATACGAGGAAGGAACTCCAAAATGGATCAATACAAGCTGTGTAGATTGTAGAAAAATAAGATTATCATCTATGATCCCATTTCACAATGTGAAAATGCGGAGTACAGATTGATTGCTATAAAAAATTATATGTGGAGACAGCCCACCTCCTCCGCAAACACATCGAAAGGCCTCTGGCCGTTAGACACCATCGTTGCACAAAGGAAAATTGCCTTTGCAATTTTGTCGGGATATTGCTCCATAGCATAAGAAATGCACGCACCCCCAACACCGTGACCAACCAACATAACCTGCACAACAAAGTGACCATATGAGCCTCAGATTTCAACAACAAATGACGGAAACAATGTTGGAAACAAAACCAAATGGAATCAAGCATGGAAAATTGAGCAGTTTTCCAAACCTTTTCATCCTCGGAAAGGTTTTGAAGATAGTCTAACAGTGGTTCTGAGTATTCTGCTAGTGTGCTGACATGGTTCGTATCTGTGATATCAATCCCAGATCCCTTGAGATCAAGGGCAGTAGGATGCAACCCAGCTTCCTCCAGAAGAGCTATAGTTTTATACCAACACCAAGCTCCAAACCCTTCTCCATGTATCAGGACAATTTTCTTACACTTGAGGCTCTCCAGGAATTCAGATAACTGCCCAGTAGTGGGTATGTAAGTTAGAACAGATCATTACCCACCATAAAGTATGATTGATAATCGCGGCGACTTCCATATCAGTGATATTGTTGTCGTGAAACAACTTCAAGAACTCCAGTAATGGGAAGCAAGCTTTTAATGAAATGTAATCAGGTTAGTACTGTTACGGCCCTGCAGCAATTACAGTTGGAAGCCTCCGACTTCCGAGACAAAGACAGTCCAACGAAAAAGGAAAGGTCCAGAAAGTAATATAAAGAATGCAAGAGCAAGAATGAGGCAGGAGAATCAATCATGGCCTCAGAAAGAATTTATCTTTTGAAATTTAGATCCGAAAAAGAAATAGTAAACAATCAAAAGCTTGCTTTTCGCTTTAATGGAGTTTCAGCAATTATGCTATAATGCTTGGTTGACCAGTGCTGGACATAACTCCAGATCTTAACGACAATTTCCATCACAGTTAGGATGGAATCATCGAAAACGCAGCTCAGGGAAACCTAAGCTAAGACTAAAGCGTGCTAGTAGGCTGTGTGCGAGAGAAAGAGACCTGCTTCCCGTTGGAGAATGGATCGGAGAGAGTGCGGCGGCGGGAACTGGTATTGCCGCCATTAAAACGTCGGGACATGGACCCTTCAAACCTCTGAGACTGGTGGAGCGCCATGGACAGGACCTGCCGCTGGAGCAGCTCCTCGTCGACGAGCAGCTTCCTCTGGGAGCGGTTGCCCATCCGCTTACTCCTCGATCCACTGATCTCCTTGGAATCCTTTTTCGCCATGCGCATGAATCGATTCCCCATAGTTCGTCTCTCCTCCTCCGGGACCGAGCTGACGGAGCTTCCTCGGTCGGAGAACTTACCGAGCTTTCGCCGGAAAATGAAGCTTCTCCGTTGCTGTGGTAGTTCGTGCAGAGTGATGGTAGCTAACGAATTTCCATCAATTATTATTTTTATTTTTTTTGCAATTTCTTTGGGATAATAAATTAGAATTAATTAATTTTGTTCGTTGGCAGCAACCACTCCCTGCTCACTCTTTTATTACATTACAGCCATTGTATTCTCTCTTTTTTTTTTTTTTTATAAATCACTGATATTTAGTTGAATTTTGTCGAACTGACTAATTCGGATCATCCGGGTTGACCCATTTAAGGGGTTAAGAGCTTCCCGCCGCAGGTGGGACTCAAACTCGAGTTCTTTCATTAGGATGATGATGCCGAACTACTCTATCATACCCACGGTGGGTCATTATATTCTCTTTTATACCCACAAAACTAAAACTAAATCTGATATATAAATTTCAAATTACAGGTCATTACTAGATTTGGTAATTCGGGCTGACACAGAAAATGAGTAAGCTCGAAAATGCTAGTTTGGACATGAAATTTTCGTGTTTCAGTGACCTAGATTTAGTACGAATTGTATAAATAATTATTTTTAAAAATAAATTAAAATAATTTATATTTCAAAGAAAATTTTTTAATTATATAATTATAATTAATCTAAAACTTATATTAATTAAAATATGATGATATGTGTATAATTAATCACTTTAAAAAAATTTCTCATATATTTTTTATTATAAAATTTATTTAAGTACTTTTGAGTCGTGACACCACTTTTTACTATCTCTAGTCATCATATTACGTCAATAAATATTAAAAAATATATATATAATTATTTAAATAAAATTGGGATCTAACTCATAAAAGAAGAACTGATTGAATATTTGAGAATTAATGATAGATTTTAACTTGTCTAATATGTTGTATAATTGATTAGTCAGTTATTACGATATCGAATACTACTTATATAAAGAACAGATCGGGTTTCTGATGTCGGGACTTACAAGGTCAACAATTATTCGTGAAATTTAAATATGAGAAATTATTTACCAGCCAATGAAAGCGTGCCAAAGAAAATTTTTAAAAAATAAATAATAAAAATAATCTTAATCTCAATGATTGTTGGCAGATGACGAAGAATCTTAATTAATTTTCGATCGTGGTAGGTGAAACAACACGCTGGCAATAGAGGCAGAAGGGTGACTGTGGTCAAAGACCCCCCAAAAGTCATACGTAGGTCGAGCAGGTGAAACGTTAGGTCATGTTTGACCAAAAACAATATATACAAACATATATATTGTAATTTTTAAATAACTATTTCTAATATTTTGTCTCTTGGATGACATAAAAAGATCCAAAAACTTAAATTTAATCGAATTAAATCTAAAAAAATGGTTTGAAATAAATTAATTTTCATATAATGAGATTTTTTTTAATATAAAATAGTATAATTAGTTACTAAGTTTAAACAGCTCGATTAATTAGTTTGAATTGTCGAACTATTTTTAAAATATATATTTAGAATACCATAAATGCATTTAAAATAAAATATAAATATATAAGAAATATTTTTAAAAACTAAAAATAGTTAAATACATGTTATTTTACCATTATATATTATATTTTTTTACTAATTCACACTAAATTTCATCTTAAATAAGTATATTATTCTTAATCTTCTAGATTGGATTTATCATTAATTAAATTTTCTATAGTTTTAATATTTTTCCTTTTTGTTGTTTTTATGTATTTTTATTTCCTTATTTTTTGATATGGTTTTTGTTCGGTTTACATTCAATTTTAATAATAATAATAATTATTATTTTAATAAAAACGGTTCAAACTGATTAATTAAACTATAAAATCGGTTTGATTTATGTGTAATAGTTATAATTCGAGTATATAGTACATGAATTGATTCGAATTGCCTTCATGGTTCAACAATATTCTGTACGGTTCGACAAACCAAACCATAGGCATCCCTATTTGCCTCACCATTTCTTCTTCCTCTTTTTTTTTTTACATACTTTCTTTGATTTATAGATTCTCCACTGATCATTTTCTTTTCAGATTTTGTGATCAATTTGATTAATACGTAAACTTAAAAGAGGAGTTCTTGAATAATTTTATCATAGATTTGACCAATATGAGTTTTTAAGATGATTCGAAATATCTTCTTTTTAAATAAGATATTGAACTTAAAAATGAAGACATATATAATAGTTTTAAAAACCGAATCGGGTCTACCGGTTCAACCGATTCAACTGGGAACCAGCCACTCACCCAGTCCGGTTCTTATAAAAGACCCAATTGTATTTTTAATGAGGTCAACTCCGGTTGAATCGGCTGGTTCCTGGTCCGACCGGTGAATCCGATTGAATCGGTGGAAAAATTGGCCCACTTAAAATTAAAAAATAAATATATTTATTTTATTTTATTAAATTTATATTTATATTTTATGTTAAACTTTTATTTAATAAAATAATTATGTTTATAATTTTTATTATAAATAATATCTAAATTATGATATTATGTAAATTTATTAGTAAGATTATATTATTAATATTATTTATTAAATATGTAATTCAAACTATTGAACTCTTGGTCCGATTTAAAAATCTATATTTATATTGATTTTTTATCCGGTACGATTTTAAAAGTTATGATGTATATAATAGGGGTAAGAGAAATAGCGTCAGAAACCCCCGCACTTCGGTGATATTACATGTGCCATCACCCTACTCGCCCATCCGCACTGCAGTTGTTTACACTTAGTCACCATCTCTTTCACGTAATTTCGGATATCCGCCGTGGCAAAACAATAATAGAGACTTCGAGAAATCAAGCAGACAAGCTTGTTGGATCTTGCGATTTGGTCCGAAATGCCATCTACTAGTGCATAACATGTCATCATGCAAGGTAACGAAATGCGAAACGGGCTGATACGTGTCATGATCACTCGGCAAAAATCAAAATCAAACTCGAAACCAGGAAGCGTACGGCTTTTCAAAAGTTTTTTCTTCTTTTTATTTTCTGATTATGAAGTGTGATAATCGGTCTAATAGGAGGGAGATAAGACGAGGAGTTCTATTGTTGATAATCGAATTCAGAACCTATTGAATTTCGGGTCACTCTTCGCAAGTTTTGTGTTACTGAAAATATTTTCCTCTGCTCTCTGTTTTCGAGTTCCGGAGTGCTTGGGAAATGTCGAACACCGCACAGCGAGGATAGAAGGCACATCGTTTTCGTAGGAAGATTCAAAGCACTGTGCGCGCGTGCTCTGCGGTGAGTTAAGTCCTTAAGCTACCGAAGAATCTAGGCTGAGAGTGAAACACGACAGAGCCAGGAAGCATATCCGTTCCTTGGTCTCTAGAATCGGGGACCAATCACATATGTCCCATATGGCAACCAGGGAGATAATCCCGGTACCGGACTCCATGGTGTTATCCGAGATAGTTTGATATATATTTTCTTTAATAGAAAAAAAATAAAACTCGAAGTCGAGCTAGGTAAACAAAGGAAAACCTACATATGTGAGAAATTTATTTATCATAAATGAATTGACTCGATTTCGACATACGGTTTTAACGGAAAAAAATTATCCATCTACGTTCCCTTTTTTTTCTCTTTTGCCCTCCATTGGCTGACATCTTATCCCTCGTTACGTGCCGGTTTGAAACTTCCAATAGTGCATATGCTTCTATCATGCCCAAATGTCTCCTTCCCAGCCGTCGGTAAAAACTCACCAATTCAAATTAATTTTGATTCTCAAAACAAAACGAATCGAATCATCTTATCATAAAATTCATCCGTTCTTAGTGTATGAGTTACGGAATCTTACCGAGTAAGTAAAAAGACGGTGAACCGTGGCTCCTATGATCTGTTTAATATCTCTTGGTCCGTTTTATAGAAATAACGATCGTTTTCTTGGGCGTTTTGACTGGACACGACTCTTCCTACTCGCAGGATGCCCTCTGAACGACGGAAAGCATCGACGGTCGTTTTCGGCACTTCCGAGGCTGTAAAATTCCCTCCCCACCCCCCCAAAAAAAAAAACTTCATCTCCACGAAATACAATTTGTTTTCTGTCCCCACTCAAACACTTGTTTTTCTTAATCTTCTATCAATGATCTCCGCTATTCGAAATCACCATCTCGCCAGTAAATTGATAATATACAGTACCTTAAGTTTAGGGTTTCGGATTTCACGAATGCGATATGTTGTGATTAATGATGGGCCCTGTGCCTCTATATGATGTATTAATAAGTTATTACTATGCAAACACACTATTGATATAAAAGGAAAAGAGAAGAATAGAGAAATGGAGCTGAGCGTAGCACTATTATAGATTTAATTTTTATCGTGAAATTTCACGTACGCTTTTATTTCTCACTGATATTATCTTATTTTATATTAAAGAGTGTATAATGTAATTATTAAAAAAAAAAAAAGAAATTCAACTTAAGGTTGAACTAATGGTTTTCTTATTGGTCTCTCAAATGAGTGATCCAAGAATCGAATTTTAGGTTGAAACAGTCGATGAGAACTTTTACAGGAATCTTTCGATGCACCTGATAATTCTATTATGTGAGTTGTGTATCTAAAAGTTTAGTAACTTTTAACTAATTTAGATTCTAACTGTGTATATCGCTAGGGATGAAAGTTGTCCGTGACAAAAATTATCCAGCAAACTCTCTGTGAACGATGTGCCTCGGTTGACCAGGAAAGTCGAAATGCTCCTCTAGTCTCACCTCAATTATGCTGTAATCATCCAACTGCCACTTTCACTCCATTTGCTGTCACCACCGCGCCCTCCCCATTTCCCTCTACAGGCATAATCGACAGCAATAGTTCCTTCTCTTATCATCCCGAAGAGATATTCTGTCCTCCTCCTCCTCCTCCTCTTCTTCTTCTTCACTCCAACCTTTTGAGCTTTCACTCTCTCATCCTATCTTGCGGAACTATGAGCTATCTCGCTTTTTCTGCAAGCACAGACAGGATTTTCCAGGAAACAGGAAGCCACGGAATCCTCCTGTTCTCGCTCTCTTCTCTCCAGAGTTTTGATCTTTGATTCCACGGGAGCTTCGTCGTGAAGGCTAAGTTCCGAATAGGGGGTAGCAAGGAAACACCATCAAGGTCTGTCCCCTCCTCTCAACTGAAAAACACCATCTCTCTCGCAGTTCTCACAAAATAATTATCGACTAGGAAGGGGATCAGTTCCCGAGCAGAATATCATGGGGGTCGTGGGCGGGGTGGGGGGGTGTGGGAACAATTCCAGTTTTCTGTTTTCCGAAGTTGCACCACTTTATGCATTCAAGATGGGTGTTTTTCTTCCACCTTTTATTTCTATTTCCATGCAGATATCCCTGTTCGCATGCTTTGCGCTCGCTCAATAATGGTGCTCTCTGTTGAATTTTCCTGCCATTATAAATATGGATCATTGGGTGGTGTTAGGTCGGATTTGATTGTACATTGGGATTCCCCCGTAGAAAAATTAGAACAACTTTTTGGAAACCGCTTCCTGTTAATTAAGTGCTTTGAAAATTTGTGGTTCCGGGGCCGTTCCTCGGTGATTATATATTATTATACAGTCGATGCTCATAGTTTCTTATTTCACTGATCACACGCGTGCCCAGCAAAACCCACTAAGAAAACACCTCGCTCTTTAACTTCATGTCGGGTCGGATCGATATGAATCAGGTTGGAAATACAAATACACTATCGATAGTCTCTACCAGTCAAGATCCCGAGCCACTTCCGGAATGGTGTCAGAAGTAGCTTCACTACTTTGATATTGTGCTTGTCGTGTGTAGGCACGGGAGTCTACTGAAAGTACATAGATCGTGGCTGTGTGACGTATACACGAGTACTGGATACCTGTCTCTGTAATTTAACTGGTGGGTACCTTATGTCACTGACTGCAGCTTGTCACTGTCGCATTTGTTCATCTAACTTAACAGCTTCTCACTTCTTTATTTCACATTAATTCAATTGTTATCCTTTTATTAATGATACGGTCCCTATGTTCTGTATCTAACAGACTTCATCCTACTATTAATGTTTTCTGTTGCTGTGCGTGTTCTTCCCTCAGTTCCCTCCATGGCGGTGCTGTCTATGGCATACTCTGGACTCGGCTAGTGAAATAAGCCTTCTGCTCCTTCAATTTTCCTGGGAATGGCTGAATTCTCGCTCCTCTGCTTCGCCGGTTTGCTGTTGTACTCCTTTTTCCCCGTGATCGCCAGCTCGGCAGTTGAGACCGAAGCACTGCTCGAGTTCAAGAGTCTTCTCAAGGACCCCGCCAATGCCCTGGAATCATGGAAGCCTGGACCAGGGTCTCCCTGCGGATTCATAGGAGTCACCTGTGATATGACAACTGGGAATGTCCTAGAGATCTCCCTGGAGAACTTGTCTCTCTCGGGACAAATCTCCCCCTCCGTTTCTAAGCTCAAAAGCTTAATTTCCCTGTCCCTGCCGACGAACTGCATCACTGGGAAGGTTCCTCCAGAGCTCGCAAACTGCAGCAACCTACGAGTCCTGAACCTGACTGGGAATGAGCTGATTGGGAAATTGCCTGACCTATCGGGGCTGCAGAACTTGCAAGTTCTTGATTTATCTGAAAATCACTTTACTGGACGATTCCCGCAATGGGTTGGGAATCTTGCAGGGTTGGTTTTTCTGGCTCTTGGTTCTAATAACTACGATGAGGGAGAAGTTCCAGCAAGTCTTGGAAATTTGAAGAATCTGACTTCGCTGCGATTGGAGCAGTCCCATCTAAGGGGAGAGATTCCTGAAGAGATTTTTGGACTGAGCTGGCTCGAGACATTGGACTTGTCGGTCAATGAGATCTCCGGGAGTTTTCCAAAGTCAATATCGAGGTTACTGAATCTTACAAAGATTGAGCTCTTTGCAAACAACTTGACTGGGGAAATCCCGCCAGAGCTCTCTCACCTCACACTTCTGCAGGAAATCGACATATCAAACAATGGTTTTTCTGGAAAACTTCCAGCAGAAATTGGAAATCTCGAGAACTTGACGGTTTTCGAGTGTTTCAAGAACAACTTCTCAGGAGAGCTCCCTCAAGGTTTCGGCAATTTGCGCCACTTGAAGGGGTTCTCTATTTACATGAACAGGTTTTCTGGTGATTTCCCAGCGAATCTCGGAAGGTTCTCTCCCTTAGAAAGTATTGACATATCGGAGAACCAGTTTTCTGGTGAATTCCCTAGGTTCCTATGTGAGAAAAGGAAGCTACGATACTTGGTTGCCATAGAGAACAATTTCTCTGGCAGTTTTCCTGATTCTTATGCCAACTGCATATCAATAGAGAGGCTACGATTGACCCAGAACCACTTCTCGGGTAGCATTCCAGATGGGGTTTGGGCACTCCCAAATGCCAAAATGGTCGACTTCGGGAACAATCAGCTCACTGGCAGGATATCTCCTAGCATACAGAACTCGACTAGCTTGGTCCAGTTGGTGTTGCGGAACAACCAGTTTTCAGGGGAGCTGCCTGCAGAGATCTCTCAGTTAAGGAACTTGCAAAGGCTCTACTTGAGCAACAACAGCTTCTCGGGCAGCATACCGCCAGGGATCGGGAATTTAGATGAGCTCTGGTCTTTACATTTGGAGGTGAACTCATTCTGCGGATCAATTCCACCGGAACTGAGCCAGTGCTCAAAGTTGGTGGACCTTGATCTTGCGTTGAACTCTCTGAGCGGAAACATCCCGAGTTCAATTTCATCTATGAGTTCTTTGAACTCCTTGAATATTTCAGGAAATCAATTGACGGGGCCAATTCCCGAGAGCCTGAGGAACCTGAAGCTGAGCGCAATCGATATGTCCAAGAACAGGCTCATGGGGGAAATTCCATCTGATTTATTGACAATTGGTGGAGGAAATGCGTTTCTTGGAAACGAGGGTCTCTGTGCAGATCCTAGCTCGAAAGCGCTATTAATACATTCACAGATCCCAATCTGCAGCACCAATCAGTCTAGAAGAAATCATGCTGTGCTAGATAAGCTTGTGTTCTTCAGCATCATAGTATCGGTTTTGTTCGCGGGTATAGCTGGCTTGTTGCTCATGAGCTACCAGAATTTCAAGCTCAGGAAGGGTGCTATCAGTGATGAAGAGAACGGTGATTTTATCGGGAAAGAGAAGAAACCTGATGACATGATCCAGTCAGGGCTCACATCCTTCCACCAGATGAAAATTGATCCCAAAGAAATATGCAACTTGGAGGAGCGGAACTTGATTGGGAGCGGTGGGACCGGGAAAGTGTACCGCCTTGAGTTGAAGATAAAGAACCGCGAACTACTTACTGTAGCTGTGAAGAAACTGAGAAAGGAACGCAGGGTCAAGCTTTTGCTCACGGAAATGGAAACCTTAGGGAATATCCGGCATCGGAACATTCTCAAGCTCTATGCCTGTCTGATCAAGGGAGGTTCCAGTTACTTGGTATTTGAGTATATGGCAAATGGAAATCTGTACCAGGCACTTCACGGGCAGATCAAAGGGAATCTGGCTAAGCTCGACTGGTTACATAGATACCGAATAGCACTTGGGGCTGCAAGGGGAATCGCTTATCTGCACCATGACTGCTTGCCGCCAATAATTCACCGAGACATAAAATCAACCAACATTTTGCTAGACGAGGATTATGAACCGAAGATCGCAGATTTTGGAGTTGCCAAGGTCGTGGAGACAGCCCCAGGGGGTAATGAGAACTCCAGTGGTTTCGCTGGGACCCATGGTTACATAGCTCCTGGTGAGTTCTATCAGATGGTGCAGATGTAACTGTTAGCAAATGCAGCTTGTGATTTTAACTTCTGAGTTCTTCTTACAGAGCTTGCTTACACCCTCAAGGTGAGCGAGAAGAGCGATGTGTACAGTTTTGGCATCGTGCTGCTGGAATTAATCACAGGGAAGAAGCCAATCGAGGATGAGTTTGGGGTGGGAAAGGATATTGTCCACTGGGTCGTAACTCATCTCAAAGACCGGGGGAGTGTTCTCAGGGTGCTCGACACGAGAGTGATGTCTGATACGAATAGAGATGACATGATCAAGGTTTTGAAAATCGCTGTCCTCTGCACGTCCAAGCTACCACCTCTCAGACCCACAATGAGGGCCGTGGTGAAGCTGCTCATGGATTCCAAACCGTGTGCATGAAAGCCCACAGAAAATGATTTAGATAAGAGGAGAGAGGCTTTGGTCTAAAATAGCAAAGACCACATCCTGGAGAGTCCAGGTGTGGGCTTCATTCTGCATATGATGTCATTGGATCAATCCATACTGGCCTAAGAGCAAACTGGTATAGCCTTGCAATGTTATCATATGTGTTTGTACTTTTGCTGTATAAGTAAGATCTTACCAGAAATATTAGGAGATGAAAAGAGACAGTATGACTGTCTTTCGACTTGTGACCATCTGAATATACATCTAAGCAGTTAAGTTACCATTTCTATCTTCCATTTGTTGTCCTTGAGGAACGACTTCTTGCCCTTTGTTTATGGCCGGGAAAATCTATTCCCTTACCATACATAACTCTATGTAGGGCTTCATATCATACACCAGTTATCTTTACTAGCTATTGCCTCGTTTCATTCCATGCAAATCAGTAGGGGAAGCAAAACACTGGAAAATTTTCATTTGAACAGTCTGGGAATACCTGCAATTTTGATAGAGCCAATCAAGTTTGTAAATAATACACAAAGAAACTATATTGATTATACAAACCTTCGACTTACTGGCCTAAAAGAAACCTTCAATGTCTGATCTTTGCTCTTTTGTCTTCTAAAACGGTGCTCGAGTGTATATATAATGGACGGTGTGTTTGGCATCTTCTATGCTGCCACAGAACCGGGAATAGCTTTGCATTGTTCAATCAGTTCTGTAAGAGCATTGTCTATTTGCTTGAAGACTTCCTGCTTCGAAGTATTTCCATTCACCTAGTTTCACATGACAAAAAATGAAAAATCAGAATACAAAAACTCCAGCATATGGAATCTGTAAGACAAGTGAAGGTTCTCAGACAATTCGCGAGACACTAATGGTCTTCTCTCTCTTTGCTTTTCATCAACTCAACCTACTCTTAGTCCAAACCTTTTTACGTATTAATTGAATGAAACAGCCAGTGTTACATGCCTTAATTGTGATATCCTCATACATTGAAAGCACAGCCTCCACGTTCTGATGATGAGTGCGCAATCGCAATATCACCTGCCAGCAAGCAAAATCCGGAGCACAAATAAGAACAAATGCATTCCAAATCAAAGAAACACCTATCATAAAATGAAGATCCTATGCAAAGATTGAATGTTTAGACCCCTCCAACATCAAAAATTTTCTTCACCACCTATAGTGGCTATGAACTCAACCTTTTTCTTTTCCCCCATTTTTTACATGTGCACTCTTTATACCTTTTCTTCAGTATCATCGAATCTCTGAGTCAGTCTTGCAGCAATTTCTTCAGTCTCAGGGGCAGAATACTTCAAGTGATATATCTTCCCAGTCACAGGATCTAATCTTCGTCCAACAACTCTTTCTACAAGAACCTCTTCAGGAACCTACAATATCAGCAACAATCTAAAAAATCCCCAACCGTCTTTTTGCAGAATTTACAATGAAATTCATGCTAAATGGGATACCTATAAAGCAGTCCACTAATTGGAGAAAAAGCCCAAAAGCTGAATCCGTAAAGAGACGGGGATGCTTACTTCCAAGAGAATGAAGAGATCGGGTTGGAATCCAAATTCCTTCAGAGCAACAGCTTGAGATAAGCTCCGAGGATATCCATCCAAGAGCCAGCCATTTTCTAAGGAATCGGGTTGAGATAACCGCTCCTTCACCATCTACAGATAAAAACAGAGTCAGAGCGTGAGCGAAATAAAAATTCAGATGATTAATCATTACATAGATGTGGACATAAAGAGCCTGGTCTATACCATCACAACTATTTCATTGGGTACCAACTTTCCCTTCTCCATGAATTCCTTCGCCTGTCTGCCATTTTCAGTCCCAGCAGCCACTTCTGCTCTCAGAAGATCCCCAGCAGCGATGTGAACCAAACCATACTGCATACATATGTGATGGTGACTTGATTCAGTCTGCTGCTAATTCACTGGCAATACCCCCCCCAAAAAAAAAACTTCATGGTTTGCCTAAACAGCGAGGTCTATTATTTATAAAAATGGAAGTAAAAATAGTAGTACACCAATAAGAAATGCATTTTTCTGAGGTACATCTTGTAAGAAATAACTTAAATTTGGACCAAGCAAAGCTGAAAATACTAGTGGAAAACATGCACTTCTAAAAACAGACATAACCAGGTGCTTTTAACAAGATCATAAAAATAAATGCAAATTCATCTTTTTATATTACACAGCATCAGGTGAGAGCAGTTTGAGGAAACACAAATACCCTTCAAAGCAAACACCAACCCTTGATATTGTTTTATTCAGAAATTTATACCATGACTCATTTTGTTGATAGGTACATGATTTCTAAAAATGTGTCTGCCCATATCTCTGACAGGTTACACTATTCTCACACCATAAGTGGCAGATCAAAAACATTTTCAAGAATCACAGCTCCTAGCATCCTAAGTGGACACCTCCTTCCCAATTTCTAACGCAGGAGACCTCCACTATCATCACCATGTAGACATGCCAAATCTCGCAATACTCCTTTTTCTCTACCAACCCTCAACAAATATATCCATAACTGCCTATTCTCACATGAAGGGAATACTGTCTCAGCCTGATAACTCTCATAAATCAGGCATGCTAGTTAGCATAGTTGATTCATTCTCCAACACTTTCCACATTAAATTCTCAGACTTCTCTCCAGTTTCCACCAATCCTCATATAGTAGAATTGTCGGAAACTCTCCTATATTCAACCAAAAAGAAACAATTCCACGGGAGTCAAGGTGAAACCAAAATCAATCCGGTCCACCATGAATATGATCCAATTGAAAAAAGAACCCAACCCAACAACATACAACTTCTTCAAATCATTTTCTAGTCGAGATCTTGTTCGTCAAACCATATAGCAGAACAATCAGTTAATGATAATGTAACAACATTATCCAATACAAGTTCCACACTTGCAGTTGCATTCGAGTGAACATAAAGGAACTGACTTGAATCAGATTCCAAGAAATGAAACTCGAACCGATGTAAGACTGACAGAAGAAATCTCACCTTCTGAGTGATGAGCTCACACTGGGTGCCTTTCCCGGAAGCAGGTGCGCCGGAAATCATAATCCTCAGAGGTTCAGACTTGGCCAAAGCCAAGACACGCGTCGAGATGGAGGCGGCCTTGTGGGGAGGGGGCGCGTGGAGACAGAGGGAAGCGGTGCGTGAAGTATCGCATAAGAAGGGAAGCTGGGAGCGGTATGAGAGGGGGGACCTGCTGGGGGACGTTGTTGAAGAAGAGGAGTAAGGCTGGAGCTTCGACTTTGATACCACGGGCATGTGGGCCGAGCAAGCCATCTTGCCTCGCCGAGACCTGTCGGCTGAGGAGCGGCGGCGGCGGCGGCAGCGTGGCGGGGGAGGGCAGGAAGGTTGTGCGGTGGGGGAGCGAGCGGGAGGTGAGTGGCGGTTGTTCCATTTGGACAGAGCGGTCCGCTTTAACTGCGAAGTGGACTTATTACAACGGGCCCAGCCCATTGGGCCCAACAAAGAAAATTGAAATCTAAGGCTGCATGACACTGAGGCCACTCTCTGCATGACACGTGGCCAATGTGATTTATTCTCTTTATTTAGTACCCGCTTTTTGCATGACATGGAGACAAATTCCTTACTATGGAAGGCAGGAAGGCCGTCGACGTGGTCGGTTTCTATTCGCCGACAAAAGCAACCTTAAAAATTTCCGCTGAGGTGGCAGGTGATAAATGATTTATTAATTTCATTTTATAAGCTATAAATAAATGTTTTCTTCACATAAAAATAGATAAAAATAAATTTTGGGTTTATATATTTTTTTATATTTTTTTCAAGTTATAGAAAAAGGTCAATATGATAAAGAAGGAGAATAATGAAGAATAGAGATGTTAAATGAGGGTTTTGAATCAGTTTAAAATTGGTCTGAAAATCATTTGACTTAATTACAGTCGATCTGTTAAGCATAATAGATTAGTCCGCTTACAAGATACGGTTTAGAGAATTATGAACTGTTTAGATTGATTTGAACAGTGAATCAATACCATTTCTTTTTTTTAAAATTATTTTAAATGGACAATTTTTAATTTTTTTATATTTTAAATTAAATCAATAAAGAATTGATAGTTAATTATATGTTTTTTTGACGGTTTGAGTTGATTTCTTAATGATTCAAGATTTGTTCAATTAGAAAATGTACTAAGCCGCTTGCAATTCAATGGGTTTATTTCTTAAACTTGACCCTCCTCCATTTAATGAGAGCGGTTACATACGAGTGTAGAGATAGTTCAGACTTGTTCCAGATTTTGATAGGACAATTTTGACCAAACCTGTATGTTTAATATTTCTACCTACAAATAAAAAGCAAAGGCAAAAAAAGAGGGAGTGATGAGTATAGTTTTAGAAATCGAACTGGACTAGCCGATTCAAATGGTTCAACTGGGAACCAGCCACTCACCTAGTTCGATTCCTATAAAAGATCCAATTGCACATTTAAAGAGCTTAATTCCAATTGAATTGGTCGATTTTCGGTTCAATCGATAAAGACAATTGAACCGATAAAAAAATTGATAGATTAAAATTTAAAAAAATAAAATTTTATTATAATGTACATATTTTATTTTACTATATTTATATTTATATTAAAAATTTATTTAATATAATCGTTATATTAATAAATTTTATTATAAATCATATTTAAATTATAATATTATATAAATTTATTATTAATATTATTTATTAAATATACGGTTCATCTTATTGAACCTCTGGTCTGACTCATGAACCCATGAACTAATATCTACATCGGTTTCAGTCGGATTCGGTTTTAAAAACTATGGTAATAAGTTAAATTTTAATTTAGGATATATTTATTTACTAAATTGGGTTCACGTGCACCCGGTGTAGCGTTACGTAGCAGCGACCCATTTCGCCAACAGTTGCCCCCAGAGTTGCACACAATTTACAAATTGCCCTTCCCTCCACAAAATATCTCCTCTCTTCGTCAGTATTCCCCACTTCTAACCCTCCCGCTAGTTGCAATTTCCTTCGTCTGTCCTGACACGTCACACGAGGTTGCGACTGACGATCTCTCCTTCCCTGATTCCTCCGCCCATTCCTGATGGCTCCGGACTGCGCTTTTCGTGAAATGGAGTCTATATCAGATACGTGCTGATCGCTCGTCGATCTATATTGCCGGTTGGTGTAAGCTCTTCAGCAGGATGAGTATCTTCTTCTCGTCGCCCTGGATTTGGGGGCATAGGCAGTCAGCATGAAGTCGATATGCCATTGCAATGTTGGTGAAGATTTTGACAATCTTCAAAATGTTTTACTACGATGAACAAATGCAGAGATCAATACGAGTCTAACCAAGAGTTACGAACATAGCACATAAGCGAGTCCAAAATCATAAAGCTGCGACGTAGAGTTTCCGGGAACCTAACGTAGTGATTTTTTTTATTTTAGTAAATTGCGATGTAAATATTCTTTCCTTGGATCATGTAGATGCTCATCTCGTTTTTGTCTGTCGTTTGATATATTAACTGGTTTGCAGGTCAGAGGAATGTGAAGGATTGTTATCGGACATCGTTGTGACATTGGCTCTTAGGTGAGGAATATTGTTTTCACTATTCTCTGTTGCTCGGCTTCCAAAGTTTTCCTTTGTCCGCTTATTCTTAAGTTCAAACATTTCAAGCTCTACCTTGCCTGATAATGGAGCACTATTTTGCAAAATCCCACCATTGGCACTATTCATTTTTTCTGGACTGGCGCTTTGTAGCTCCTTTCAGTTGGAGGAGATGGTCCCTCTATTCTAGATGTTCATTTTAGCTCCAGCTTAGCTCATAGTCCTTTAGCTTGGTCAGTTCTTGATGAATGTAGTTGAACTAGCCTTTTATTTCCATGGCCAACCTAGAGTGTTCTAGATTCCGTCACAAAATTGAAAGTATTTAGTGCTTTTTCATTTTTTTGGTGCTTCCAAGAGTACCGATTCTTCATTTCATAGCTCCTATCATGTATTGTTGCTTGCCCTTCTTGCTTGCTTCGCTCACTAATTCGTTCTTGTGGAACATGATCTTTGCTTGTACTGATTTGTTCTGGGGGCTCTAGGCACCTTTTTTTTTTTTAATGTCATTGACTGGTAATATTTTGGAAAATGTAAATGACAGTCTCAGCTCATCAACACAAAGAGAGAGAGAGAGAGAGATCTTGAAAAATAAATGGAAATATGGATCTCAGCTCATAAAAAAATATGGATTTTCCATATTTGACGGGATATTATGTTCCAGAGAGTATTATTTTTATGAGAATGATTAGTCTAATTATTTCTATCTTTGCATCTTGGCTTCATTGAGGTGAAGAAAGAAATAGTTTCTCTTTGTGGTTGAATTTCTTGAGGATGATGAGAACCAATTTTTTTCAATTTGTTAGTATTCATAGACATCTCCATTTTCTTTTCTTTTCTTTTGCTGGATATATAGACATCTCCGTTCAGGATCAGTACATCTGGCCCTGCCTGAATGGCTGTTTGAATCATTCTTCTTTCTTTGTCAATAAAATTTCATTCAAAGGATTGTGTATGAATTGCAATTTGATGGTGCTCTGTGATAACCTTTTTCAGAATGAATTAATCCTCTGAATTGGCACAACTCAATTGTTGTTTCTGAGTGTTCGACTCTCTTACCCAGTATGGCCTCTACCAAATGTCATGGATTCTCCATGACTTTTACATTTTTACTGGAGACTAACATAAATAAGCACTCTTCATGACTTCTATGACAATTCCAGTTGTCTCAAACCTCTGAATCTTTATGGCCATTGTGTTCATGCTACTCTTAGGAGGTTTAGCCTTTAGTTAGTCTTAATTTTCGAGTGGATTTCCTAGTGGCTGACTATCATGATTTTATTTTAATTTGCAAGGAAGATTATGATAATATATACAGATGTTATTTCACATTAAAAGTGCATATCTTTTTGCTTAGAGAGCGAGGAAGATGTTTGTGCACCTGACTGCAGACACAGTTCTGAGTAGTCTTTTGTATGTTTTCCACTGATATTCTGGTGATAAAACATGTTCTTACTAGTAGACACAGACCAGTTTTTGCAAAGTCATGGTGCCATATTCTCTGACTGAACGCAACGTTTTGGTGTAAAAAATACAACTAGTGGATATTGAGCTTTAGTAGCAGTTGTTTGGGAGGCCCGATAAACTTTCTTCCATGAAAGACTATGAAACATATACTTTTTGAATAATCATCTTTGGCTAAACAATGTTGCAAACATTACTTGGAAGATCTTTAAAAAAAAATCCACTGCATGGCATACTCATAATTCTCTATTCAAGTTAATCTCACCTTTACAGGAGTCCATATCGATCATATGGAGCTAAGATTTATCTTAGCCGGTCTTCTCAAACTTGAGCATTTTGCTAAATAGTCTGCGGTATACCACTCGTCACCTGCTGAAGCATGCTGTGTAATGCCTTTGCCACATCCTTGACTTGTTATGAAACTGAGTGATAACCAAATGGCTTGATTTGTCTTTTTGTGCTAGTGCAACTGTAATCTGCTGCATTTATGAAGACAAAGTTATTTCTATTTGATTTAATGTAACTGTTATAGCCACTTTTGGCTCGAAGAATGGAAATTGATGGAATTGATTGCACTATAAATTGGTTTTGTTATGTCAATTCCTCTTCAAGATTCTTTCTACCTTGCTGAATGTGGCTATTTGATGCGATATTAAGTATTCATGGGTGATGCTATGGATAGGATTATGTTTGTCTAGCTAAACAATTTTTTGTATATGATTTTCCGCATCCTCTTGATGCAATATTAATGAATTTACTTTATTGACTACTCCAAAAAAAAAGTGGCTATTTGAACAATTAAGTAGCTCTATGGAGGGATACATACTCCAAGTTTGTCGATCTTGCTGTTGTCTCATAGTTTTCTTGCTGTGGCTGGCTGAGCTGGAGATGAACAGGTAAGTGAGAGACCTCTCCAATGTCTAGACCATTGGTAAGCAGATTCTTGTCTGTCCTGCTTGTGTCTCTTGTTCCATAAACCTGGAATTGTGTGATTCATCTTTGATGCTGATTATGGAATTCTCTAAACATCACATGTTTTCCATCAGATTATTGTGGGAAGTAACAATTTTTCTTGGGGTTATCTGAGTCGGTACCTTTTTATATAATTCCATGTTTTCTTTTCGAATGATGTCTATTTTCTTATATAGATCCACATTTTCCTGGTGAATAAGATTCCCCTACAAGAGCAGAAGTTGTGTTACTTTTATCCGAACAAATAAATGATCTGACTACTGGTACATCGTATTGTGGTTGACCTTCCTGCTCAAGTCTTGTATCTTGTCCAATAAAATTTGGTCCTACCAAGGTCAGAAGTTGCACTTGTCATACAGAGCTATTGTATGCAGTCATTTGATTATACAGCAGATGTGTATCCAAAAGGTGTCAAAAGTTCTTACCTTTTTCGCACGAATTCTGTGGAGGCTCATCTCCAATTGGCTCTCCAGATTCTGTAAGTCCTTCATACTCAGCCCCGAGAGCTCTTCACCCAAGATTTGCCTGTTATTGTTGTTTGCAGTTGTTGTTTAGGCTTATAATGCATCTAGCAGTTCAATTCAACCGTAACTTGACCTATGAGAAGCAGGTGTATGCCTTCTATAAGCTTTAGTTGCATATTTCAGCAAGTAGAGGCAAGCCTAAATTTTTTTAAGGTACCTGATCACCACATGTTTGATTTTGGCAGGGCCTTTCTTTGTCACTGGTGGTCAATAGAGGTCCCATTTTTAGATTCTACACTCAGACCTTGATTAAAAGGAGTTTCCTAGATGTTACTTGCCATCTGCTGGATTCATCTTCCAAGGGATGACATATATTCCAGGTTGAGGGATTTGAAGTATATTAGCGTAAAAGTTTTTAATGGATGATGTATACTCAGCGAAATAATAATTCCTCAATAGTGGGACGAAAATATGGTTCTCCCACTGAACAACATTCATGAGCATTGGATGAGTTCAACTTTGATAATACTTTGGACATGTTGATTTCATTTACTTAACCTGTACTATTTCTATATTCTATATAAATCTAATTTTAAGTACCATGCTATTTTGAGTTTCTCCAGAAAATTCTCACTATATATATATAAAAGTGGAGAGCTACTGTGGAGGCATGTATTCATTTACAGCAAATGCAGCTGCAATTGAGTTTTTGAGGCTAGCTGACTCAGCGAGTGTGTGTGATGTTTCTTTAATTGGGAAAAACTACATATCTGTCATCTGCAATTGAACATATTCTCTATGGTTTGTAACTACAGATTCAACTGTAAGATGAAGGAATTAGTCAAGTAAGTATGGCAAGATGCCACTTCAATTTGCAAAAAAGGATTCACCATCAGTAATTGAGACGATATGCTTTGTATTCAAAATGACTTTGAAAGCTTTTAGCTATGAAGTTCACACAGGGTGTTACCCATTGTTCTCATGCACAAGCATGTCATAGTCATAAGAAGGATGTACCGGTGATTTTCTTGCAGGATCTGCAGCTGTTGCCTCAACACCGCTGCTTCCCTTTGCCAGAACTGGCAGGTAATATGTACTATCAGTATCATCCTCAGGTTCACAGAGATAACAGGACTTTTCTGGTCATAAACAAATACTTGAAGTCCTATCATTGGCTGAGCAACTCTAGTGCAAGCATAAGATTTTGATTAAATGGCTGAATATGTAGAAAATATGTTATAAATGATACAAATTGACAAAGCTGATCCTCCCTCTCATGTAATGACCAGCAAATCATAAGCCCCAGGTCAGCTTGTTACAGTCCCATAATCTAATTGCATCCACACCCAACCATACCGAAAAGGACTGATCTACTTTCAAACAGCCCTTTATCAAACTTTAACCCATTCACGGATGCCATGATCTCTCCTTAAAATCCAATCTTTACACATTATTTCTCACAAGCAGCAGAATGTTCACAGTTGAATTGGGAAACATTTCATTGCCCCAGACTCATTTTGAATTGATGTGATGTTATGAAAATCAGAACTTAGAGTAGAGGAGTACCTTAACCTCCAAGGCCAGGCTTCCCAGCTGGTGATGTTCACCTTTAGATTTGTTGTACCTTTCTATTACTGTTTTCATGCTGCAGGAAACAGATGTTTGTCTATCAGTACATACACGGCATGAATATCCGTTTCCATCTATTGGTGACAAGTGATGTTTATGAATTTATCAATATCATGCTGCTGTTATTCTTATGCAGAGAAATCTGCTGGAGCTACTTCATATATTTTATCAATTTTCTCTCTGTTCTGCAGATAATTGAGTCTTTACTAGCCAACAAGTGCTGTCCAAGCATAACGATGGATCAAGTTGACAACACGACAATTCCTCAGGCACTGCGACTTCTTGTGGCATATTTGCAGTATCAAATTGCAACTCTATCAACCCTCGTGATGAGCCCGATGGCCTGCTGCGACCGAGCATGAGTTGTTAAGGAGTAAGAGCTGGAAGTTCCGGAAGAAAAGCCACAGACATCCTATATCCCTTAAGAGTAAAAATCAGCACCCCAACAGTCTTCATGAGCTTTATCCATAAAAGTACTTTCAGGGATATCTGATGGATAGCTTAATGTGCTGACTCAGATTACTTCTACTTATAGACAAAAATATGAGTTTGGTCACACTACAAGTTGATTCGGAAGATGCTTAGATCTATATTAGCTATCTGCCAGGTTGACGGTGATTATGAGGGACTTAAGTTGTTCAAGTGTTGTACGCTACAGCGGTCCATATGACCTGTTGGCCGAGCGGGGCCACCCCTCTACAGATATTGAGCCATTTTTCACTGGCTGACATGGGTACAGGACTCTGAAGGCCAATTCCATGGGGAAGATGAATGCGAGAAAATTCACCAACATAACCCGATCAGTCCATTTGGATAGTGGACAGATGAACGAGATCTTATTAAATCAGCCGGACCAAAAAAGCTACCTAAGATGCTGTCCTAGTGACTCTATTTTTGAAGCATCGTACTTATCAGCATTGACAACACTAAATGTGATGGGATCTACTTCTACTTGTAAAACAAGCTGGATCAAGTGCCTCGATTTCTGCATAGCAGAAGTGAGGACTAATCATGACCAGGCAAGAAACAAGGTTTGGAAAAGTGGGGGTCCAGGGACTTAGTGGATCTCTGGACTGCATTAAGATTTGAAAATTTGGCAATTTTAAGCATCAAAGGGAGAATCATTGAAAAGAGGAAAACCCAAAAGGATCTATTGGAAAGAGAAAAGGGAACCTTATGACAAGATCCTATTGGGTGGTTGGTGGGTGGGTGTACGTGCGTGTCAGTAATCACCAAAAAACCTAGGATGACCTCAACAAGACATGTCTAGTAGGAATCTTTTTGGCTTTCATGGAAATTGAATTGATGGAGACACATCTGAATCCCAAGTAAGAGTCCATGAGACCCACTGCTACATTTTCACCCCTTTCTCTCCTCCTTATACATCCACATACATTGGCCCTTGGTGCATGCACAAATTCGATTAGCATACCCTTGATTTGTACCATTAATCAGAGAATTAAGGTTCAATGCAGAAGTACTTCCTATTGATATGAAATCAAGAAGCTGCAGTCCGATCTTGTTATAGAAGGATTTCCTACTGCAGTTTCCTATTTCCCATCTTCCATATGAAATGCTAGGCTCATTAGGGGGGAACAAGGATGTGGGAAGGGACGTCTGGTGGTGGATGGTTTGTGCAGACCACGCAATATGTACTGTTGGCCAAAAATCGACAGAGGGCGCAACGGTCACATTTCTTAACTCTTTCTCTCGAGAAGATTTCATCTCACCGACACGAGAAAGAAATATGTCGTGATGGAATGGAAATAATAATCGAAATAAAAAGCTGAAGTACCTATTTCATTCTACTACATTCGGCTCAAGTGTACACCAAATCCTACGGTTAGTTTTCTACCGACTATAAGATGATTGGGTTCCGAAAGTTTCTCGATGAACTAAAGCAGTTGCAAATCCTCTACCCGTTAATTGGATCTTGATTAGACGATGTGCACACACTTGTTCGACTTAATGCGAGGTCATAGTCATGGAAATCGGTAAACCAGAGCTATTTTGAATCGAACCCTATCAATAGCTTGGAGTATATGCAGATGTCTTGATGGACACCTCGTGTGTAACACACGGCTGCGCAGAAGAGATCAGGAATGGCTGTGTATATACGACACGGAGATCATCTACATTGCTGTACTTCTCGAGGGGAGCATGGAAGGCAATCTAGGGCAATCCACTGAAGTGAGAGTTCAGGAGGATACTGAGATGACATGGAAGTGAAAGAGGATGTCAATTCAACAGGACCAACCAACCGATACCGAGGCTAAGTGCACAAAGGTGTATATATATGTATGTGTATATATATATGATACGGATTGGGCTATCTATTCTCTTGATGAGTTAGAAACATCTTTCATGAGACAACCGTAGGCTTGCGGGTTCTCCCCCAACAGTAAACCCTTATATCCATACAAGAAATCCTCCATCTTTCTGAGGGAAATTCCCCCGGATCGATTTGCATCCACTCGCACTGCTTTACCCAGTCAAATAACCCTTCAGTACCGAAGAGATATCTGAAAGGTCAAAACCAACTTTCTGTTCCCCTTCCTCCATCAATTCATTTGTAGTGTATTATCCTTGAAAATTAGTAAAAGGGATCTTGACCATAAGCACGAACAGTCTCACCGTTGGGATGGCATGTAGATTTATGTATGAAGTCCACTATGCGTTTTCGAGGAAGGTAAAATGGTACGATATGAGTTCCAGATCAGAAGCAGTGCGGAAATAAGCGACATCATAGACATTGATTAGGAGGAATAAGAATAAGTTGGGATCTTGGGGGATAGAGGGGGAACCTGGTGTTGGAGAAATCGTAGAGCTTCCCAGTGCTTGAGAAGATCATCACTCCCACCTCAGCATCGCATAGGATCGCCAGCTCCTCCGCCTTCTTCAGCAGACCATTCCTACGCTTCGAGAACGTCACCTGCCTGCTAGTGGTATTGTCGATTCTCCTTATAACGATCTTACCCCTCCCCATTCGTCAATCCCCTACAAAGGGGGCAAAGGGAAGAACGAAGACCCCGATTATCATCTTCCCAATATAACACGGGCTCACGTAGTCTACTTTCAACATGCCTCCCGAGAAATCAAACAAAGTGATAGAGATAACAACCAAATGCCGTCAGTGTGGAAGAAACCGAAAGGAAAAAGATACCGACGGACCTGCAGGAGATCCGACCGGCCTGCGAGAGAGAAAGACCCCGTGACTAGCACGGAGAAGAATCCCGAGGAAAACGGTGTTGAAAATAAGAAGAAGAAAACAACATCTAAGATTATGAAAAGAGAGAGAGAGAGAGAACTCACTCAACTTTCTTCGAAGAAGGAAGCTTTGAAATGGAGACAAACAGTCGACGTCCCCTTGGCTGTTCTCCTTTTTTTTTTTCCCCCTTTTGAAGCCACGGAGAAGATACAGAAAAAAAGGAGGAGACGTGAGCTGCTGCAGCTTCTTCTTCTTCTTCTTCCTCTTCTTCTTCCGAGTCCCAGCTGAGACAAAAAAAACTGCTATATAAGGAAAGAAGTAACGAGGTACAGGAGCGAGAGGTGGAATGAGAAAACCGCTTTTGGGTTCAGGGATGTGCGAAATACCGCCAGCGGCTTTGGCCGTCTAGGGCTACGCGAACCATGCCGACGAGATTTATTTATCTAGAAATATAGTATACCTTAATTAATATAAAGGTGAAGTTAAAATTTTGGTAGAATTATGATTAAATTTTTATATATTTATATTTTTTATACTTAAATTTTATATATTTTAAAGTGATTCTCTCATTCGCATATATTTGATTCCATAACGTATTTAAATAATGATTTTAACAGTTCTCTGGCTAGCATTTAACAGTATCACATAATATAACACATTAACAAGATTTTTATGACATCACCATGTCATGTTAGTCAAATTTTACAGCATCAGCATAACATATTAACAATCCATTGACATATTATTATATTATGTCAACAAATAATAACTATATCAATCAATTAAGATTTAAGTATATTATATGCTAAGATATATAAGAATAAAAAAATATTTTAAAATATATAAAATTAAAAAAATTAAAAAATAATTATATAAAACTTTTGCTGCATCTTTAAAATTTTTCAATAATGCATTTTCTTTTAATGGAAACTTTCATGTTGTTGGTAAGGGGAAGGGCAATTTGCTAGGCAGGGGCTGGCCTCGTGGGTGGCGAGACTCCCGCCTATAGATCGCCGACACGTGGCGTATGAGATCCTCAGCGTCCATGTTCTATTTTGGGAAGTTGGGTCGAAATGGGAATTCCTCATTTTTAACCGGAAATGTCAGTGGGCTTAGATAGAGTTAAAGCCTTAAGGCACTCAAAATGAAGAAAGGATTCATTTTTTTCCTTTTTCTTTTTCTTTTTTTCTCTTTTTTTTCCCTGATCAAGCTTCGTTGAAATTATATGGTTTACTTCACTACTATCCTCAAGAACATATCTCCGATATAATAATATCATTACCGGTCTAAAATTAAGAAATTCAATCTCGATTCTTATTGGCGAGGTTCTCTGCAATTATATTATCCGTGTAATTCTTCATTTAAAAGAAGTGCGACGTCGGAATAGACACATTACTTCTTCGGAATTCCTTCTTTGATTTTGTTGCAATCGATACAGATAATAAGTTTATAGAAGCTTAAGCGCTCTGCATCACTTACCGAAAGCATTATTCTCTCATGGGCTTCACGGCGGAGATCTGCTGATGTCATACACAGACATGCTAAACACGTGCATCTTATCTTGTTCACTTCATTTCTTTCTATTGAAGAATTGAGACATCAACGGTCGTTAGTAACTCGTCCGTTATTTAGAGTCCTTTATGACATCTTCTCTGCAAAAGTTTAGATGAGCATTTTGTACTGATCGATTCCTATATAGGTGCGGTGAATTACGATGGGAATGATGACACTGTGTAGGGAGGCTGAAATTACAGAGGCCTGCGGTGGTGATTTTTTTTCTCGATTATATATAATACTTGTGAATTTAGGGGAAGAAAAAGGATAATAGGGAGAAAAAAGGAACAATTTTTTTGACCGTCTTAAGGTTACCAAATAAGGGAAACAAAAGAGGGCACGCTCAGTTCTTGCGGGACATCACTGCCTGTAGCCCTCCGATGTCCCTCGAGAGTGTCAATTGCCTCGTGGGTACCTGATCTCCGTAACTTGTTCTCAGTAGATACGTGCAATATATGCATACACACACACACACACATATATATATATATATACAGATGTCATTTTTTTATCATATGCTAAACGTTATATATTGTTACGTGTCGGCCCTTCGGTGGGAGCGGTTCACGTGTTCAGCGGAAGTAAGTGTCATTCTGTACACCCCGATGATCTGGAATGCTTGTGACATGTGCTGCGGCTGAGTCATTTGCCTGCTGTGTTCGCCTGAGTCAAGCGCTCACGATCGCATACATAGTTTTTAAAACCGGACCGGGCCGGCTGGTTTGACCGGTTCGACCGGGAACCGGCCACTCACCCGATCCGGTTCATTCAAAAAATCTAATTGCACATTAAAAGAGAAAAAATTCGATTGAACCGGCCAGTTCCCGGTCCGACCGGTGAACCCAATTGAACCCATGAGAAAACTGGCCGACTTAAAATTAAAAAAAAAAACAAAAAACTATTGTAATGTACTTATTTTATTTTACTAAACTTATATTTACATTTTATATTAAATTTTTGTTTAATATAATTGTTATATTAATAATTTTTGTTATAAATTATATTCAAATTATGATATTATGTAAATTTATTAGTAATATTATTTATTAAACATACGATTCAACCCATTGAACCTCCGGTTCGACCCATGAACCCATGCCCACACCGGTTCCCGGTCCGGTCCGGTTTTAAAAACTATGATCGCAGAGTCTCCCAATTCATGTAAGGCCTGAACCTAAAGGCCCAATCAATAATCTAAAGCTGTTGCCGCAATTCTAGGGTTGGCCCACGTGGAGACAGTGAACTGTGCGCACCGATAATCATGAAGATTCGATTTCACCCGGAAAATCTGCCCCCACACTTACGGGGACACTTTCGGATCATCGAGAATCCAAAAAAGAAAAAAAGAAAAAAAGAAAAAAAAAGAAAGAAAAAGATGGTATGGGCGCTCCCCCCATTTTGCATTTATTATACCTTAGATTATTCCTCCGACCGAACGGAGCGGCATGGCAACGGACAAGTCGGGTCGACTCGCAATGATACGGGATCATGGCCCGAGTTATACCCATAGCTCGCTCGGTGGAAGCAATCTCTTGAGCATGTGGCTCAAATTTAATGGGAAATATATATATATATATATATGCTGTCATAGCTATTTTAAATAGTAAATTATAAATATGAAAATGTGTATTTAAAAAAACTATTGCAATCGTAAAACTTCACTTCCATGACCTACTTAAAATTTTCATCATAACGAAACCGTAGAATCGAACCGAGATTAACACGATGATGTCAGCAAAATGATAACGTGTCAGTAATACGTCACTATCGTGCCAGCATTTTATTGACATCATTATATTAACGTTAGTATCATTTAACGGTCTATTACAATGAGAACTTTAAGTTACATAAGTAAAATTGTACTATTAAAAAAGCTATTCTAAAAGTTTTAATATTTAATTTTTTGTGCATTTATCCCATTATAATGAAGATTTGGAGAACAATAAATAAAATAAAGACATGGTTAAATTGAAAGGGCATTGGTTTCCCCACTTCTACCATCAACTTGACGGGATTTCGGTGGCCTCGGGGGAAATCAACCCATTTGGTCTTGTCTGATGATGATCATAATAATAGATCGCAAGTGGGACTATTTCCATTTTTAGAAAGTTAAATGTTCCCTTTTATTTCTAATTCCAGAAATTCGTGTTTCTTTCTTTCTTTTTCTCCTTCTTTTTAGGGAGAAAAGCGAGTAATTAATTGACCACGCGTCATGATTATCTTTTAATACACGCTTTAGCACCATAAATAAATTGAAAATTTTAGAATTTAATGACCGCATCTTTACATAAATTATTGGAGAATTATATTATTTATATCTTTTTATAAATCTAAAAATTTGAAAACGTTATATCCGGTCATAAATATTCGAATACATTAAGTTCTTAAGTCCAAACCGTCAATCACTATTAGATCTTAAATGACATTTGCAAACCATCGTTCATTAGTGCTTATGTGGCGTGACACTAAACAAATCTAGTGCCATGCTAACCCGTTTGTGCCACATCATCATTTCTTTAATGCACCATCACAACAACGTTATCATATTTATGCTATTTAGCGAGGCATATCATCGTAAAAATTGTCACATCGGTAAATATTTGGCACATGAGAATGGTCATTACAGAGAGTGATAGATAGAACTTAATAACATAACAGATTTAGATATATAGGACCGAATATGATATTTTGATATTTTTACAACCCACCGACAAAAATAGGTAAACATGTATGATTTTCAATATAATTTTATTTAACAAAATCATAGAGGGTAAATTGGTCTTATCACCTCACGATTTTCATGGACTTGAATCGCAAATCAAATGGACCTATTGAAGTCACAGTCCTTTTGATCAGTAATGGGCTCAACACAATAGGAGTGAGTGACAATTAGGCCGTTAACTTATAGTTGAATTAATAGTTTTCTCATTATATTCTTAAATGAGTGATTCAAGTATCGAATCTTAAGTTGAGAGGGCTAATAAAATTTTTTGCAGGGATCCCATCTTGATCGCAAACTAGTTTTAAGGTGCGCTGGACTGGCTCAGAAATATTGTGTGTTGAAAAAAAAGAGTGGCAATTGAGCACAAGATAACTCAATAAACTAGATGACACGATGCTAAACCCCTCATGCCCCGCCCGATAAAATCAGCATAGAAATTGCATTCTTGGAGCCTAAGTCTGAATTCGTATAAGCTGATCCCGTCTTCCCGACTAGCTACCGGTCACGATTCACACCGAAGAGCTGAATTCCCGGCCTGCTCCTCCTCGGATTTTAAGTTGTCCAAAAATTTGAGCTTGTCGTCACGAGAAATCCTGTGCCCACCGACCCACCTAATTTGCGTTGTGGCTGATGGCGGAAGAGGTGATCATGGAGGTGGCGCGTGGGTGCACCGTCCAGACTGCGCCGGGGAAGGGCTAACACTTCTTTTTTCGGAGGAAAATTTGTTGTCCTTTCTTTTTCGAATTAATTAATTAAACAAAAAAAGCCGTTCGGCTGGTGAGCTGAAGCTTGATCATTCCATGTGCTCCTGCTGCTCTTCTTCTTCGCCATCAAATCGAAACTCTTCATCGTCACCTATCTGATCGGTCTCGGTTTTCTGCGGATCGAAGCCTCTGTCAATCGATCAAGGTTGAAATCCGGAATCTCGCGGATTCGGTTTCGGCTGTTTCTCGTTTTGCTCGTACAATTATCTGCCGATTCTGTTTTCCTGATTTTGGGCTATCTTGGGATTCTGTTCTTTCCTGACCAGAGTGTCGCATCCCTCGGGTCGCCATGGAGGTTGCATCTGAGCAGACCACCAAGCTGTGCTCGCACTGGTATTGGATGACTCCCTTTAGGGCTTGTTTTCGTTTTTTCTGTCACTGTGCTTCTTTTTGAGCGTTCGATTATCTTTTTCTTAGCTCAATTTTATTTTCACATGGGGGCCGCTGTTTCTGATTGTTGAGATCATGATTAAGCTGTCAAAAGATTCAATCCTTTTAGTCAAAAGTGGCAGCTGTTAGCTCGTCTTGTGAGGGCACGATGGCCTTACCTTGAAACTTGATGGAACTCTGTGCGAAATTTATATATTGATCTCGTCGAGTATATTTAGATGAAAATTGTATTGTGTACAAGAGATGTATATGGCCAATGGCACATTCTTTCAGGCTGATGTAGTACTCTTCTTTGCACTCTCTTTAACTCTTGAGCTTTATGTATATCATTGAGACTGACTGCGGGTGTGTTATCTGTACGCGCAGCAAGAGAGCAATCCCTGCTTCGAATATTGATCTGCATTTTGCCCACTGTTCCCGGAATCTAGAAAAATGCAAAATCTGCGGCGACATGGTTCCGAGAAGACATGCCAATGAGCACTTTCTGAACACACATGCACCGGTATGTAGGTTTTTGCTGTTACTGCCACTTTTCTCAGCTAATGTCTGCATTTTGCATCCTCAAGCAAGTCATTACACTAACTGGATGGATAACTGTGTGGCATGGGTGCTTTTGCTGATTGTATATTTCACTGGGGTTGAGTTGTTAATAGTTGTGTTGGATGGATAGTATTTACCTATCCAGGGCACATATTCTTTCTGTCATTCTCATCACCTGCAGGGTCAAGTTTTTGCTGTAGGCCTAAACTTCTTATAGTCTTAGTAATTCAATATATCACATGTAGACATGTCAAGGTTCCTTTAGTTGGGTCAAAATATGTTTGGGAAAAAACTGAAATAGTTTATGATTTTTACAATTTAGGCGTCACTTGAAACTGAACTCAATAAATATGTGAAGTAACACTCCCGTGGAGCTTTGCTGTTAATTTATTCAGAAATTTGGCATGTTGCGGTTACTTCTAGGAAGTTAGAAATCCTATTCTTTCCTTTGCAGTTTAGAGTTGTCAATTGTTTTCTGGATGAATTTTATATTTTCACGGCAGTTTTGAGCTATAGAATACAATCTTGGCTGTGCATTTTTCTTTAACCTCTTGGAAGCCCTACTTTTTTTTTTTTTAATGAGCATAATCTGTACATGTGGGGAATCTGCATGGGAAGTTTTTAAACGTTCATTGTCACAGGTATCATGCTCGCTCTGCAGTGAGATGATGGAACGTGATATATTGGCAGTGCATAAAGGAGAAAATTGCCCCCAGCGAATTGTCACGTGCGAATTCTGCGAGTTTCCTCTCCCTGCAGTCGACCTAGCTGAGCATCAGGTAATTGTCGATCAGTGTGTGTCCATCTCAAACATTGATTCGTGCACTTTATGGGTAGTTTAAAGCTGTTGATTGTTTCATAATTGTAGGAAGTGTGTGGGAACAGAACAGAGCTCTGTCATCTTTGTAACAGATATATTAGACTTAGAGAAAGATACAGCCACGAGAGTAGATGCAATGGAATGCTAGACCAGAGTGCAGGACCTTCCAGGTAGATATCTGAGGTCCCCTTTGTATGTTATGAGTGACTGAGTTGCTCTCTTCTCTTTTCCATTCTTCACGAAATACATATTGTGCTTTCTCTGATGCAGCAAACAACAGCATTGGCATGCAAACGTTCATAACTTTGTAGTTTATCCTTATTATTAATAAGGAGAAACTTAGGAGTTTTGGTTCATTCTACATCAAATTAGGGATCCATGATATGATGTATCAGTATAGTTTTTTTCTTTCTTTCTAGAATTACTGTATTCACGTTTGCAGGATGATAAAGATATTCTATAGCATCTGTTGGATTCATCCTTTTCCTCCCATACATCTCCACAGCTATCAATCGGTTACCTCCACGGATGTCCTGCATTTCGGTCACTAATTTAGCTCCATCTGTTAAAACGATGCAGGGACACGAGGGCAGCGGATGGGGAGGACGACCGAGGGGCGCACCGTCCGCCACAGGAATTTCCACGGAGGCGTATTCTCTTTACCATCGCTATAACAGGCATTGCTATCCTCCTTGGGTCCTTCTATTACCAGAGGAAGGTGGAGAACAGCCCCGTTCACTGATTCAAGCTCGGGTACACTCTCTCGGGCCTCGTCCTGTAAAATCGGATCCGGAGCAAAGCACATCTCATCCTATGGAGGTTCGGTGTTTCCTGGACGGTACAGTCCTTTCACATGTGTTATTATTATTATTATTTTTTTATTTTTATTTTTCTCGAGACGAATGGCTATGTGTAGGTGTATGAGAACCGATCGAGACACCGGTGCTCTTATTGGTAATTTGATCTCGGAAGAACATGAAGTGCTGTGTGACCAATCTATATGTCCATTGCTTGTTATACTCTCACCGGTCGCGACACGGTCGGTCGACACATGTGACATTGAAGGACCGATCGGATGCTCTTCTCGAGGCGGTGATACCTCCAAGTATTTGCTGTATTTCTGTTATTGGCCCATGCAATGAGCCGTTCGATTCAAGTTATTCTTTTTTTTTTATAAACTGCTAGTACCCAGTTAAACTTTGTCCAGCTGTCTAATCCGGATCATCTCGGGTCGGCTCATTTAAGGGGTTAAGAGCTCTCCGCCGCAGGTGGAATTCGAACTTAAGTTCTACCATTAAGATGATGAATGCCGAATCATTCTATTACGTCCGCGATTGATGATTTTAACTCTTATTACAATATGATT
Organism: Sonneratia alba; assembly: GCA_900174645.1. Taxonomy (NCBI): domain Eukaryota; kingdom Viridiplantae; phylum Streptophyta; class Magnoliopsida; order Myrtales; family Lythraceae; genus Sonneratia; species Sonneratia alba. Next base: position 5,239,486 of record FWPY01000002.1, on the reverse strand, counting down.
TTTGAAAAAAAAAGTACGATGTGCGACGTTTGAAACTTACTAAGAGCACATCATTGTCGGGGCAGACCGGACATCCAGAGGAAAAGCGAAATATCGCATAAAAAATAATTATAAATTATTTCTTAACAGAAAAACCGAATGAAGCGGTGGTGGTTACATCATCGTCCTGAGTGCGTCACTTCACACTGACCCGACAGTTCTCCTTCCGATTCTCTACCGTCGCAGCAAACTTACGCTGATTCTACAGGACAGCCTCCATAATTCCTCCTTTCTGCTGGAAATCGCCGTCGCTGCCGCCGACGAGGGATATTATTATTGGCGAGAAACGAGGATCGAGGAAGGGCGCGTAGGGTGAGAGCTAATATGGGTCTCTGCAGTTCCAAGAAACTGCAGGCAGGCGCTATTAGCCCTCAGAAGCTCCGAGGTCGGTAAGATCAAATCCGCAGTCTTTCTTCGTTTCCAATGGGCCCTTTTTCAGAAATTCAAGTCGTTTTGGGGCTCGTCGAGACTCTTTTCTTACGCTGTGACGATTTTATGGTTCCGACGGTTTCCCTGCAAACGATTTCTGTCGAAGAAATCTGGTTTCAAAAGCAAGGCATCAGAAGAAACCACTGTCTGTCTGTCGCTCCATAGAATGTCTCGTGGAACCGTAAGAGATTCCGCAATTAATGGAATGCCGATTTCGTAGAGTAAATCTTTTCTTGCTATTTATTTTCTTTTCCCTTCTGTCGGTTCAATGATGGAATAAAGTTTGCCACGATTATTCTACAGTGTCGTACCCGTCATTGTTTCATCGTGTTTTCAAACAATATATTATGAAAGCAAAATGATTTATCACCATTCGGTTGGACAGATCACGTTTTGTTAAATCATCTCATGTGTTTGTTTGCTTAGATTTCTGGATTCAATGTTGATAACCTGTAGAATAAATGGTTTTAAACATTTTCCTATATGTCCTTATCAACAAATAATGGTGATGTGCCGAGAGAAATGTGGAAGAAACTGCCGCGCTTATATTAATGAAACAATAGCTCGTTCCCCAGAAGTCCAGCTATGTATTCTGATCCCAGGAGGATAAGATACTACACGAGATTTTATTTCTTGGATCATAGCTCGTTGTTTCACTAGATCTCTGTGTTTTTTATTCTGTTTCCTTGGCCATATCTCATACTTCCACTTGATCTTTTCTGTTTGTTTTTGTTAAGTTCGGAAACCACATAGAGATTTTTGTGTTGATAAATCGGCACCAGGCATGTCTTCCCCACCAGTGAAACTGCTCGTTCAAGAGCGTCATGTAAGTTTCAATATGTTTCAGATGATAGACTTTGCTTCTCTTATCAACCCACTTCAAGGAGATCAATGGCATGCTTCTTCTGTTGTATAATAAGCAGTTCAAACCTGTTCTTTTAATTTATTTTTCATTTGAGAGGTGCAGGTGGTTGTGGATAATGGGATAGTTCAAGTCACCTTGTCTAAGCCAGATGGAATTGTCACCGGGATACGGTATAATGGCATCGACAATTTGCTGGAAATACGGAACCAGGAACATAACAGAGGGTAAATTAGGACATAATTGCCTTTGTTCTTTCTTCCATGGATTCTTTTCAACCTTTACTGCTGAAGATCTTTGCACACGTATGTACTTAAGCTAGGAACCACTTTTATGCTTAGAAAAGTTACCATCTATTTCTGTCACTGATAGTTAATCCCCTTTATCGTACTTTTCTCAAAGATGATTCCAATCTGAGCAATCTTCTTGTGGACTAATTAATCTTATGTATGCAAGAGTCATGTCACTCACTCAATCTATTCCCTTGGTACTGGAAATTTTAGGTACTGGGACCTTGTCTGGAGCGCACCGGGAAGCAAGGGAATATTTGATGTGTATGAAATCATTCCTATCTCTCGTTTTGCATTTTTTCCTCTTGCGGAAATTCTTTCTAGTTTTCCATTTTTTCACTTAATCTGTCTCCACACAACAACGTGTTGCTTCTAAAGCGACATATTCATCATCTCTAAAAACTTGTTTTCTGCATTCTGTATGGCAAGGCCCACCTAGAAACCTCTCTTTCCAGATATTCTGAAACACCAAGAAAGTTTGCTTCATTTTTATATTATTTAGTTGTTAGACATGCATTTCTCGTAATACAGTTCAGTATGACTCCCTGTTTGTTTGCTAGTTTGGTGTACCAAAATATAGTTTGTTTGCAGGATTAAAGGAACAAGTTTCACCGTAGTACTGAACAATGAAGAACAGGTTGAACTCTCATTTGTAAGAACGTGGGATTTCTCACTTGAGGGCAAGTATGTTCCATTAAATATAGATAAGAGGTTAGTCCTCCTATTAACTTTGTACCTGCAATCAAAATCTACTCTCTTTCCTATGATTTTTTAGTAGCATACCATCCTTGAAACCCTTGGATCAAAACGGTTATCTTTGAGGATACTTACTCTCACCTCATTTTTCATCTTATTCCTGCAGGTTCATTGTGCTTCGTGGCTCCTCTGGTTTTTACTCCTATGCCATTTATGAGCACTTGCCAGAGTGGCCGCCTTTTGAGATTGGTGAAACAAGGATCACTTTCAAGCTTCGAAAAGACAAGTATGAGCATTTACTCCTTATGTTGTTAATTAAATTGAACCAAATATTTTAATCCCTTTCAAGCTTCTACATCTATCGGTGGAAAAGTGTACATTAATAGTGGGTCCTCCTTCTGCACATGATGGTAGATGTTCTGAGCTAATAACATGGCAAGTGTTGGTTAGCGAAGTGTTTCTACTTCCAGGATTACCTGTTTAATTCGAACATTTCTTTCGCTGTCTTTCCTTTTCTCCTCCCCTGTCGAACAGGTTTCAGTACATGGGCATTGCTGATGATAAGCAAAGAAAAATGCCACTACCTGAGGATCGGATGCATGGCAGATGCCAACCCCTGGCCTACCCTGAAGCTGTTCTCCTTGTCAATCCTGTTGATCCTGAACTTAAAGGAGAGGTCATGAAGTTATACAGCCAAAAAGGCCCTGAATGTTCTTAGCTTCAAATGATCGACTGATTATGCTTTACCCAATACAGGTGGATGACAAGTATCAATATTCATTACCCAACAAAGACATCCTTGTCCATGGTTGGATGAGCTTCAAACCACCAGTTGGGTTTTGGCAGATTACCCCTAGTAATGAGTTTCGATCTGGTGGACCTCTCAAACAGAACCTGACTTCACATGTGGGACCTACAACCCTCGCTGTGAGTGATGGACCTTCATGAAAACTTTATGAATATGGAAACTAAACATGTTCCTCAATTAATATTCTCTGTTTTATTCATCACAAGATGTTCCTCAGCGGCCACTATGCGGGAAAGGACCTTGTGCCAAAGTTTGGTCCGGGAGAGGCATGGAAGAAAGTTTTTGGTCCTGTGCTTATTTATGTTAATTCTGCAACTTGTGCTGACCCAGGATTACTGTGGGAGGACGCCAAAATGCAGGTCGAGATATTGAAGATACTGCAGCTCCCATTCTTATTGATCCAATTATCAAATGATGTTCTGATTTTGTAACAACGTTCAGATGATGACTGAGGTGGAAAGCTGGCCATACAGCTTCCCGGCTTCTGAAGATTTCCTCAAGTCTCACCAAAGGGGCAATGTCAGTGGCAGACTTCTAATACGAGACAGGTAAATGGTACCCGTTGAAATACCCATCTAGGGGATTACCATCTCCCTCGTCCTTGCTCTTCTTTTGATGATAATATTGATTGAGATAAATCATTCAGGTGGCTCTTTTCATTTTAATTTTTCTATTTTTTATGACTTTGAGATGCAGGTATGTCAGTGACAACTATATTTCGGCGGAGGGTGCTTATATTGGATTGGCACCTCCTGGAGATGTTGGTTCTTGGCAAAGAGAGTGTAAGGTGATTCTGTTAATGAATATTGAATGACAACCTGAAATTGTTTTGCCTGTTGCTCGTCCTTTTTTCCCCACTCTCTAATCCCAGAGTAGGATGAAACAACTTTGAGTGCAAATTAAGATGTGTCCAGAGCAGCTTAGTAAATTTGATTTGCTCAACTTTAGGGCTATCAATTCTGGACCCGAGCAGGCGAGCAGGGGATGTTCTGCATTAAAAATATACGTTCTGGTGACTACAATCTATATGCATGGGTCCCAGGATTTATCGGAGATTACCGCAGTGATTCTATCATCTCCATTTCTTCAGGTTTTATTTCTCGATAATCATTAAACCTCCTCTTTAGTTCCTCTATAAGAGATTTGTGCGGTGAAGCAATTTGTGTTACAGGTGTTTATCTTGAAATGGGTGACCTTGTCTTCGAGCCTCCCAGAGATGGCCCTACCCTGTGGGAAATTGGCATCCCTGACCGCTCGGCTGCCGAGTTTTATGTCCCTGACCCGAACCCTATGCACATAAATAGACTTTATGTGAACCATCCTGAGAGGTTGGTGGGCCCTTTCTGTGTGTTTGATTAGCATCAATCAAAAGCCTCAGTTTTTACAACTAATGAGATTGCAGCTCTTTGATTAATTCTATTTTATCGTAAAAGATTTAGGCAATATGGGCTATGGAATCGATACGTGGAACTGTATCCGGATGAAGATTTGATCTATACAGTCGGATGCAGTGACTATAAGAAAGATTGGTTTTTTGCTCAAGTCCCAAGGTGTGGTTTCTTATGCAGAACTCTCGATTATACCTTCACATTTCGCTGGTGGTTATTCTGTTAAAGATTATTGATCCCACTTAACTGAAATGACCAACGAAGTGATCATCTTTGTCTTTAACTTTTTGATCGCATTCTATAGGAGGAAAGAGGATAACACACACCATGGAACGACATGGCAAATCAAATTCAATCTCGACTGCATTGACCGGAGCAATGCATACAAATTGCGAGTGGCAATCGCCTCAGCAACCTTAGCAGAACTTCAGGTATTCTTGGCATACGAGTCTCTCCATTCTAGTTATTCCGCACTTATGATTCCTTCTTTCTGAGGATAATAAACTCTTGGGTTTCATGCTGAAGGTTCGGGTCAACGACCCGGGAGCAAGACGGCCTGTTTTCACGAGTGGGTTGATCGGGAGAGACAACTCGGTGGCAAGGCATGGCATTCACGGGATTTACTGGCTGTTCAGCGTGAACATCTCTGGGAATATGCTGGTGCAGGGCGAAAACACGTTGTTTCTGACACAGCCGAGGTGCAATAGCCCATTTCAGGGGATCATGTACGATTACATTCGCCTTGAAGGCCCTCCATGCCCCCTCTAGTTCTTCTGCCCTATAGGTTGTTAGCACGAGAAATAACTGGAACCTTTGCTATTGTCTGTCTGCAAGTTCTCTAGAAAGACGTTCGTGAATACATATTTTGGGGTAGTATGTGAACAATAAGTCGATGTGATACGGCATATGTAAGTTTCTCATGATGCAGTCATCCTCTTGTTTTCATCTTCTCCCTGTGATACTAAGATTAGCAGAAAGCAAAACGTTATAATCCTGCACCTGGGTGCTTTCTCTATGAACCCGTGTGGCCCCGAAGCTCCATGCTTCTGCCACTGGCAGCAATGGCGGGCTTGCTTTCCCGGGTGCAAATGCAATGTCATGCCAGCCAATAGTTCGTTCATTCTCTTGCTAGGCTAGTGTGCCGTTCACAATGTCAGGAAAGGGGCAATCTCGTCTCTTCAAGTGGGCTGACAGTGTAGGACAGCTCCGTTGCAAGGCGAGAGACGGATTCACGGGCTGCGCGCAAGCACGACGACGACGGGGACAGAATCGTCTTTTCAGAGCCAGCTGAGGAGACAACAGTCCCTTTCATGTAGTACGACGACTCTTGTCTATATCAGGCTAGGAGGTCCCCACCTTCAGCCTCCCCTGTTCCCAGCAGCAAAAGAGACCCTAAAGGCCATTCACTTGAAATTCCAAATTCTTCCACGGGCCCGTGTTCGAGCTACATCACGTTTGATCGCACCTCCGGGCCTTGCAACGGTGAGTTCATTCGAGTCAGTCAGTTGTCGACGTTAACAGCATATGAATATGTAAGAGTGCAATTCGATCTACCGGGCATCCCTGTCCTCCAGACCCGATTCGGGCATGAGCTCAGCCGGTCCATGAAATGGTAAGATTCTTCCCGGTCAGAGAAGTTCAGCTCATGGTGTTTGGTCGAGGGGTTAACTTATTGAATATTGACCTCCATTGCTGAGGTCCTCTTCACCTTTTCTCCTCTTCAATTGCAATTTGCACCGCATAATTGAGGGGACGAATTCAAACCGCAGTGACGCAAGAGATGTGACTGAAATTGCGAACCTCCGCGACAAATGTCAAGGTTCTTAGGGGAAGAGGACAACTGTCAGTCAGAGACAGGAGGAAGTTGCTTCCTCAGTCTTCCTCCATTTTCTGTTTCTGTTGGAGTTAGGCGGGGAAGTTGATGAAATACTTCCTCGTCGCAATCAATCGCTGTCTTCCAGCTCCCACCTGAATTGTGCCCATCCTGCACCATCCACAACAGTATCCTTCGAGTCATATAGAGTCTCGGCAGTATCTCCGTCGATGAATCTGGGTCTGTCACCAGAGACCGGTCACCCGATGCGAAACAGTTTGAGAGTGCAACTTATGAACGGCCGTCATGGATGTTCATCCTCCTCCGTGAAATTTGCCTCCATTCCGTACTGCTCTGCACGGTGCAAATGATCATTCTGGATCTGTGTGGTCGGCTCACATCAAGGACTGGCCGAACAATCACGATCGGATCTCAGCAAGGTTATTCATGTTCTGCCATTGCACTACCGCTGCGTGTTGACCCGGAAAAGCGATCTACATCAGCAGCACTCCGCAGTCCGGATCGGGGGCTAGGATTTGTCATATTCGAAACAACGGAAGTGAGCCGAAAAACCTTAGCTTTCTCGGTCTCTCTACATGTCTGGCTCCAGCTTTCTGTTGGCTTTTTCTTCACATGTTTGACTGTGATGCTTTCCATCTTTCCTACCCCTTTTTCACCTTCACGGGGTGGAATTAGAATCCGAATCTCCCACTGGATGAGAAACACCTAACCCTGAGCCAAAACCCAAAGGTAACGACAAAGGAAAGAGTCCCTTCACGGATGAGGAGAATAACAAACAAAGTGAGAACCCAACCAAACCAAAGAGCAGAACGAAATCCAGTTTGATGTTGCTTCCACGTCCCTCATCCTTCGACAAGTCTCGAATTTCGAGTCTTATAAGGAGAGAGAATCTGCGATTAAAAGAGTAGTTGGAACTCGGATCATCCATAATCATTGTGTTCTGAATATTGGTTGGTGTGTGCTGAAATATATGGAAAAAAAGAAAAGAAAGGAAAGGAAAGGCCAAAAGGTATTCGTTTGTCCCCTGCTTAAGGAAACTCCCACCTCCTCCCTTACCCAAAAGGAAAACAGAAGGGAATACGGGAAAATCAGAACTCCAACCCCATTTCCACCTCTCAACTGACTCCCTACCCCCTCCAACTTCTACCTTCTCTCTCTCTCTTTTCCCCAAGAAAAATGTTTTTTTTTTTAATGGAACTGTTCTGATTCCTGCGATTAAGAGCAAACTTCCCCCACTATATCATTCTTCCTTACACGTCTCAGGTCAGTACTTCGCGACAACTCCTCGTTGTCCGTGTCTCTCGAATCCAACCATGGGCCCTGACAGGGATGCTCATCCTGTCCTGATTCTGACGACGCTGCTCTTGTTCTCCGGGTTCTGGTCGTTCGGGTTGGGTTCCAGGGCCCGCATCACAGCTCCTCCCGGTCAAGGTGCCGAAGGGGCTCCGACTCCGAGCCCAGGACCAAGTCCTGCTCCTGCGGTTCAGTTGCTCTTCCAAGAACAACACGTGAGTGGCATCATTCTTCTCTCTTCCTCTCCCTGTTACAAAACGAGAAGCAGAGCTCGAATGCTTCAGAGGTGTTCTTCATGTTCTCATTTAAGGCCCTCTGATGTGCACCGGAAAACATTTTTCTTTTCCTTTCCCTTTTTCTCTTAGATTTCTCGGAGATGTGAGCGAGTTGTCTTGCCTTTTCTCCATGAAGATTCCCACTAGAGCAGGTGCCGGGACATGCACTGCGGGAACCGTTCTCGAGCTCGGGACGATTTTCAAAATGCCGTTTCGAGTTGCTTTCTTGGAGTGAAAGAAAAAGGCTGAATTTTGGGAAAATGGAAAACGTGGGACAGCGGATACTCAGTTATTCTAATAATGTTCTTAAACAACTACTTAAAAATACGAGAAAACTTGCACCATCTGAAGGGGAACATGATGTGTCTCCGCTAGAGCTCGAGCAGTCATCAAAACCACTCCTCGATCTCCTCCACTCTTAATCTCTCGGATCCGATCCTTACCTGTCCTCTGCCGTCGCCCATCCTACCGCTCGTTTTCCGCATGGGAGAGGCCTTGTGATCGTACCCGTCGAACGGGCTAAGAGTTCTCAGTATTATTCCCGGGTCGAGCTCTCTGCAGGTGGTGCTGGACAACGGCATCCTCCAGGTCACATTGTCGAACCCAGGGGGAAGCGTCACGGGAATTCAACACGGCGGCATCGGCAACGTTCTCGAGGTCACAAACGGTGAACCCAACAGAGGGTACGCAAGAAGAATCCGATCGATCTGTGTGTCACAGATGGTCCTATATTTCGTGTAGCCTTGGCGGTAGAATGAAGTCCTCATTGTCTGCAAATGCATGCAGGTACTGGGATGTTGTTTGGAGCGTTGCTGGAAGGACTGGAACAAAGGGGACACTTGACAGGTGCGTTGTTTACGTTGTGGGTTGTGGGAGGGGGCTCGTTTCCACCTAAAGATCTAACCCGATAGAACAACTGTTTACGAATCGGGTATTCTTCTTCCGGGCCGGACAAGGGGATAACCGGCCACGAGCCGGGCAATTTTCTCCCGCACTTGGCTTATATTCACCGATCGCGAGTTGGGCTTCCGAACTCGGATCGGGCATGGTGCGAGCCCGCTGACTCTGATCTCTTTCTTTGTTTGGTCGATGTGTGATCGTGTATCTGCTTGGGATCTTGGACTCCATTCTAGGAAGCTCTCGGCAACTTCAGTTTCATTCTCATCACCTCCTTTTATCAGCAGTGGGGAGATTTCCAGCTGTTTATATAAATACACACACACACACACATTTCGGGTTTCTCATGTCACCGGTTCAAAATTGAGGCAGTCGGTGATTCTTTTTGCGCAGGCTTGAGGGGACGAAGCTCGAGGTGATAGTGCAGAACGAGGAGCAGGTAGAGCTGTCATTCACCCGCAAGTGGAATTTCTCGCTGAACGGAACAGTAGTTCCATTGGACGTCGACAAACGGTAACTGTAAAAGAAAGAAGTAAACAATTACATGTGTATGTGTTCATATCAAGGTATAGACTTAAAGAATTGGGAGCAGAATGCAACCATGATATGATAATTGTCAATTAATCTCTGTTTTCAGGTTTGTGATGCTCCGTGGCTCTCCAGGTTTCTACACCTACGCCACATATGAACACTTAGCACAATGGCCTGCCTTCATAATCGACAACACGAGAACGGTTTTCAAGCTCCGAAAGGACAAGTAAGTGGGAAAACTCTAAAGATAGCCCTCAAAGTCTTGAATCAACAATCGAGCGTAGGATTACTGAGGATTGTTTTATCGAGAATACATCAGGTTCACCGATTAACTGAAGGGAGTTGGCCTTATGGTGCTTCAGATTTCAGTATATGGCAATAGCAGACGACAGACAAAGGTACATGCCACTACCTGATGATCGAGATCCACCGAGGGGTCAGGTCCTGGCCTACCCTGAGGCTGTACGACTTGTCGATCCCGTGGAACCCGAGTTCAAAGGAGAGGTACTTTCTGCATTTTCTAGTATCAGAGGAAAACGAGAAATGAAAGAGCTATTTTCGAGAAGAGATGGTGTAGAATAAAGATGGGAGTGATGGATGCAGCATTAGAATGTCTAGTCTCGTCTTGCAGGTTGACGACAAGTATGAATACTCATGTGGGAGCAAGGACATCGGTGTCCATGGTTGGATTAGCTTGGACCCGCCTGTCGGATTCTGGCAGATCACACCGAGCATCGAGTTCCGATCTGGTGGACCCAGTAAACAGTTCCTAACATCCCACGTGGGCCCAACTTCCCTCAATGTAAGCTTTCCCCATTTTCTCAAGCCTATGAACAGTCTAGGATGAGGTTACTAGCAATTGACTGGTCCGAGGTTGCTGCAACTTGGGGATTTTCAGGTTTTTGTCAGCGCTCATTACTCGGGAGAAGATCTAGTGATGAAGTTTGGGGCGGACGAGCCATGGAAGAAAGTGTTTGGCCCAGTTTTTGTTTACCTCAACTCTTTGCCAGCTGAAGGAGACCCGATTTCTCTCTGGGAGGATGCCAAGCAACAGGTTGATCTGGTCATCTTTTTCACCAAACAACTTCAAGCGATTCTCACAATGATTTTTTTTTTTATTATTATTGAAACAAATTAAATCATGTCTAGTTCATAGCCGAAGAACAAAAATGGCCGTACAGTTTCCCAGCTTCAGAGGACTTCACACCTGCAGATCAGCGAGGCAAAGTGAGCGGCCGGTTACTCATACTTGACAGGTTTGTTCTACCATTTGGCAGTTGAAATTGGTAATACAGAATAGAATCTTATGCTTCATCATCACTTTCAGATACATGAGCGAGGAATGCTTACCTGCGAGCGGGGCTTATGTCGGTCTTGCGCAGCCTGGAGAGGCTGGGTCTTGGCAAAGAGAAACCAAGGTGGCCTTTTGGTTTCCAAGTTAAAGATCTGTTATATTTGGGTACTTGAACATTGAAATTAGATCCTTAGTTTTAGACATAATGTTGTTCCTAGTAGGGATATCAATTTTGGACAAGAGCGGGTGAGGATGGTTTCTTCTCCATCACAAAAGTCCGTCCTGGTGACTATGATCTCTATGCCTGGGCTCCTGGTTTTATGGGAGACTACAAGTATCACTACAGGATTACAATATCCCCGGGTATGTTCTCATTCTCTTGGAACTCAATCACGAGCCACGGCGGATGGATTTGTTTCTTTATGTCTTCACTGAAAGCTCTGTTTCCCAACTGATGTATAATCCAGGTTTGGATATTAACTTGTGGGACCTCATATATGAGCCTCCGAGAAATGGCCCAACAATTTGGGAGATAGGAGTCCCCGACCGTTCTGCTGCAGAATTCTATGTTCCAGATCCCAATCCTCTGTACATCAACAAACTCTACATTAATCACCCCGACAGGTTTGTTCCTTCTTCCTTCAAAATTTGAGGCTTCGCCTGTCTCTACCTGGCCCTGAAAAATGGCACAATGAACTTTCGTATGAGCAAAGAACAATACCATGGTCCAACAGTCATTTATCACCTCTTTCTCGAGCAGGTTCAGGCAGTATGGGCTGTGGGAGAGATATGCAGAGTTATATCCTGATGGAGACTTAGTCTACTATGTGGGAACATGTGACTACCGAAAAGATTGGTTCTTTGCTCAAGTTACCAGGTTTTCATAATACCCTTCATCTCGGATAACTGTATTTTTTTCAGATTGCTGGAAATCAACTTACCTTGCTCTGCAAAAATGAACTCCCTTCCTTCGATGACCTGCCTAGCTCACTGTAACATTTGCTGCATAATCTAGGAAGAAAGATAACAGCACGTACGAAGGGACTACTTGGCAGATTAAGTTTACGCTCAATGCAGTAGATATCAACGAGACGTACACATTGCAAGTGGCTCTTGCAACTGCACATATATCTGAATTACAGGTAAGGAGGAAAGCTCTAGCTGGGGCTGGGCTTGACTCTGCTCAACCCTTCGACTTAAGTGTCTCGTGAATGTTGAAAGGGAAAACAGTCACCGTGATTTTACCGTAACTAAGAGATATCGATTTCTAGCACCTGATTTCTGAGGTGTAGTTGGAATCTCATCACAAGGGCTCGTCTCGGATCCACCAGACTGCAAAATCTGAGATAGGATCCAATGCAGTCAGTCATTATTGGTCTCAATGGTTTCACACTGACATGGAGTTTCCTCTCAGATACGGTTCAACGACGCCGACGAAGATCCTCCCCTGTTCACAACAGGAGTCATCGGGAAGGACAACACAATCGCAAGGCACGGCATCCACGGTCTCCACTGGTTTTACACAATCGATGTCCCTGGAACTGCGCTTGCTTTCGGTGAAAACACGATCTTCCTCACGCAGACGATGAGCAAAAGCCCGTTCCAAGGGGTTATGTACGACTACATTCGTTTTGAAGGCCCTTCAAATTCGAGACCTGAACCGTGAGGTTTAGTTATTCCGTGGCACCGCCTACGGTTCAGGCCTCCGAGCTCTCAGCCATCATCCTCTCTTTCATAGTTAGATGACTGTAATTCTTCTGTATATCATTCTTCTCGACGGGATGTGAAACAACATAGCCAGCCAACAATTCTTTCATACAGCATAGAGAATTGATTGAGCAAATTACTTCCATGCTTATATACACATGCACATTCAGGATCTCGTCCTCAACCTTCTGTGGCTATCCTGCTTTCAGTCCAGCCGTCCTTTCTCCCGTCGCCGGAAAAATTCGGTCCTCTGTTCCTCAAAACCGCGTGACGATCGGCTCTCTTAACAGACGGGACGACTTTATCCCGAACCTCCTGAGCTTGCAGGTCTGTTCTACTTCTCCAGCTCTCATCGAAGATGCTCAAGTCGGCTTGCCCGTAGAAGATACAGAAAGGGAAATCTTTAGTTGCTCTATCAAAGTGATTGATTATCAACAAGTTTACCAATATTCGTTAAACTTTATAATTATATTTATTGCTTTTCTCTAATATAGAAATCTCATATTTGAACTAACAATGTAAAACAAAATTTATTGAGTAAAACTTACCCGTAATTTAACAAATTGCTAAGGCAGCATATAAAGAAATCGAGAACTGTATTGAATCACGAACCGAATAAAAAAACTGATTTGAAACGAATTCGTTTCCATATAATACCTTTTCTTAAAGGTGAAATTGTACTGTTAGTTGTTAAATTCAAAAAGTTCAAATAATTGATTCGAATCATCCAATCATATTTTTAAGAAAATGTTTCAAATATTCTAAATAAAATAAAATATATTAAAAATATTTTTTAAAAATTAAATAAATATTACTTTTGACATATTTTTTTGTTATTTTCTTATATTTTAATTTGATTCATATTTAATTTATATTTAACTTATTAATTTATTAATTATTTTAAAATAACTCAAACCACAACTTATTCAAAATAATTCTCTTTAATAACTATATAATAATTACAATTTAGAAATATAACAACAAATCAAACCTAACTGAACCATGAGCAATCATATGAGATGCCCCTCGCACGGGCGGGGGTATATCGGTCTTTTTAGTGCTTACTGATCAGTGGCAAAGCGGCTATATATATGCTAGGCTTTCGAATTTAGGGTACATAAGGCACCATAGTTGTGTATCTCTCGTCTTCGTTCTTGTTCCATCTCCTACCAGGGCTCTGCGTAGCTACCTCGAATCGGGACCTTCCCCGGAACTCGGACCTGATTCGACGTCGCTCATTGTATGTAACCTCTAATTACTCTCGAATTCAGTCTTCCGATCGTATTATCACCAGATTGGAAGGAATCGCGATGTTGGACAAATCTGTGAGTGTAATCTGTAAGTTGGTCTCGTTTTCTGTCTAATCGGTGTCTTCGTTTGGCAGATCGAAGGAGTGACAATGGCGACGTTTGAACTGTACAGGAGATCTACGATTGGGATGTGCTTGACGGAGACCTTGGATGAGATGGTTCAGAGCGGAACTCTCAGCCCTGAGCTTGCCATTCAGGTCCTCGTTCAGTTTGATAAGGTGCGGTTAGTTTACTAAACAGATGCTTGTTCATGTGCTTACCTGGTGTGCATAGCATGCTTTTCATCGTTAGTTCAGAGTAATTGTTAGGACCCTAGGTAGTTTTTTCCTTTTTTAGTTAGCTCACGAGATATTTGGAGTGCATTGAGAAAGCTAATTGTATTTGATGGTGTTGTTTTCCCGTGGTTAGTCCATGACTGACGCACTGGAATCTCAAGTGAAAAGCAAGATCTCAATCAAGGTATATTTTCCTTTTCGGTCCTTGAATTTACTTTCAGCTAAAAGTTTTTTTTTTGGGTGTACTTGAGGTTACTATTGCATAGGTAATCGTGACTTTTTCTCTGATCTTTTTTGGTTAAATTAAAGTTCATTGAGGTTTGTATCTTGCATCGCATGGATATCAGAGGTTTGTGCTGGTAGAACTGATTTTATGTAGTATTTTATATTGAAACCACCTCATTGACCCTCGTATGGCATATTCAACCTGATTTTCTTTAAATACCTATGAACGTACTTGTTCAGAGAAGAAGAAATTGCAAAGGAAGTAATACTTAGAAAAAAAGTAGGAAGAAATTGCAAAAGGAAGTGTCTTTGCTTCCATAGGAAGTTGCCTGGAAGTGTATGAAGTTGTTAAAGGGTTCTTCTGAATTGATAATTGCCTCAAACAGTTCTATATCCCATTTTTGTTATTGTATTTTACATTATTAAATATTTATTATTACTCTAAGCTCACTTGAATGCCCTTTTCATTGCCTAACAGTCTCTCTATATGTTCTGCATTACCTTTGCCATGATGAGGCAATTTCCTCGTTAAGCATCTGCTCTGAATTTGCAAAGTTACTATGGATTATATAACAAATGAAATAGTTTTCAAACCATTTCATGTGATAATATCTTATGTTTTAGAAATTTGACAGAGGTTTATCTGTGCTAGAACTAATAAGCATTGCCAGAAAATATTCATCAAGTCATATGAGAGAGTAGATTCTCATTTTCTGTTGCCTACCTAGTCCTAGAAAATTGTTATGTCATTATGTATTCCTGGTGTTTCCAGTCTCATTTAACTCAATAGTAGGTGATTGATGATTTTTTGGGGTGTTGTGAGTAGACTTTTGATCAAGAATCTCATAATTTACTTCTACGATAAGAAGCATTTGTAAGTGATGTTTGTGATATTCCCTTGGACATTTGAGCTATTATAATGGCGATGAGATCAAGCTCGTAAGTATTGTCTTGAATTGAGAGATTAGGTTGTCAGTTGATTGGAAATATGAAATGCAAGTCGGATTGATATCCTAAGAAATGTAAGCAATTTGTTCTGATCAGTGCATGTTTGTTCTGTAGGGCCACCTGCACACATACAGGTTCTGCGACAATGTGTGGACCTTCATTTTGCAGGATGTGATGTTCAAGTGTGAAGATCCACTGGAAAAGGTGGGCCAGGTTAAGATCGTCGCCTGCGACTCAAAGCTACTTTCTCAGTAAGAATGGTGCGGGTCAGTGGCATCTTATGTCATGTAATGCTCAAGTGGTGCGAACATCTGCCCCAGACCATCCAGAGGGTTGGTGATCTTTGTGAACACAAGATGTAAAGGCATCAAATCTTATTATACCTGCACTGTTTTAAATGAATGATAGTTAACTGTATGTGCCTGTGCTATTGTCTTGACGATTACATCCATGATGAATTTTATAAAGCACGTTGCCTGTACTACTTCTATCTTGCTTCTGAGACCTCGATTCTTCTGTGTATCTACCCTCTCATTTAGGGAGTTATCCTTGCATCGTATCTGGCTCGAGACTGGAATTTTCCATGGCTTGGCGAAAATTCATGCCCTTGCTCATTTTGCGGTAACTCCTTCGGATCCACAAGTTACTAGGAACTCATTTTATCTTGCAAAGCTCCCACATGGGCAGTAGAGATGCAATTGGAGTTCACCATATTATAAAACATGCGTAGATCTCAGTGGAAATTCGTGGGTTTTCAATCGATCACGATTTCATGTCATCAATATTTATCGGGATGGAGACTTGCACTTCTCTTGTAATATATGAATTTCAACCAACACAGGTATTGATCTCTTACTTTTAAATAATATCTTGAATTTGATTATTGTTAATAGAGAAGGTTTAAAATTACTTTTAGTAAATCGATTAAACTTGAAAATTTTATGTTATATATAAATCACTTAATTCTATTATTGACTGATATGCACAGGGATGGAGTTCTTATTAACACATCCAAAACATGCTCTCCACGACACTACGCCTGAATCCTGATCCTCCTCACCACTTTCATCACTTACTTGCCACCACAACAGTAAATAATAGCAATAATCAATAAATAATATGAAAACAAAAGAGAATAATAAAATAGGAATATATTTGCATAGAGAGAGAAGGGGGGAGGGAGAGAGAGAGAGAGAGAGAGAGAGACTGATCAACGCGGGAGGACATTGCGGATCGGCTCCTCTCTCTCTCTCTGACGCTGTCTGTTTGTGTTCACGTAGAGCATAAACCCACTGTGGTCTCTCTCTCTCTCTCTCTCTCTCTCTCTCTCTCTCTCTCTCTCTCAACTCTGTCGCCACCTCCGATCTCCTTGCCGTTGAACAAGAACTGGTCGCCCCTCTGAACGTCCTCGCCTCCTCTCAATTTTAGGGTCCCCCTTCCCATGTTCACAGCCTTCCCCCGCCCTCTCCAATATGGCATCTCCCATGACTTGATCGACCCCGTCCCCTCCTCCCCAGTGATCCATCTTCGTTTTCGCCCGTAATGGCTGCTTCCTCGCCTGCTAGGCTCCTTTTCGGGTTCCTCCTGGCTTCCATAGTGCTCTGGCTCTTCTTCATGTATGTCACTGCCGTCTTGTTGCTTCCATAATTCAGTTGGTTTCTCTTCGCAAATGCGTGTATCCAAATGGGAGACTTGTGGACAATGTGTTTTGAACTTTTAGCAATTGATCCAAAAAAAGAAGGAAACTGTCAGCAATTTATGACCATCCGGATTCAAAGAGATATCTCTGGCCTTCATCACGTGATTTAAGTTTTTTGTATTCTTGCTTTGATGACTGTTCAGTCAAATTTGAGTTTTGTTATATAAATATCTTCACGTACGACTCCAGGAGTTGCTCTCTGCATTAACCCTGTTTGCCAATTTCTTTGGAATGTTAATACCATGGAATGGTAGCTGACTCAAGGTGCAAATGAGACCTTCTTTGTAGTGCAACGAAGTTCTACAGATTTTTTTTTTTGGCTGAATGTAAGTACTACAGATCGCTGAGCCTGGAGTGGGGACATAGTCTTTCTCTTGGGCCACCCAGTGGCATATATATATATATATATATATTTCTTGCTTTGATTCTAAAATGAATTCTATGCTAGCCGTTTACTGGACAATCTATGACCCTGTAGAAAAGGAGAAAAAGTAACACTATGAGCAAATTTCTTAAGCCTGGTAGGTATATCTTAGGAAAGGCTGTGAGAAAGGTACAGAGCTCAACATGCTAGAATGAGGAGTCAGTGCAAAAGGTTTTGCATTGCAAATGTTTCTATAGTAATGAATTTTGTACATTTACTGTGCTTTATTCATGAATGGTTTGGCCGGGAGAATACTTTAGAACAAGTGAATATTTGCATGATGTCGTTTATTCCAGTTATTGGCAAAAGAAACTGATCCAGTCGGGTAATTAACTCAAAATAGTTAGAGAATGTGCAGTTTCTCCTTCTCTAGTAAATTTTGTTTTCAATTTGATAAATTGGGTCTTTACACTGCTGTTCCTTTTCTCCCCTTGCCTCTTCAGATTCGCTTCAAGATTAGTGGCTTTGGTTCTGAGCCGAATAGTTGGAGCTTCTGTTGCTTTTCGGGTTGATGGGTGGAAATGTTTAAGGGATATTGTTGTGAAGTTCAAAAAGGTTTGCTTCTTCACCTCATTAAATGGTTGTTGATAGTGAAATTTCTTTTTCAGAGGGTATATCATTTATAAAGTTGCATGCAGATTGACTACGAATTTGCTATCCTGAACTTAACTTCTTGCAGTCTATGAAAGAAAGACGTTCCTTTCCTTTTTGCTTCTCTTTCTTGATGTCATCTAGAATCATTTGTCTGTAAAAATGAGGTTATGTGCACTTGACTGTGATTTTGCAGGGTCCTATTGAGTCTGTATCTGTTGATGAGATTGAAGTTAGTTTGCAGCAATCCCTGGTCAAATTTGGAGCTGGTTTTCTCTCAAGAGATCCTAAGATACGAGTTTTGATATGTGACTTGGAGATTGTGATGAGGTCTTCAAGTACAAGTAAACAAAAAGCCAAAAAAAGCAAGAGACCTCACAGCAGTTCTGGCGAGGGGAAGTGGATGTTCCTAGCCAATGTGGCTAGATTTTTGTCATTATCCATAACTGATTTGGTTGTGAAGGTAAAGTCCTATGAGACTAGGATTTTTTTATCCTTCTTTTAATTTTTATTGTTTTTGTTTCTTTGCTATAAATTTCTTCGGACCACTTGGACAATTTTTGAAGTTGTATTCTCCTCTTTGATCGAGAAAATAATGCAGCTTTATGTTTTAAAGTCACAGCAGCTACAGTTTTAACATAATCATTGCATATATGTTTTTCATGTCTTACTAATATATATGTGTGTGTGTGTTTGTGTGTGTTTTTTCTTGTCTATTGTTTCGTTACTCATTGCTTTGTTTGGTCTTCTAACTAGAAAAAATGATACATATTTTCCTAATGGATATTGCAGACACCCAAGGCTAGCGTTGAAGTTAAGGAGCTGACAGTGGACATATCGAAGGAGGGTGATTTGAAGCCCAGTTTGCTTTTTAAACTACAAATATTACCTATCATTGTTTACCTGGGTGAACCAAGACTAAATTGTGATCAGTCATCTAACTTTGATAGTGGAGGATATCTTTTATCAAATCAGATACCCCCTGCCTTATTGAAAAGGTCCTCTGCTCCTTTTAGCTGTGAGGAGTTGCTTCTTTCTTGTGAATTTGCTCATGACAGGTAAGTGACTTTCTTCTATCATATTCAGTTTTCCTTTAGTGGATCTCACATGATTGTTAGTACTAGACTCACCAATGCATCACTTGATTCTGGAAATCGAAGTTTATGCGTTCTCCAAGTTTTTGTACTATGGTTTCATCAGAAGATTGTTACTTCCATACATGCTACTCTCTATGTTATATGATGCAAACTAAACTTATGCTATGAATTGATTTCTTGATCATTGCTGTGTTCCAATGGCTACTTGTGTTGCTTATTTTAGGAAATCAGGAGTATGCATCAGGAATGTAGAGATCCAAAGTGGAGAGGTTGCAATGAACCTAAATGAGACAATGTTATCGAAAAGTAAAAGCTCATCCACCATTTCTTCTCAGACAGATACAGTTCCAAATGTTGATTCCGTGACTACTAAAAAGATGAACAAAAAGCAAGCAGCTGTTGCTGCACTTATGAAGAAAGCTCCTTTGATTCCTGAGCAGGTTTGTCTCATGTTGTCCTATAGGAATGGTATGAAGCTCTGGATCTTCCTTCTTGATTGAACTGCATTTTTTTGGGGGGATAAGTACTTTAACTGCATATTGTTTTTATGATACTTAGAAGTTGATCATGTTCATGAAGATGAAAAATGAAATTCCATTTCCACCTCCACCCTAGTGTCTAAACAGACCATTTTTCTTGCTTGGAGAAAACAATATGTAGTCTTACTTGCTTTTTTTCTAAAACATTGTCAAAATGGCGATTATATTACTGTATATATCTAGAATTGAAGCTTTAATATCTGTTTCATTGATACATATTTTGTATTGCTTATTTTACCTCTATTTATCTTAATCTGCTTCTCTCTAAAGCGTTATGACATACCACATTGTCATATTATTGCTGACTGGTTTTTATTAGTTTTTCTGGGAGAAATTTGATGCCCCTCCTGGCAGGTTTTTTTCACTTTACCCAAGCTGGATGTAAAGTTCGTCAATCAAGAACATAATCTCTCCCTTGACAACAAAATTATGGGAATTCAGCTGAGATGCACTAAATCACGATCCAGTGAAGATGTAGGGGAGAGTACACGCCTTGATGTCCAAATGGATTTTAGTGAAATTCATGTACGACCGTAAAATGTCTGCTTCTCTATTTGGATGACACGTTTTTGAACATTTTTACCAACCTGGTTTATATTTCAGCTTATCAGAGAATCTAGTAATTCTGTTCTGGAAATTCTGAAGGTCGACATTCTCTCTTTAGTATATCTTCCTCTAGAGGTGAGTGCAGTTTATTCTCTGGGAATTCCTTTATACTTGTAGTTTCAAAATGTTGTGTATAATCAGTGGTGGAGGAACTTGCCTTGCCATCAAATTCACAATTGTGGAAGCCTTGCATTGGAAAGAACCTTTATATGGTCCTGTTTTCTTTTACTTGTAATTCCGTATCTCTATTATAAAGGTGACTTAAATTAACATTATATTGGATAGTATCTATTTTGAGTTAATGTCTTTTTATTATGATTTGGAGGAATAATTTGTCTATCAGAGATGTGCAGAATAAGCATCTATCATTTATTTAAGGATTTGCTGGAATTAATAATTGAGGCATGATTCCACTGGCCTAATTTTTGGAATCAGAAACATATTAGTAAAGTCTGCATTTCTTCTCATTCCATATGATGAAAACAATGTAATTATATGATCTTTTGCATATGTTTTTCATACAGTTTCATACACCTGTCAGTGATTTTATTAGTGTAATACAAATGAATATCTTGAAGCGAAATTTCTTAATGGCATCTTAGCAGAGGAAATTTGTGAAGCCATGTGTCTTGGAAAGGATGTTGTTACTGAGTGAATCAGGATCTAGAAATCTGCATCTCTATTGTAATTCATCTTCAACAGAACTCAAATGATACCTAGGTTTTTTGTTTGATTTCTTCTTTTGATATTTTGTCATACCTTTTCTTTTTACAGCCTACTTCACCTGTAAGAGCTGAGGTTGATATTAAGCTGGGAGGAACACAATGCAATGTGTTGATGGGTAAATTAAAGCCATTGTTGGATATCCACTCCTCAAGAAAGAAGAAGATTGTGCTTCGTGAGGGGAGTGCTACAGCAGAGAAGTCATCATCATCGGAGCTTAAAGTCATTATGTGGACCTGTACTGTCTCAGCTCCTGAGATGACTTTTGTGATTTATAGCCTCACTAACATGCCACTTTATCATGTGAGTTATCTGGAAAAAAAACTTTGAGTTTTTATTATGGCAGTTGTGGATAAGCCATTTAGGCAATGCATTGGTAAAGTAACTTTGTCTGCTCTGGTTTAATCTGCAGTTTTGGCGCATGGATTTTGATCTATGCTGTATTGGCCAATGTAGTGTAATGAGACCTTCCGTTAGACATTTCATCTCCAATACTTAAGTTTATGCCAAGTTTACAATCATTATTTTCATTCCTCAAAATTTGATGGTGCTGTTGTACTTCTAGTTAATGGTCACAGCCATCAGTTCTATTGCAATCTTTACAATTTTTCTTTGTTTTTTACTCATAAAAGCAATAGTTATAATTTTATTATAAAATAATAGGAAGTGGTTATTAGATGAGCTCCATTTTTTTCTTCATGAAATAGTGAAATCTAGATGATATTATTCAGTTAATCTTGCCAGTTGTTGACTTTGCTACATCTGTTTCATGTTTATGTGGCCAATACACAAAGCCATTATGCTATTACTTTTTCTGAGTTGGACTATTACATCGAACTCCCTGACACAGGAATATTTCCACTTTAAATTTTCTTTACAGGGATGTTCACAATCTTCACACGTTTTTGCAAATAATGTCTCAAATAATGGAACTGCAGTGCACATGGAATTGGGAGAATTCAATCTTTACACGGAAGATGAGTATGAGGAATGCTTGAAAGAAAACCTGTTTGACATTGAAGCAAATTCTGGTGCCATAATACATGTTGCTAAGGTTAGTCTTGATTGGGGCAAGAAGGAGGAAGAAGCAATTGAAGGTAATGTGTCTAGGTCTAAATTGGCTCTTTCTGTTGATGTGAATGGTGTGGGTGTTTCTTTGACTTTTAGACGTGTTGAAACACTAGTATCTGCTGCCCTATCTTTTAAAGCACTCCTCAGAAGTCTGGCAGCTTCTAAAAGGAAATCAACTCAGAGCCATGGGCCTCACCCAGCCTCATCTGGGAAAGGTACTCGACTGATAAAGTTCAACCTTGAAAGGTGTTCAGTGAGTTTTTGCGGTGAGGCAGGATTGGAAAACTCAACTGTTGCAGATTCTAAGCGTGTGAACTATGGGTCACAGGGTGGTCGAGTTGTGTTTGGTGAATGTCCTGATGGTACTCCACGAACTGCTACCATAATGTCTACAGTTGAAGATGGCAAGAACTTGAAGTACTCAGTTTGTCTCGATGTTTTCCATCTTAGCGTGTGCTTAAACAAGGACAAGCAATCGACTCAGATGGAGCTAGAAAGAGCCAGAACAGTTTATGATGAACTTTTGGAAGATAATCAGTCGTCTTGTGCAAAAGTTACATTATTTGACATGCACAATGCCAAGCTCGTGCGCCGTGCAGGTGGCCCTAAGGAGATCTCTGTTTGCTCCCTTTTTAGTGCCACTGATATTGCAGTCAGGTGGGAGCCTGACATACACTTAGCATTAGTTGAACTGGGTCTGCGTGTGAAATTATTTGTACAGAGACAAAAGCTTCAGCAACCAGAAGATGTCCCTGTTGCAAGTATTGTTGATAAAAGCAAAGAAGTGATCAAAGACTCAGGGCAAAGTGCAAAAAATAAGAAAAAGGAGTCAGTTTTTGCTGTAGATATCGAAATGCTGACAGTATCTGCTGAGGTTGGAGATGGGGTTGAGGCACTGGTTCAGGTTCATTCTATCTTCTCTGAGAATGCCCGGATAGGAGTGCTTCTTGAAGGACTCATTCTAAGTTTTAATGGGGCTAGGATTTTCAAAAGCAGTCGAATGCAAGTTTCTCGTATACCTAGTGTCTCGACTAGTTCATCTGATACAAAATTACCTGGAATTACCACATGGGACTGGGTGGTTCAAGGCCTCGATGTTCATATATGTATGCCATTCAGGTTAGAGTTGCGTGCCATTGATGATGCAGTCGAGGATATGGTGCGAGCTCTGAAGCTCATTATTGCTGCCAAAACCAAACTCCTGTTCCCATCAAAGACAGAAAGCTTGAAACCAAAAAAGCCTAGTTCTGTAAAGGTAGGACGTGTAAAGTTTTGTATAAGAAAGCTTACTGCTGATATTGAGGAAGAGCCAATTCAGGGTTGGCTTGATGAACGGTGTAGACTGATGAAGAACATGGCTCATGAGTTAACTATCAGGTTGAAGCATCTTGATGAACTGTCAAAAGGCAACTTGCATCCTACAGGTGAAGACAATATTGGTGGTTCTCATGAAAGGAAACTTTCCTTTGATGGATTGGAGATAGATGCACAAGATCCTTCTTCTATTTGCAAGATTCAAGAAGAAATATACAAGCGGTCATTTCGTTCATACTGGCAATCATGCCAAAACTTGAAACTGTCTGAGGGTTCAGGAGCATGCCGGACAGGATTTCAGGCTGGTTTTAAGTTTAGTACCAGCAGAACATCCCTTTTCTCTATTTCTGCAACGGAGTTGGATTTGACCTTAACTAGGATTGAGGGTGGCAATGCTGGGATGATAGAGGTCCTCAAGAAACTCGATCCAGTTTGTGGGGAAAATAATATACCATTTGCTCGGCTTTATGGGAGTAATATCCTCTTGCGTGCAGGCTCTCTTGTTGTTCAGATAAGGGATTACACATATCCTCTTCTCCTCGCTACCTTGGGTAGATGTGAGGGGTGTCTCATTATGGCTCAGCAGGTAACCGGCTTTGACCATGGATCTATCTTTCGCATTTCTGCTCTGATTGAGGCTGTCAGAATCTAGTTTTTTTTTTGGGGGGTCATTTTCTCATATATAAGCATCCTGGAAACTGGTTTGCCGTGATGAGTTTATTGTACACTCAAGTGACAACGTGATTTTTTTTTTCAATGCTAGTGCAGTTACAGGCATTAATACCTGATGGTTTATCTTTTGCCCACTTAACTGCAATGAGATTGATGAAAAGCCTTATGTCCTGCCATGGTCATTAATGAGTCTTTTGCTGTGTATTTGTATCTATTAGAATTTTATCACTGCATAAAATTGAAACTTTCTCTATGTAACTTTCTTTCTTTCTTTTTTATTTTTTGAATGATGAACAGAGAAATTTTGTTAATGAAGTACTAAGAATGTGCAAAGGTCATATATAAAAAGCATAAAAGCAGAGAGCTAAAAAAAAGCGCTTCATTTCAACTACATAAAATTGATCATGTTTCCAAGACCATGAATATTCCCTCTGTACTCTCCCCTAAGCCAAAGAAATACATCCCTTATCCATCTCTCCTTAATGCTACTACCGTGCGATTCCTCACCATCAAAAGCTTGTCTATCCTCTCCTTCCAATCACTCCAAAAAATAGAAAGAGGCATCATTCTCATTATCTTCTTCTTTATATCTTGAGCTACCAATCTTAGCTTCCTGTCTACAGATCTCAAATTCTGCAAACAAATGAACTCCTACTATCTCAAATGCTGCAACCCAAGGTCTCCTTGTGCACCAGCTATGAAGAAGCAAATGGTTGACAATTCCCAAATGCTGCATTCTTTATGCTATATCTCACACTTAAAATTTTTTTTTATGTATATTTACTGTTAGATTTTCTGCCCTTTCGATTGTAGCTAATATCATTTCCTTGGAAGAAAAAAGATTTCATGTCCATATTGATTGTGATTTTTCTTTCATGGAATAGGCAACACCTTTCCAGCCTCAGATGCAACAGGATGTCTATGTTGGAAGATGGAGAAAGGTGCGAATGTTTCGTTCAGCCACTGGGACCACTCCACCAGTGAAAACGTACACAGATTTGCCTATATATTTCCAAAAAGGAGAAGTTTCCTTTGGAGTGGGATATGAACCATCTTTTGCAGATCTAAGTTATGCTTTTACTGTGGCACTTCGCAGGGCTAACCTTAGTGTTAGGAATCCCAGTGGCTTTGTACTACCCCCTAAGAAGGAGAAGAGTTTGCCTTGGTGGGATGAAATGAGAAATTACATCCATGGAAACATCAGCCTGTTCTTTTCAGAAACAAGCTGGTACATTTTAGCAACAACTGATCCATATGAAAAGCTTGACAAGCTTCATATTGTTTCTAATTATATGGAGATTCAGCAGTCAGATGGCCGTGTTTATATGTCTGCAAAAGATTTTAAGATCTTCATGAGCAGTTTGGAGAGTTTGGGGAAGAATCAGAGCCTGAAACTTCCTTCTACCACATCTTATACCTTCCTAGAGACACCAACTTTTACTGTTGAAGTACTCATGGATTGGGGATGTGATTCTGGGACTCCGCTCAACCATTACCTGTTTGCACTTCCCAATGAGGGTAAATCACGTGAAAAAGTATTTGATCCGTTCAGATCCACTTCACTCTCCGTCATGTGGGACATTTCTCTTAGACCTGCTGTTCTCCAATCTGATATTCAAACTTTATCATCCGGAACCGGTGATTCTGCTACTAATCTAATTGGCTTCGGTTCTCAGAAGGCTGAAGATATTTCTTTTACTTCACCAAATTTCAACCTTGGTGCTCATGACCTGGCATGGCTAATCAAGTTTTGGAATTTGAATTATCTTCCGCCTCACAAGTTGCGTGCTTTCTCACGATTTCCTCGTTTTGGAGTTCCCAGAATTCCAAGGTCAGGGAACCTTTCTCTTGACAGAGTGATGACAGAGTTCATGTTGAGGATTGATGTGACACCTACTTGTATAAGGCATGTTCCGCTGTTTGATGATGATCCTGCCAAAGGCCTTACATTTAACATGACCAAAGTGAAGCATGAGATGTATTTTGGCCGTGGTAAGCAAAATTTTACATTCGAATGCAAGCGTGAACCACTTGATCTAGTTTACCAGGGTCTTGACCTTCACATGCCAAAGGCATTCATAGATAAAGAGGCTGAAGCTAGGGGCGATTTGCCAAAAATAGGTTCAGTGACTGGGAAAGCTTCAAATTCTGCAGT
This sequence comes from Sonneratia alba, assembly GCA_900174645.1. NCBI lineage: Eukaryota > Viridiplantae > Streptophyta > Magnoliopsida > Myrtales > Lythraceae > Sonneratia > Sonneratia alba. Next base: position 5,213,494 of record FWPY01000002.1, on the reverse strand, counting down.
CATGGAAAGAGTTTCCAGTGACAAAGGAAACTACAAAGGTAGTTGCACTGAAAAGCATGCTGATGATGGTTTCTTCTTATCATCTGATTATTTTACAATCAGAAGGCAGGCACCAAAAGCTGATCCTGCCCGGTTATTAGCATGGCAAGAGGCTGCAAGAAAGAATCCTGAGATGACTTATGTGAGTTCTGAGTTTGAAAATGGAAGCGAAAGTGATGATCATGCTTGCTCTGATCAAAGCGATGATGATGGTTACCATGTGGTAATTGCTGACAACTGTCAGCGTGTATTCGTCTATGGGTTGAAGCTTTTGTGGAACTTGGAAAACAGAGATGCTGTTTGGTCGTGGGCTGGTGGACTATCTAAAGCATTTGAGCCCCCAAAACCATCTCCTTCTCGGGCTTACACCCAGAGAAAGCTACATCAGGAAATCCTGAAAGATGATAGCGCTGAAATGCCACAGAATGATACGAATAAGTCATCTTCTGCCTCACAACATCCAGATGATTCAAGATCACTTCCCTCCTCACAAGCAGATAAAGCGGAGAAGTCACCATCCACTGCTCTTGCATCCCCATCTCACACTATTAAAAAGGAGAATTCTGCATCAGATGTTGTCTCCTCTCCATCCCATACAGTAAATGTAGAGAATGTAACATCTGCTGTCATTGGTATGGTCTAGTTTTCTGCTTCAAATGAGGTCTTTGGGTATCCATATGAAGGCTTTTATAATTTGTGAGAGTTATTTATGTCTTTTTGACTTGGAAGTTGGTTTGCCAATAAAACTACAATGAGTGCTTGCAGGAAAAGATGGAAGTGCAAATGAATCTGAGGAGGAGGGAACACGCCATTTTATGGTTAATGTTATTGAACCACAGTTCAATCTTCATTCTGAAGAAGCCAATGTGAGTATCATGCATGTTCTTAATAGATTCACATCTGTCCTTCAACCTTTAAATTATTTATGAATAGTTCTCTTCTGTTCCATATTCTTGCTTTACCTCAGGCTTTCTACAAGCCATGCTTCTGCTGTTGATTTCTCTGGGTTTTTCCCCCATCATGTGCTTTGCTCTGAGAGTTTCGTTTGGCACATCATGATCAAGACAAGAGATTATTTGACCAAAAACCAGTATATGCAATATATTGCATGTAAATTAAATATTGCTCTATAGAAGTTGCAGTTGATTCATCTTTCCAGATTCTTCATTTTTTAAAAGTATTTCCAGTACTTTCTTCATCCAGCCTAGCTCTCTCTCTCTAATTCTCTGGATTTACATATTCTATTATTTAACAGTTCATATTGATGCCTATAGATGAAAGTGAAAACAAGCTGACTTGATATGAATGTTGAAATTGATTTCTTGTCACAATTGCCTATCATATATTAATATCATTTTAATTCATTATTTTTTTCCACCATCAGGGTAGATTTCTACTTGCTGCTGTTAGTGGTCGTGTTTTGGCCCGATCGTTTCATTCGGTTCTCCATGTTGGATTGGAGATGATTGAACAAGCACTTGGATCTGAGACAGCAAATATTCGTGAATATCAGCCTAAAATGACATGGAAACGCACAGAGCTCTCTGTGATGTTGGAGCGGGTGCAAGCCCATGTTGCACCGACTGATGTGGATCCAGGAGCTGGAATTCAATGGCTGCCTAAGATTCACAAGAACTCTGCAAAAGTGAAGCGAACAGGTGCACTGCTTGAAAGAGTTTTCATGCCTTGTGACATGTACTTCCAATACACTAGGCACAAAGGTGGGACTCCTGATTTGAAGGTAATATAGCTCTTATTGTTCATTTGGTCTCATTTATGTCCTTATTGCAAGCATTCAAGTGTTCATGATTTTAATTCTTCATCAATACTCCAGCATACCATAAGAACAGGAAGAATAATAAAAGATTCATCTACGTTGAAATCTATTGAAACCTTAAAGATTTTAAATTATAACACTTCAACAAACAAACTGAACAAATTAAGAGGTTGCTGTTCTCAAATACTAAATGAAGCTAGTGCTAGCTTTTATTACGTCTCTTTTGAGCAAACTAGTTTGTTCTCACTACTGCAGATGAAGCCTTTGAAGGAGCTCACCTTTAATTCTCATGATATCAGTGCAACAATGACATCACGCCAGTTTCAGGTTATGATGGACGTATTGACCAACCTTCTTTTTGCACGACTCCCCAAGTGAGACTATGCAATTGATTTTTATCTTCAAATTTCTTTCAGTATATTTCTCATCCATTTATATTCTTCAGCCTTATATGAGGGCTTTGATGTCTCGGCTATGGTTTTATGACATCACATTATCACCTTTTTCATGAACTTCAAGCATAAATAGTATGATACAATGCTGAATATTTTAAATGCGTATCTAGTTGGTAGGTTTGCATTTGAATGTTCCTAATAACATGCTCCCTCATTTTTATTGCTATGCAAAGAACTTTGTAATTTTATAATTAAACAGTGGAATTAAATATAGATTTCTTATGTGTTATCATTCACTTGTAAAATGACTGAGTAATCTGTGCAAATTAGGCGTCGAAGGAGTAGCTTGACATACCCTGTTGATGATGATGAGGATGTTGAAGAAGAGGCAGACGAGGTCGTACCCGATGGAGTGGAAGAAGTAGAACTTGCAAAAATCAACCTTGAGAAGAAAGAGCAACAGCAGAAATTGATTATTGATGACATCAGGAAATTGTCTCATTGCTGTGATACTTCCACAGACCGAAATCGAGAAGAGGGAGATTTGTGGATGATAACTGGTGGAACAGCTGCATTGGTGAGGAACCAAATTCTTGAGCAATTTCAAATTTCTGAGATCCTTCAATTCTTTGTTGAATGTTCTTTCTTTTAAAGTAATTTTCTGGTAAGGTATCTGGCAACTGGGGGATTCTCTCTCTCTCTCTCTCTCTCTCCATCTCTCTTCCCCCTCTCTGAGATATTTATTCACTTAACTACATCTTTCCATAACCTTTTTCCCACTCATGTTTCCCATGATGATTTTTACTGATGTCACCCCTTTTTTCCTATTTCATATTAATTTTTAGCAACCAGAAACCGTCATGCCCTTGAATATTGTTGTATAGTTTAGATATTTCTTTTATGTGATTTGTGCACTTTCTTGGTTTTTTATTCATGAATTTTTCTTATTGAATTCTCAAAAGTAAAAAAGATAACATGATGTGGTCCTTTCAGGTGCAAGGACTGAAAAGAGACCTCTTAAATGCACAAAAATCTAGGAAAGAAGCATCTTCTGAGCTGAGAACAGCTTTGCAGAAAGCTGCTCAGCTTCGGCTAATGGAGAAGGAGAAAAACAGAGGTCCCTCATGTGCTATGCGTGTCTCTTTGCAAATCAACAAGGTATTCTGGGGTATGCTCATAGATGGCAAATCATTTGCTGAGGCAGAGATAAATGACATGGTGATCACTTCTCTCTCCCTCTCTCTCTCTCGTCCTAGTGAATTGTACTTCTTCCTTGTAACGTGATAATTAGAGTTGATGTACTTCTTTGATGCTTGACTCATTATATTAAGCTTCACATGTCAGACAGATTCCAACAATTAGAGCAGACTTTCTGTTAAGATCTGAAAATGTGACTGAATTTTATTATCTCGGCAGATATATGACTTTGACCGGGATTACAGAGATGTTGGGGTTGCACTGTTTACAATAAAACACTTTGTCATCAGAAATTGCTTGCCAAATGCCAAGTCCGACATGCTTTTGTCAGCATGGAATCCTCCACCTGAATGGGGAAAGTATGTGCCTTTATTTATTCTGCACAATATTGCAGACTCTTTCTTAGTTTCTTCTTGAAATAGCTCTGCTTCCTTTTAAGATGGCTTTTCTCTTCAGATAATAGTATATATCATGTTCAACGTGTGTTGCTGTAGCATATATTTAGTGAACTTTTCAGAAGAAAATTAACAAAAGGAACATTTGAAGTGTGTCTTTCTCGGCCTGCCTTCATGTGATCAAACTTAAATGAAAGGCCCACCAAAAGAGGAGGAAAACCTGAAGAGTGAAGTGCACTAATTAGATAATCTTGGTCCAATTAAATTAGTTTAAGGTCTCAATATCACAGACTCTTTCTTAGTTTCTTCTTGAAATAGCTCTGCTTCCTTTTAAGATGTCTTATCTCTTCATATCATAGTATATATTATGTTCAACGCCTGTTGCTATAGCATATATTTAGTGAACTTTTCAGAAGAAAACTAACAAAAGGAACATTTGAAGTGTGTGTTTCTCGGCCGCCTGCCTTCATGTGATCAAACTTAAATGAAAGACCCACCAAAAATTAGTTTAAGGTCTCAATCCAATTGGAACTATTTAGGTAGTTATCATCTGAAGATGCTGGAATTTCTTCGGAAGTCTCGTTTAAATTGTTCTTCTACCCATGCACTGTGAGATGCAGATTTATGTTGCAAATAAAAGGAATAACCAATAAACTTTGGATATTTCTCGCATGAGTAGTTGATAGACATTGTACTCTGATTTTATCTTCAGAAAGGTCATGCTTCATGTGGATGCAAAGCAAGGAGCTCCTAAAGATGGACCTTCTCCTATTGAACTTTTCCAGGTGACTATATCCAATTTTTTTTGCACATTCTATGGAAATGAATTTGGTTGTATTTGAGATAATGTGTCGGTTACATGGAATATTTTTCATTACAACCTTGGAATATCAACATATTGCAGGTGGAGATTTACCCGCTCAAGATCCACTTGACGGAAACAATGTACAGAATGATGTGGGCATATTTGTTTCCAGAAGAAGAACAAGATTCTCAACGGCGACAGGTATCTGATTCGGATGTGCTAATTGACTCATGAGGAGGGCAGCATATTTTCATGAACTTAAATTGTTCATTTCAAAAATATGCAGGAAGTCTGGAAGGTCTCAACAACTGCAGGCTTAAAACGTGTCAAGAAAGGATCATCGGTTCATGAAGCTTCAACTTCAGGCGGCCTTTCAGCAAGAGAAGCGGATGCACCTGATTATCTACAAGTAAGTTTTTGCATCTCTATGCATTTCATTCTCTAACATCCAGATCCTCTATCGTAGAGCATGAATTGAATATGGACCCAGTAAGATGGCTGGTGAATTTTCTGGAATTAAAAATTTACTACTTTAGGTTTTAAAATGATGAAACTAGGCCCAGATTTAGTCTGTACCCATAACATGATTTCTGCTATTCCTTGAAAAGCGGAGCATCCAAGTCCTCAGCAAGCAATTACATTTATAGACCGTAGAAAATGCGGTTCAGAATCCTCCCTTTTTATACCTTGGAACTTGGTGGCAGGCATCAAAATTACCTAAATATGTGGGTGGCACAACACCAGAGTTGAGAAGAACGTCTTCCTTTGACAGAACTTGGGAAGAAACTGTAGCCGAATCCGTTGCAAATGAACTTGTTTTGCAGTCCATGTCTTCTGGGAAGAGCAGGCCGCTGGCCTCTGCTGAGCAGTATGATGAAGCTTCTAGAAAGAAAGACTCGCGACCCAAATCTGGTCGTTTGTCCCATGAAGAGAAGAAGATTGCGAAACCGAATGAAGAGAAAGGATCCAGACCGCAGAAATTGAGGGAATTTCATGACATTAAGATCAGTCAGGTTTGCTTACATGTGGTTAGCTTTGCCAAAATGATGGAGCCGTTGATATATAAGATTCATGTACATATCTTGCATTCCCCACTGATGTAGGTAGAGTTGCTGTTAAGTTATGAAGGATCAAGATTCGTCGTGAATGATCTTAAGTTGCTCATGGACACATTCCACCGTGTGGAGTTCACTGGTACTTGGAGAAGATTATTCTCGAGGGTGAAGAAGCACATCATCTGGGGAGTCCTCAAGTCCGTTACTGGAATGCAGGTACTCAAAGGAGTTAAAGAATAAACTCTAAACTGTCTAAGATTTTTTTCATGAAGCATTTCCGATTCGCACTTGCGCTGGAATTTCTCAGTTGAATTTTATCCCGCTGTGCCACGAGGATTATCAGTATCCTAATACATGGAAGCATAACTAGGATGGCTCTGCCGATTGCACTGTCAGTGATGTTGATGGAAGTTACCAAGCAAATACAAAAGTTTGGTAATAAGATAATAAATTCTATTACAATTGCCAATTTCTCATGGCTTCTGATATAATAGAAGATCTAAATCTAAAGTGGAGAAGATAAGTGTACAGAAAAGGAGCTCCAAGTTACAGCCTTCTCAGAAAGCACCTCTAGATTCTCACCTTACTGAAACTGCTACATTGTGCTTGGCATTTTACTTGACTATCCCACATTTCACATTCTTGTCTGTGTAGGGTAAGAAGTTCAAGGATAAAGCCCAGAGTCACAAGGAGAACAATGTGACAAGTGTCCCAGACAGCGAGCTGATCTTAATTGACAATGAAGGAGGTGGCCAGGGTGGTGAGAAGAATGATCAGAATCCTCTGACATGGCCTAAGCGCCAGACTGACGTGGCCGGTGATGGCTTCGTCACCTCCATAAGGGGACTCTTCAACACACAGAGAAGGAAGGCCAAGAAATTTGTGCTGAGGACTATGAGGGGTGAAGAGGATGATGGCCGAGACTGGAGTGAGAGCGATGTCGACTATTCCCCCTTTGCTCGCCAGCTCACCATCACCAAGGCTAAGCGCCTCATAAGGAGGCACACCAAGAAGTTAAGGTCCAGAAAGCAAGGTCCGTTTCTTGTAGCGCACACTTTTCTGGAAGAATGTTTTTCCCCAAAGCCTAGGAATCGTTTCTCTATCAAGATTTTCTTGACTCTCAGATAACTGCCTGCATTCTCTCCTGGACCAATCTCTTGTTCATTGCAATTCTCATGTCTATACTATCAGCTGGCCGTTTAAGGATCTGCAGACTATTCTTGAACAACTAAATACGCTTTTGTGTTGCCAGGAGGTTCTTCTTCTCAAGCACTAAACTCTCTCCCATCATCTCCAAGGGAGACCACTCCATTCGAGAGTGATTCTTCATGCGGATCCTCACCACCATATGAAGATTTCCATGAATGGGAGAGAAACAACCAAGCAGAGAATGCAAAAACACCCTAGCATGCAAAGTGTGCATTGGCATAAGTACAGCACTAAGAAGGCTTGATAACATGGATCTTTGGAGCGGCGGATTATTTTTCCTATTCCATTTCAATGAAAGTATAGTGAGAAAGTACAATAAGAGCCACAGGTCCTCGCCTCAACCTGGAACAAGGGTCGAGGAGGACATATGCTTCAGGCAAATTCCTGACCTCTGACGGAGGCATGCCACCTAATCTGGTGTAAGGAGAGCCCCAAGCTACTCCACCCTTAGAACTTTTTGCTTTCTAATAATTTTATCTAATGATTGCATACCTCCGTCGGCATATTTATGATGTAATAGTTTTTTTTTTAGTAGTCAATAAATTAACTTCATTAATATCGCATCAAGAAGATGTGTAAAATCATATACATCATATTTATGATGTAATAGTAATGGTATACAAACTCGTGGAATTCCATTGTGAGAAAAGTTTTGTATGAACAAACAATTTTGCAACTTGAAACAGAAAAGATATTGAATAAATTGCAGCTTGACATCTCTCATTCTAACCTTGAAACTTCAGAATGAGGATAAAGTCATACTGAATGTTATATAGAGGTTTTTTTTCCCCATTTGACTTATGTTGGACCAATTTTATTTCAGATTTATCAAGACAATTTGGATGAGCCAGGGACCCCTCATGAAGGTAACAAACATTTGCTGGATATACATATATTATCAGTAAAGCTCTCATATTAACAAAATGGGCATTTGCAGAATAGTTTTACATGTCCCAAGTCGATTTTCAGGATGAAGTTGGATTACTATGGCTTCAAAAAGGTAGAATTGCACTTAAAAAACACATTGATCCAGATGTTATCATGTAATCAGAAGCTGTTCTTCCATTGATTCAATTACCAACAAAAGCAACAAACCAATGCCTAATTGCCAATTCTACCCATCTACAGAACAGACATTATTACTGTCAGAAACCAAAGGACTAGAGTGAAACGCAATCTTGCAGAGTATCTAACTTTCATGGTTCTGATATTTTTTTACTCAGACTCTTTCTTTTGGGCAGGAATAAATAATAAGAGCAACCAAAATGCGGAACTTCCTTCTGGTTTAAAATTAGTCCATGTCCTTCACGACCTGAATCCCCATGCTATTCGCCGTCCCGATAATGGACTTGCAAATCGACTCCAAGGACATGTACTGACAATAGGGATCAGATTGCTTCACCTCAGCAATTTCGTATACGTGCCTCAGGCTCAAGGTCGAGGCCACGGAATGTCCTGGCTTCCTACTCCCCCGCCCGATCCCCGCTGCCTTCTTCAGATACCAAGTCACCCTCGGGGACTTCACGGTGAACTCAAAAGTGTTGCTCTTGAAGGCGGTGATTGTGACTGACATGGAACTGTCGGGTTTGTACTTCTGCGTCCGGGCATTGATGTCCTTGCAGAATGCCATAAGCTTAAGGCGGTAGTGCCCGAGGGGCGCAACCAACAGGTGGGGCAGGACGAGCGCCACCTGCGGGGACAGTCAGTCGGATCGTGGCTGCAACCGGCCGACGGGCTAGAATCTCCTCGACGGTCGACATCCTCGAGCGAAAGGATGTGCAGTCTGCGAGATTATAAGAGTGGAGGAGCGGAGCAAACTGAGCAGCAGCGAAGACGAGGAAAGAACAATTTAGGGGGTTTTGCTGAGAGACGAAAATGGGCTACATGGGCCTATCTCTGGGCTTATTGGGCCCACTCTTCTAAGTTATGGTCCAATTAAGCCAGATGGGCCTATTTATGGGCCAATTGGTCTAACTGGGCTCGGTTGTGGGTAATTTGGGATAAATGGGCCTACTTCCCAATTGGGCCACGTGGGCTATTTCCGTGCCAAATAGACCTATTTATGGGCCCAATGGGATACTTGGGCCTATCTGAGAGATAATTGGGCTAACTGGAACCCGAAATTTTGGGAATGCGGACGGATGAATTCAAGGATGCCGACTAGCATACATAGCCGTCTACAATCGCTTAGGTATAGTTCTCGCGTTTCAAATACTTGACCCGTAAGCAAAGGTAATGTAACCCACACCCACAATTTACGGTGTAAGTCTCTGATCGGCAAGAGAGAATTGGGTGCCCGACTAAAGACTGAATTTCTCTTTTCGTCTCTTATGGGTGCAATGCAGAAAATGAAGATCCATATCTTCAGCCATGAACTGAATAATAAGCATTCGGCAATACTGTATAGAGATCTCACATATCATAAAACCTATTCATTTCGGGCCATAGCACATAGCCTGTAATTTTACCGGACAGATAGTATCCCAAGCCTTGGTAGCAAGCAGCAACTTCTCGAGGTCTCTGAGGAGGGTCAATATCTTCAAATGCATGTTATACAAGGTCGCCAAATCTCAGTACCAGAGAGATACATCACCCTCAGCATAGTCAGAATCTCACTAAAACTGCAAATGGTATGGACAATCAACTACAGCTCTGATCATTAGCATTATTATAGAAAGGAAAGTACCTAGTTGCAACATTGGCTTCGAGACGAGGATAATTTACAATCAGGCTACTCCAAGCAGATCTATGTCATTGGGTCGGCCTAAATAAACTTCATGTCACAGCCGATGCTATAATTTACAAATTTCTTGCATCCCTCAACCCAGAGAACTTTACCTGTAAATAGCGTGAACCCTAGTGTTCACGTGACTTAAAAAAGGGAAACCCGGGCTCAGCGGAACATGTCTTATGAGTTCACCTTTCTCCTAATTGAAGTTAGAAGCAATATCAATGTCAGTATCTGATGGATCAGCAAGCTCTGCTAGAGTTCCCTGCACAGAGTTGACACCTCCAAATGAGACCTTAATCCTCAATATCCTTTTCACCTGAAAGCCCCACCTCCTCCAGACAGAAGAGGTTACAAGAATGTCCACCTTCTTCAAACCAAAATAAGTCAAAGCAATAGAGCTAACAATTGTATTAATCTTTTTTTTTTTACCTCTTAGATTTTACAGTTAATAATAGCTTACTATGGTACAAGATCGTGAGGGAAATCAATGCAATTGATGAGAATCTTGCAATTATTCTGCCCCATTACCTGCTCATCATCATCCGCTGAAGAATTGATCATTTCCATAGCCAAACTGTTTGTCAAATCTTCTGCAGCTTCAGGGAATTCCTGAAGTAGAAAGAAGACTTAAGAGAAAAGAAGAAACAAAGCCAACTGAAAAGTGATGGATATGAACCACGAGGAATAAGATTCATCAGGAACTATTCAATGTAAATGATTATAAAACACTTAAACGACTCAAAAATGACAAGATTCAAACGAAGCAAGAGAAAGTGTTTGCATCACAATTTTCTCAATTAAGGAGCTACCAATAATAGCAAAGAAGAAAAGTATTTTATCCCACACCTCAGCACCAGGATTCCCAGAAGGATTAACAGATCTACTATTATCAACATTATGAGTCTCTCCGGATTTTCCCTGCACCATCATTCTGTCAGGAAAGAGAGCTCATGCAGGACATATGAAAGAAACTTCCAATTCAAATGAATATTACATCTTCATCCTGCTCGTTGTGGAAATATTTTCCCTCACTTATTGAAGGTTTGACGTCAATTGGTGTTCCCTGCATAGAGCAACTAATTCGTAAATCTTATAAAACCAATCATCAACGGTTCCAGGAGTATACCAAAAAAATTGAACTCAGCAACCGAAGTGCAGTATTTTCCCAATAAAAAGATCCAATATTCAATAGCAGAGAACCAGGAGCAAGAACAAATGCAAGAGATAAATTAAACAAAGGAATTTTATTATATTTCTTCATGCTTCGTACAGGCTCAACTTGATCTACAGGAAGATTCCTTCCTCCCTTACTGAGATCCCGTAATGTTCCCTGCATGCCAACATCAGATGAACTGCTTAGACATTTAAAAAAAAAAAAGCTACTTAAAAAATATGGATTCTAGGTCCAATTATCAATTCAGTAATAATACGAGAACCCAAATATCTTAATGGTGCATACAATATAGAAACAACACTGAAAAACAACATAAAAAATATTGCACTTAGCCTTGTGCTAATAATTGGTAAGGATGCAAAAGTCTGAGTAACTGCATTAAGTGCACCTCCTAATATTTTAATGCATGAGCTAAATGTATCATGAAAGAGATGGCTATTGACAGATGCCCTCTTAATTATCTACTGTTTGCTAGACGTGAATTTAAAGGTCATGGACAAGAGGTAAATAGGTGTGCAATCTGCATCACTTAAAATTTCCAAAAATTTCAAATAATACAAGATGGCAGGGTGAATCATGCAATACCTTATTTGCCCACATTAACCCACATGCATTGCATAACGTCCTTGGTCCAGCTGGCCCACGGCGCATTGCAGGAGTGGCATTTTCACAAACACCACAATGCTGACATCTTCGCAAGCTGAAACAGTCTCTTATCAGTAAAACAGAATTGGAACCAAAAAAAGGGAAATTCTCTACAAGAGGTTAGAAAGAGGAACAATTTTATCATTAGAAATTATATTTCAAGGACATATCTTGCTGGATCCTGATGTTGAGAGGCTAAAATGGGACAGGCAACTCACACAATTTCTGCAGAAAGATTACTGTCTTGAGGACAACTTTGTGCAGAATCCCAACTGGAAGACCCTTCCTTTAGTGATGCAAACTGTCCATTCTTCCGATGCATCCTGTTGGAATGGTACAGAGTGAGAAAGGGGAAGTAATTTGGTGTGCAGCCACTACTATCCTGAAACTAAAATATAGTTAAACATCTCCATTCTTAAGCATTAGCATTCAAAAAGAACATGACACTATTTATTGGTTAAATTAGCCAAATGTAATGTTACTAGGAATTTTCCCATTCATGCCCTCTCACAGTTCATCAAAAGATTGATAGCCAACATCCACTACTGTCTGGAGTATCTAACTTCACATGGGTTCTGCCTAAATAACTGATGATGAATAAATCACCAGGGTCAGAGCTGCCTTCCTTACCCAAGAAGTGGAAATCTTTCAACTGCATTCCTAGAAACTTGGTTTAACTAAAATATCTTGTAATAAACTAGGAATCCCCATGAGTTGACAGTTGTATGCAGTAACATTAATATTGAGTGCAGGAGATGCATCCACAGACAGTTGCTAGCAATCTGATCCCATTGGAAAAGTGAAAGCATAAGAGCAATCAAATTTTACAAAACCATTCTGTATTCATAAAAGATTCCTGATATATTAGCAGCAGTTAAATAGCTGTTACTACTCTCGTGTGAGCCTATTACTATCCCAAATGAAAGAGATAGCAAAGAGCAAATAATGCCCATGAATTCAGTTAGACAACACCTACCCCATAATCACCTTCCCTACCTAGAGTCGGATATATAAAGAATTGGTGCTTAAGTACACCTCCTATACCACCCATAGACAAACAAATGGAACCAAGTTACACTTCCAATGTGGATTTTTACAATCAAAAGGCATTGCAGCATTCAATGGGCCAGTCGCTTTTTCATGGAAAGATTTCTATTGATTATTAAAAGCACTATTGATTGCATAAGAAAAGACGAAATTCATCTCACCTCTGGGCAACCTCTTTTCGCACAGTATACCTAATCTTCTTGTCAAAGCACCTCTCCTTTCGTTTTTCCCGAAACCTAACCAGTGAGGCTATCCGTCTTGAGAGATTTGAGGGCTTAGGCATGTCAACTATGCCCTAGAGAATGTAAGAAATAAAGTTTAAGCATTGGTACAGGAAAAATATGGGGAAGTTTACGCGACAAAGTTTCACTAATTTCATTACCTTGTCAATTTGAGGATAAGGTACTTCTGCAGGCACTCTAGCTGGTACATCAGGACCTCCAAGAAGCAAGAGCACAGCTTGTACCTGTTATTAGCAATGATGTAAACCTATGGCATTAGATTTCACCAACATAGTTCAATTGTGCCAAATCCCAATCCAGGAACATATTGAATATCTGTTAGTAGAGAAATATCACAGTAGAGTTACACTGAGCCAGAAAATGCATGTAAAGTTCGATCAGACATCAAAATGTATAAGATCATTGTAGTCACAGCCACAAAACAATTCAGATATTTTCTACTTTTCAATCATCAAAATAGTGAAATTTAGCAACACCGCTGGTGGAAAGGAATCAGGATCCGGGTAGAACCCCAAATCACCTAATGACTCCGGGACAATATAGAATTTTGTAGCATGTTCAAACAAGTGTACATGTGTTCGCGATATGACTATAATTATAACACAAATGCACGAACATGGAAAAGAGAAAGGCAAAAGTCAAATATCTGAGCCGAAAATAGAAGTACAGGCGAGGCCCAATAGTCAAAGGAAACTGTATTATTAATATACAGCGCAAAGTCAATAACAAGCGCAGAACCATCATAGATTCCCCATAATTTGCATATGAAGAACTACCAACTAATCATTCTCGAAGGCAATACTCTCATTACGGAAAATACTAAATCGATTCATTCAGCTCCAAGAATGCCAAATTCATTTAAAAAGGAAGAAGAAGAAGAAGAAGAAGAAGAAGAAGAAGAAGAGCCCGTTATCAATTATTTCAAATATACTAACCTTCTCCGGCGTAACAGCTGGGAAAACATAGACTTCGCCTTCAAAAGAGAGCGTTAGCTCACTCCTCCTCGGAGCTACCACAGCACATGCGCTCCCTCCTCCCGTATTGCCGCGATTGCTGACCAGGTTCACGGGAGCACCGCTCGTCTCCTCCAGTTCTTCCATCTCATCATCGCCGCCTCCGGCGACGAACTCGGCGTCCTCGTCGCCAATCACCGCCGCCTCTCGCGCGTGCTCCTCAATCGCACGCGTCTGCAGGGGCTGCGGATTCATAGGAGCGGAGAAGGAACGAAACCCCAAGAGCTGAACCTAGTAGAAGGAGAGCAATCCGGAGCTCCGACCGGAAAACGGGAACTGTTCCATTGGAAGGACGGTCAGCAACATAAAGCCCTAAACCTGATTTTTTTCCCCCCGCCTCCTTTTCTCCTGTTTCCGATTTTCCTTTTCCTACAAGGTCATTACTATTAGTTCAGGAAAACGAGAAAAATGAAAGAGGAATTTTCGAAATGAGAAGAAAATGGAAATTGAGGGACTCCAGAAATAGCACATTTTTTTGCAGAGATGCCCCCGGCGTCTCCTCCAACGAGCCACTAAAAGGTAATTTCCAAAAAATGTTTTCCCGACTCCATAAACCTCAGGTAAAGACGAGGAAAGTCGGGGTGGGGCCAGGATCCGGTGTTTCGAGACTACGGATACTCCTTCTTGTGCCCGAGGAGCCTGCGTGCATTCACATCCACGACCTCGACCGTATCGAAACAATCGGCTAACTCATGTTCGAGTCAACTATTATCACAAAGCTATATGAGGTAGCACTGCATAAATAAAATGATCGGTCCTTATATGATCACACTGCATTAGTATGAATTTCTTTGAATAAAATTAGTTGAAATAATTTAGCATCAGTCTGTTTAAATAAGATTTTAAAATGTCGAGTCTTTTGAATGCACAAAATACATATTCAGAAAAGCCTCAATTAATCTCATCGAAATCTATGCTACTCGAGTGTGGATTGATGTAGGGATGGCAAATTATATTGGCCCGACATAATAGTACAATAATCTTCATTGATCATGACTTGTCTGTAACTACATGTGAACTCATAAATAGAGATTTTTCTATCCTTCAATAGTATATGATAGTCTATTATGATTTTTTTTATTATTATTTTCCTAATCGAACTATCGTATCGGCCCGATACAGGGATCATCGAACCCAGTACATCCAATAAAAATTACCTAGCCGTGCCAGTATGACACGATAAGCCCTGGCCCAAGCATAGTGTTATCGTGTAGGGTCCATGCCGGGCCAGATTTTATCTGATCTAAATTGACGTTGTAATTTACTAAAAATTTTAGATATACGGTAAAGTTTATAAAAAAATATGCGCCCTTTAACAGATACGGAAAAACAAGAATGAGCTTATTAGGATCGGCCAAAAAGGATTTCTTTCTCAGTGCGATCACGAGATGGCGTCCGTCAATTCATGGAAACTCGATGATTAAACCATTGATTTGTGTTTCAAAGATCACATGGATATATAGAGAGGGAGAGGTCTCTAAAAATAATAAGAGTCGCATGGTATTCAGACCTCTCACGAGGCTGTCGGAGACGGACCGTAAGACTTCGTGCAGTCATCGGCGCACGAAGTAGCGTTAGCGCACCAACGCCCGCCCGGATCCGGTCGGGAGCAAGTAGTCGACACGAGACAACCGATTCGGCAGTTGGCGAGAGCCGATGACGAGTTCCCCGTCGTCGGATTCCGACGGCATACCCTCATGCACGTCAGCATGCACTGCTCTGGATTTGGATTGGCGGAGCATGCGATTGCACAGTACAGCTTGCACCAGTCTATGCCGTCGCCGGCCTTATGCCGCCCGCACACGAGTGCGCACAGCATCAGCACCGTCGTCACCCTCACAGCGGTCGAGCTCCAGCTCGGAATCCTCAGCTCCATATTATGAACTGCTGCAGATCAGAGACATCTCCTTTTTATTTAATTTATGCGGTCAGACAAAAATATAATAAATACTATGAGTTCAATAATAAGTTTAAAATATAGTTTTTAAAATCGGACCGAGTCGGGAACCGGTGTAGACATGAATTTATGGATCGGACCGGAAGTTCAATGAGTTGAACCGTATATTTAATAATATAATATTACTAATAAATTTACATAATATCATAATTTGAATATGATTTATATAAAAAAAATCATTAATATAACCATTATATTAAATAAAAATTTAATATAAAATATAAATATAAGTCTTATAAAATAAAATATATACATTATAATAGATTTTTATTTTTTAAAATTTTAAATCGCCCGATTTTTTCACGGGTTCAATTAGGTTTACCGGATGAATTGGGAACCAGCTGGTTCAATCGGAGTTTTTCTCTTTAAATGTGCAGTTGGATCTTTTGTATGAATCGGACAGAGTAAGTGGCAAGTTCCCGGTCAATCCGATCGAACTAACCTGCCCGGTCTGATTTTTAAAACTATGGTCTAAAGTCTCTCATTTTAAATAAAATTTTATGTATAAATTCAACAAATAAATTAAATAAAATCTCTGAGAATCAGAGTTATTTGACTTGATGTTGAAAATGGACAAAGGGACGAAGAAGGCTGTAATTAAAGTCCCTCATTTGAAACGTGGGTCCATTAATAGACGTGGCCTACGTGCCCTTCTTCCATTGGCTGCATGGACTATTTACTTTGTCTGTTTGGAAAAAAATGAATATATATATATGTACATATATGTATGCATTTATATAATCAAGTCAAAGATTTGATAAATGAGAGCAAATAGGAAAAAAGGGTAAATTTTATTATTTTAATTACTAGGCATATATTTCATTTATAAAATAAAATATGTGATCAGTACAAATATTCCCTAAGAATGATTTATGACAAGTTGCTACATTAGAGGCGAATGACCTTCAAATTAGTATTGACTTACATTATCTCCTGAGACAGCACGACTCATATGCCCGATATCAAATCCATGATCTCCTTGATCCAAATCGAGGGTTACGGAGAAAAATTCACGACGGATTTATCCGAGTTATGAGCTGAAATCACGAGCTCAAGTGCAAAACACAAATGGATGGGGGATGTTCACCATACTGCCATGAATATCAATGAGTTTCTACTTCATGAGTTCTGTTCTGTGAGCTGGTGGTGCAACCGACACCATCAGACTAGTGGCATCCGCAGACATCCCGGGGGTCGTGCAAAAAAACGATTCAGCTGAACAGATGAATCCAATTACAACAGCAGAGAGAGTCGTAGATAAGTCTAACAGAACAGTTAGGGCTGCCATCTGACTATAGTTTATCAGCAGAATATCTCTACACGTGAAGACATACATGAGGACGAAAACTTATATGTGGCGAACAATGAGAGGGGACGGTGGAGATCGGACCTTCCTGCATTCCTTGAGGGGAGTATTCAGAGCTGTACATTTTTAACTTAAAAGGAGGCAGATAAAATTTTCCTCAATAGTCTT
Source organism: Sonneratia alba (assembly GCA_900174645.1). Classification (NCBI taxonomy): domain Eukaryota; kingdom Viridiplantae; phylum Streptophyta; class Magnoliopsida; order Myrtales; family Lythraceae; genus Sonneratia; species Sonneratia alba. The sequence goes on along the minus strand of FWPY01000002.1, from coordinate 5,196,339 downwards.
CTCATCAGTCTTCTTCAATCACTCAGTTCTCAGCTATTAGACTCTGGTCACCATTCGAGAATGGAACCACACTGCCATGCGGGTGTTTGCCAGTCCCACAGACCGACCCATTCGTCTCGTTTGCACCCTGTAAAGGAATTTGCCACATGTAGTTCATGTTAACTGATGCGGTTTGGATGTGTGAAGATTATGTCGACAAGTTTGTTCTACCAAATTAAATGCAGGTTCCCTCCTCCCAACAGAAGGCCTCTTTATCAAGATGAGTTGCATAAAGAGTGAACAGAGTTCTTTCTCCACTGAGAGGTAGCACACGTATAATTTGACCAAATTGAAGGGAGTTCCAACGTAATCCACAATTCAAGAGATATCGCATGAAACAGGAGAGTATACTGAATATAACCATCGTACCTGCTCAGGTGCAGTCAGAGCAGACTCTGAGTTTCTCTTTGAAAGATCCCTCAAAGTTCCCTGCAACATTACACCAACACCTTGCTTTATTATTCATACATCAATTGCTAGTCAATGGAGACCAACCAACAGCAGAAAGATCAGTTAGATTACATACATAATGAATGTTCATTATCTTTTGGATAGAATGTGGAACATCTAAACAATTGTTCTCAAAAGCACACCATTAATATCCCCAAAATAACTTCAAACAGGAATGAAATAACTCATCACAAGCGCACCCATCAATCTTAGCATGCTATCTCTTGAGACATCTAGACTCAGCACTCATTCTAACAAATTAACAAGTTTAGCTTTCAACATACTTTATATAAGAAACTAGCTCGCTGAGGGATGAAAAGCATCCCTGGAAACCTTAACAGCTTTCTAAATGTGATGTATCAGATACTTCGCCCAAAAACAAAGGAGAGAGAGGTATCAAGTATGATATCAAAGGTGTCAAAACCATCAAATACAGATGACAGTTTATCAAGTAACCAGGACAAGAATGAGAAAATTGCCATTATCAATATTTGTAGCAGATAAAGGAAGTTTCATCCACGACCAACAAAGACAAGTAGTAACGACGCATTCAAGAAGTCAATACAAATAAGAGGATGACACACTTACCCTGTTTGCCCAGAACAGTCCACAAGCATTACAAAGAGACCGTGGACCTGATGGCCCACGCCGCATCATTGGTGTACATTTTGAACTAGTGCCACAATGAGTACAACTGCATGTGGAAAGAGATGCAGAGAGGAAATTAAGCAGAGAACTACTCAAATAATGCAGCAAATGTAGAGAAAAAAGCCTCAGCTGACCAAGTTTCTTGTGGATTATCATCTTGCCCTGAATCATTCCCAGAGCCCCAGCCGACAGCTCCATCCAGCTTCTTTGATGATGTAAACTGACCCTTGTTGCGCTGCATCCTGACAAGCAAACCAACACAACTTAGCAATTGAATGAAATAACCAATTAGCTCAGAAAACTAGCAAGACAATCAAAGACCAACAATCCATTTTGTGTGCCAGCAATATAATGAACAATGCCAGGTGGAAGGTGTATAAGATGCAATATCACAAAATTATTAGAAGTGTCTTATCAAGAGTATAGCTAAATAGAAGTTCTAGAATCTGCAGATGCCTTTCCTAAGTTTGTGCTGACAAAAACCAAAAGATTTGCTAAGAAAACCCAAAAAAAAAGGCTTGTATTTGCCTTAGTCACATGCTTAAGACGTGTCTTCACTCCTAACAGATCCAAAATGAATTTGACTCCACTCCAGTTCAATCGTCCATAATTGATAGAGCTCTCAGCCTTTGAGGTCTGCACTTCTCCTCTTGATACCACCCATATTAGAGATTCTTTTCAAGGAACATGTTAATCTTAAATTCACTCTATAAAGACTGCATATCAATTTTCTTTATTTGATAAAATAAATAAAGCAACAAGTGAAAATAGAGATCCTTGTCATCAATAGAGAATTCTTTCTGAAATTTTATGCCAGATACTTTTCAAATATATTGAACCCCTTTGGACGACATATCACTAGTTTAACCAGATATACATCAGTCATCTTGATCATCTCCTGATGACATCATCATAACATCCCAGTAATGAAAGCTATTTGTAACTGATACCCATATAACTTATCACTAGTAATCAATAACTATTATTTTCATTCTTATCAAAATTTACCTTCACCAACATGATATTCCCATATCTGTCAATTTTGAGATAATGTTTCCCAACAGAAACATTTGTTCCTGTCACAGTTGGAACAAACCTAACCTATGCTGTGAAATGCAGAGCATTATGATCTAATATATAGAGGGATGTACCGATTTTCATAGGAGGATCATATGAAACTTAAGTTAGCAAGACCAATAAAAGTGTGCATAATCAAACCAACCTCATAGCAACTTCTTGACGGACACTGTATCTAACTTTCTTATCGAAGCATCTTTCTTTTCTCTTTTGGCGGAATCTATTCAATGAAGCTGCTCTTTGTGGCTGACTGCAACGTGTTGGGAAGTCCACTGCACCCTATGGGTAAACCAAATATAGCTATATTCATGAATGCTAGACAAAATCATCTCCCATCTATGTATCCAATATCAACAACAAACGTGTAAAATGAGAATCAGTTATACCCTATTATTATCTTGAGCTGTTTCCACTCCCTGTGCACCTGAAGACAGCTCACATCCTCCCAGCAGTAACAATACTGCATGAACCTGCAAATGCATAACATAAGATCACATTACAATCAATCCCAAAAACCATTTCATTTACAATGAAACAAAGCAAGTGGATGTTTTCAGTTAAGCTAATATGTGTCAATACAACATAGGACAATCTTAAGCCAAGATATGGCATACATTATGTTTTATCTGCGCCAAGAATAGAAAACCAACCTACTCGCTTAATTCTTATCTCATTCTGAAGAATCCTAGCAACAAACCAGGAGACAGGGAAAACGCTATCCCTTTTAGGCCACAATAAGAATATTCTCGTCAGAAATTGGCAAAAGTCGACACTATATCTCACGCCAAGTTCAATTTCACAGTGAACGGAGAAAACAAGTTCTATCTAATTGATAGCGAGAACAAATTACACGCCTAAGTGCTAGAAGGGAGCCTCACGGAAAATTCCTAGACCAACAAAGTCCGAACATTTCAAAGAAAGCGTGACTTGCATAAAACTCAAAAAGATCAGCTCTATAGGTAATGAATCGATAAAGATAGAGATGCACAAATCACTAACACGAGTAGACAAATGGCAGTACCTTTTTCGGAGTGACCGCATCGAAAACATAAACCTGCCCACGGAATGAGAGCGTGAGCTGACTGGAGTCCTCGCCGTCAGGGATAGCAAACTCGGAGCCCGAGCCAGTGGCGTAGACTGCGTCTGGAGGGATGCTCTCAATCACGCCGCCCATGCCGGCAGCTGCAGCGCCCTCATCGAGCGCGTGAGCCTCATAGCCCATGTGGGCATGCTCGACGGAATCCCCCGTTGCGCCGGCGGCAGAAGACGAGCCGTCTCCGTCATCTTCGTCGGCGGCACCGCGGCGGATGATCTGCTGCTTGGGCAGGTTCATGTGCTGCACCGAACCGTACATTGAGAAGAAACGAATTTGGGCAAGGATGGAGTATGAAGCATGACAGTGACAGAGAAAGATCAGAGGAAATTTAGAGGGCCAGTAGAAACCCTAGGCCGATTGATTGAAAGAGGAAGTAATGAAGAGAAGAAAAGGTGTTATTCGGGATTTGTTTACTGTGGACGGAGAGTGGCTTAGGCCACTGTAGAGAGAGAGAGAGAGAGAGAGAGGGATTGCAGAGAGAGAAGGTGAGGGGTGAGAGGACAAGAAGTAAGCCCAAACGACGCCGCATTCCACGAACTCTGCCTAGCCCCTGGAGTTGATAAAACGGGCCCGGAACCGTTTGGCCCGGTTACGGTTCGGCCCGTTAAGCTAACAGACCGATTCGGTTACAGATAACAGTTCAGACATATATAATCCGGCACAGAACTGTTCATAAATGGGCTGATTCATGGTTTGGGTTGGTTTAACTTAAGATCCGTTCATTTTTATTTATTTATTTTTAAAATTATTTTAAATAAATATTTTAAAATTTTAAATTTAAATCAACAAAATTTAATTGTTGATATGCAAGATTTTGGCGGTCCGAACGATTTTGTAATTGTTCTAGGCCAATTCCTAAACGGTTCCGGTTCAACTAGCCTATTTCTTGTACTTGGCCCATAACTGTCTCTCAATCTAATAAGAGCAATTAACGGGACTAGTTTAAGAGCGGTCCGTGCTTGTTATGAGTTTTGATAGGCAAGTTAAGGACCAAACCGGTCTGTTTAACATTTCTACTAGCCACTATCTATTTCAAAACAAAATGAGACAACTAATTAATTTAAATAAAATAAGTTTGATGCAATGATATGCTCATTTCTTGTTCAGTCTATTATCTTCTGACATTGCCACAACATAATGAATGTGAAAGGATTCTTGCTTTCAACAGCTAGAATGTAGACACAGAACTACATCGGTTACCTTTGAAGAAATGAAATTTCCAGGCAACTGATCCTCCCTTAGACCCGAAAATCGATTCAGAAGATGCAGATGCACCATACCCTCGATCGTGTAACGTAGGAGCTGAGGGTCGAGTTCCTTACTAAGGTGCATAGAGTGTTCTTTTGCAGCTACTCACACCCAACTGAATCAAATCCATGGTTCGACCAGAAAGTTGTCCGACTCATCAGCAGTGTTAGCACTGCTGACCGTGAAACATCATCAATTGCTTCATTCAACCCTGTGAATTATGTGAAAGTAGGATAAATCAGGTTCGGGCATTCAAGAGTTCATAAAACATTTGAATCTCTTCCATGAAAAGAAAGTGGTTGGTATTGTTGCAATGGCTGATCCATAGAACCAAAAACAGTGCCTCAAGGGGTACTGGAAAAGATTTGAAGGATGAAAGAGTAACTTGGCAAGTCGAAAGCTTGCATCTGCACATATTTAGATATGTACGCATGACGAATCACATGTTAGATCAAAAGAGATAAGGTTCAGAAACAGTCTCCAAGGAACATCACCACCCGAATCTGCAGGACAAGAAGGCCATTGCTCTTTGTTTACTACAATAGCACACAGCTCTCTACACTTCCTCAAAGGACCATATGCCAAAAACTACATGCATCTCATTGCATCTACTTGGGTACGTATGAACACCTATAGGGACGAACCTATCTGCCCGGGACTGCGCTAAAAATTGCAACTTTACAGGGCTGAGCATGTAATAATAGACTAATGACACCTATATGTGTAATTTAGATAGAAAGGTTGGCACAAAAATAAATTTAAAAATCCAAAAGAATAGAGAAATGAAAATCCCGATTAAGCCCCCTCGATACTGGGACTTCTTGAGTTGGAGGAACCATCATAAATGGGCGCACAGATCTCGTATGAATCAGAGCACCAGTTATCAGGGACGCACAAGAAGTTGGTGGACATGAACTTGCGGAATCTTTTCTTGTACTCCCTTGGGGAGATTACTGTAGGCGAGAGATTCTTTGGGACGTATAGGGAGGTCTTGACCCAAGTCTCAAGCTGCTTGTCCCATGTGTATTGACGGAGGTAGTCAATGATCCCACAAACCAGCTCTCGCTTCTCGGTGTCTACCCCCACCAGCAGTGAGTAGTCCATCACGTTGATTAACTAGGAAAAGATGGGAATAATGTAAATGAATGGCCAGATAAGCCCAAAGACAGAGAGAGATCTCTAGAAAACTTCGGATTTACCCTAATGTTAGTTCAGTTACTGAACATTTTTCAGTCTACTTTCTCAAAAAATAAACTATCTTCATGTGAATGAATAGCCCAAAATAAACAGTACCAAGCAAATGTCCATGAATATTTTCGAAAGCTAGTTTACTAGACCTGTTTCCTTCAAAGAGAAGGAGACATTAACACTAATGAAAATGTTTTAACATAAATATTTTTCCAAGAAAAGTTTCATGTGGCTATTTTCCTAGTACTAGCATGAATAAGAGATGTGGAAAACTTCAACATAGAACACAAAGATGATGTGATTAGGATTTTTTTTTAACTCACATTGAGGAAGCTAGTGTCATTCCAGATGGCCCGTTGCAAGAAACGCTTCGCTTTGTTGCTGATGTAGAGTGGTGAGGAGTTCATATCATTCACAAAATTCTGATCCAGCAGAACATCTCCAGTCCCATCAGTGGTCAAAGTATACCGAGCGTGCAGAGCACCTTTCAAATCATACTGCCGAGTAATGTTCCTACCATAATTAAGGTTCTCCATCACCATCAAATCATGCCGAACTTCTTTCCCACTTTTTGGCTGCCTTATAGTCACCTGCAGAATGATGATAATAGGAATTCTAAAATCAATGTCACATGAAATTATTCAATAAAAATATTCAGGGAAAAGATTATTTGCTTGTGTTTCACTACAAAATCCCGTCATTTACATTTGGACAGTAAAGGACTTTCCTCACATTTGGCTCATGTCAATTTGTAGGGAACTTTTGTCATTTGAAAGTGACTAGTCTTCTTAAGCCAAAAAAGAAAAAGGTTATTAATCTCAGCAGCACTATGTTCAACCCATTAGGCAGAATGCAAGGACTAGTTTTTCAGAGGTTGAGGACAGCCTTCCTAGAGTTCAGAAAAATCATGTTATATGTAACCATCTATAGACAGGTAATCTGATCAAACCTGAAAGATCCCAAAAACTTTGGCAAGACAAGTCTGGTTCCCATTATGAAAGCACTGCATCAAGTGATTGAAATAATGTGGAGCAAACTTCTCAAACGACTCGAACTCAGTCTTCTTGATCTCCTTTATGATGAACCGGTCATCTAAGGTCTTTGCAAAAACTGACTTGCTCTTCCCACCCTTGGCGTCCCAATTTCTGCATCGAGCCAACGAGGCAATAAAGTCTACCTCTGATGGGCAACATTGGCTCCTTAGTTCCTGGAACTGGTCTGCATACAGACAGACCACTGAATACTTTCCTTTTGTCATAGACCTCGTGACTCCAAGAGAGACATCCACCTTGTATCTCTCAGAAGCAAGCAGAGAATCCAACAGAGCCAATCCATCAAAGCTTGAAAACTGGGACCCCTCCAGAGGTGAAGGGCTGCCAAGTTCCGAGTTGAAAGAAACATAAGAAGATGATTGGGTTGGAGTCACAGAAGGGATATGAATAAGATTTTGCATTCCATCAGCAGCAATCTCAGGTTCTGGCGGCCGGTCCTTCAGTAGGGCTAGGGCACAGGCAATAATGCTGGAGATCTCACCCTCATAGTCTGACACTGTGTAGGTATGTTTGTTACCATTCTCAAAGGAAACGTGGATCCTTGACCCTTCCTCAAAGATCAGCTGCCGAGTTCTTGGCAGGTATTCCAAGGTTTTGCCACTGAGGGGTTCAATTCTCGGGAAGTAACCTCCCTGAATATCGCTGAGGTAGATTGGACGAATTTTAGAGAAGGGTCTCCAGAACCATCCGTTTGAGCCCTTCAAGGTGGATAAAGATGAACTCTGGGAAGAGAGTCTCTTCAATTGATCCAAATTTACTGAGGATGAAGGAACAACCTCTTCATTTTCAATATTATCAGCCACAGTTGATGTAGTGGAAGAATCATCTTTTTCTTCGCTGACTTGATCCTCAATAGGAACTTCATTCGCAGAAATTACCCCATCTTCTTGGACATGACCTTCTACAGGGATCTCTCTGACTGGGAAGTCGATCAAACTGTGATCCCCTTCATTTTCTTGGCCCAAGTCAGATTGTTCTGAAGTTCTCATAGAGAAGGACGTTGAGATTAAATTGGAGCAGAGAAGAGAATGAAGACGATGATCCCAAATGGTTGATTCCAGTAGAAGCTCCCATCGTAACCGATTCAAGTTAAGAAGCTCATGAACCACCTTTCCCTGATTCCTGCTCCTCATGGTATTTTGGATTGATAACTGCTAATTGTTTTTAATCACATTAGAACAATAAAATCATCTGTTTGGGACATGACAATAAAGGCAAATGATTGACAATTATCACTGGAAGAATGAAAACCTAGGATGGAGCAAAGAAACTATACCTCAAACTCATAGAATTCCTGCTTCAACATCTCTAAGACGTCAAAAAACTCCATGCCTGCACATGTAATTGAGCCTCCAGAATTCAATCTTATCTTTTCAAGTGATTCCCCAACTTCTGAGAAAAGTGACATTCCCTTCGCATATACCTAAATGACAAGAGGAAAGTATTACTCTCCGTTGAAGCAAAATACATGGAGAACGTAAAATACATTATTAACAGATGACCCATAATAAAAACAGCAGGATTGACATCAAGGGACAACATTCTCAATTTCTTTGTTGAGCCACTCTGATCTTAGTGGATTGTTGAAATCCAGCATCTGAAGAGGCATTGAGACTCTGTAAGTTGTCACAGGGGAGTATCTCAACATAGCAGCCATGGGCCCTAATCTGCAGATTGAACAAAGGAGCTCATGAATTTCTTCTTTTTTCATCAGTATGAGAAAAACAGAAAGTTAAAAGGCTTTAAAACTGGGAAGAGCTCTGATCAACCAAAAAAGACCCTGTGACATGTAATTGTTCTCTAAATGAGATAGGTGTGATAAACTGTGACCAAACTCTGCATACCCAAAGAAGATCAGAAAGTCTGATTGAAAGGAATGTCCACAGCTCGATAATCTCGGTGACAATGAATGATGGGATAAGCTGAGTTCCAGAAACTTCCCAAATGACAGGCCATGCGCAGCAGTTGAGACCAGCACTCTCTTCATTGTCTTCAAAATTTTATTCCCAGGTCTACATTGTCCGCAACGACCCCACATCCAAATCTTCCCTTCTCCTTCACCGGCCAGATGCTTCCCACTGGTAAGCCGCCTCACTCGTATACTGAGCTGCTTATTGTGATGTGCATAGTAGTAAAAGTGGGCCTCAGGTGATTCTCCGCATGTCCGGCACTGGCATTTCTGCAAAAGATATCAATAGTTAGTTTGTTTATCATAAGATTAAATTTCATTACATCAGTGAAGAGGAACAAGCACTCTTATAACCAGACCTGATTAAGTATATTGTCCTTAAGAAACTTCCCAAGCGGAAAATCAAAGTCCCGGTAAAATCTGATACGAGAGAAATGGCTCTGCTCACACACAGTCCCTTTCAAGGCATTCCTCCGTGACATCAGAACCAAAATACTCTGGCAGTCCAGTTCCAACACTGGATTGACCTTGTCCATGTTTCTGGAGTGGTGATCTTCAGGGCCAACATTGTCAAGGGCTTCAGAGGAGGCTACAGCCTCCAACTTTGACTGATTATTGCCATTGATAATTTCAATCTCGGACATAACTTCTTCATCTGAGTTTGCAGCATCTATTATGGGCCCAATGGCTACATCACGATAAATTGCATAGTAGGCAGACAGGGAAGCATATGTAGAGGCAAGAGGGAAACTATTCCCAATGAATTTCTTCACCAAAGCAGAGAGGCTTGAGAATCCAGAGAACACAATGGGATTATAGGGCTCATAAGATGAGGGGGGATCTGAGTTTGGGTAATGGGAGACCTCATCATGCAAACCATTGGATATGGGAATATCTACAGCAGAAACCTCCTCAGACCTATTAAGAGTGGTTATGCCGCTTGATTTTACATTTGGTGATCGGAGACTGTTTGGAGAAGAATTAGCTGTCCCATGAAAGGAGTGGGTAGAAAACATTGACCCCTGATCGACAAGGAATGAGGTCTCAACAATCAGATGGTAAGCCATTAGAACCAAGCAATGCAGAATGGACTTGATCTTCTTCAGCTCATCGCTGGGACTTCCTTTCAACAGAATCTGCAACAAAGATGAAACTTTCAGCTTACCATCTCGAGGGACTCCATGTGTCTTTCCCTCAGGGGGGGAAAAAGCTACATATTTAATAGTTTCAACATATATCAGTGATGCAACCTCAGCCTTGAAAACCCATTTATGGCCCTACTACCATGGAAGTCAGGGTGGAAAAAAAATATTGAAAACGTATTTGGAGATCGAAAGTGTTAAATCTATCACTTCCCATCCCTCTACTACGGGTAGAAATTCTCATCATCCCCATAGTTAGGAAGCAGTTCGGTGATTTCCAAAAAATATATACATATATATATTTTTTCAAACTCACTGTGCAACCCAAACGTGTGGGACAGCCTTCAAGAAACATCAAAGTCTTGCTTGGTTTCTTTCCCCCTTCACTGGGACCTGCAAGTTCTTCTATGAACTTCTCAATATGAAAGGAGTGACACTGCTTTAGCTTCTGAATGGTGAAGGTTTCAGTTGACATAATTGATGAACCAGTACACAGAGCAATTCTCTCTAATCGGTGGAGCTTCATATCAGCGACCAAGGTCATCCCTCTCGCAAGAATAGCCTCCTGTACATCCCGAGATACAGTTTTCTCAACCAATATTACATTTGGATGGCACACCTCTATCATCTCAATCACAGACTTCAGACGATCATCCTCCTGTAGAAATAAAGTGTTGATAAATGATGACAACAATGCTTTTATTTATTTTGTCCAAACTTTTCATATAATCTTTGATGTGGTGTTACCTGTTTCATTGTTTCAAATGATGAGAGCCCATTGGAAGCTTGTCCGAGCATACCACGCATTAAGAGTAGCTTCGGGTTCTTGTATTTAGTGGGCATGTGCTTGTGAGCTGCATTCTTCTTAAAAACCAGCCCTCTGATAACTTGGCTGCAGAACACATGCCATCATGAGAAAGCAAAAGCAAAGGGAAAGCAAAAAACAAGGAGAGGAATCTGATGACTCCCACATCAGATTGACTTTATGCACGTCCATTTGAGTGAAAATCAAAACTTTCATGCCCCTCTAGATAAGAATATCCTACCTTGCTTTTAGCATCAAACATTTGAGCTTCTAAAAATGAAAAATAAAAACACTGATAAACTAAACTTAAGAAATTATTTCATAGAAAAAAACAGTTATCAACTTTCTGTTTTCCATTTACAAGAATATCGTAAACAAGGCAATAGATTGTTAAGATCCATTGGATAGTAGAAAGTCTTCCATAAGATATCTTAGGTTCTAGCAGATCGGGAAGAACTTTACATATCTATATTTTTCTCTCCTTGAGGAAACAAGGACATTATAAGAATCTTGTCATTATCAATGCAGCAAATTTTTTTGTTTGTTATCTCCTCGGAAATTTTTTTTCTCCAATTTATCAAAACCAACAATATCAAGTCTGAGAGCCATAAAATGTTGAAGAGACATCACTACCTTTGGCTCCTTGTACCACATGCAATACACTTGACCTTTATGTGCTCATCCAAAACCATTCCTTTCCCATCAACAACATCTGGCCTTAGAAAAGATGCAGCCTCCCATGAAAGCAAAGTTATGATATCAACCCAATTCTCCTCATCTTCCCCTGAAGAGATAATACCAATAGATCTAAGAAGTTGTGCCACCAGAGGCCTGAACTTCCCATTAACAGCATCCTCCAGTGCCCTCTGCTTCTCCTCCTTCAAACGGTAGCTCCCACTTCCATCACCGGTTGATGTGCTCAGATAGTTTGGATTGCCCCAATTCAAGCCTTCTTTACACCCTTCATCATCATCATCATCATTGTAAGTCAGACTGCCCTGCACATCATCTTCAGGATCTTCTTGCTCAGGTGGCTCCCACATGACATTGTCAATTTCATTGCTTAAATAATGAGATTTGTCTGCTACTTCCTCATCAACTGCACCATTTTTCTCTGAATATGGACGAGTTGCTGCTGCAGTATGATTGGAATCCTTATCCACACCATACATGGAACTACTATCCAATTGCCCATTCATACTAGCGTAATTGGTGCCCTCATGGAGACCAGACACCGACGTCTCTTCTTGGTTGTTTCTGAAAAGACAAGTTTACCAAATTATTATAAGTATACATATGCAATCCTTGTCAAAATATTTTTTACAAAGCAAACCAACTCAGAATGGAAGGAAGCATTACCCACAATATGAGTTCACATCCACTGAAAATTCACCTGAAACATCGAACAATTGGATCAGTAATCAATTTATTCACATACTTGTCAATTATGTGTTTTGCAGAAACTATAATAGATTTTTGCTTTCTTTCCACTGAAATGTTAGCTGTCGGTGTGATTATTTTATGCTCATACAGGAGTGGGAATCATGATGTAAAGCTGACTTTGAATAATAAATAGTCATTCAGCAAGAAAACGATTACAGCAATCAGCATCATAATGACAATTTCGATCTTCCTCATCTTTGCTACCGTTGCTCTTCATTCTTCTCTATCTCTAGGAGCCACTTGCAGAAATGTATATATAACAACTAAAAACATAGGAGGAAATTTTGGGAACTTACTGCTACTTGAGAAAGAGCTGTCACTGCTCAACAATGAAATTGTTGGCCTAATCATTGGAGTCATGTATGGACTTGGTCGTGTCTCTCCACAAACTTTACAAGAGAAGAGGTTGGCCCCACTGTCTGAATTCAAGAAAGTCTTATCTCCTGTAACTTTCTCGCCATTATCCAACTTCACAAGTCCCGAACCAGAAGAATGACACACAGAGCACATTTGATCACTTAATTCTTCCTTTAAATGATTTACACCTGAGCACCTGCTAGATCAAGCAATGACAGCAAGTGATTAGGAAAGCAATCAATCGTTTGAAAGAATAAATTTAAGGAATCACTGAGCAAGGAATGGTCAGGTTTCAAGAATGAATTCAAAATTTTTTATCTATAGGATTTCTAGGAAGATATCTCAGAATATCCAACTTCATTAACTCTAATCTGAATTCAATGAATTGAAAAGCTTACCGTAAGTGTGGCTATACAGGAACCAAAGTAACATTCTAAAATGTTAAAGAAAAGAAACCACATGTGGTCATAGGTATAAAAATTTCTGAATCGAATTGCAAGAGATGATAAAATTTTCACTGTCAAAAGGGGATCCAGCCCTCAAAGCACATTTATAGACCCATTTCCAGCAAGAACATATACAGCATTAAAGAAAAGGATGGAACAAATTGAAGAGTGATGCCCTATTATTTCGTTGATCGAAGGAACTACGAAGTTAGAAACAAAATAGTTCTTACGCATTTCCTATAAATTCCCATTGGCCAAAAATTGTTTTTCGTGAAGGACAGAGACAGAAAACCAAATTCATTTATATTATCTAGAATTCTCTTCTGACACCAAGATGAAATTTGATAACCAAGCGAAAAGACAATTACGAATGATCAAAATGGGGGCATTCACAACAAAGATAGGTCAACAAAACCCAAGCATCACTGAAACTCTTATCCAAGAGCATCATCAAAACTGACCTAAGATGTTCAAGTTTCACAGCAAAGTATCAGATCACACGAGATCAGAACAACAGAGGCAGAAAACCGTAGTTCAGTCTGAAAACAACGAATTTTGCTTGGCTTGATCTATACTCAAATCTATCAGTTGATTACACCCCAAAAAAAAAATACTGCATCCATAAGAGAACTGCGAATCTTAATCCTGGAAAGAAAAACAAGGAAGAAGAAAAAAAACTCCCGTTCAGTCAGATCGCAAAAATCTTGCGTCTTCTTGATATAAATCACCAGAAGAGTCTTACTATTCACCTCTACCAAGCGAACAGGAAATCTTTTTTGCAGGAATACCAAAAAAAAAAAAATGAAACTCCCAAGAGCCCAATAAGGCTGATATCACAGACCCAACAGACTAAATCGTTTCAAATGCGCAAAAGGAAAAAAATCAAATATTTAACTTCAACAACTGCTCATGAAACAGTTCCAGCTCCACGCAGATCAAAATTGCAAGGACCCGGGATGAGAGTTCTGCACATAGAGGGAATCAAGAACTGGAAAAGGAAGTCGAAGGGAATAAGAAAGAAAAGGGGGAATGGGAATGACTTACCGTTAAAGCAATCCAGAGAGGGACGGATTTGGTGGCGGAAGCCATATGTAACCTGCTTTCCTACTTCCGAAGATATGTTCACAGCGCTCTCTCTCAAGTCATGAAGAATATAACAGACCCAGAACCAGAAGAGAAGATAACGCTGCCGACTACTTAATCAGAATTGTAGTATATTCCGAGCCCACAAACAGCGTACAGGGTGAAAGGTTTTCATGTGCAAGTCGAGCTTTTTAGTTCAGGGAGAGGAGAAAGAGGAGGGAAGCTATTTGAAGGGGAAAGGACCGTCAAATAAAGAACGAAATGTTAATGGTTCGATACCGTGCCGACATTGATGTTAATGTATCAGGTCTACATTAGCCTATGTACGGTGAATGAGCAGAGTGAAAGGATGCGTCCACTGCATGAACAGTCGGTTAATGTTCATTCTTGCTTTTCCATAGGATGGGAGTTCTTGCAATTCCCCAACCTCGTACATGGAACATCTCTTGCATTTATGTCCCATTTACCCTTTTTTTTTCCTGTTGGATGATAAACTCGTTACTTCATGCGAAGGACGTTACAGAGCAACAAGTACCTTATGACCCAAGAACAAGAGTACAACTTTGCTCCAAGTGTGAACTAGAGTGTTGATGAACAGATAAGGAACCATACCACATCCGACCATTTGTCCGAGTCTTATCTTGACAAGCACATTCAAATCTGTTGGGAGGCTACTGATTTTCAGGATACAATGTCCTACAGGGATGATCACGATGATCTGGAAACATCGAGACTAGTCACGTGGATTCCCGAGTTGTCTTTTATATCCCATGTATGTTCAGCAAATTCTCATATAATATTCATCGGAAACAGTCATGAGGTGATCAAGAGCAAGTTGCCAAAGACAGGGTCGATAATTTTCGCCAAGTCCTTCTACTCCTTCCGCTCCACCTGGAGCCAATCGACACGGGCTTGGACCACGGCAATCGCTGGTGGGGCATGCTTCCCCGACGATCCCGCCATTGGTCGCAACGTGGCAGCATCGCAGAAGCCCAAACAGCTATCGTGTCGGCGGGAACGGCCCTGTGTCTGCAAGATGATTTACGGAGGCACCACCTCGCACGTTGCCCGCCACGCAACGCACCGCCGAGGCTGAGGGCTCAGCCGTCCTTTGACGTTGCGACATCCCAGTCATGCATTGCCCTTATCTCCGTGAAGTCCACTGTGACGTGGCGGAATATGATTGGCTGGGATCTCAAATCATCGGAGCGGCGAGCTCCGTGCGCCTGACGGCAGGGAATCATCTGTCCCTCTCGAGAGAGAAACCATCGAGCAGCTACTCGCTCTAATTTCGCCACCTACTCAGAAGTCTCGAGTCTGTTAACCCGTCATCTTTCCTCGACCCGACTCCACACGTAAAGGCATCCATGGATGGTGTGGTGCTCACCCCCAAGAAGAGCCAACAACAGCATGAAAGATTAAATCTCAGGAACTTCGAAGAGACACGTGTGTCTCTGTCTTGATTGCTGGGAGATTACTGGGCCAGCTCGTGGTGAGGCGGCGGGCGACACACATGTATATAAAAATAGCGAGAGCCGACCGCACGGTGCAAATCGACATGTTCCGAAATCAGCTGCAGCTAGTGTGTGTCCGTCTGGGCCGAATTTACAGCCCCAAATTGACTCGGTGGGTGCTTTCGTGGGCTACTAGATGGGCCTGATGTTCCGATCTTCATGAGCTCACGGCCCGGGCCTCCCCCCCGAAGGCCGACACTCTTTGCCCTCTTGCATTAACACGATGCAACCGAACGTTCCTGTTGAGATATACGATTTCATATCAATTAAATGAAAAAAACACTATAAGTATATAAAAAGATTGAGTACTGTCACCTACCAGCTTAAACTTTTAAGTGAAAATGGATCCGATCTCTTATGAACTCACAACGAATTTAAAATACCTAACATGTTTTTATTATTCGAATTGTCGTGATTTTTAAGCAGAAGGGTTCTTCTCGATCGAGCTGTTCAAACAAACAGGCCGAGACAAGGGCGTCGGAGTTGGAATCTTTGATGGTCGATAACGTTTTTTTTTCAACTACAAAATGACATTGAGAAAATGACAAAGAAGCAAGGTTTATTGATGATTTTAAAATAATAATAATACATTGTTTTCGTATATAATATATGTCCTAAAGCCACAGTGGATACAAGATCTCAGTCAATTTAATTCAATAATTAATTATTATTTATTTATTTAGAAAAAAAAAAAAGGCTCCCCTGGTGGCGAGGGTTATGGTGGAACTCATCAATGAAGCCTCAGTATCTGTCCTCTGACATGCCCTCTCGATGCCAAGCGCTAGTTGAGCAGGTAAACGAAGCTGTCATGTTGCTCTAAATTATGAATAGTATAATTTATGGCCAGACTGAGATTTAATGGAGGCGGCTGACAATGTACCGATAAAACCCGCAACAATTTGCTTTTTTTTTTTGTGGGGGTGAAATTAGTCCGCCATATATATATATATATATATGTATATATGCATCAATTAATTAGTGAGGTATTTTGCATTCCCGATGAATTATATGATACTTCGATGGGTTTTTCTTTTTTCTTTTCTTCTTTTTTTGGACGGGCTCCGATTGAGAAATTGAATGAATTATATATATATATATATGATTAGTCGAAATGTAAAGTGTGGGTAAATACTTTGTATTTATAAAATAGAAAATAGAAAAATTAATCAAGGAAAAAGAGAGATGTACCCTTGGTGGTTGGACTATTCCTCCGTTTGCACCGTGACGATGTCTGACCAGATTCGTTTAGCACCCGGTCACACCCGTATTGAATGCCAAGGGGGAAGAGAGAACACAGACACCACACCAGACGTTTCATTTAACTACGTGCATTAATTCAATTAGTGGGTGAGGAGGAGGAGGAGGAAGAAGAAGAAGAAGAAGAAGAAGAAGAATATTGTCCAGGAAATGGAATCTCCATCACGTACTAAGGATGGCGAGGCCGGCCACGACGATTCCAACTCGTATTCTCTCAGCTCTCTCGGCGGTTGCCTTCAAGAAGCCCTGAGGTTCGTCCTCGGGTGCTTAAGGCTTGAAAGAGGGGCCTCACCACCACCTCATATGGCGGAGAGCGGTTCATGTGACTCCGGCGAGAAGGAGAGTGAGCTGTTGAGAGACAGAAACTGGTCGCCTTCTCCGCAGCTGGGAGAGGAAGGAGAAGGTGAAGGAAATGGAAGAGCTCCGTCAGCCTCGCCAGATCCTCCGCCTTCCTCAGCAGCGGATGACCCGCCATCTATTCAGGCTGCCGGCGGCGATCCAATCGCTGGAGCCGACGATCCTCCATCTGCAGTTGCACAGGTATATATAGTTATATATATATATATATAATGCAAACCCTAACTCTCTCCCACCAGTATCCAGCCTCTACATTAATATTATGAGAAGAAGATTTCTGCAAGATAGTGATGAGTATTGATCTTTTGACTATCAAGATTACTGAATACATTCGGGCATCTTTTTTTTGGGTAGGAACATTCGGGCATCATTAGCTATGACTTGTCGTAGTCAAACTTGCCGGATATAGGTCGGTAGATGAGAACCCGTACGAAAGTTCAAATTTTTAATTATGAGTTCATGTCAGACATTCAACGTACCCCTTGATCACTTGGACCCACGAGTTGATTCGCCTGAGTTAGAAGTCCTGATCATGGTTGAATTTGTGAACTTTTTTTATGCAGGTGATTTCAATTACATGCTTTTTGCTTGTTTTGTAACCTTCACGAGCCTCGCTGCTATCACTATTATGCATATGAATCATGATTTGTGATGCGCATTTGCAGGTCGATCCCCCGGCGACTCTTGCATTGTTGCAGACCCCGGCAAGACCCCCTATCAACACCGGAAGTGGTGGACAGCACCATTAGTTCAACAAATCTTTCGGTATTAGCTCCGGTGCCATGATAAGGGATGACCACTTTGTCTGTTTCATATATACGTATGTGCTCTCTGAGTTTTGTGTGATTGTCAATGATACCGGTTCTTCAACATGGTTTGAGTTTGAACTGGTTTTTCATGGTGTTTTCGCGTTGCTGGTTGCTGCTGTTAGATCGGTCGGGTGCATGATGTTACAGTGTGACTGCTTACACCACTTGAGATGGCATCTTTTGATTCATTGGATGTGTGTCTGCTGTATTATGCCTCGAATTATGCCGGATCTGTGACGGTTCTTGCATTATTGCATTGTGATGAGTAAATGTCGGATTACCCGTTTTATGCATGATATGATTTGAAAGGTCAGTGGCTAAAATCTTCAGTACCGTGTTTTACTACTAAGGAGAGCATATTCGATTGGGCTTTCTCAGCTGGCATCGGTGGCCCATTATGGTGAGCTCTTTCGACCCTTGTTTGTGTTTCTTTTTCTGTTAACACACTACATGAGATCTAGAAATTCAAAAGAAGTTTGGCTAGTGTGTGAACCAGAAGGATCCATTGAGAGATTCTCGCACCCGAATGTGAATGTGAGAGCGAGATCTTATTTTGGAGAAGAGTCGTTAAATCGCTGCATATATATATACATATATGTATGTGACCCCAGAGTCTGCAGGGAGTGTACATGCCTTGTTGGTCCATCTTAAACTCGTCAAGCACACTATAATAACCTCTGTATCGGGCGCGACGAAGCCTTGGTGATTTCCACGTGTTGTGCTGATCGAATCGAAAGCGGATATGGGGAGTTGAGCTTTGCACGGGCGTATCAGTCCATGCTCGATCGGCTCTTTCACTACTGATCGCCATACCCGACACAGAATATGTATACGCCAAACCATACCATTGCTGACTGCACTCTACTAGTATGACCTTGGGGTGGCAGTGTAGAGGGGCCATCATTAACTGCACTCTCGATTTCTGAACGACTGGTCATTAGAGAGTGGATTCAACCAACATAAGAACTCATAGGTACCTTGAAAGGACTATGGCAAAGGATTCCGTTCGAGCAAGAGCCGATTTATGGGTGGGACAGATGGCCGTCCCTTGAAACTCGCCAACTCGGGGAAATCCGATCCTCTGAGAATTCGGATCCGTCCACGCACCTGAGTGCTAATGGAATCAGAACTTAGTACGCGTTTACGCTCACAAATTGAGCGAGTACAGATATATTGTGCTTCGAGTACTTCTCTCGGGCGGGTGAGTGAGTTTCGTGCCCTTCGGGAACTCTGTACTTGTCACGATTGACTCAACCCCTCGACACCGTAAATACCAGACAACTTCACATCACATCGATCCTCCCTTGGTCTACTTAATTGTGATCCAACACGATTCATCCACATGCTCATACACACACGTGCGTGGTACATACATATATCTTTTCCTCCCATACCCTCCTATATGATCATGATCTCAAGCCCCGAAAGTAAGCATACTTTCCTTCGTACGTGCCTTGTGATGATAAATTTTATATAATATGACTCGCAAAAAGACCCCAAAATGAAAAGGCACTATATGGAACTGGTCAAATGCGCGTAGAGTGTCCACCTTGCACGAATAGAGGCACAGTAATAATTAACCGTGGCATGAATTAATTATTAATTAGTTTAAATATCAGTCATAATGGTGATCAGAGTGACTCCCCCCTTTCCCCTTCCCCCCTCCTTCTCGAGATGTCACCGTCCTTTCCTTAACCTAACCCACTAATCACTAGTTAAGTCATTTGGACTTAATTATTAAGACTCTCTAGCGCACACCCCCCACCCACACCACACGGACAAGAAATATTGACAACCAGAAATTTCGGATTAACTATGACACGTGCCCGTTACGTCCGACCAATCACGTCGATTCTCATCGATATCCTTCTTTTATCCCCGCGAAAAAATTCATAAGAAGACGACAGTGTTTGTCGCCATTAAAGTTCGACCATACGCACTGATATATAATTAGGACATCTTTGACTATATATTATCTTACCCATTTAACAAGTCAGTGTCGCTCGAATTTGAATTAATTATAACGTATCATATTATAATGCTTTCCTCTATAATCATTATTCAAGGCTTATTAGGGCACCAGTAATTCACCCACACAAAAGCCAACCAAACGGCCATGTGCCCCTTTCGTCCGCATCGACAACTAATCGCCATTAGGTCACAAAGGGAAGAAAAAGATTAATGCAATTTTATAATGCGTGAAATTCAATAATTCTTCTATTGTTCACATAATTTCCTAATAATAATGTGAGCGGAACGAAGTGATTAGGCGCACGATTATTTTAATCAATTATAAAAAGAAATTTGAAAATTGGACAGAGGAAAATATTAGTTTTAAATATAAATCGAGAGCGTACGATTTTATAGTTTAATTTGTCCGCCATGCTATATGCTATGGCAAACCTCAATTGATCACCACGGCCAGCTGTCCTCCCTCCGTGTTTCCATATTGTAGGCCCTCCATGCTGTCCCATTCTTCGATTCCGATTGCTGCACCAATCATCAGATTTAAAATTTTAAAAAAAATTATATTTAATTTCTATCATATAATTTCACACGTTTTTGTTATTTTCCTATCATATTATATATATATATATCTATATAGAGAGAGAGGGGGGGTGGGGAATGCATGTGTAAAGTGGAAAAGTCTTTTAGCTATTTGTGTCCAAAATCCAGGGAAGATAGACAGCATCTTTAAATGAATTAGCCATATTATTTTCATAATTTTTAAAATTAGGTTTAATTGAAAATTGATATTGATATAGGTTTATGGATTTATCAATCGGATTAAAAATTTAATATATAATATTAATAATAAATGTATATAATATTATAATTTGAATATTATTTATAATAAAAATAATTATATTAAATAAAATTTTAATATAAATATAAGTATAGTAAAATTAAAAATATAAATTATAATAGATTTTTATTTTTTCTTTTAATTTTAAGTATGAAAGTTTTCTCACATATTCAATCAGGTTCACCGGTCAGATCGAAAATCACCTGGTTCAATCATAGTTGACCTCATTAAAAGTGCAATCAAGTATTCAATCGAGAATTGGCCACTCACTCGATCCGGTTATGGAGTACTTATTGCCATCTTTTTGAGGCTGCAATTTTGGTTATGGAGCATGCAGGCGTGGATCGATAACTCTTATTATTATTATATTATTATAAAGGAATCCCATGGGCCAAGGAATAAGGGAAAAACAAATACAGTAAATTCTGGGGGTGACAATTTGTTAGATAATAAGATAATTTGATATAATATGATATGGAGTTACACGAATTTGAGTTAAATCATGATAAATTTGTATAATTTGATAAATGATTAATTTTATTTATTTAATTACATTTAAATATGTATTAAATATTGTACTTATTTAACTGTGTATATTGTTAATTCAATTTGTCGTATTTATATGTTGTAGTTCATTTATTATATTTTTATTATAATAATCTCATTATCATATAGTAAATATTTTGATCGGATTATTATTATTATAGTATTAAATGTGTTAATTGTATGTATATATATGATCAATGCATCTTGACACGTTTAATTTATGCAGGTTAAATAGGTATGTTACGGGTCGAGAACCCTCTTACACAGACCGTTTAAACACGATATAGCACGACATAAATCACCAGTCTTAAGTAACTCTAATTCACGAGCATTGATTCAAATTATTTTCATAAACCTGATGAACATGCTAATTCAAATATGAGTTTGATTAATCAATTAAACGATAGATATCTCATTTATATAGAAGATATTTGTTTCCTAAAAAAAAAGGTAAGTCACATGATATATAGTTAAGATTTGGTAAGTTAAAGTCGGTCCCTCGGGGGAAAATCATAGGGAGCTGTCCTACGAATGTTTGTGGTGTCAAGCTCAAGCACCGAAAACATTGAAAACGAGGTAGCAGCCACGAGGACACGGAGCTTAGGATGGCTCTACCTTTCTTACTACCGGACAATTATCATGGCCGGTTATCGGTTTGTATTATTATTACTATTATTATTTTATAAATCAATAGTATTCAAAACTCATATGAATTAGAGAGAGGGTTTTAGTCTAATAATACTAATATCGATTTAATAATTAAGAAATTATAAATTCAATTATTATTACATCGATTTATTCTTTCCCCACTTTTCTCTTTACCTATTTATTTCTAAATTCATAAATATATTAGATAATTCAAAAAAATTATATAAGAATAGGTTGGCTTGGTGTTATAAGAGAAAAAAAAAGAGAGAGAAGATAAATCATTAAAATATGCGAACCGAGATTTTGGGTTCCCACCAGCGTAATTTTATTATTTAACAGAGTAATTTTATATATTATTATTTACATAAAACCATATAAAAATACCATCAGCAACGTTTATTCATTAATACAAATACATCCGTACACACTCGTATCATATCCGTGACTTACGTACACACACACACACACACATATATATATATATATATCATGCAGGTAGTGCACCGTTAAAATAAACATTCACGAAATGACATACTTAGCACGAGTGGATTACACTCCACAGCACACGCGCGCACACGCGCACACACAGAGACATGATATTGCTGACGTATATATTATTGACTCGATGTCATATAATAGGATTATAAAAGAAAAAAAAACTCTTAGTAGCCAGATCTTAAACGTTGCGACTGGACCTGACAGCTTAATTCCTCGGCATGGCTATCGCAGCGAGAGGAGACTTCATCTCGCAGGAAAGCTTGAGCACCTCACTCAGGTCGACAGGCCGAGCCTCGTCCTGGGCCCACTCGAAGTGGTGCACCAGCTTTGCCACCCACAGACACACGGTGGTGAGCCCCAGGTTCCTGCCGGGGCACGACCTCCGGCCCGCCCCAAATGGTGCGAGCCTCAGGTCGACGCCCCTCACGTCGATGTCTACGCCGCCCGGAGAGCCAGCCAGGAACCGGTCTGGCTTGAAAACTAGGGGGTCCTCCCACACGTTAGGGTCGTGGGTTATGGCCCACATGTTGACCATGGCGGTGGTGTTGGCGGGCACCACCATGCCGTTGCTGAGCGGGACGTCTGACGTGGACAGCCTGGCCCACGATAGCAGGGGCCCGGGTGGGTGCAGGCGCAGTGTCTCCTTGACCACGGCTTGAAGATGGGGCAGCTTCGCTACGTCAGCATCCTTGACCAGTCCCACGACGGACCCGAGCTCTTGTCGAAGCTTCGTCTGCACGCATGGGTTCAAAACCAACTCCGCCATGGCCCACTCGGTTAACAGGGCAGTCGTGTCAGTACCACGAAAGATCATTTCCTGCCACAAACAACGGGCATATCACTATTTAAGTCTAGATAATTCTCCAGTATTCGAATGAAAATACATATTGATCAAGAGAAACGTAAGGCTGAAAATGGCCACCATAAGATTCACTTTAAAATAAGTACTATTCTTGGTTTGGAAAAGGTATCTGTGAATTTAAAGGAAATAGAAAGAAGAGATCAAGAAGGTGACATGGAAATCTGCTCATGAAGTCGAATAAGAACACTTATTCTCAAGTCGGAAAATCATATTCTTTGCATCGAGTGTTCAACCAAAAAAAAAAAAAGGCTAACGAATCAGAAAGACGTGCTGCACTAACCCACAAAACGGCGACCATATCATCTTCGGACAGCTTCTCTTCACCACCCAGAGAGAGCAAAACATCCACGAAGTCGGAGCTGTCAGGAAGGTTGCCGTTCAAGGATCCTCGCTTGAGCTGGTGCTCTTTGATGATGCCCTTCACGAACTTCTCGACTCTTGGGACGAGAGCCGAGCAACGTTTCTTGATCTGGAAAGGATCGCAGAAGTAGTGCAACCATGGCAAATAGTCAGACCAGTTGAAGGCCCCCAAGAGCTCGAAACCTTCCCCGATAATCTCGCGAAGATCTTGAACTTCGCTGCTGGAGCACGTCAAGTCATACCTGCACCAATCCAAAGTCAAAAGTAGAAGGTGAATAGGATGTTCTCCGCCATTGTATTGGACCGATCTTTAAATTTCTATAAATCCAATTAATATGAACTAGTACCTTTTGCCAAATACAGTTCCCATTATGTTGTTAAGCGCAGCAGCTTGGAGATGCTTTCGCAGGACGACAGCACCAGTAAGGGACTGCTCTTTTGCAATGGCTTCCAGCATGAATGCACAATCCAGCTGGCGGCCAGGTTCGTGGGCCGCGATGCGTCTCGGAGCAAAAAGATGAGCAGACGAGATCCTCCTCAGGAGCCGCCAGTAAGCCCCACTGGGCGCAAACCCGATGGCTCGCCCAAACATGAGGCTCTCAGCGGATTGCTTGAGCGGACGGTCTGCGAAGTGCGGAGAGGTCAGGATTTCGCGAGCCATCTGGGGCTCTGAGGCGACGACCACCGGAGTAGAGCCAAGGCTGAACGCCATGAGCTGGGTGGCAGCCCGAGAGGAGGCCATGCGAGCTAGAGTTTGGTGAGCCAGTCCGTGGCTCAGGGTGAAGAGGCTCCCAAAGAAGGGCAAGCCCCTCGGCCCCGGAATAGGGACCTTTCCATAGTGGTTGCGGCCGTTCTTCCATGCTGGCCCTCCAGCTGTGAGAGCCCACGTCGTGAGCCCAACCAACAAAGCCGCCACGAAAGCATAGAAGACAAGGAAACCGCTGGGCACACAGCCCGCTTCTGATATCGCCGGCAGCGCAAAAGCCAGCCAGGTCACATCAACGGAGCTGCTCATGGTGGCTGAGTCCATCTCAAATAGAGAAACACTCTAGTTTTTTTTTTTTTTTTTGCTTTTCTTATCACTCTTTGCACAGCAGAGAGAACTAGAGAGCAAATTAAGTAACTGAATGAGGCGAAGAAGAAAAGGAGAGGAGCTAGGGTTTTATAGAGGACAGATTGCGCGCTGATGATCAGGAAGCCGCAAGGAAACTGAAACTGTGGGAGGCTTCCAGCCTTGGACGTAATTATAATCAATATAGGAGGAAAACCAATGGAATCCTTCATCATTTCTTTATCATTATTATTATTTTTTAATTATATAAAATACACATAAACTACTGAGAGAAAAATAAGATAATACAAGAAATCTCACAATAATAATCGAGCATACCAACTATTAGTTATTAAATTAAAAATATTATTACACCAAATCTCTTTTCACTCTCTCTATATTATTATTGCCTTCCATGGGTCAGTTACACAATCGAGAGCTAACGAAATTGTGAGAGAGGGAAATGCTCGCGTGGAAGTTGAGTAAAATCTACGTCAAGTTGCATGTGCCCGAGCGTACGTGATATTGTTCATACGCAGAGGTCTACCGAAGGACTGACTTCACTGCTCGAATACGTCGACAGTTCAACGGTGGTAACATACAATTCCCGAGAACGATATATATATATATATAATTATTATGAGAAGTTTCAAGTTTTGATAGCGAATCGCCACATGAACGTCCAAAACACTGTGAAGTCGATGAATGACTCCATATAAGTACTCTCGATTGCTGGCTAATTTGTGAATGTTATGATCTTTTGCCCAATCGATGGATCTACCTTGGCCTAATCACGTTATGTACCGCGACCCCTTTGAAGCTAAGAACTGGTGATGCTCTGGATTAAACAACGTACGTACGTCGTACATATGAATACATATATATACACGTATGTCGATTAACCTTGAACAGCGATCGAACTCTAACCAAATTAAAAATGGGAACGATCTTGATGGCCCTCATCGGTTTTTATTTTAAATTAATGCGAGAGTGATGGATGATTGCAAGAGCTTGTCACGCGTTTGCCGGCAGCGATCGATTTGATATATCATCTCCTACGTGGCTAGAGCTGTTCTTTTTAACTCGATAAGTGATAGTAGTAAATTTTCTTATAAAAACATGTTTTTTTTTTTTCAATTTAGTCAATACATAATCGTATACCTCAACATCCACTATTACATACCAATGTAGTCCATTTCACCACATGTCATTAAACACTTATACTCAACAACTATTTATGAGCTAGAAATCTTTCTCTTTGTCTTAGATGAGGTGGGTAACTTGCCACGAGTATAATAATTTTCTTCTATCCTCAGACTTATACCAAGTGGCTATAAACTAGGTTTCTAGACTCGGGTCAGATAACTTATTACAAATCAGGCTTTTATACTCAAGTCGGGCAAGGTATGTGCCAACTATCTCTCATACCATATTTAATTTATTTGTTATTTAAAAAATGGTTTGAATTAATTAATCAAACAATAAAAATGGTTCAAGATAACTCGATTCAATAATTATGCAATGATTATGGTTTAGGAATATAATACCCAAATAGAATTGAATCAAACCGAAGCATGAACATCCCTAACTATCTATCGTGTCCTTATCGGCATAACCACCATCAATTCCTTCTTTCTTTTTCCGTGTAAACCATATGAACTGATGCCGGGGGTGTGACCTGTGCTGAAATTGAGCATCTGCAACGGGTAATGAAGAGCCTCTGGGGTGCCGCAGCTGGCTAAGGAAACAGCCAATTAATAGCTAATTATGAAAGACGAAGGCAGGAGGAATAAGGACGGGCCTCTGGTTGAACCGTCGAGATTCGAGCCCCCAGGATCCGCGACATTCAAGGGCGCATTCACAGGGATTGCCTGGGGATGCACGTTGGTGTTATCATTAGTCGTGCACACGAGTGGGGTATGTGTGTACTTTCTTTCTTGGGAGGGTTAGGGTTCCTAAGATTTTGATTTCCTCGAGGGCACTAATTTATTTGCTCCAATCATGTGCTGGAAGGTTGATAATAATAATTGATGCACGCAATTGATCCGGTCGTCGTGGTGAGTGTCAAATATTTCTCTCCGGGTGACTGGCGGGAAGGGATCGAAGTGGGTTGGTTTCCCCATCAGCTTATCCTGATCATAGACCATCCATCCATCATTCCGGGCAGATTTTGAGTCTTTACCGTGCATGTAAAAAGTCCGACCACCACCGACGGCAGCGTAGTAGTCTGGTAATAGGATCGTTTCCTGGGAATTTATTATTATTATTTTTGACGTGCACTAGCTAGGAGATGCACGGAGTTCAAGATGCATGAGGGCTCGTGCGTGTGCTCGGGTTCTGTGCTTCCCCGACGCGTACGTGCGCATCGGCCCTAGCGACGCTATTCACCTCACGAGGTTCCTAACGATCACGTGCAGCGCACACCCACCCCGAAACTCACTTTCCCGCTAGCGACCAGTCTTTTTTTTAAGTCTTCGGTTTTCTTCCCCATACGCTCGCTCTTGTTTTTTCCGGCAACCACCGGGTAAGTCCCGACCGATCCATATCGGAGCCTGGACGACATGCGCTGCGAGGTATACACACATATAAGTAAAGCTCTACCGACACCGATACCATCCGTTTCACAACACTCGAATTTGGAGTCGAAAAGAGCCGATGAGCACATTTATCCTACGAGCAGAACGATCGGTGAGAAATGAGAGCTTCTACCGATCAAGTTGGGTCCTCTCGGTTCGGTTCATCTTGCTGGGTCGATCCGATATGATATGTAGAATTAGGAGAGGGAGTCATCTTATGAGCTTGCTACCATGATCTCGTCGTGAGCATGCATGCGTGGAAGGGCCCCCACACACATACTCTCTCTCTCTCTCTCTCTCGCTCTCTCTCTGTGTATGTATATATATAATGAATTCCATTTTGGGATAGTCTTTTGTGCAAGAAAATCTTTCGTACTATAAGTGATAAGTCAAACAAAGAGACCAATAATGCCATGCCAATGCCAATGCCATCCCCCTATCCCTTTTTCTTTTCTATTAATTTTCACTAAATTTTTTTAAAAAATAAATTAAACACATGATCATACATCGGTTAAGATGGTATGACTCATATCCAACTCGAACCTGATTAAACCATGACCTATTAAGCTCTCTTGACTAAGAAGTCGATATCTCGAACATTTTCATTACGATACCGGTAAGCCTGTCCTATATGTAAATAGGAAATCAATTCATGTTTGGGATCATACCCACCATGCCTTAAGAAAATTTTGAATCCCTGTCGAGTGTCTATCGTCTTAATCATGTCCATAGATCTCTGGATCACATGACTGTATTAAATGGTAGTTATGATCTCTATTTTTTTAAGGGAGATAATTTTGCCATAATCTTGAACTTTAGTTATTTATGAAGTTGACTTAACTTTTTTTTAAGAAAACCATTTATGACGAGTCAAAGCCATATATGGCATGCAATATGGAAGGAACTTTAGGAACCCATTTGTTCTTATTTTCTTTCTATCTTTTTTTTTTTATATCATCGAAAAATGAATTGAACATTTCTTAAATTACTTGATGAGAAAGAAAGCCCATATGGCCTGCAATAGTCTATCTATCTAGCTAGCGTTCTTGGTTCAGCTGTTTTGATTGGATCTCGAGACTGGAATGTCTAGAGGAGGAAGGCGATGAGATCGATGGGAGAGGGCGAATAGGATTTTGGGAAATCGGGCCGCCGAGGCGTGCTATCCCGCACGCAAACACATGCGTTGGTGGGACTGAGCACTTGCCACGATGGGGCACAGTAGTGATTCGAGAAAATTAAGAAACTGGCCCTAGAAAGGCGTTGAAAAATCCATGTTGTGAAAGCTGGAGAGACTTGGATCTTTATTGATCCGGACGCAATTCACTTCCCGATAATTAGTCGCATACTTACCAAGTTCAACTATCTTTTGCAGTGGACTGTGGAGTACTGGACGATGCATGATCCTCTGCCAAAGCATTATGGGCTGCGAGACCACAATGGTTGGGTCCTTCGATCAATTGGGCCCGCCCATTAGTTGCTGCTTGTGAGACCAAAACCAACGGCGACTAGCCTCGAAAGAGCTAAATTGGAACTGAACAATACATACTCTTACAAACTCATTAAGAGCATCGATCGAGAGTCTTGCCATGAAAATGTGAAACTCCATAAGCGGCAGCCAGAGGACATGCATCCAGACGATGATAAGCACAAAGTTCTAAGTCCAGACGATGAGCATCCACATCAATGCAGAAAGACAAGCTTGTGATCACAGACCCCATAAAACAGGACGAGACATAAACTACTCACGAACCTCCACAGCTACGAGACCTTGCTTGATCGACAGCTTCACTGAGTCAAGCACCAACTGGGTCTTCCTGCTGATGGTTGGCCATTTCATCTCAGGTTTCGAGCCCTTTGTTTTTACAGCAGCTACCAAGCTCGAGAACTCCTTCACCATGTGGGCTTCCTGGGGGAGCTCCGTTGTCACCACATGCTCGCTCGGCTTGGGAACCCAACCAGTCACGAGGTCAGTGAACGATGATTGAGAGGCCAAGGAGAAGGAAGCCTCCTCCTCCTGGAAGGGGATGATTAAGTCATGGACATGAAGAGTTCCCTTAGTACCAATGGCAGTTATGTCCATGGTGAGGTGAGACAGGAATGAGCAGTGGAAGGTTGCAACTTTCCCATCTTTCCAGCGTAGGGAGGCCCCACATGATAGGAGTACCCCAGCCTCGTTGAGGACAGGCCCAGTCAGAGCGGTCACTGTCTCGGGCACCTCGAAGTCAGCTGCCCAAAGGATCGACCGGATGCAGTACCAGCCTGCATCCCCAAGAGACCCAAGCCCGTCAAGGTCGGGCTTGACTCGAATATCATTAGCCAGGAAGTCAGCGTCTGCAGCAAAGGTGAAGCACGTATGCATCTGCAAAGGTGAAAAAAGAAGACCTCTCAATTAGGAAATAAAATGCTGGAAGAGAATTATCAAGATAAATGACCATTTCATACTCTGAACTGCAAAAGGAATGGAATCCCATGAAATTGCAGCTCATATATCCTTCCACTCCATTCCCTTATCAGATGAAAGCAACTTCTCATACAATCTATAGTTGGCTCCATAGAGAAGGCATTGGCCCTAAGCAAATTCTAAACAGTAAGCGATCTTTTTTTAACCTTGAAGTTTGTAAGCAATCAAAAAAAATTGCAGGAACAAGCGAAGACTGATCTGAAACAGGAGATTCTACCAGTACTCAGACTGTCAATTTCATAAACAATCAAGCCTCTTCAGCATAAAACTCCTAGAAAACCAGAGGTAATATCCAGAAGTGAAGATGATCCTAGAACTTAGTTGATGCCCTGCATATCACGAAGGAGTTATGCACACCATTGATTCCCCCCACAGTGATGACTCAACTGTCAGCCACAAAATTCGGAATCGCACGGCATGTTGCATCCTACTCTCTACCATATTTTTCCTTGTTCAGTCCAAAATGAATCGAGGGCTGTCTTACATTTTTCACAGCTGAGAGACTATGAGACCTCAGAGGGTAAACCCAACTACAAGCAGCAAAGGTACATTACGGCAATTGCCAAGGTATCCTGCCAGAATAGGCTGCAACACGAAAACTAGATTTAAACGGCTGACAAAATGGCAGCATACACTCTTCCAATTGAGAGACAATCAAAAGCAATGACCACCTTTCTTGGAATAATATACTATTCTAGCTCAAAAGGCAGCTCTGGAGCAGCATTAGCTTTCACTTCTTGTAACTGCGCTATAATGAAACTGGACGTTCTGTCCTTAGGAAGGCACTATGTCACTGACATTCAACTACTTAAAGAATCAAATACCTAGAAACACCCAAAAAACAGTCTTAGGTAAGCAATACCTAAAAATACTCAAAAAGCATCACAAACACATAACAAGCCAAAAATTTCACGGTTAACGTCAAACCACTGAGAGAAAAAAAAAAAAAAAAACCCTTTCCAAATGACATTCCTTTGACCCCCAATGGAATTTGATGGTTCATCGTTCAATCAGCCAACAGTAATCCACGAAGAGAAAATCCAATAAGATGGGTGGAGAGATGGAAAGAAAAATCTCTTACCGCCTTAAGGTCTCCGAAACGCCCGTTATCCGAGAGGAACTCCTTCATCTTCGCGGTCCGTGGGTGGTGCATCCACATGGTCCCGTCCATGAACTGAACTCCATTCTCTGTGCAGGCCCTCACGATTTCATCGAACTCCGCCACGTTCATGGCTACAGGCTTCTCGAGAAGGAGGTGCTTACCCTTGCGGGCAGCCACGACCGCCCAGTGGATATGGAGGCTGGTAGGAAGTGGGACGTAGACGGCATCCACCTCAGGGTCGTCAAGGAGGGCGTCGTAGGAGCCGTAGAGCTTGGTCTCAGTAGGGAAGGAGTTGTCAGCGGCGAACTTGGAGGCCTTCTCTAAGGAGCGACTGGCGACAGCGTAGATGGTGGAGTTGGGGGCGAGGGTTATCGCCCGAGCGACCTTGCGGGCGATCTCGGCGCAGCCGAGGATGCCGAATCTGATGACCGTCCCTGACATCCTTTGATTCCCTTACGAGAGCGTAGATGCTGAGGTAGCAGAGACAGAAGCTTAGGGATGAGCAGTGGACACGGGGGGAGTAGAGAAGAAATGGCGTCTCCTGATAACTTTTTTTTTTTTTTTTTTGGTACGAATGACCGATATCCCGGATCGGCCTACTTAAGGGGTTAAGAGCTTTCTGTCGTAGGTGGGACTCGAATTCGAGTCTTCCCATTAGAATGATAAGTACCGAACTACTCTATCACGCCAACAGTGTGTGACGTCTCCTGATAACTAATGCTTTGGCCTATACACAAATAAATAAATAAAACTAATTCTTTGGCATATTATGATTCAATTTCTTTGCCCTATACACAAGATACCATTTTTTTTAATCTATTGGAATGTTTTCCTCACCCAACATTGCTGCGAATACTAATCTGTGTCACCAGTAGTCTCTGCAAGAACAAGAACCCGAACTGAATCTGTGAAACCGGGTTCGGTCCCTCACGATGATTTCCCGACTGTATATCTGCGAGACCAGCTTGATCACAGCATGGCAATCTCCACATATCCTAAGGTTCTTGATCACTCTGATGGGACTGCCCTCCGGCATACTGATCAACCCGAAAGCAACAGCCAACTTCTCGCTATGATAATAGATCGCGTCCTCCTTCTCCTCGTCTCCAATGTCGTGCAGCACAAAATCAGTCCCGGCTACATATCCGTACTCCTTGACCTTAGCCTTAATCTCGTCGAGCTTCCTGTAAATGTCTGCAGAGTTTTCATGGTTCTGATCCCCATTGTTGAACTTATGTATGCGGCCATCCACTTCAGTGTAGCTGAATCCAGGAATCTTCTTCACATCCCGATTCTTCATTGCCTCCCTCACCTTCCCCACATCGTTCCACCTCGCTCGAGCCGCGTAAACATTCGACAACAGCACGAAATCCCCACAGCTCTTCGAACCCATCTCCACCAGGTGACGGGAAGCAATCTCCGCCATCTCCACATTCCCGTAAGTCTTGCAGGCACCCAACAGGCTCTGCCAGAGAACTGCATCTGGCAATACTGGCATTGAGATGATAATATCATAAGCTTCATTGATCCTCCCCGCTCGGCCTAATAAATCGACTATGGTACCATAATGCTTAACGTTCGGCGCTAGCCCGGAGTCAGAAATAGAGTAGAACAAACTAAGACCTTCGTCCACTAATCCAGCGTGATTGCAGGCACATAGGACAGCGAGATACGACACTGCATCAGGTCTAGTTCCACTCTGATCCATCCTCTTGAAGAGGTCTATGGCCCTATACCCGTCTCCCTGTATAGCAAACCCCATAATCATCGTGTTCCATGTTATGAGTTCCTTCCTACATGGCATCGAATTGAAGACCTCAAACGCCCTATCAACAAACCCGCATTTTGAGTACATATCGATGACCACATTGCATACTTGGACGTTGGCGTCAAGATTCTCATGCCTGATGTATTCGTGGACCCTCTCGCCCTCCCCTATTGCACCCAACTGGGAGCAAGCGGATAGGGCCCCCAGGACGGTGACTTCATTGGGCTTCATCCCTTCACCCCTCATCCTCATGAACAGAGCCATGGCCTCATGAGGTCGGCTCCCTTGGGCCAGCCCGGTGATCAGGGCATTCCAGGACGCAATATCTCGCCTGGGCATATCAGCAAATACCTTCCACGCGGCATCGAGGTGGCCCGTCTTTGCATACCCGTCGAGCAAGGTAGTGAGCAGCAGCACGTCCGCGTAGAACCCGAAGCCAAGCGCATGGCAGTGGAGCTGGGCGGCCTCGACGCGTGCAAGAGCACGGGCGCAGGCCTTGAGGGCGAAGGAGCAGGAGAGCGCGTCGACCCCGCGGGGGAAGGTGCGGAGGGCGGTGACGTACCAGTCGAGGGATCGGAGCGGGTGGGGACTGACGGCTGCGCCGCGGAGGAGAGCGTTGAAGTCGTTGGTGAGGGGGCGGGGGGTGTGGCGTAGGATGAGGGAGGCGAAGGTGAGGTCGCCGAAGGGGGAGGCGGCGCAGACGTCCAGGAGGCGGGAGCGGGCGGCGGGGTCGGAGAGGAACAGCCCAGTGGTGATGAGGTGGGAGTGGAGCTGCTTGATGTGGGAGAGCGACGCGCATCGCCTCAGCAAGCAATCAAACTGCATCTCATGTCTCGCTTCCCTCCTGCTAGAGCTTCACTGTCCGTTTAACATTCGACTGAACGGACACATGCATCTGTTTTGCTCATCTTGTCGTGTTAGATTCCGTTCCTTGGGCGCCAATTTTTCGGTAAACTCGAATGGACCTGAGATGGATGAACCAGAACTAATCCAAACTAACAGATCAGACCCCAAACTGGCTTGTCCGCAAGTAGAGTTGGTAAAATGGGCGGTCCAGGTCAATTCAAAATAAGCTTATAACAGTTTGGCCTGGTTGCTTAACAGACTGATCCGATTACTGATCATTATTTAAGCACATATAGACCAATCTATAACCATTTATAAGTGAGCCGATTTAATCCGTAAACTGTTATATTATTATTATTATTACTATTATCAAATTATTTAAGATATTTTTTATTTTTTAAATTGGTCAAACAAAATTTAACTGTTGATTTACAAGATTTTGGTGGTTCGAACCAGTACCTAAACAATTCTTGACCGGTTTAACAAGAAGACGTGTCGGGCCAGTTTTGGTTCAACGGGCTTAGACTCAGCCCATAACTGTTCCTCAAGTCAATAAGAGCAGTTACGATCCAGTTTTGAGGAGCAGTCCGAGCCGGCTACATGTTTTAGCCAGCCAATTCGTGCCAAACTGGCCCATTTAGTATCTCTATATGCAGCACGGTAAACTCTGTTGGTCTAAGCTAAGTGCTCAGCTGTTTAGGAGCCATTTCGGTACAATGTTTCAGATCTCTCGAGCAATGCGGTATTATCCAGCAAGGCAGTCTTCTGCTTGACCTAAGCATAGTGGAGTAATGCGGATTCCCAGAAAACTTCGATAATCTACGCTACCCATGAAATGATTTAGATTAACCATAACTTCGTCAAAAGAACAAGATATCGAACTAAAAATGTCCAACTACAAGTCTTTAGCCTCATGCAGCTGGCTTACATAAAAGAAGGGGAGGACTATGGATCACTATCGAGATATATGGTACACTAGTACAAACGTGTTTCTGTAGAGGAACAATTGCACAAAATCTTCTGCCTCTCAACCCGAATGTGGCAATCACCCCCTCTTAGGATCCTTATGAGAGCTGTGGGCCGAAGCCCGATCTCGATAATTATTTCCCAATGGAATTGAAAAATATGACCTTGAGCCTGCATGGTGATGAACGAACGGAGACAGAACGATTTCGGTCGCGTCATGAACAGGGATCTCTAAGTGACTTGTTGCTGATCTCTACGGAGCATCATTTGAAGCTGAATCACTTGCTGCTGTTGCTCAGGTGGCAGGGAACTCAGCTGCTCAGGTGTCAAGTTCATCACTTGCTGCAGTAATGCCGACTCTACATTGGCCGGAAGCTGCGACTGGATAACAGAGCCCAACAATATGAAATCAGGAGATTCAGAATGTTGCTTGAGCTTTGATCGGTCAGCATATATGTAGCAGTTTGGCCTCAGAAAAAAAAAAAGCATATACATAGCAGCCATAAAAAAAAAAAAGGTAACACCTAACACTGCTCATTTAAAAACAAAAGCAAGGTCAATTAAAGGAAGTTTGCTTGTAATAAACCACAACTGTAAAATTCATGCCTAGAAATCGAATAACCATATTGCATGATCAGATCATCTCAGTTGGGTTTGTTGGTTATTTACACAACTACCTGGATTCATTGTCGCAAGCTGATGCAACATCATGCAATTACTCTGACAACAATTGAAGTACAAGCCTAGAATCATCTGACATATTCAACACATGCCTAGGGGTAAGGCGCTGTGGGTTCAAGCTATCAATTGGACCCTCACCTCGCCCTTTTTTAGCTTAATCATCAACCATTAAGATGAAGAAATTATTCAAATAAATTAGTTGACCCTCACTAATCAGGTGAACTCTTAGTGGGTCTTACGTAAAGAGTATAGATATAAGGAACATTTTCACAATTTAACCTATCAAACTTAAAGCAGTAAATCTTCTAGTTAAATGGAAAAAATAGAGTATACGTGCAACCAATTGATTACACCAACAGAAGTAACAATTACAATACCTGAGCTGTCTGTTTTTCAAGATACTGCCCTTCTGGCTTATGAACTAGCGTGGAGGTTGACGGCCCCAGATGAGGAGCCTTCGTTCCAATGGCATTGCCCGACTCTCCATTTAGCAAAGAGCTTCCTCTTCCATCTTCCAATTTCATCAATTTGGAAGGACGGCTACTTTGACTATTTTTGTTCGCAAAAGAGGGGTCTTGTGATACTTTAGCAGATCCAGCAGCAGCAAGATCAACAGTTTTTCCTGGGATAGCCAATGATATCGAAGAACCAGGCTGTAGATGTAAAAGAAATTAATCAATCAGTGAGAAATTGAAACAGTATGAAAACGTAGGCATGGAAAGAAGAAAAAAGGTCGACCACAGCTACTGATAGACATGTTGGGGAATATGCTAAATATGAAAACGAAAACAACATTTTCCTGAATAGGGTTTGATTTGTTCAGAAATTTAATATTTGTCCCAGTCATTTTCCAGCATGTGGCAACATATAATTGGAAGGGGCAGATACAGCATGCCAGCTTGTTATGTATACATGTATCAATAACAAATAAAACAATCAAGAAAAGCTAAGGAACGCCCGCCCAAAAGGAATATTTGTTGCCCTTGAATCCTGAGAAATTTTAGCCAAATGGTCAAAGATTGATTCCCCCTAGTTGTAATAACCACCTGAGACATTTGTCAGGACTCTAATCAAGATTATCTAACAGCATAATCTGATTCAGACATCTGACAATATCTATAAGATGCCCCTTCTAAAGATGTATGTTGGCACTGTCAAAGCCATTTTGCCACAGGAAACAAGTATTCATGGTCCAGCATTTTCATGTCATTGGGCCAATATGAAATCTCACACCACTGTAAATGACCAAAATATGGAAAGCCAACATGTTTCTCTCCATACTCTCAAGAAAGAAACAAATTTTAATATAATTACTGATAACAAATACTGTGAAGAAAGTTCAGTGAAAATTTGGCACCTGAGAGACTGCATCCAACATGGAAGGTCGAGACGGCATAAGAGAAGGGGCTGCAAGCCCCATCTGAGGATTATATGCCAAATCTACAGTTGCAACTGCTTTTGGTTGTTGGAGTGAAGAAGATTGCATTTGGAGGCTAGCTGTAGAGGCAGTTGCCACAGGAGCCATTGGCCTGACAGCAAGACTAGTTGAGCCCGCTGAGGGACCATGCAGTGTCCCCAGTTGAAAGGTAGGCTGTTGTGGAAGCTGCACTTGAGGTTGCAACGGAGATTGTGAGGGCCCAGAAAGCTGTTTAGGCCTGAATGATGTTTGAGTCACAGTAGGAACTTGTTGGATTTTGGGCATCAATCCTGGCTGCATCTTCTCTGCAAGTGGGGGGAGCCCAGAAAGGGTCAAGGCTGCTTGCTGCTGACTCAGCTGAGCTTCTCTAGGCACAGGCTGTGAAGGTTGAACAGGAGCCTGCCTAAGATTTGGCATTTCCAACTGCAGACATTTGTAGTATAAGATCAGTTTCATTTTTCTTTGTTCTTTTTTTTTTTTTTGGAGTAGTCAATAAAGAAATTTCATTAATATCACATCAAGAAGATGTGTAAAATCGTATACAAAAAATTTTAACTACACCAAAAACATGAGCCTACCCATAAAATCACTCATGAATACCCCTATACATTTGACTATACCAAAAGTGTATATCCCATGTCCACCTCTCCATAAACTTAAAATCATTTGTTTCTAACCCCTCGAACACCCTGCTGTTCCTCTCCTTCCACACATGCCAAAATTGTGAAAAGAACAAAAGCATATATGTGAGAGACTTACCACTTTGGGAGTCACCAAACCTAGCATTATCTCTGCCTGTAAAGAGAAACAAACAAGGTGTAAAATCACATAGAAGGGACCAGAATCAATTTTCAGGTCATAACATGGCATCAAATAAGTTCAGGTGATAGGAAACACCATCCCAGATAAAATATAAAAAGATGGAGTCAATCAACTGCTTCATGATGATAATGGACTTACTAAAACATATATAGACATCATCAATAATTTGACAAGCACCTGAAATAGAGCTTTCGACAACTGCGGTCTCGATAGTAACAGCTGACGTGCTGACTCTTTGTTAAGTGTGGCCATTGCCTGTTATTACAGACAAGGAAGTAAATAAGACACAAAATTGTGTAATATGACATATTGAGATAATGAGATAACCTGCAGCCAAATACTTACTTTTAACTCTGCCAAAATTTCACTGAGTTGGTTCCTTGATAATTTTGCCAAGCAAAGTGTTAGAGGATCATTGGCCAGAGAAGACTGCTGAAGAGCATTCTGATTTGACAGCATACTAGCCTGAGGACCACCAAGAGCTCCTGCCATAACGGCTGCAGCAGTTATGGCTATCTGGAGACCAATGGACTGATTCTGAACAGATTCTCCGCGAACTGCAGAAACCCCATAGTGTTTTGTAAGATTATGTATAGCCATCATAACAAAGAAATTTAAAAAGCCATCATAACTGTCTCAAATCAGTAAGTTCGAAATTTAAAAAGAAAACCACAAAGTGTTTGGCAGTATTTAGGGAACTGACCTGGATTTGCAGCCAGTCCAGGTCCTCCACGTCCCTGCAACATGTACAGAGCAAATATTAAATTTCTAATCTTTGCTAAGTAAAAGTAAACAGAACAATTATTCCCAAAAAAGTGTTACATAGCAAACTACAGCAAAAATCATGCCTAGTGATTATCAAGAAAGACAATAAATAGGCTATGTAGCTTCATTGCAAGTACTTCACCTGTTCTCGATTCTTATCAGAACCTTTGTCATTTTCAGCAAAATCAACTCGCAATTGCCTGCCATTAATTTCATAATGCTGAAGATTACGACGAGCACTCAGTGCTGTCTCTTCATCCTTGTACTCACAGAAACCATAACCTTTCGGTTTCCCAGTTTCTCTATCAATGACCAACCTGAACAAGAGCAAATCACGAAAGAAAAATATCAAAGATCATTTCCATTGAAAAAAAGTACAGCTATGCTTATGAGTAGAGATAAACTACATCAAACAGGAACCAACCAGACAAAGTTGTCCAACATTACTTGTATTATTATCTACGTGTGAGGTGAATAAACATGTAGAAAATCCAAAAATTATGATTGATTTGCCTGAGGAGTGATACTATGTACAGGCGTCAATTCTCTTAATGATTTCCATCAACATGGACATGAGCTGAGAAAAATGAAAATCCTGCCACGTTTATGGGCATAAAGATTGCTGAGTAACAAACTTATTTTTTTTTTGCCAGAAGAGCCAGTTTTCAACCGGAGATACATAACCTACATACAATGAGCATCACAAACAGTACAACTGTATGGATTCTGGTGTTTCCAAGAATCACGCGATACGGACCTGAAAGATACCACAGGACCGACCTCCTGGCAGATTTCTTTGAGCTGCTCCTCCGTGGCATCATAGGGAATGTTTCCAACTGAAAGAAAAACGGGTAGCCAAGATGTGAAAAACAAGAATCTCGTCAATTCCAGAACTTCAAGTTCAACCCCACCAGGCGTAGCAATTGGAACAACCATTATAAACACAAGCGGAATCATCATTATATCATTAATTTAAATACGGAAGCACAGAAAAAAATCTTTCAACCCTTACACGGGATGAACAATTTCAAGGTCGAATTTTTCCGAGCTAGTCCAATCAGAAACAGCATGTAGAGGAAGAGGCGAGGGGGGGATACCGAAAACGCAACGATTCTGGGAAGAGGCCATGAGTCAAAAGGAGGAGGAGGAGAAGTCAAGGCCTTGCTTCACCTTCTTCCCTCTCGACATCGCCGCCAGTCCCTCCTCCCGCCCAATTCAATCCCCTTCGTTGCTTCCTCCGCTGAGAAGAGATATCTCCCAGTCCCACCTATGTGATGAACTAGAGAAGAAGAGACTGAACTCAGTCTGAATAAGGGAATCAACCGCCGAATCTGACTCAGCGAATGACAGAGACCTCTATTTCTGTCGACTCCGGCCGTCTTCCGATGTACATACGTAGGATAGAAGCTCCGTCCCTCCCTCCCTCTGGTGACGGGTCCGGTTACCGTACCCGTAGAGTTGTTAAATGGGGCATTTCGGGCCGGTTCAAAATGAGCCTACAACCATTTGGCCCGGTTACTAATTAGCCTATTTGCTCAATCGGTCGGTCCGGTTATAAATCACAGTTCGGCATATATGAATTGATCCGGAATCGTTTAAGCAGATTGTTTCATGATTTAGATCGGTTTGACTCATAAACCGTTCATTTAAAAAAAATTTAAGTTATTTAAAATGAATACTTTTTTAATTTTAAATTGATTCGACAAAATCTAATTGTTAATTAACATGGTTTTGGAGGTCTAGGCCGGTTTTTGCAACAGTTTCAGACCGGTTCCTAAATGGTCTAGGCCGGCTCAACAAAAAAAGTGTTGGGCCAATTCCAATTGATCGGGGCCTATTTCTTATTGGCTCCCAACCCAATAAGAGCAAATACATGCTAGTTTGCGGTGCGGTCTAAGCTGGTTCTAGGCCAAAACCTGCTCATTTAACATTCCTATTTACCCACACCCCACCTGCCTGAAAACCGTTCCCTATATTTTAGATCTAAACCCAAACCAAATCGGTTCAGTGAGCAAACCGGATTCTACAGTTTCACGTACTCACCATCTCCGACAGTGCTCCGCCGTCAGTGCTTCCAAGGCAGCCATTAAAAGTGCGGGCCGTGGGACCTGTTGAAGGTGCCTTTCTCCGCCCGTCAGTGGAAGACCTTAACATTTGATCGCCCGCATTTTCTCACCCGACACCGGAGTTTTCATTTTACATTCTACCGTACTGATGCAGTTTTGGTTGTTAGGGCAATTCCACTTGACCGGAGAACGGAGTGAACCTAATATTCTTGGGAGGTTAGCTATCCCGATGAGCCAAGCAAGCTGAACTCAAGCAGTGTTCGCTTGGAAATCATCGGGAAGAGATGAGTACGAGGGGAATACATATGTTTTCTCTTATAGTGTTTCAAAACTTACATTTTCTTGATCTGGAGAGTTCGTTCGGATGTGTTGCATGGTGTTCGGGTTGCCCGATCTACTACGGTCGATTGATCGAGGGCAACTGGGTGGACCGATTAGATAGGAACGGAGTGCAGCCGGCCAACTAGGTGCCATTGGGCGATTCAGCTGGACAAAAAGCGGGGTGCAGTATGCCGACTGAGTGCAACCGGGTGGTCCGACTCAATAGGAGCGATTTACCAATCGCATACCCCTCAACAAGTAAGCAACACGGACCAACCGATGCTCGGAACATTCTGATTAGTAATCGCACCATTTGATGCGGAGTATTGACTTATTCCG
This sequence comes from Sonneratia alba, assembly GCA_900174645.1. NCBI lineage: Eukaryota > Viridiplantae > Streptophyta > Magnoliopsida > Myrtales > Lythraceae > Sonneratia > Sonneratia alba. Next base: position 5,155,518 of record FWPY01000002.1, on the reverse strand, counting down.
ACCCAGAGGACGTCGAGAGGGATACGAGCTCCATAACAGAGAGGCATTGAATAAGGGGAATCGTCGCAGTACATAGAAACGCTTACGTACACACACGAGAAACGGGCGGGCGAGAAACGGAGAGGAAGGTGACGAGGACAGATCGATAGTAATAAATAAATTAATTAGAAAATAATTGGCGTCCGACTCCGACGGTCTGACCACCGACGGTCCCGTGACGCGGCGGGTACAGAGATGACACGGGAGGGAACCGACACCCCCACCCCATCTCTTCGTGAACATCATCATCATATTGCTTACTCATCAACGACCAGTCACATATACACACACACACGAAAAAAAGAGTAAATTAATTTTCATTTTATTTTCTTGTACCCGGCTAAAAAATTAAAAATTATTTAATTAATTTCATCTCCGTCTGTTTTTTTTCCCCTTTTTTAATTTTGATTTACTTTAATAATTAACTTTTTTTTAATTCCCGAATTTCACAAAACGCGGAACACCACATGCCAACACGAATTTGCCCGACTGGCCCGACAGGACGGACGCTGAACCTTACCTTCCCGTGTACGCAATTACATTTTTGTCCCTACGATTCATTCTCCCTATAAATTAAGGTCCCAACCTCTCCGAACCGCCATTGAACTGACGAGAGCTGTCATGCTCTGCCTCTGCGTTGTTCCTCGGTGACACGAGCTCCTCTTCTGATCTCTACTGGCAGAATACACCATCTTCTGTTTTTTTTTCATCCCTCGAATCCGGAGGGAACTTGAGAGTAGATTTTCTGTTGTTTACGCATGGGGAACTACATCGCCTGCACTCTCTCGACCCGAACGGCTTCCTCGAGCCTGAGATTGGGGGCGAAGGTGATTTTCCCGACCGGCGAGGTCCGGCAGCTCTTCACGCCGACCAGTGCGGCTGAGGTCATGCTCGAGGAGCCGAACAACTTCCTCGTGAACTCACAGTCCCTCAGGGTCGGCCGGAGATTCTCGGCCCTCAACGCAGACGAGGAACTCGAGATGGGGAACGTGTACGTGATGTTCCCGATGAAGAGGCTCGGCTCCACGGTCACTGCCTCAGACCTGGGCCCGCTGTTCCTCACTGCGTCGGCTTCGTCGAAGAGGTCGCCGTCGTCGTCCGGCCATTTCGGGCCCGGAAGAGCGAAAGTCTCGCCGGGATACTCAGACGGGGTCCATGAGGAGGGGGCTGGCCGGAGCTCGGAGGCGCCGAAGCTGAGCTTGGAAGGGATCGAGGAGTACTCGACGCCGGAGTTCATGCACAGGATGTCGGTCAGCCGGTCGAGGAAGCCCCTGCTCGAAACAATAGCTGAAGAGCAGGTGTATTCAAGCTTCCATAAGGAATCTTTGTGATCTTCTTGCACTCCCAGATATATATATCAAGATGTAATTAACGTCTCTACGGTCACCCTTTATCCATCGGTACTGCATCTTCGGCCTGCTTGAAGGGTCGTGCGAAACTGAAGTTGATAAGGATTAGAATTTGCTCGGCCCTCCATCGGATGCCGGTCGAGCTCAACACAGCGACCCGTGAAGGCTGAATGAAGCCGAGATCCGGAGAGGGTTATGATCAAACGGTCGACAAAATTGCTCGGTTGGGTCAACGGCAGCCCAAATGGATCGTTTTGGTCCATATTGAAATGTATTATGTTTCGATATAAAATGGGCTGAGGCCGTCTAAAGCACACGTGGCCATTTTTAATTTTCTATTGATTATTTCTTCTTTTTTTTAAGAAAGTATTATCGTATGTTTTTCTTCGAAATATGCAACACTTGTTCATGTTCGGCTTGAGATGGTCCGACTAAAACAACTCTTTTAATAGATGATCATGACCATTGACACACAGCTCTGTTACATATGGAAATGCCTGTTATGTCCACTGCAGGCTCCCGACATTTTATGACAGACAACAACACAATGTTACGGAAGTGAAGTTTTGAGCGGTTGACAGGAGGTGATATGGAAGCTTAGGAACTGGGCGAGCAGAGCCGGAGGAATTGGGCAGTGACGAAGGGAACGTTCAGGATCTCTCTAAAATATCGTATACAACTGTACTCTAGATCCTGAGAGGACAATGGTAACGGCAAAACATGGAAATGATAAACGCAGATGAAAAGGTTAAAGTCCTGATACTGTGGATCGTTTATGTCCATCAGATCTATATAGTGACCAGATACAGACCCAAGGTTCAGTTGAGGGTGAGCTGATGAATGGTAACGTAAAAACTGTCAAAGTTAGGAGAGGATGATTGAGTAAATCCACCTGATGTTTTAAGAACAACACTACATAAATTTCCTAGAGCATCGAAACTTTAGCGGTAGGTGAATGCCCCTCAACCACGTATCAATCTTTCGCTGGAACCGGTGATGAATTTCTGGATCTAAACCACCTAGAGTTTTGATTTTGGATGGACTACCAAGTTTAGACTCTGTGTCAGTCCTCTGTTTCCATGTTCCTCTTTGTTGGGTTCTTGTGTATCAGTTCAAGCTAGGCATTCACGGGGCTGCACTGGCTTTTGGTCTATCGACTTGGTTGAATGTTCTGCTGCTGTGGTCGTATGTGATGTTATCATCAGAACTGTGAGAAGACACTGGCCCGACTGTCAAGGAATGCAGTTCTCGGGGTTGGAGAATTCTTCCGATATGCTACCCCTTCTGCTGTGATGGTCCAGCATTAGTCTATTCTCTTCCATCATAAAACTCGAGCCATTGATATTGCTTGTTTCCAAAGCAAGCAAACATTATATACTGAGCCAAGTAAAATGTTTTTCCTTCTTCTGAGCCATCTGCTGGAGGCTTCAGTTCTTTCGATATGGTAAGGTACCAAGTACCGAACTTAAGTTGCTTGAAAGAACTATTTTCAGGGTGACTCTAATGACTAGTTATGGCTCTATTACCAGTCTCACAGTCTCCAGTTTGCACTTCACCATTCCACGTGGTATCGGAGCTGCTGCAAGGTTCCTGTATGGCCCTTTTGATTTGATCAATGTATACAGACATGACTCACCGTACCGTATAAGGGCATATGAAAAACATTTGAGTTCTGGCAGCACTTGCGTTTCAAATGAACTTGGGGCTGGGAATCCTTACAGGGCAAGGGTTGCTGTGTGTACGACCATGTTTCTTGCAACCATGGAGGCTTGTTTGATCGGGACAACCCTCTTCTGCTGCTGATATGTGCTCGGGTATGCTTACAGCGAGGAAAGGGAAGTGGTGCATTCATTATGTTGCTGTTATGACTCCTTTACTTTGTCTCGGATTGCTTGCAGGCAGTCATCTCTGGTCATCTAGCTCTCCCTTATCTTATTCATGAGTCTATTCTTCTTCATCCAATTTAACCAGCATGGTGCTAGAACCCGTCTTATGTGGATCAGCCTTAGTTCGATTTGAACTTGACATGATAACTCGAACTGGTACTCTTTGATTGTTGTGCTGCCGTTTGGCCTTTGAGAACTATTACCTCAAGAAATTTCCGCAGAAAAAGAAATGACAAAGCGAGGCATCATTGCCATGAATGAGCACATCCTTTGGTGTCTATAATGGCAGGGGTTGCCAGAGGTAGCGGCTGGCAGCACATAGGGGCGTACATCAATCTTGGGGCATTCTATCTGTTCGAACTTCCACTGGGACTTCTGCTGGTTTTCGTTGTCCATTTACGGGCTAAGGGCTTTTGGATCAGAATAGCGTCAGGGACTGCTGTGCAGTCAGCTCTTCTTGCACTTCTAGCAGCTCCCCCAGATTGGAGAAAACTTGTAAAACAGAAGAGACAGCTCTCCTCCCACGCTCACGCATAAATGAAGGCAGAACAGATTAAGCTTTTAGATTAAACTGCAATCTTAAATCCTACAGCCAAATAACGCAAGGAATGGCCCAGGTTTATAAAAGGAAGAACCTTGCAGATTGTCATGACCGTTAGTTGGCAACTACTGGACCAGCATATGTGTATTTATTTTCATATCATTAATCTAATGCATCGATTTATATGAAATCAATATGATGGGAAACCGTATTATTTCCAGTGGAATATCAGAAAGCATAGAAAGTTTCCTCGGCACGGCAGCACGAGAGAGAACGTATTACAAGCACTCTCTATATTTATTAGTTAATAAGAGCTTGCAAATACATAATAAAGGATTACAATCAATATATCTCTGTCAGTATTTGACAGACGACTCGAGCATCTTGTAGGAAGTGGCAATAACAGTTAAACTTATTCATGACATATCACAAGACAGTATGACAGACATCAAATAGCTAAGTAGATAGGTGGCTAGAAAACTAGAAAGGTGGTGGAGGACGGTGATGAGGCCCAGGTGGCGGAGGAGATTCAAAGGGTGGGCCAGGCGGTGGAGGACCAGGTGGTGGCGGGTGGTGGAACATTGGAGGGGGCGGTCCAGGAGGCCCTGGAGGCGGTGGGGCAAAGGGATCAGGTGGGGGGTGGGGTGGGGGGGTGGACCAGGAGGCCCTGGAGGTGGTGGGGCGAAAGGATCAGGTGGAGGGGGTGGACCAGGAGGCGGAGGATCATGGTGTTTGTGGTGAGGCATTGTTGGGTTGGGCAAAACCAGCAAGAATTGACAAAGGAGAGGAATGTATGTGAGGGAGTGAGGGAGAGCCTCCTGTGTACTTATACAAAGGAATGGTAGAAGTTTGCAGAGAACAGGAAGAAATGAATTTTGTTGGAAGGAAGAATGGTGGATGAAATGGAGATTGACAAAGACACTGTCGAGGGACAACTATCTCACCTAACCCATGTCCATCTGCCACGTGCCATGACTCGGATTACTAAATAATTGCACTTGACACGGAACAGAATTGGGAATATCTGCTCATCAACGTAAGGAGGAGAATCGAACCATGATTTTGCAGATACAAAGTGAGAATGATACCATTGCAATATTCCCCATCAAGGCCATATTGGCAGATGAGGTGATTATTGTGCATTTAATCAAAGCAGATAGAGCAACAATATTGTTTACCCTAAGTAATAGCAAATAATATCAGTTTCATGCAACAAAAACGAAGGAAAACAATAGGGTTCTGTTAGAACAGTAAAAGGAAAAGCTAACCACAATGGGGATAATAAAACACTTGTTGGCAGTAATTCTTAAAACTCATGATGCTGTGAGAACCCAATTCTCTGCTTTAATCAGTTTCCATCAATTTCTAATGAAAACTTCGCAACTACAAATCAAATATTGTATGACAAATCAGACACTGGCATAGGCATCAGAAATAAATCTAATACATAATGAATGGCGTCCTCATCTTGCTACTGTCTGAACAGCCTTATCTACAAAATTCTCATCAGCATTATGCCCAAGTAACCACAATGGTGAAACTATGAGAATAGTCGAAGAAGATGGTATTCTAGGACAACCCTTGTGATCTCTGTCCAGCATCCTCAAGAACCAAGAGCTATACAAAGATTTGTCAAGCAATCAATCCTCACATATTTACCAAATAGGTGCAGAGGCGTTCAAACATGAGATTTTCCTGATTTCATTTGGCAACAAATCACCTCCCACCTGACTCCATTTCTTCCAAGGTCTGACCAGAAGCATGCGACGAGGACAATTCTGTGCATCCATTTGCATTGCTGTTCCTCTCATTTTCTTGGCTCCCAACCTGATTGTGAGTTCTCTCTTGGCCATCGGTTGCATCACTCGCACTGGTGAGTGACACCTCCGATACTCGGGAGCAAGTGTGGGGAAACCACCCTTAAAACAGATAAGCAGAAAAGCCATAATGGAAATCTCAACATTCAACCTAATGGCTGTTCTCACCAAACATATTATGTGATTGACTATGCTTTACCCTTTAGGTCCAACGGCTGCATCACTAAGATTCATTTCCATTGAAATAAGAACCATAATTTCAATCAGGATATTTGGTCGAGTATTTCTAGATAAATCAGCAAAATTAAGAATGTTCCTGAAGAGCATACCGTTGGCATGATATGGAGGTGGAAAGAACTGCAAGTAACAAAAGGTAGCAACCACAACGCCTTCACAAAAGAAGATGAAACTATAGGTTACATAAAATACATGGAGATTGCTACATGTCATACTATCTAACCAGAAGAATAAACAATCTGACCTAGGAGACCCCCTGCAAAAACATCCTGCCAGTGATGCCAGTAGTCATCTACTCGGGAAATCCCGATAAGAGATGCAACAAGAATAGGAAGGAAAATGATGCATAATTTGGCAACATGGCCTCTGCAATCAAGTGCTTGCATTTTACCAGCCAAGTAAAGCGACAGAAAGCCCAAACCTGCAAAGGAACCTGCACAACCATATATGCACATGGGAACTTTTAACATTTGGCATCTAATATCTCCTTTTCATTATGCCCAAAATCCTGCATTTCTACTATCGTGGTAGTGGCACTACCTAGACAGTTGCCATGAAGACGCATAGAATATATCCATGCATCTGAGCCAAAAGGTATGTGTGTTTGTATTATCTTTATTCCTGGTATCCTCACAGATTATAAGCTAGATGGAATAAATTTGACGCAATAAGTGAATCGCTCACATGAAGTATGGCCACTTGGAAAACTTCTGTAGCCTTCATCTACAATGTTGCCTTTACCATGACAGATCACATTTCCAAATCGATCATAAACCTAAGAATGGGAAAAGATATCACTGATCCAAATAATTATAGTGAACAATATATTTATTATGGCACATTGAATATAGAGAACGGGATAAATACATCTTTCCCATCAGGAAAGCAACGCCAAAAGAAATCAGGCCGAGGCCGACCAACTGCATTCTTTATTGCATTTGTTATCACCGAGGTAACTAAAGCTGAGTACAGAAGGGCTGCAACAATCAATTGAATCATCAAGTCAGCTGTTTTTCCCATGCTCAGTGCGAAGAAGTTTGTTCATTTACTAACAAACAAAAGGACTCTTGCATAATATAAAGACGTTTCGTGCCAAAATATATATTTACCTAGAATAGCGTGGTGAAGGTCACAGACATCTCTCTTTCTGAAATACACAGTTACAAATATAGCCATTGGCAGCCCTACTGCAATCATCTAATGTATGCAGGAAAAAGAACCAAATGCAGAAAGTGAAATCTAGTGGGTGTAACTTTCAATCTGGAGAAAGAAAAAATATAATAGTATATAGAGATACTTATATACCGGAACAGCCCAAAAGGGCACCGTATTCTCCTTCAATGGATACTTGAGATCTATCATCGTATCCCTCCCAACAAAGCGATAAAACGGGTGTATGAGATGGATTATAATCAGAAGAATCCCAATGAGCATGAGGATCAACCAGTCATATATGTAGGTCCATGCAACAGTCACTCCGTGGGTCCGAATCATGTGGGGCCTAGTATCACACTGGTTCTGCCCCATTTTAAGCTGCAAAAGTTGTGCGTTGAGAACATACTACCAATTTCTACAAACATATGGCACAACCTTTTCAGCTAATGTAGAAGATTTAGTCTTTAGCCAAACAAACAAACATGTTCATCTGAAAAATTGATCAGCTAATTTTGTACCTCCAAGTTCTTGTGCTCTACTAGTGGAATCTTGGCAGATGAAGGGGCATCTCCTGTCAGAGAAGAATAATCTGAGACTGGGCTTGACACATCCTGCAAAACCCAAGTAATGTTGCAAGTTGGAATTCCCAGCTACCATTTTGACAATAAGGATTCCAGATTGATCCCCCAAATATTCCGTCATATTTTCTTTTCCAAAGGATCCAATTAACAGCTGGGAACTCGCAATTACTACTCTACAAACTTTTTATGCAATTGTGCAGATTGCATTTTCTATCTAACACTCTTTTGATGACCAATCCAGCCACAGCACAAACCATTTCTGGTTTTCTTTCTCAAAGAATTGCATATCAAGGACTACTTTCCACTATTACAACGTGAATACAAGGATTACAGAATGAGCTGGCACATCGGCTAGTTTGGGACCTTCAAATTCTTCTCAACTACACTGACATCTTCTCCTTGGATCCGATCTCAAACTCCCAATACAGTTCAAGACTGACGGAAAAAAAAAATCTTGAAACATGTTAAGTTCCCCCGGTCTCAATTTCCCTCAGCAAATTTCATCGAACAACAGAGGAATCAGAAGACAGAGCAAACCCATCACTGACCTGAAGAAAGAAGCGTCCGAAGTCCTTCAGAAAAGAAAGAGAGTCCCAATTCCTGCGGGGCATAGCGAGAAATAAGATTACGAACCCAACCCTCAACAACACAGAGCAGTATCAATGAATTTCCGATAGTTTAATGTGTCAACCATTATATACACACACCACCGGAAACGAAAGGACAGCAAGACGAAGCTTCCAACTTTGTCGGGTTCGGACAGAATCTTACGCACAGACTTCTACCTGGAAAGCAAGAATTTTTCCGGTAAGCAGACAGCTACGGTGGTAAGAGAGGAAGGGTTTAAGGGTGTCCACTGTATAATTACAGATGTCATGTTATCCTTATGCGAGCATGGTGACGTGGAATTTCCATGTTGAGCCCACCTTTTCCAATTAGCAAGTGGCACAGATGAAAATTTTCAGTAATTGATTTATTTTTAAGTTAATAAATATTTTTTTCACAATATTTTATTTATATAATAATTTTTTTGTATAAATCACCGATATCCAGTTGAAAAAGTTTATCGTCGCAGGTGAGATTCGAACTCAAATCCTTCTGTTAGGATGATAAGTGTCGAACTACTCTATCCACGATGAGTGATTTTTTTCTTTTGTAAATATATTTATTAAATTATTTGACTTTTATTTTAATAATTAAGCTAAATCTTTCACGTTAACTTTTCCGAAGAGGGGGAAGCACGCAGGCTTAAATTAAAGTTGGCACACCACACAATCCTCTCCCTGGCTAGACTGACTTTGGTTCCCGTCCCGGCAGATCCCTCAGCCGCCAAATGGAGCCTACGCTCTCGGCGCCTCCAGCCGTCGCTTCCTCCAAGCTCCGCCTGATGTGCAGCCACGGGGGCCTTATCGTCCCCCGGCCCCACACCAAATCCCTCTTCTACTCCGGCGGAGAAACCCGCATCATCTCCATCCCCACCGCCTCAGCCGGTACACTCTCCTCCTTCACGGCCGCCGTGTCCTCAGCCCTCTCCGTCCTCGCCCCTTTCACCCTCAAGTACCAGCTCCCCGGCCACGACCTAGACTCCCTGATCTCCCTCTCCTCTGACGACGACCTCCTCATCCTGCTCGACGAGCTCCCCCGCCTCCCTCCTCCCTCCCGCATCAGGCTCTTCCTCTTTCCCCCTAAGGCAGCTCGACCCGAGTTGTCTCAGTCCGTGCTGTGCCACCCAAAGACCGAGACTTGGTTCATCGACGCCCTTAACAGCGCTAGGATGATGCAGAAAGGGGAGAATTGTGCAGCGGGTTTCGGCCAAAATGAGAGCTTGAACTGCGTCGGGGCACTTTCTGGGGCCGAGTCCATTGTGTTGGAGACGAACTCGTCATTTGGGTCAACTTCCTCTTCCTTTTCCCTGACGAATTCGCCATCCGGCAAGCCTCAGGACGAGAATAACGGAACTAATTTTCAGGAAAATCGAGCTAGATTGCCTTCGGTAGATCTAGCTTCAAGGTATCTTCTTCTCTAAGTTCTATTTTATAATTTCTGCTCTATTCAAGGCTTTTTTTTAATAGCATGGCAGCAGCAATGTTGACTTCAATGTTCTGCTCTTGTTGTTGTTATTGGCTACAAAATGTTAATCTATACCGTAATGCTGTTGATGACGACATGAGGATAGTAAGATTTTGAAATGAAAGTAGTCTAACTTGTCTTATCCTGCATAAAATGAAGAGGGCCAGCACTAGATGATTGCGGTTTAGATCCATATGTAGTGTCTTCCTCATGTGCACTTTGAATCTGTTGATGGAACCCAATAAGCAGCTGCTCTTAGGCTGATAGGTGGATGGTTTGATTGCACTTTGCCATCTGATGTCAACGTCAAGTGTTGATTGGGATGAAAGGATTGTGAGGCTTAGTACATAGAAATCGAGATATGGGAGGCAATTGAAAAGCTTGATACTTGTGGATAACTCTTGCCTGCCATTATATCATTTTTTGTTTCCCATTGAAAACCCATGTAAAGTTTAGTTTACTGATGGAGGCATAGCACTAAGTCAATATTTTAGTTTGCACATCTGAAAGCTTCATATTTGCAAGGCTATGATTGTGTTGTCTGAGTGCTTTACTGCCAGCAGCTTCTTTTTATGAATGGATTTATTTTTGCAGCGATGGGAGGGGGCCAAATACCGTACTTCACCTGCAGGCAGGAGCTTTTAAAGTTGCGACCTTTACGACTGGAGCAACATCATCAACTGCTTGTGAACCTCAGAACAATAGTATCCCCTTCCCATCTCTCACTCCCTCCCACCAGACAGTCCCTGTCTCTGGATTTCCAGTGCATCCAATTCAACACTTCATTTCTGCCCAGCCGATATACTTGCCCCAACAGCAGCAGCCTGTTTGTCTACTGCCCATCTCAGCAACTCAACCCACGTATCAACTGCAACCTCCCATCTATCACCCTACCAATGCTCCATATCCCCTCTATATATTTCCCTCTAACTCGACGCTCGCTCAATCTTATGGGCTATCAATTCAGTGTGGGCTAGCAGGCACCACGAGTCTCCAACAACCTGCAGCTTCACCACTGCCTTCTACCCAGGAAGTCAATGATGCTTCCAATACCAGCGCCCTGTCTAAAAATGACCAACAACAGCATGCCAGTCTTCATCAAGTGCAGCAAATTGTTCAGTCTGTTGAACTCGATCAGAAGGAGACATCAAGTCCGAGGAGTGAGTTTGATGATGATCCTGCACAGGTCCAGATATACAAATCTCAGCCTCCGCTTCCAACATTACCCTCTCAATACCAAACAATGACAAAAGCAACGACTTTATTATTATCAGAAGATTTGCCCAACTTCACACTGACGGCGTTAGGCAACAGATGAAACATGCACAGCCACAGTAAGGTATCTGAACAGGGGAAGTAAGTCGTCCATTGTGATCTTTCTGTTGTTTTGTTCTTTAGTGGAGAAGTGAGAATGATGTCTTGTTTGCGTTTGTTTTGTAACACTGCCTGACCCCAGTGAAGCAGCTTCTTGTTAATTAATGCAAAAGATATGTGACCGTACTGCCTTGTTCAGTTCAGTGGAAAACAAAGTTTGGCATAATTTATTTGATTTCCTTCCGATTAAGCATATCTCCGCACAGCGGCGAAGGGGAAAATTAACTGGCAAACTCTTATTTCGGAATATGACAGCATTGTCCATATTGATCTAGTTTAGTTCAATTATTACTTACTACAGAATTACTGTGCAAAAAAAGAGAGACCAACAACAGAATCAAATTTGCACAAAGACTAGCATCTAATGGCAGTAACTGGGAAATTTTTGAAGTTACAGAAGGAATATTGGTTGTCGCAGAGTACAAGGAAGATGAAAAGCTACGAAAAACTAGAACTTCCAGTACCATTTCTTCATATTCAACTTGAGATTATAGAGTGGAATCTCTAACCCCGATCTTGTCCAAACCGATCAAGGCATGCCTTGCGGAAGGTCTACTGTCTGGGCTCCTGTCAACACAGGCTAGGGCTATTCGAAGCACCCTTTCCATCTCTTCTACTTTGTCAAGATCATGAATCAAGATCGGGTCTATTATATCTGAGAGGGGGGCCCTCTCCATGATGCACGCCCCGACCCACCGAACCAGGTCAAATCTGAGAGGGCCCACTTCGATCACCGGCAGCTTCCCTGTTATTGTCTCAAGTAAGATCATCCCAAAGGAGTAGATGTCCCATTTCTGGGATGGCTTCGAGGAAGTGGATGCTTCAGGGGCCTGGTAGTATGATCTCAGGTTCTCTGCCGAGTTCATAATGGCAAGCTCGTAGGGTGAACTCTGCAGCTCGGGTGTGCCCATCACAACCTGTTCCAACTGCAGCCTTGAGGATTCCCCGGTGATATTGGCAAGCCGGGCCAGCCCAAAGTCAGCAATGTGGGGTTGCATGTGGTCTCCGAGGAGGATATTGCTCGGTTTCAGGTCTCCGTGGATGTACCTCTTGGGACTGAACTCGTGAAGATAAGCCAATCCCTTCGCTATACCTTTTATGATTATTAAACGGGCAGCCCATGACAGTGGATTGTAGGAAACAGTCCCTGCTTTCCCTGATCAGGTGAAGGAAAATAAGGAAATGTTTTGACAGGAGACAAGACAGAGCCACTTATGCAAATATCATCTCAATATGTTCGTCTCGATGAAATGCATCCAAGTATATATATGGTACAGAGTGAAGGCAACAAAATGGAACACAATTGCCAGTAGAACATTTTTTGTTTTACTTGCTGATCTCATTTCATTTCTTGCCCATCGCAAATTCAAGCTAAATTTCGAATTTTAGTTATCTGAACCGATTAACAAGCTTGCGTAGAGGTATACCAATTTAGGCTCTCATGATATGCCTGCAGAGTTAGTTGAAGTCTTTGAACTGCTAATGCGAGAAAGACTACCTGCAAAAGTTCAGTCCAGCTATTTTCCTATTTACTATCACGAGAGAAGAATTGGAGTGTTACCGTGAATTGCAGTGGCAAGGTCTCTGTTAGGGATGAAGTCATAGATGAGCAGCTTCTCATCTTCAGACCAGCAATAAGCCCTGAGAGGCACGACATTTGGGTGCTTTATCTTAGCAATGGCCTCTACCTCGGTCTGAAAGTCCCTCAGCCTCTGAGTTCCTCCTCCTTCCCCCAATCTTCTGACTGCTAAACTCTGCCCGTCTTCAAGGACGACCCGATAAACCATCCCGATCCCGCTCTTTCCCAGAAGAAAGGCTGATGCTCGCAGAAGCTTTTCGAGATCAAAGCTCGCCCGAGGGTCCAATAAGACAAAGTTGTACTGGTCCATCTTCTCAGATGGAAGGTCAACTATGTCGTCCCTGAGGCAGAAAATAAACTCCTTCCTGAACTTCAGTCTTGGTCTTGCGGGAGTCTCAGGCTTCTTGCACCAGTAAGAGAATCCCCACCCAATGAAGCCACTCCCGACCATGGAACTTGCGACAATTAGAATTAGGATTCCTTTACTGAGATTACTGCCTTGTCCATTGAAGCCGTCACCTGACTCCTGGGACGGGAAATGTGGGACAGGTTGAGTATTATTTGTGGGACAGAGAGTTTTCAAGGGAAGGCCACACAGCAGTGGGTTCCCTGCGAAGGCAGTTGGACCCAGGTTGAGGAAAGGGCCAGAGTCGGGAATTTGCCCGCTGAGGTTGTTGTAGCTGAGGTCAATGTAGAGCTCGTTCGCAAGGTCCCCCAGGCTTGTCGGGATCGGGCCCTCGAAAAAATTGTGGGACAGGTCGAGAGTCCCCTGCAAGCTCGACAGCTTGCCCAATTCATACGGGATAGAGCCCGAAAAACTGTTGTTGCTCAAAATGAGCGACTTCATTGACCTGAGACTCCCGATCCCTGGAGGAACCGGCCCAGAAAGCGAGTTCCCCAAGAGCACCAGACTCTGCAGTCCTTTTATATGGAAGAGCTCTGGTGGCAATTCCCCAGTGAAGTTGTTGTTTCTCAGGTTGAGATGCCGGAGAACCGAGAGGTTCCCGAGCTGAGGATGAATGGAACCGACGAGTTTCCTGTTTGGGAGGCTCAGAGAGATGACCTGGCCCAACGAGTCCCTGCAAGTGATCCCCGTCCACAGACACGGGGTGGAGTCCGAGGAGTTCCAGTTGTCCAGAGCACGAGTTGGGTCTCCAACGACAGACTGCTTGAAAGATAAGAGGGCAAGGCCTTCATCGTTGAGAGAGCTCACAGTTGCAGATACGTCGAGGAAAACGAGAATTAAGGAAGCGATAACGGACAAGATCATCTCTGCAGGCTGCGAAAAGTTCAAAAGTGCAGAGAAGCTATAAGAAATGGCTTCACTCGGAACCGACAGATGAGGCTTAAAAGCCTTCGAAAAGATGCACAAAAGTCAAACCTTTCTCAACCGTATCGGTCAAAGAACATACGATCTGAAATTGAAATACATCTCTCGTATGGTTGGTTTAATCAGAGTCTTGTCGTCTGGTCCCACTGCCTCCATACCAAAAACGGTCATTTCGCATTATCATTACGGGATTCGTGCAGCGATTGACAGACGATGCTGCCGGGCATTTCCGACTGTTCCTTCCCTCACAATCCTGACAAGATGATTATGACGAACGCAATCGAGTGAATTAATGGAGAAATTTTTTTAAAAAAAAAGGAGAGTTTAATAATGATCACCGAGCAACCCATGCTGCGATTCCTTAATTCTGCTCGGAATTTTAGAAGCAGCGGTCAACGGTCGTATGATATGGGGCTGACTTTTTCGCATGGGACCGTTGTGTGTGTATGTGCGTGCGCGAGCCTTGATGAGCGTGATTGAAGGCGCTGTCTAGTGCGGATGGGCAAGTCCGCTCCGCTGCGTCAGCGTACCGAACCAAAATTAGGTGGAATCTGTCTGACTTATGAACCTCACCCATCTTGTCTTCCACTTTCAGACAGATTAGACGATGGACCTTTTCAATGAAGCAGCCTCTCACGATTGCAACGGAATCCGAACCATCTTAGTTTCTGCAGTGGGTCATTAGCATACACGATACTACCCATTTTTCTGATAAACGCATGTGTTAGATGGCAAAGACCGTACTATTCGAGCCTGTTCGTTCCATATCCTCTTGAACTCACCGCGTTAAGTCGGCTTATACCAACAAGAACCGTTTCCAGAGGATGAGATTATGGTGAATACGTGTGGGCGAGTCTCTTGAGGTTCTTTTTAAGGTTAATATGTGCTACAGCCTTGGACGTATCACCAGTTTGTCACCCAAGCAACGCCACTGTCCCTCCCCGGTTGTGGCTACTCAGCTCCCACTAGGAGAAGCGAGAAAGGGACAGGAACCCAGATGGATCGACTAAGATTAAAATGTGAGCATGGAAGTTCCGTGCTCATGATTTAGGGGGCCATGGGGTTGATCGTTGCAGGAAGGAAAGGAACCATCCAGTCGGAGAGGAAGATGATACGCCAGGAGGAAGTTCCCTGGTGGGGTACGTGGGCTCCCCTCGAGGGCTCATTCTGTGCACAGTTAGGCCCATTGAGGGGAAGGTGGCCGAAAATCTCAACATGGAGCCCACGTGCCGGGTGGCCTGGATTAAGATTTCTTAAACCGAGACCCGTAACCAGATCAGCACGGTAAGTTTAATGGGATAAAATCGTAGCCGGTTGAGCGGTTTTAAACATATTTTGAACCGGATCGAATCGTGCATATTGCATACCTCAGCTAATAATTAGAGGAGACATCCATGACTGGGAGTGAGGAACAAGGGATCATTGCATTAACCATGTGCATCCAAATACACTTCGAAATCGAAAAGATTCTAAAGGGGTAGTTTATGTAAATTATTTAATAAAAATTTAATATTTTTAATTAGTTTAAAATAAAAAATTAAATAGACCAAAAAAATAATTAGTGAATCATGAAAAAAAGATAGTTATTAGATAAAAAAAAACTGTATAACCAATACTCTCGTAGATAAGTGAGCCTAACCCAATAGAAAAATTCTTTAGCAATCGTATTTTTTTTACTAAATCACCAAAATTAAGTATTTATTTACTTATTCCCTCCTTATCCTTTCGATATTAATGGTAGTAATTTTCCTTCTTATGAAGGTTTATTCTTTTTCAATTTTATTTTTGCTATTCCGAGATTTGATTTTATTTTGCCCCTCGCAAATCATTTTCTTCCTTTCCTGCAAATATTTGGGGTTTATTTTTTAAAAGCACAAAAAATGTGGGCGAAATTACCTCTACGCCCCCACTCCCCCAAGCCGTCGCTCGGCCTCCTTCCCCTATAAATTCCCGCCCAGTTCCTCCCGTGCCGAGTCGTCTCTCCTCCTTTCACGATCTTTCCAATTGATCTCAGAAAAATCTGTACCTTTGCATCTGTGATAAGACATATTGATTGCATATGATGAAGAGATCATCGTCATCTCCGGCGGCCCTCGTTGCTGCGGCGCTGCTGCTGGCGCTGGTCGTTGCAATTAATGCACCGAGAGCTAGCGCAGTGGTTTGCTTGCTGACGGAGCTGAGGCCTTGCCTGCCGGCGCTGATGGGCCCGCCGAAGCCGTCGCCCGAGTGCTGCACCAAGCTGAATGAGCAGAAGCCCTGCTTCTGCGGGTACCTGAAGGACCCGGCGCTCAAGAAGTTCTGGAGCAACCCCAATGCCAAGCTGGTCGCCGGCGCCTGCCGCATCCCATTCCCTCCCCGGTGTTGATTTATGCATGAATGAAAATAATAGCAATAACTACCGATTGTTGGGATTAATGCTCTAAACCCAATCACAATTATTGTATGTTTATTCATGAAATAAAATTAAAATATTATTATTCATCATATGCTGCTATATTCTATAATGAAACTCATAAACTTGATAATGATTTTAAGGTCATGATGAGATCATGCCAGTGAGACTTAAAATCCACAAGTTTTAGTTTAAAATGTTCATAGTTATAGGATCACTGAACAGGAGATTGGTGATCTGGTAAGACTAGTACACTTGTTACATACTTTAAGGTAGAAGGTAACTGATCTCACAGTTACTTGTGAAGAGTCACTAATGTAAAAGTGTAGGTACTCATTATGGAATGAGTTTACTGAACTGATCCGCTTCATGATTAACCTAATGGATTTTTAAATAAATGTCAATATGTTATTCCTTAGGTGATAGTAGGTGTAAATGATCATTAGACTTGAGATTACCATAGTATTTTGTAAGAGTTAAGTTGTGTTTTAGTTTATTCCTTTATATAGTTCTCTGAACCATGAGTAGGATATTCTGGACCCAACAAAACTCTTATGGAGATGGTGTGTAATCAATAAAGAATCGGTTACTTCTCATGAGAGAAGAGA
The DNA here is from genome assembly GCA_900174645.1 of Sonneratia alba. Classification (NCBI taxonomy): domain Eukaryota; kingdom Viridiplantae; phylum Streptophyta; class Magnoliopsida; order Myrtales; family Lythraceae; genus Sonneratia; species Sonneratia alba. The sequence goes on along the minus strand of FWPY01000002.1, from coordinate 5,138,560 downwards.
ATGTCCTATGTATTCTATTAAGTATTGACTCAGAAAATCTCTGGCCAGAGTAGGATGAAATATCAGAAAGCAGTTTCCGATATTTCATTATTGAGTTAATTACTAGAGAATTGATATGCATATAGATAAAAATTAGGGTTTGACATTTTATCCATACCTTAATTTATTCGGGACATTGTATAACTGAAGGATTGAATTACACGAAAACTAATCACCAAAGGGTGTTCGATTCTTTGATTGAAATCTTCACTATCCGGGTGGTCATGATATGTTGCTAGACGTTAATCTTGACTTGTGAATTTAATTGATTAAGAGTTAATCAATGATCTTATTAAAATGTTTAATAAGATAATTTAATTCACTAACGGCTTAGTGTAGAATCCAATGAGTTACACACAATACAAGTCATTTCTCGTAACCAAAATTTAATTGATTAAATTTTGTGTTGGGCAGTTAATTTCGCTAGCACGGAATTGCCCATATCGGTTACACGCCTTATTAGATAAGGTTGTTTCGGAATTAACTGTAAAATTAAATTTATAGAAATTTAATTATACTCTCGGTTATATATGCATGCTAAATTATCGAATGATATTCGATTAAATAAATACATGTACATGAGTAGTACATGTCATGTAGACCAACGGTTGGTCCATTCTCAACGGCATAATATTGAAAATAGCATAACGTATGCCTATAGTGAAAAAGCACATCTTGAGCCTCTTCGATGAAAGAAGGGCGTGTCTCTTCGGGAAAGAGGGGTGTGTCTCTTCAGTGAAAGAAGGGCACGTCTCTTCGGTGAAAGAAGGGCGCATCTCTTCGGAGAAAGAGTGGTGTGTCTCTTCAGTGAAAGAAGTGCACATCTCTTCGGTAAAAGAGGGGCGCGTCTCTTCGATGAAGGAGGGGCGCATCTCTTCGGTGAAGGAGGGACGCCTCTCTTCGGTGAAGGAGAGACACCTCTCTACGATGAAGGAGGGACACCTCTCTTCGGTAAAATAATTCTAAAATGTGAAAACGTTTCACCCACCAAAGGGGACAAAAGTCCTCTTTCGTGTTCTATATATAGAAAAACCGAAGGGCATCATGTGTGTTAGTTTTGAGAGAAGAAAAGAGTGCTACCCAAAATACTATATCCGAGAGTGATTGAAGAATATATGTTCTACTAAGTGCTATATACAAGCCTTTTATTCCGAAACAAAAAGGCGACCGATTGTTGGGAACATTTCCCAACGCTTACGAGAAAAACTTGGTGTGGATACCGTGGAGGACGTACACATGTGCATATAGTCAGAGGATCAACTCTTGAAGTCATTCGTGAAGGCATTGTGGGACATCGCCGAATTGAGGATTCAAATACAAGGATCGATTCGAAATCTTTGAAAGTATGTATATTCTCTACTTGTTTCTTTATATTTGAATTTCAAATTATATCAAAGGGATACTGGGTTCGGGAATATAATTTAATTGAAATTAAAATGCATGCTTCCGCCGTGTATCGATTCCCAACACCGATCTGATCCGGCAGCGATAGTGGTAGTAGTAGTAGCAGAAGACATCATGCAGCAGAGTTTATCGGTCATCATGAGTTCCTATCCCAACTATTGCGATCATCAGAAGCAAGAGCCGCAGTGTTCGTCCCATGATTAACTGTGATGATTTGCTAAATGCATGAATAACTTCCTTCTTCTTAGTCCCGACAGGACCGGGCTTTTATCACTATACAGGCTAGAAACTGATAGTTGAACTTGAACCTATAGGTTGAGGATCACCTCTGTTCTAACCAGACCTGGTCTTCTCAGTCCCGGAGTGAGTTACGTTACGCGGAAGATCGATTTACCGTGCAGCGGTACTCAAAAGAGTATCCCAAAATTGCCCCCAGTGTTCATGAGAATTACAAAACTCCCATCCTCCGCTTCCGATGCACTGTGTCGCGACACCTCCGGAGTTGAAAAGTAGTCGACTCCGACCGTATTCGCCGGATTCTGCCGGGTGGGCCGACAGTTCTGCCACGTTTAACCTCAGGAATACCGTGGCGAGAAGTCAGAGACCGAAGTGGCGAAGCTAATAGGCACGTGTTGTGGAGCCCACATCATTTCAGTTGGGGCGACTCAATTATTCACTTCGAATGAATCCAAGCGACAGTCCATACCTACGGAGACAGCAAAAAAGACACCACTTTCCATATGATAAAAGTTTGTTTTTTATATCACCTCATGAAAATAACCCATTAATAAATTATAACATATTAGTAAATTAGGTCTACAGTTTAAAATTATTTAAAAATTATATAATATATCATTTTATTGATTAGTAAATTATTATAATAACGATGATGGAGGAGAAAACTGATCGATGCAATTTTCACCCACCACTAAGCAGGGACAAAAAATAAATTGCAATTTTCTCATCTTGTGGGCTAGTGGTGTTTGTCTTCCTGCCAAATTTATTATAAAATCATTATATTGTAACAAATTTTATATACATATAATATTTTTTATTATTTTAAAAAATTAATTATAGTATAAGATGATGTGAATAGAAATGGTTGGTGTTGTTTTTACTTTGGAAATATTACATTCTTGAATTACAAGTTACTCAATTGTACATGTCAGTCAATTTAAGTGTCTAATACTATAGCCGTAATTCCGACTAGGATAGCCTGCCACGTGTGGCGGAGTCCACAAAGACCTCTAGTCCGTCACCCACTCGAAAAAAGCCCCTTCGTCTTCTTCACTTTATTGCCTTCCTTTTTCCTCCAGCCTTTAGCCTCATCTTCCTCTTCCTCTTCCTTTACCTTTTCCACTCGCAGAGAATCAAAACACTTTCTCACTCTTCGTGTCGCAGAACGATTCCCTCTGAAAAGCTATTGAAAATGACGACCCGTCTCGCTCCTCTCGCCCCTGTATGACACCAATCCGTTTCCACCACTGCCGTATCTAAGCTCTCCGTCATCTGGTCTTTCTCGCAGCTGAATCGGCGTCAGCGTGCGCCACCCTACCGATGGCGACGTTGCAGAGGTTCAAGCAGCTCGCGACGCAGTGCGCTGTCACCCCTAGCCCGACGCGGAGCCCAGCTACCAGCCCAGTAATCCACCTGCGCCGCCGCAAGACCCTCCGCATGCTCTTCGGCAGCACCGACCGCCGCAAACTCCATTCCAGCGAAGCCCCTGGCCCCCGAAGAGAAGGCCCGGCCCCGGATGGATCACGAAAGTTCAGGGTACGGCACAAATTGAAGGACCTGTTCTTATCGTCGCCTCCGCCTTCGCTCGAGGGAAGAGCCCTGGAGAGGAGACGCGAAGACCGTGATCGATTGTTGAAGGAACCTCACGGTGGCATGGTCCCCAGTGGATTTTTGGGGAGGCGAGGTGGTAACGGCTCGATCCGGCCGCTCTCGGCCGCTCTTCGGTGCCGGCTGCTGAGGAAAGCATGGCGACCAATTCTCGTTGCGATCCCAGAGTAGAACAGTGAGATAATACTATTTTCTTTCTTTCTTTTTTTTTGGTAGTTTTATTTCTCCCTTTAATTATCTTTTTTTTGTTGGTGGGTGAAATAATGTATTTATAAATCTAATTCTGATGTGACAGCCGTAGGAAATTCGACTAGGCGTGACGTGTATGGCTGGTGATTAAGCAGTAGTGGGCATTTTAATTATATATAAACCGACGAGTTCTGCCCCCGTGGGGCCGGCGTCATCGGCGGTAGGTATGGCCGACGAATGAGGCCCCGTCGCCGGGACCTTCTCGTCCACATTCCGACGGGGATGACTTTGACGATGCTTCCCCCCCACCTTGAATAATATGTATTTATTTTGTAGATAGGAACGTGGAGAGGGACCTGTCAACGTTGACCGTATTTGTCAATTCAAAGACTATTGAAGCTTAGAGGGGCGCGATTGTACTGAGAGAAGATCGGATCGGACCTACGACATTCGTAGGGACGGAATAGAAGAATTGTACGAGGAATTTGGGGGGGGAAAAATCCAAGATATTGATGTGATGCGTATTATAGCATAGTAATTAATAATCGGACCAATTGGAGAATTGGTGACACACACGTGTATATATATATATATATATATATTATGTGCAATCGAGTATTCAAAAGATCGGATCACTGTACTGCAACCGGTTCGGATTTGAGCTAGATTTGAGGAAAATTTTACCATATTTGAGGCCTTCTTAGGCCCATTTCAATTGAGGGGCCGGTTTCTATGTTATAATTTCCAGGCCCATTTCCCATTGAACCCACGGCACAACCCAAGATCAATGTGGTGGGGTAGAGATGTTACACGGCCTGCTTTGGCCCGAAACTCCCGCAACCCTGCCTGAAACAATTCTTATTGGATTGATAGGCGGTTCTGAGTCGAGTATAAAAAATGGATTCATTGTACTAGAGCTGGTATGGAACTATTTGTAAACCAGGCCGGTCCGGTCCGGCCCGAATCTTGAAAAAGGTTACACATTAATGGTATGATTTTATTAGGTCAATTATAAATATTAAAAAATAAAAAAAATATATTTTTATTTTAAATAATTTAGAAAAAAAGATGAATGGTTTACACATAAAATAGTCTGAACTGGAACCGATTCACTTATAAATGGTTATCGGATCAGTTTATATATGTATGAACCATAAGCTGTAATCACATGAACCAGTAAAATAAATGAGTTAAACTGTAATTCAATCAAATAATTCTAAATCGGTTTTGGATTAGTATGGACGGGCGTAGATGGGGTAATGGCTTATTCAGCATTAGACTTCCTAGCTAGTGGTGTGTAATAATTCAACGTACCAACTCTTTTTTTTATCTTTACTTTTTTTTTCAAATTATGGATCATCACTCAGAGGTGTTTTTGATTATGTGATTGAGAAATGGACCCACGTAGACTCACCGTGGGACATCCCATTTCTTGCCTTCTCGGCGGTGAGAATCCAACCGTATCGAGCAAGTCTCTCAGAGCATAAGGATACATGCAATTGAACCCAGTAGAACCCATGTGAACCGGCTAGTTTCTCTCAAAGGGATACGATCCTCGGATAATTTGAAGCCCACACCTTCAGGCCGATGGTCGCCGGCGTCCGGCCACTACCTGCCGGTCTTGCTTCTCCTTCTCGTTGTCGAATAAAATCACTGCAAACAAACTCGGTAGATACAATTGAATTTGAAAAGATAGTCTAGAAACTTGTAATGGAATCGATAATACATTCATCACTTTGTTTGGATGGATGGATTTTGGTGGAATTATAACAAATTGCTCTTCGGATAGAATATAGATGAAGGAAATGGAAGCAGAGGGAGGTAGGTGGGGTTCAGCGGATAGGGGTCTGATCTGGGTGGCGAAGTACAGGATCGCCACCGCCACCGCCATCGCCCGGGCAAGGTCGCTGTTGACGGTTGGAGGTTGTGGCGCCACCATGTTGCTGCCTGTCGCTCTTCTCTCCTCAACTCACAGCGGCTTTCCTCTTCTCCTCTTTTCAATTTCTTATGTTTATAAATCTTTATTTTTAACTAAAAATTAGTATAAAAATGCTTTTCTTTGCCTATTAACATGGGGATCAATCATTCAATCCGACCATAAACTTGTGGACTCCTATATTAATTGGTTCAATTTTTGGTCTAATTTTGAAAAGAATATGCTTAAATTTTTTATAATGTTAAAGATTTATTATCATAAATTAGTATTTAGTTTGATATTTTATAATAAATATTACATTTTAGATATTATTTACTAAATATACAATTAAATTCATCAAACACATTACTCTACCTCAAACTCATAACTTGACTGGCTTGATCTGGTCCGGTTTTAATGATCATGATGGAACGTGCCCGATTGCATCAAGCTATTATTAGGACCAGAGGAGATAAGTGGGTTCTTGCCACGTGGACTCCACTAGGCCCTGTGATCGAACGCAGACAAGAGAAAAGGCTCCTGGCAATGCAACATGCCCCTGTCCCCCCACCCACTGGGCCATGGGATGGGATGGTACCCATAATCGACAACTCAAATCCCTTTTAATTTATCCCGTGCCCTGATACTGTGAGGTATCGGTAACGTATACGTGGCGCTGTGGCTGATGGGGTCCACGCAGAATTCACGAGTGGGCCCACGTCAAGATCGTGCTCAAGAAAAGCACTTCAGGTCCACTTCACCGTCGCCGCCGGCCCTTCTTCTTGTCACACACGCATAGATGCATACGCAGGCATCTATCCTCAGCAAATTAGGAGCCCACGAGAGATTTAAGAGGTTCTCAATCTGACTCGATACGGTTCTAGTTGTCGGAATAGTCCCGCTTTTAATGCGATCTTCTTGGGAGAATAACTATTCGAAAGGATGTTATATATGATGGATGACCTTCCGATACTTAAGTCAGTGAATCGTAAGAAGAGGGAATTATGTAAGGGGGCATATGTATTGCTTCAAGAGTGTTTGGAAAACTTATATTTCCCTTCATATGATGAAGTATTTATAATGATCTAAGAAATCTGTTCGCTTATATGATTTAGGTAGATGTGTTGATCACATAAATGAGCGTAAAATATAATGAGATAGTTCAATTAAATTGGTGTAGTTTTCCTATGATGGCTTCAGTACTGATATTATTTTTATTCTATAATTTTTTAAATTTCTGAAATTTTTTCATAATTTGAAAAAAAAATTGACTGTATACATTTCAATATCTGTGTCTTCTTCTGAATGTCGCCATCAGGCGACTCGACGGCAGCAAACGCTAACAGACGTCAGTCATCTCTCTATCTCTTTAGAAATAAACGGACCATTTCTGTTCCATGCTTGACGCACCCGTTTTTGTCTACGCTCACGCGCCGGCCCTCTCGCTGCACGCGCCACCTCCGCCAGTCCCCCTTCTCTTCTCAGCTCTCATCAGCCCTTCAACTTTCTGTCTCCTGTTCTTAACAGAAAAAGACCTCTCCCTTTCTCGGCTTCATTGTCCGAGTCTGACTCGAACCCAAACCGAGAACTTGGTTCCTCTCTCTCTCTCTCTCTCTCTCTCTCTCTGTCCTTGCCGTTCTATCTGGGTTTGAGATCTATACAGGGTGGAAATCTTTTCTGGGGGAATCTGGGCTGCATGAAGGAGTCGCCTTCTCGCACTATAAGAGGATGGGCGGAGTCACGTCGTCCATTGCCGCGAAGTTCGCCTTCTTCCCGCCCCAGCCGCCGTCTTACACCTTAGTCGGAGGCGAAGGAGGCGGCGGCGGCCGGAGGCGCCTGTTCGTCCAGGACGAACCCATCCGGGAGGACATCGACGTGCTCAAGCTCAGGACTCGGCGGGGCAACGACGTAGTGGCAATCCATGTGAAGTATAAGAAGGCGTCGTCCACTATGTTGTACTCCCACGGGAACGCCGCCGATTTAGGCCAGATGCTGGAGCTCTTCGTCGAGCTGAGCAATCGCCTCAGGGTTAACATCATGGCGTAAGCTACTAGTCACTTTCTCAGCATTTCAGCTGAATGATTGCTCACTCAACTGTTACACATCTGATTGGTTTGGGAATCCCTGTGCTGCTTGATCTTTAAGCTCCTCGCTTCGTGCGTATCATCAAAGTCAAGGACTGCTTGAGCTTCTTCTACCTTCGTTTATAGATAATGCTCGTAAAAATTGAACCTTTCCCTTTTTCTTCTGCCTTTTTAGGCTCCGAATCTTTCTTTCTCTGTGTCTAGGTTGGATTCTTGTGTTCATTGAAATTCTTTTGTATGCCGTTTCATATTTGCTGAATAAAATCCTTATATATATGTCATTATTTGGTAAATTTGAAAATGAAGCGGAGACGTTAGAAATTCCTTTTCTACTGGTGCGTAAAAGTTGGGCTTGCGGTAGCTTGACTTGAAGTTAAAATGGCTTCTTTCCATTTTGGAGTTCTATGAGTTTTGGTTATTCCAACTACTCTGTGGATGTTAGAAGAGGGGCGAGTTAGCACTGTAGAAGTTTATGAATTTCCTTTCTGTTACCTTATATGCTGTGTTGATAGGATATTCTGGTCAAAATTTTCAGTTTTACCAATTTCTCATATCGGGGATTGTATTAATATGCAAACATTGAGTACAGCTTGACAATGGGAAACTTTATGGGTCATTGACAGCTCTTTGTTTTTGTTGTTTACCCTCTTATTGATTATCTATATTGCGGGAATCTTTTCTTTTGCATTTTCAGGTATGACTACTCCGGGTATGGGCAATCAACCGGGAAGGTTTGTTATCCCTTATAATTTCCACATGACCATATCTTTTACGTTTGAATTGTTGTTGTTATTAAATGTGTTATGTTGTGCAATAGGGTTCTATCTTCTTCATTGACATTGAAGTCATGCAGTGATTGTTATTTGATAAGTATGGGGTAATCAATATTGTGAGTGAGCAACCTACTCACAGTAAATTCAATCCACAGATTTTGCTTACCTTTTTATTTTTTTTAATTAATAATTTGTAATGCAGTAATATTAATCAAAATTTTGCTTACCTGTAGAGTAGGTACAGGTGGCACTGTATTTGTTTTATTTTGCTAAGGGGCGTTTGGTTAAGACACTTCTGTCTTAAACATTTAAACCCCATGCTCATTAAGAAAAACCCTTAGCTAAATCGTGTTTTAAGACTGCATTGTCTTCACTTGTATCACTGGAAAGCATTCATCTCCCTTAATTGCAATATGTTATACCTGCATGTTGAACAAGGTCACCTTTTTTTTTTATCCCCTCTTTCATAATTTAGTATCAAATTTATTAGGCTATGCTTTTTTTAAAAGATATATTCCATTGTATGCATGAAGAATCAAGTTTTCTGTCCTTGCAGCCAACTGAATATAACACATATGCCGATATTGATGCGGTATACAAGTGCCTGAAGGATGACTATGGAGTTAGAGATGAGCAGCTAATACTGTACGGTCAGTCAGTTGGAAGCGGGCCAACTGTTGACCTTGCATCGCGCTTACAAAACTTAAGAGGTGTTGTTTTGCATAGCCCAATTCTCTCTGGGCTCAGAGTGTTGTACCCTGTTAAAAGAACGTACTGGTTCGATATCTTCAAGGTGAACTTTTCCTTAAACTTATTATCACGGGCTTATGTTGCATTCACCCTCTTCTATATGGTTTGATGGGCACATTTCTCTTTCTGCAGAATGTTGATAAGATTGGGATGGTAAATTGCCCAGTCCTTGTTATTCATGTAAGCTACTCTGTCAGTCTTCTCCTTCCCTGCTTTTAGAGCTAAAACTTTGGGAATATTTTCACTATGACCATTTAATTTTGTCTGATAAAATCAACACCTAACGTTTCTATTCCAACAAATGCAAGTCCTTTCTCTTGAAATGCTTTGAAGGCATTGGATGTGCGTGAAAATCAATTCAGAATTGATGCGGCAAAATTCAATCGCTCTGCTTCTTTAGGATCCTTCTATGACAATCAAATGAAACATATGGTGCAACCTGTCATTTTAATTGTTTGGGTACTTTCATTCTAGAGAACTGTCTCTATTGTGTGCATCACTGCACAAAATGGTATTTATTGTGATCTTGAACCATTCATTATTCAGGGAACTGCTGATGAAGTTGTTGATTGTTCTCATGGGAAGCAACTATGGGAACTCTGCAAGCAGAAGTATGACCCTGTCTGGATAAATGGGGGCGCACATTGCAATCTCGAGCTTTATCCTGAATACATAAAACAGTTGAAGAAATTCATAGCATCCTTGAACAAACTGAAAGCTGGGACAGACGGTTCAAAGAAGACCACCACCACAGCCTCAGATTCTGAAGGTCGCCAGGAGGGTGGACCTCCAGATACATTTGAGCTGCTCCCGAACCTTCCAGAAGTATCTCGAAACAGCTTAGACAGTCGGCTCGAGAAGTCCAAGAAACCGACCAAGCCGGAGAAATCCCGAATGAGCACTGACCAGGTTGACAGATTTTGGAGAAGAAAGGGTTTAGTCTGGTAAAATATTACAACAAATGTGTCAACTCCCCCAATCAGTCTTTTCTCCATCCTCGACGGGACCCCAAGAAAATATATATTCTTTATAATGAAGCATCGACATCTCGTGGGAAAACATCATAGTGTGAATTTTTAACCAGACTTCTTACAGCTTTCTTTATTGTAGTGTGCTAAGGATAGCAGCATTGGCTGTATATTAGTGACCTCACCAAGAGACAAATAAGATTATGTAACGTTTCTTCATCTTTTTCTTTGTGATTTTCTTCGATTTCAAGTATTATGGGATGTTCTATAATCGCAGAGAGATGGTAACAGAATCTCACTGATGTGATCATACAGAGTATGGTTGTCTTCAGAATTTTCTTGGGATGAAATTCTCCAGCGTTCAAAATCACCAATCAGTTTCAGAATAAATGCCAGTCAATCATGACCTATAATGCGTCACATGCGGTTACAGCAAGTGCGAACTAAAACAAATTGATAGGGATTGACAAGATTTCATCAAGACAAACCAGAGGCTACAGCATCATTTAACTTTTTTGGATCCGTCATCCATTGGGTCTCGGAGGGTGCCAAACATCCAGTCCATCCAGATGGTGTAATGCCCATAGTTGTGGCGGTAGGTCGTGTGGTGAATGGTGTGGTACCCTGCTCCCATCACAGGCCATATATTGGCATGGATGCAGTCATGAATATTAGCTGTCCATATTGCCTCGAGGAATATGAGGGCTATGTGGGTTGTGAAATGGGTTGGCACAAGGAAGAGAGCCATAACATGAGGCACTGCCTGTAGAATCCCGTCCAATGGGTGGAATGCCAGGCCTAGAGAAAAATTAGACAATACCCAGTTAAGAAGAGCACTGGAAAAATAAAAGGGTAATGCAGCCATCAAAATTCCCCAAACATTGGAGAACAAAGAAAGTGGTTCGATCCTGGGAATTGGAGCAGGCAACAAAGAACATAATCCAGAATCTAAAAATTCAAGAAAGAACTTGTTTGATCATCGACAAGGCCCTAAAAGATGTTCAAAACGAAGACACTCATAGACAACTAGACTGCTAAGGATCTATGAACCCCCTAAACCAAACTAGAGATCCTTCACAAATATACTGTGGCCCCAGCCCCATGTGGTTTGCTCCTCTCTAGGCCTTTGCCATAGTGAACAATGACATCATATGAACTCAAAACAGTACAAGTTCTTTGAAGACACGTTTCATTAATTTCAACGAAAAAATAATAGGGGACAACATATAGAAGAACTTGTAGAAGCTTTGGCTTGAAAGCCATTAGATTATATGATGCTGATGAGATGTTTGTCTCCTGGTTTTCAAAGAGAAAGAGATAACGAGTGTCCAGGAAGAAGGAGTCTATCCACGAGGTGAAATTGCAGACCATAGAATATGAAATAGGAAATTTTGGTGGACAGAGCACTTACCAGCGAAAGGTGAGAGAGTATTCTGCTTGTTGTAGATATGGTGAGTTGCGTGAAGGTATTTGTAAAGAGGCTTTATGTCATGTAGCTCCCTGTGCATCCAGTAGATACCAAACTCGACCAGTACAAGATAAATCGACAAGTACACAAGATATGCAGGCCACCCGACATCGCTTATTCTTGAAAAGCACCGTGTCCATCCATTCTCAACCATGTACTCAGAAAGCGTGGGAAGGGCAGAGTACCATGGCATGGCTTTCATTGCTACATATATCTGCAAGAGCATGGCTTTTCTTGTAGGTTCCTCATCTGCATCGAGTGACCAGACACATTTCAAGGGCAGCAGAAGATGTAGCACAGCTCATCTCATACTCCAATTAGCAGATACTAACCAACACAACTTGGGGAGGTTCTACGCATTCAATTCAGATTAACTAAAGGTGACAAAAGGTCAAATGTCTTTCAGGCAAAGCACATCGCACGCCATGTGACTTATCAAGAGTAAAATGTTCCAGCTGTAAAGGAAGAATTTTCAAGAAATTCATCAATACCACTTGGAAGAAGAAGAGAAAACCCACACCTACCGCACCGCGGCACGAAGAACTGGAGCATCAGACAGAAAACATGCCATTAAATCACCAGCCTGATGCCTGTCTGAAGAAGAAGACAAAGAACTGCTCTATTCATTCATCAATTCAAATCATGCACTTGATCGATCCATACACACGAATTGGTAGACCGATGCAGGATCCTAATACGCCCCAGTGCGAAGGCATGAATTTTGCAGCTTATATACATCACATCAACGCGACGCCGGACAAACGAACAATAAAAAGAATCTAAGCAAATCGTGGTCCAGAGGGAGAGCGAGGAACCCACCTTTGGGGACGTAAACGTTGCGCTTGAGGCAGTAGATGTAGAGGCACCAGAGGAAGCCGGAGATGAAGTAGATGAGGGTGCCGCCGATGTAGTTCCGGAGCCACGTCTGGAGGGGGTGCGGGAGCGACTCCCACGCGCCCGCCGGCAGCAGGTTGCCGAGCACAATGCGGTTGTAGAACGACGTCTCGTCCACTAACAGCTTCAGATAATCCCCGCCGCCTTCCATAGACTCCCGTCGGCGCCGATCCAACTGGTGGCGGAGATAATAGAGAGAGAGAGAGACGCACACAGATATTTTCAAGCTGGATGTTTAGTGGGTCTTGCTGCCGGTGGAAAGAGTCCTCACGTTCTATATTGTATAGAGAGAGAGAGAGAGAGAGAGAGAGAGAGAGAGAGGACAGCAGAGACCCCGCAAGTGAAGAGGAGGTGGTGTCGTTGTTTCAGGCGGATGCCTAGGAAAGAGAGGCTTCTGTTCCCATTGGAGCACAGTGGGAAGCAGAGATGGACTATGGTGGCACTTTCATCGAAAATACTACAAACGTCGAGGGTCAAATTTGTAAATTACCTTTGAGTCTATTGAAACAAGCGGTCCGGATCATTTTAAAATACACTTGAAACCATTTGACCCGGTTGTAAATTACTGTTTAGACATATATGAACATATTAGAAACCGTTTATAATTGGAGCGGTTCATAGTTCGAGCCGATTTGAATTTTAATCATTTATTTTTTAAATTATTTAAAATAAATATTTTTATATATTATTTTTAAAATTTAAATTAATCCGACAAAATATAATCGTTGATTTGTAAGATTTTGACGGTCTAGGTAGGTTTTGTAATGGTTCAGGACCGGTTCCTAAACGGTTCTAGACCAATTCAACGAGAAAATGTGCTAGGCTAGTTCCTGTTCAATGACCTATTTCTTGGACTTTACCTGCAATCGCTTCTTAACCCAGAAAGAGTAGTTACAGGCTAGTTTGAGAGCGGTCTAAGCCAATTATGAGTTTTCATAAGCCGATTCTGGGCCAAACCGGCCCGTTTTACATCTCTATCTAAAGCACTCCTCGTCCTTGTTAGACATGTTCGCTGGGACCACAATCGGTGATATTAAGTCCAATGATATGTGTTATAAAATTTTAATGCCATGATAATAAGTCCAAATCCCTTTTATTTTATCCACCACAGTCATTACATACGATACATGAAAGTTCCAAAACAAAGGAAAACAAGCACGTCAGACCTTCAGATCACTGAAGAACACAGAACTCAGCCCAGACAGATAGCCAGAAGGCACGTTCAAGACAGGGCTGACCTTCATCCGGTTTCCCTTCCTCAGTGGTGGCTTCTGGTGATAGCAGTTGAAAGCTGAAGTGGAAGGCTGAGGCGGCTGCAATGGCCGAAGAGTTGTTAGTGTTCTTCGGAGACTGCTTATTGCAACTAGTGATGATGATTGCCACTGTTTTCCCCGAAAACTTTGAGCTCTTGACATTTGGAGTAGACCCAGTTGAGTTGCTTCTTGATAAGAGACGAAGAGGGCACTGACCCAGACTCCTTCCATGGTCAACCTGTTATACTCTAAACTCAATAACAATTGATGAAATTTTATTCATGAAATACAATTAAAATATTATTATTCATCATATGCTGCTATATTCTATAATAAAACTCATAAACTATGATAATGATTTTAAGGTAATGATAAGATCATGCCAGTAAGACGTAAAATCCATAAGTTTTAGTTTAAAATATTCATAGTTATAGGATCACTGAACATGAGATTAGTGATCTAGTAAGACTAATACACTTATTACATACTCTAAGGTAGAGGGTAACTGATCTCACAGTTACTTGTGAAGAGTTACTAATGTAAGAGTGTAGGTACTCATTATGGAATGAGTTTACTGAATTGATCCGCTTAAAGGATTAATCTAATGAATTTTTAAATAAATATCAATAGGTTATTCCTTAAGTGATAGTAGATGTAAATGATCATTAGACTTGAGATTATCATAACATCTTGTAAGAGTTAAGTTATATTTTGGTTTATTCCTTTACATAGTTTTTTGAACTATGAGTAGAATATTCTGGACCCAACAAGACTCTTATGGAGATTGCGTGTAATCAATAAAAAATTGGTTACTTCTCATGAGAGGAGAGAATGCCCTATGTATTCTATTGAGTATTGACTCATAAAATCTCTGGCCAGAGTAAGATGGAATATCAGAAAGCAATTTCCAGTATTTCATTGTTGAGTTAATTACTAAAAAATTGAGAGGTATATGTATAAGAATTAGGATTTGATATTTTATCCATACCTTAATTTATCCGGGACATTGTATAATTAAAGGATTTAATTACACAAAAACTAATCATCAAAGAGTGTTCGATCCTTTGATTGAAATCTTTTCTATCCGGGTGGTCATGATATGTTGCTAGACGTTAATATTGACTTGTGAACTTAATTGATTAAAAGTTAATCGATGATCTTATTAAAAGGTTTAATAAGATAAATTAATTAACTACCGGCTTAGTGTGGAGCTCAATGGGTCACACCAATACAAGTCATTTCTTGTAACCAAAATTTAATTGATTAAATTTTGTGTTGGGCAGTTAATTCCGCTAGCACGGAATTGCCCATATCGGTTACGCGCTTTATTAAATAAGGTTGTTTCGGAATTAACTGTAAAATTAAATTTATAGAAATTTAATTATACTCTCGGTTATATACTCATGCTAAATTATCGAATGAGATTCGATTAAATAAATACATGTCAATATGTATGTACATGAGTAGTACATGTTATGTAGACCTACGGTTGGTCTATTCTTAACGGCATAATATTGAAAATGGCATAACGTATGCCAATTGTGAAAAGACACATCTTGAGCCGATTCGGTGTGAAGCACATCTCTTCGGTGAAAGAAGGGCGTGTATTTTTGGTGAAAGAAGGACATGTCTCTTCGGTAAAAGAGGGACGCTTTTCTTCAGTGAAAGAGGTGCAAAGGTATGTGGGAGAAAGAATTCTAAAAGGTGATAATGTTTCGCCCACCAAGCGGGACAAAAGTCTCATTTCGTGTTATATATATAGGAAAAACTAAAGGATATCAAGTGTGTGTGAGTCTGATGAGAAGAAAAAGAATTTTACCGTTTGAGAGAAGAAAAGAGTGCTATACAAAATACCATATTCGAGAGTGATTGAAGAAGATATGTTCTACTAAGTGCTGTAAACAAGCCTTTGATTTCGAAATTAAAAAGACGGCCTATTATTGGGAACAGTTCCCAACGTTTATGGGAAAAACTAAGTGTGGATACTGTTGAGGGCGTACAAGTGTGCGTTTAGTCAGATGATCGACTCTTAAAGTCATTCGTGAAGGCGCTGTGGGACATCGCTGAATTGAGGATTCAAACACAATGATCGATTTGGAATTTTTGTAGGTATATATTCTCTACTTGTTTTCTCGTATTAGAATTTCAAATTGCATCAAATAAATACTGGGTTCGGGAATATAATTTAATTGAAATTGAAATTGAAATGCATCCTTCCGCCGGGTTTGGATTTTCAACACAACCCCGCAGGTCAAGCTCGTGCTCCGCTTGAACCTCCACAAGGACCTCGAGCCTGAGCCAGAGCCCGAACTCAGCTTTTCCCCTGCTTCATTGTTATGTTTCAGGAACCTGCGCTGCTTCCTCGATTCGTCTGCATCAGGATGGTCCTTCTGGGCTGACGATAAAGGGGTTGGCCTTTTCTTGATCTCGACTGGGAGGATTTTCTCGTCGGAGAAGATCTCGTCAGCGGACGGGGGCTCCAGATCAATCAGGTCGAAGTTGAAGTTGAAGCTCGAGTTGGGCCCCGTGGAGTTGGACTGCAAGGGCCGGTGCTCTGTAAAGAAGATGTCCGGAGAGAGAACGTGAGAGATTAAAACCTAGGACTCATGCTTGAATTCTCTGAGCAGAGGTCCACTGCCATTTCTCCCCAGCAATTCCAGGGACAAGTGTTAACACAAGACAATCCAACCCATGAGGTCCCGTAGATTCAGATGTTCCAGATAGGCTACTTAGAAACATCTATAGGACATAATTTAATGGAACTATCAGACTTGGACGTTAAAATGGTAGAACTATCATCTGGGTTCTCAGTGATAGTTGAAGAAGAAGAAGATGATGATGATGATGATGACTTCAACGTGGTATCTTTGGACCAGTTTCCTCTGCTCAGTCGCTGCACATTCTCATGTCCCTTTCTCCTTACACAAAGCAATCACTTTATAAAGGGCAGGAATTCCCACGAAGCAAATGTCTCCCAAACTCCAAAGAAGGCCTATCCAAAGACATGGCACTTACCAGCTAGTGCACCAAAGTTCAGATCATATCCCTCTTTTGCCATTCCTTTTTTATTTTCCTTTGCTAGATCTCTTGCCACATGCCATGTGAGTAGGTTCCCTTTAATCTTTCGGGCAGTGATTCAAAGTAGAGTTCAAAGCTCTGTGTGATCTAATCTCGAGTATGTGTCTTATGAGTGAATAAAAACCATTACTGGAAAAATTATATCAAGTCATGCCACAACTTCACAATCAAGTGTAGCCAATCAACCATGTAATCAAAATGCTTGCCTGCTCGCCAGGAGCTACCGCATAGGTTTCAAATGCCCGTCACAGTTAAGTTGAGGGCGGTACTTATGGAAATGAAATCTGATGTGCTCGTTGGGCTCTGGTTGTCCGATGCTTCCTCCCTCTGCAAGGAGCTGTTGCAGCAGGGTCCCGACTCCCAAGTGGATAAGGGCAACATGAGGCTACAACCCTTTCTGGGCAGGTTCGAGTGCATGATTGAGGGGGACGCTTATGCTCCATCCACCGGCCAGATCAAGGAGACCATGCAGCCATCTCGCAAGTCTATGTAACACCAAGAAGGAGAGGTTCGTGAAGCGAAATCCCCAGTGCCACGCAGGTTACTAAGCCACGGGGCACGAGCAGTGCAACAACAAACTGTGATGTTTGATATCATCATATCATAATCGATCGAGAATACAATCACTCGATTACAGAACTTGGTCCGGTTATTGTGGGGGCAAAGCCCTAAATTAATCAACTAGTTACAAAGAACAGAAACGGGGCACGGAGACCCCTATAATATCAGCAAAAATCAAAGCTTTCAGGCTAACAGGGCGGTCCATAACTCGATGGAGACCCAAAGATAGCTGGAGAGATCTGTTTGCGAGCCAGTCCGGGCATGCATTCCCTTCACGAAATACATGTTGTACATGCACCCTCCGATCACACCTCAACAAGCTCTGAATATGTGATAGAAGTCCGTGATGCCATCCCATATTAGTCCTCTCCTTGATAATGGCACCCACATTCAACTCTGAATCCATCAGTTGTCGTCAGATACCCATATCCCTGGCCAGTTCAAGGCCCGATTTCACCGCCCATAGTTCTGCTCCAACGGACGTAGCAATACCAATATTCAGCATGGAACCACCAAGCCATCGCCCTGTTCTCATCCCGTATAATAATACATGGGCTGCCTTTCGCTGTGCCGTCAGTACTTAGTTTATACCATCCGCGGTATTGTCTCGTCCACCCTATCTTCTGCCATTTCCTCGCGCTTCCTCCTTACAGTTGGTCGGCCCAGCAGCATATCTCGAGAAAAGGAGCGGGCCATGCAAGAAATCGGAGCAGCCCCCTGTTCCGGCCATGAGAAATCGTGGTCATGCTCGTAAGCATTCCTCCACTTCCACGCCAACCAACAACCCACTCCGAAGACGAGAGCCCAGGATGGATTAGTGCCGATAGCTCCTCTGGTCTGGAGATTTGTTTTGGTTTGGGATAAGACCACATATCTGCCACGGGAGGGAAACTTGTCCTCCACATGGCCAGAGGAGGAAGCCTGGGCCCTGGTCCCTGGGGTGTTTCCAAACTACTCAGAAGCAATTAGGCCCAGAAATGTCATTTCAAGGAAAGAAACTAAAAATAAATAATTAATTAAATTAAATTAAACTAACGATTTCGGTCAACTTGTAAATTCAGACGATACACGTGGAAATTGCGTTCAAATTCAAAATGAAGACCTTCCGGTTTTAGAGGAATCATGATATCATTATGGGATACACGTGGGACATCGCGTTGATTCGCTCGATCAATCATGAGGACCCATCCATACCCGGTCAAAAAAGTCATATCATTTTCCTTTTTTTCTTCCTTTTATTTTTTCATTTCAAAAAATTAGAAAATTTATATTAAGCAATAGGAAGTTCCAGCACCATTTATTTCCCTTTTAAAATAAATAATATTTAAGCTTGAAAAAAAATGATGCATCTTAATGCTTTTGGTAACGGAGTTAATAGGTAACCGTACGGAGAGGATTAACGTTAATATTAAAAGCGACGCCGTCGACCCTCCTTTAGTCGGGCGGCGTGCCCCCCGGTCGCTGGTTGACTACTAGCTCCCCGCTGCCCACCCCCTGTCGACGCTATAAATATCCTGGACTTCGGCTTTTGTCCCCTTCCTCTCCCCCCGGCCTCCTTGGTTTCTTTCTCTGCTCTGAAGCTCTTCATTTTTCTGAAGGTACTGTATCCGTCAGCGTGTTCGAGCTGATCATTTGTTCCAGATTCCTGTTTGATATTTATGTTTCGAGCTCATTTTCTCCTCCCTCTCGAAGCTCCTCTTTAATTTTTTCTCCCTCCCGCGTTCCAGCAATTGATTGATTGATTCATCATGCTCAGCGGTTGGGCCAACATTTTGTACGGATTTCGCTCTGTAATATAGTTGGAGTAGGGAACCAGGAGATCAGTTGATGAAAATGTGCTCCGTTATTTTCGAGTTTGTGCTGCATACTTTACGAGAGGGATGATCTACTAGGATATCAGTCTTGAATGCCGATGGTTGACTGGTGGCTTGTTTTGATTCGACCATCTATGAGAGCCATTGCTCAAACTAAGCTTCATCGAGTGCTAAATAGCGTTTTCAGTCGGTTTATTGTCGGCATCTCGTTTTGTACGCTGTCTGTTATGCCTGATTTGAAATCTGAGTAGAGCTAGCTCGGAAGTTGTTTGGTCGTTTCAAATCTTTCCAATAGTTTCGCACCTTTTGCTATATCCTTCCATGAGAGAGATGATCTTTGAGGTTTCATCCTGTATGACTATCTGTCTGTATATGCGAGACCTCTTAATGCAATCATGGCTTACATCTCGCCTTGATTTACCTTGAGGAGCAGAGTTTGTTCATGGCAGCTGATTTTCATGTCTGTCATGCAATGGAGGAATCATTATGAGATTGACAATTCTCAAACATTTGCAATTTCCTGCCGTTATCTCATCAGACTGCTCTTCTTCTTCTTTTTTTAATATTTATCCAGGCCCGACTGAGATAATCCATATTGCAATTTTATAGATTCCGAAAAATGTAAACCCAGATCTACTGGATTAGTTCCCGTCCAATAACTCATTGTTTTTATTTGCTGGGAAATACTGCTAGAGATCTCTAAATCTTTTTTGTTGGTGGGGCGCTGTGGTGGGCGGTGGGTGTGTTAAAAAACGGATGATTAGTTCATTTCATATCCAATTCACTTCTTTCGATCTATTTTGCTTGATCCTCCCACTGAGAGATTGTTCTGTTTTCCTGCTTTAGGCATTCTAGCACTGCAGAATGGAGCATTGCAGAAGCTTCGAGCAGAATGTGCTCCTTGCATCTCGTGAGGAGATGAGAGGTTCCATATCTATCTTAGATCCAAGTGACTTCATTGCTTGCCCGAGGCCAAGACGTGTTGGCCTTTCATCAGTCAGTTCTTTGCAGCCCATGAGGTGCCATATGAAGTGAGCCTATATGTCTTATTTCCATTTTCCATCTATGATTCTTCTTGCCGTTTTAGTAATCGTGATCAGTTAAATAAACTGCTTTTTGCCAATTTCTTTCTAATGAACAGCCATGCAACTGAGCCATGCAATTCGAAGGCTGGATCGGAGCTGCTGGACCTTATTCTTAAAAAGGTTGCTTAACTTGCGCATGGTTTTTCCTCCTCTCTCTCTCTCTCTGGTTGCTTATTTTTTATGTATCTATCGGTCATGAAATATTTAGCACCTTGAGTAAGGATAGCTGATCGGCTTTTACTCTAGTGATGGATTGTGTCAACGTATGCGCACGTATTTTGATTTTCCCCTTGCTTTCGATTGCTTTGGATGGCAACTGCTTTTGTTAGGAACAAATGGACCTTCCAAGCCTAGCACCTTGAGCTCTAACTTTTCTTCAAGCCAAACGATTTCTGTTGAATTTTCCTGATCCGATTATATCAATTGCACTAAAAAGGGTCATGATTTCTACAGGAATATTCTGCAGTGGAGCCTCATGATACATCTGAAATAGCTTCATCACCACCATTTTTTTCTGGATCTCCTCCAAGCAGGGCTTGTAACCCCCTGGTCCAAGATGCCAGATTCAAGGATGAAGGAAGCGATCCTGTGGCAACATTTTCAGGTGCCTCACCATTGGGTTTACTTCCTTCACTGTCATCTGCAGATAAGGGGTGCGTCAGTAGGCAAATTGGAGCTAAGCCTCCTACTTCTGCTAGGGTAGAAGGTTTTGCTATCCTTGGCAGGGAAAGCAAAAATTCTAGCATCCCTTCAGCTGTTAGAGTAGAAGGTTTCCATGTTCTTAACAGGGATCGCCCAAATTCTGGCATCCCTGCTGCCATGAGGGTAGGAGGTCTTGATATTCTTGGCCGAGATCACCGAAACTCCAGCGTCTTTGCTGCCGCTTAGATACCCATCTGCTATACTGTACATAGAGAGGGGAGCTATGTTGTCACCAACGTCAGGAGATGTTTGATTTTCGCATGTTTCAGAAGAGAGGGTGAAGGTGCTGCCCTAGCAGTGTAAGTATGATGAGATATGTTGAATGCTGTCCATAACTAGGAGGCGCGGATGGACAACTGGGATCAGAACATCGATTCTAGCCGATAGGCTCCAGTTTTTCAGAGAGTTATTATTTTGTGGTGATGTGGAGATCATCATTAGTAGTAGTAGGAGACAGGCTAATATTTTTCCTGTGCAGCTGGGGGATTTTGAGCTTGTAAATGTATCAGTTGATTGCTATGAGTCCTCAATGCTCCATATTGGTTATTGCACAAGTTTCTGGATTCTCTTCTCCATCCAGTCCTTCTTGTTACCAGACTTCATCTGCTCAATCGTTCAAGAGTCTGAACCCCCGAGAATATTGCTTCCCGTACGCGATTCACGACAAATGTGCGCAAAAACATGTGCCTTTGTATGATCATTGCTAGACTTCTGAATCACGATCAGGGTTTGGATTCGTGTCCAGCATAAGATTTTAAGCGACCAAGCGATGCACTCCCAACCCATTTCCTCTCCTTTAGTGACGACTCGGATACTGCTTCTTTCCGTGTTCCATCCATTTGGTGGGACAGGGACATTCCTAATGACATGCATTAGCTTGTCGACTGCTTAGAGGCACAACGTGGCGACAGAACCAGCCCATGAAGACTCGGAGCTGAGAATAAATATCACGAGGTGCGGGCCCATCGTCGCATCACTTGATGATAAGCAGATGGCGTGGCCCATGGCCATTACTTACTCCGATGAGTCATGCGACCACAAGTTGAAACCATACAAATTAATTAATTTAACTATCCTAGAATGATTGAGGCCCATGTTAATAATAATAATAATTCGGGGACCATGTCGGCAAACTTATCTTGCCGTCAGTGGGACTCCAAGCTGACCAATGTGATTCCAACGGACCGTTCATCGAAGGAAGATGGTGGTGGGTAACAAGTGCACGACGTCATGAATTTAACGGGATGGATTAATAACATATATCTAATCGTTGTTCAATACATCTGCATACGAAAATTCTACATAGTTTCCTGTTCTTTCACGATCGAATAGAGGAGCAGATAATTTAAAATTTCTTCACGTGACGTATAAGTAAGTGGTCGATGGTGGGGGGTTAGGAATCAAGGACGAGGACTCGGGAGATTGGGTCACGATCAGTTGAGCTCTACCAAATCTCTTCCATGATTGACTAAACGGAGCGATCGTGGCCCGTGACACAGCTCGCTCCCCGAAGTCAACACGTGCAGAAATCTGTATATTTTGGAGGGGGCTCAGGTCTCCCACGTTGGTTTTGAATGGATGGATATATTACTTACTGATTGATTAAAATAATAATAATAATAATGACAGCATTATAATATATCCATTCTCCGTACCTGTTCAACCCACTAGCAACCAGCAGTCATTTACTTCGTCATGCATCCATAAGAGTTTAACCCTTTTTTCCTAGAAGTCTAAACTGATAATTGTCAGTACTAGACCTTCTTAATAAACCCATAACTTTCCTCTCTGTTTGGTCGATATGGTCCACCACTTCTGTCACGTGCCATCAAGCATCCACCCCCAACAACTGTCCATGAGTTGGTTATTTTTTCTTTGATCTCGGATAAAAGGGGACAATTAGCCACGAGAAAATCTATAGTTTATTCGATCGCGTCGGTTCAAAATGTAGTAGTGATCCATCATGTGGGGGCATCCCGACAGGAGGGGTGCAAGAGAAGGTTGAAGGAGGGAAAAATGCTTCATATTTGCCCTATAAATAGGCGACCTAATAAATAACACCAGGATTTGGTCGTTCCTCTTTCCACCCACTGATTGTCCTGTCCGTTTACCGAATATCCGGTCCGGTGGTGGTTTTTTAGGGTTTGTGGCTCTCCCATAAGCATCCTTCTCTTTTTCCAAAAGTCTGTCGACCGACGACGACGACGACCCATGCATGCATGTCCCCCTCCCGTTTGAAAATGAACAGACGTCGGCCGGCCATCGCTCCTTTGATGGTACCGACACGGGCTAGACGAGCAGATCTCGTGTCCGAGTTTCTCAAATGGAGTAGGACCGCTGATTTAGAGATTAAATCTCCACAATGGATCGGCTCGTTCTAAACATTTATTAAGAGATGTGAATCTCGTGATTCGACCACCCCTGAAACGATGCCGACTTGAATTTCATGTGCGGCCCCCCGAAGTTGACGAAGTGGGCTGCATGCAAATCCCCCACCTCACGACTTTTGACCTGAAAGATCATGGGAAAGTCGGAAATTCTGCTCAGCGTAGGGGCCCGCCGCTGTCGTGGAACCTGTGAATCGATGATAGAACATCATGGAAAATTTCTTCGACCGAAAGATCGAAGATCCCGCTTCTCCTTTTGGTGGGCGGGAAATCTATGGCTGAGTCGGACCGTTTCTTTTTCTTTCAAATTGACCGGGCGGAAGCTGCCGGGAGCATGTGTCGGTTCGTACGGTACTCGAAGGAGAGGTCATAAAAATGAACGGAGACAAAAGGCAAATTCCCCGATTTTTCATGTCAAATCATACTGAGAAAGCTGGCCGACAGGCGAACGTGTCGGTTTTGTGGAGTTACACGAGCTTTTGGTGTCTTTTTTGTGGAAAAGAAAACTCCTCCAAGACCCGCAACCGGAGGAGCGAAGTCGAGCTTGAACTCGAATGTGGAGATTGTGGTTTCACGGGTCTAAGGGCTCGAGACATATCTGAACCCCGTATTTAGGCCTTATCGTGAGGATGGTGACCGGAGCGTGGCGGTAAGCCTTCGAGATCGTGAAGCGGAACCTCGAAAGGAACATGGCCAGTATGATCTTTGCCTCCATCATGGCAAAAGACTGCCCGATGCAATTCCGGGGCCCCACTCCGAAAGGAATGAACCGGCCCTGAGAGAACTTCTTGGACTCGAATCTGCTGGGATTGAACTCGTCGGCATCTTCTCCCCACAGTTCTTTGCTGTGATGAATCGCCAGCACCGGGATCCATACGGACAATCCCGCGGGTATGCGAATGTCACCGAGCACGATATCTTCGAATGCCATTCGAGGAAGAACCGATGCCGGGGGATAGAGCCTCAGTGATTCGTTGATTACCATATGAAGCTACACAAAAAAAAAAAACAAGAAACAAAAAGAAAGAAAAAGAAAGAAAGAAAGAAAGAGGAAGCTGTTACCCAGTGGTGTGGTGTATGTACATCATGTGCATTATTAACGCATGAAATATGAGACAATTTTGAACGTGATACTGTAAACTCCTACGAGAGTAAGTCGTGAGAGATGATCCACGGTCATCTCCCGTCGTCCATTGTGAACCTGCAACACCTCGGCACGGGCTCGTTCTTGCCATGTCGGGTTGCTAGCCAGCAGCATGATCGTCCAAGTGAGTAGAAGTGAAGCTGTCTCGTGCCCAGCAAAAGAAAATGTCTTGCACTCGTCCATTACAAGCTGCAGGTTAATAACACCGTTCCTCTTTGGCATCTGATGGAGTAGAAGACTGAGAATGTCGTTGTTCCCATCTAAGTGATCAGTCATCCCCATCTCGGTCGAATCTTTTCGAGACTCGATTATTTCCTTCAAGAGCCTCTCCATTTCGGTCTTCAGCGTCACGATTTCTCTGTTGTACTTGCTAGGAAGGAACCTGCAGCAGAAAATCACAGATGCATATGGACAGAATCAAATCAACCTAACTTTTATGCGTTCGATGCTGCTGGAAGAGGAACGAATCTGCGCAGACATGGATGCATCATCAACTATTTGGGCAAATGTGCGGCCTCAAAGTGAAGGCACTCTCAAATTAAGTTCGTGAATATGAATGGTAGGGTTTGGTTCATGCATCATGACAACAAGAATCACACGGTGGAGCAAAGCCGTAGAGGCTCACCGGCTTCCGGGAATGCATAGATGTCGGCTTGCTTGCACGCAAAGGCGCTGAAGTACCGTTAGCACCTGAATTATTTGCTTTCCCTTCTCATAGCTACTACCGAAAACTACCCTAGATATTATATCCGCTGTCAGCCTTGTCATGTACTCTTCAATCTGGAGCTCGGTTTGGCCCGACTGTATCTCGTTTTGAACGCACTGCAGCAACTCCTCGGTGCATTTCTCGACATCCTCCGCATAACCCTAATAAAAACGTACGGTTGGTCAATATATAGCGCAATTTCAGACAGTTGCGTGCAGATCGAATTCAAAGTTAATTTCATGCCTTGAGCTTCTCTCCGGTGAATGCTGGGGCAACAATGTGCCGCTGGTGGCTCCAATCCTCGCCATTAGCCATCAACAGTCCTCTCCCTATAAAATTCCTCGAACCTTCTTGTTGAAGCCATGACTTACCCGACACGGTGCCGTACTTAGATAGAAACTCCTTGATGAGCTCAATTTCGGTCAAGCATAGTCGGGGCTCAAACCCGTTCCAGCATACGAACCGCTCCCCTGTATTTAGACAGCCTAT
Organism: Sonneratia alba; assembly: GCA_900174645.1. Taxonomy (NCBI): domain Eukaryota; kingdom Viridiplantae; phylum Streptophyta; class Magnoliopsida; order Myrtales; family Lythraceae; genus Sonneratia; species Sonneratia alba. The sequence goes on along the minus strand of FWPY01000002.1, from coordinate 5,113,012 downwards.
GAATCATCATCTGCTGTAAACTTAAACCACACTATACATATACGAAGTCTCCATACCATACAGTTTGGACCAAAGGGTGTAATGTGGCAGAAGGCGATCCACGATATCGTGGCTGGTACAATTCATGCAACCGGAGGTGGATCCCGAAGTGAGGGAGGATGCATCCGAGATGTTGCCGAGTAGAAACCGGGGTGCAGGGCCCCGGACTCCTTGTCTTTCCATGATCCTCTTGATGCGCAAGGGAGTTAGAAAGTAATACGACACGGCGACATATGCAGATCTTGTGAATGGATAGAGGAATGAGATCAGGAGAACAACGACAAACGCGACTAAGGCTATGGTGGTTGCCATTGTCTTAGTCATATCGACCCCTCCAGAACTTCTCGTGAGATTCCCTCTTAAAAAAGATCGAGCTGAGAGTGGAGATCAGAAATATAGTTCAGGAACTGGTCGATTATAAGTCATGTCGATTTATAATAATATGTTATGCCCGTGTTCGCACGGGAAAGTCTCCATGAGCTATCCGAATTCTTTCCTTGAAAATGATGCGCTTGGACCGGATCACCGCACATATCGTTTCGGGTGTCGTGGCTCAGACTCTTGATTCACGTTCAACTATACCAAATTTGACTTTATTACCTTGTTTTGATTTAGACGCACGGTCACGAGGGCCATGACCATCGACAGGGAGAATATCAACGAATTTCATCCCGAAACTCGATCATCGACGACTTGTGTCAAAGTCTCGGTGCGATCGTTTAATCGAGCACGAGGTGATTAGGCTTTGCTGGTTTTCAAAGATTTCGTTGGTAAAAATGCCATCCCATGGCGGAAAGTCCAGTGGACATGACTGAGGTGAGGACCCCCATTTTTCCTTTTTGCCTAGCACCGTTACTCTGGATTCTCTCTATCTCTCTCTCTCCTGTACTCGGATAAGGGCACAGCTTTCCCTTTCGTACCGGGACAACTTAATGGCCGAGTTCCAAATTGCTATGATGTTCTAACTTAAGCCAGTTCAGGTAGGGTGCTCATGGAGAATGAAAAACGGGGGCATCACCTTTCTCGAGGAGGATCTAGGATAAAACTTTCATGGGCCGTTTGGACCCTGTGTATATCTGAGCAAAAGGAGGAGTCTTTGGGCCCTTAAATTCCCAGGGGGCCGTTCATGGAGTCTTCGGTCCCGACCCGTTCCTGAACAGGCATCAGTGAGGTCATATTCTTTGACAATGGGAATGGTGTTGGCCTTGGAATATGCGTGGGGGAAGCACTGCAAGTTCAGCAACTCTGCGGAATCTATCCATAGTGCGGACAGAGATGCGTTGTCATGGGTTCCTCACCGTAGGGGCAGATTTACTTTTCACAGTGTCTGGGAAGTTCTGAGGCCTAAGGGTGAACAAAAGAACTGAGTAAGGCGATAGTGTCATATCCCAAGGGCCTCCTTCATCTCCTGCTTGGCCTGTCTAAATCGACTGAGAACGATAGTAGGCTGATCCAGCGGCGTATTATTAGCATCTCTCCGGAGCACTGTGAGTTTTGTCTCCAGGAAAAGGAATCGAGAAGTCATATTTTTCTTCTCCTGCAGAGTGACAAGAGATGTTTGGCAGGGTGTTCTTAATATAGTTGAAGTCCGAAGGATTGTGAGTGAAGGTGCCTTAGATCTGTCCATGATGCCGGCCTTCCGCTCTGTCAAAAGTATGAAACTATGCTGGAAAAGCACAATGCAAGTTTGTCTGCAGAGACCACCACATGATACAGGGGGGTCTATAAGGGATGTTGGGCTCACGGATGGACTCAAATGGAGAACGTACTTAGAGCAGGACGACTAGGAAATGGACAGTATACCTTGGACAAGCCTGGAGAGCGTTTGTAAAACATGAGTTTATTTTGTATACAGGTACATATAACAAGCCATCCTATTATGTATTAGCGTATCATATTTGAGGGGGATTCTGTATTCCCTGATGAACTTTGTAACTGTGAGAACTACAACTTCCAGATGGTGCGGGGTGATGACACCTTGGCTCGAGCTCACTGAATTGCAAAAGAAGAACCATTAGAAGCAGCAGCAGCAACAGCAGATGTTAGCAGCTTGTTTAAGGAGGTGCACTAAGAATTTCCATATTAAACCACCAGAATTAGGGACTAATGCTGCAGCAAAGAAAACAGCGTAAGGAAGCCGAATCACCATTCTGCCTCCAATCGTTCCACTCACCTGAACAGGGTAAAGAACTCAACGTTGTGTCAGCAGTTTTCCTGAAAATATTCATGCGGTATGATTTAACACCGGAGGAAGATTGGAAGAGAAATCTCCAACCTTTCCTCGTATGTGACTGCAGCTCATTCCACACTCGAGAAGAGGGACCCCTTCAGGAAGAGTTCGAGTTTGAGGGGGGGGGAAAAAAACTATCAACTCTAATTGCTGAGCAGGTTATCGAAATTTATCCCTCCAACTGACCTCATTCCTCTACCATAGCATTAGTATTTAGTGAAATTTAGTAGCTTATTTTCGTGTCTAACAGGAAGGATTGGAGCTGCAGAGTCCTTTTCCGGTGCATATATTGATTGTGATTTCTGTGAACCTCATCTGTCCTCCTTGAATTTGCAGCTTGATATTTTCCAGGTTTTGTCAGGTGCCTACCTAAGAGCTAGGCTGGCCTGGGCCCCAATTTCGGATAACCAACTTACTTCCAACCTATCAACCGCATACATCCATAAACCAACTTGTTTCACAACCTTTTTTTTTTTTGAGCAAAAACACCAAAGTGGTGATGAAGTAGCTGGCCATGTGTCCCCACCGAAAATTTGGATCCAACTGTTTCACCGTAGAAGACAAGATTGCGTTAAAAATATGACAAGATCCTGATGTGGCTTTGACAGAAAGAGATCAACATGTCTGACGAGAAAGACACTACTGATGTAGGTGTAAGCAAATTGGAAAGGAGACGGCAGGTATGAAGTGGAGCTAGGAAGGCTACTGATGCATCCTACACAGGCTGCATAAATGACGAATCATATCGTGATTCAATAGTACTGGCTTTCAGAAAATGGTTATAATGCACTCAAAATATCTCATATGTATCAGAGTGCAGTTCTTATCCACCACCCGATTCGGGAAAAAAAGAAAATGAAAAAAAGAGTAGCAATTGTCCTAATTTTCAATATTACGTCTGTCTCTGGGCCAATGGCACATTTATGGCCTGCTCCCAAACTCCTATATATGTACTGAAGCTCCAGGCCTCACTGGAGACCTCAACCCTACTCTTAAACTTGAAAGAGTATTCATAACTAGCTAGCTTCTCCAATGGTGAGCTTCGATGGCAGTCATGTGGCTGAGAGTAAAATATTTCATTATAGATCGACAGACTATCAACTTCACAGGGGTGGCGCCGCTCCGACTTCAAGAACATCGAGTTTGGTAACTTTCTTTTTTTTCTATTCGGATACAGTTTGATAGTACGGATACTGTGTTTGCAGCACTCTCCGGGCGTCCTCTTTCTTCTAAATTCATTCAAATGATGTTTCTATGCATAGGACAGGACTTCTTTGGCAGATCAGAGGAAAATCCTCTTGGTCAAGTGGTTGCTTCTAATCGATCAACTGTGTGGTTCTGTTGAGCAGTCATTGACTTCTTGTTACCATCTCAATCTCTGTACAGGAAGCTACCCGACGGTGCCAAGTGAAGAAGGTGCCATAAGTGGAATACTCATTTGAGCAACATGACCATACTAACTCGTCCTCGGACCTTCAACATGGTTGAGGACGATGTACAAGTTCTCCTTCATATATAATGTGAAACAAAGATGTGTATGTGAGTCATCGATTGAGAGATCAGTGCTGTATGATGGATGCATTTCTTGATTGCACACCAGCTAGGGAAGTTTCGCATTTTTCCCTTTGTCAGTTCTTCTGCACTTTCAATAAGACCAAGCTTATCATCCATACTTGGGAAAAACTGAACGAAGGGAAAGAGTGCTCAAGTTGGATACCCCAAAAGCATCTGTATCACATTCTATGTCCTTGAGAATAATAGAGCCCTCAACTAGGGCGACCAGTGGGTCCTTGAGTATGCCCATATTGCCTTTATGTTCTGAACTGGTGGACAAATCAAACAATTCAGGCACACATCGATCTCTGCAATTTAGCATCTTATCTTACCAATTGATATTCACATGCCACACTGTACAACAATGTTGACAGTAACAATTGCTATAAGGAAGTTGAGGGGTCATCAAGAGAACATTGAGGGGGAGACAAATATCTTGATAATGATGTCGGGGGGCGTACAAAGGCAAACTTTCAAAGGCATATATGAACATCTTACTTTCAGATCTAGAACAAGAGCCACTGCATCAGATCGTCTGATTGCCAATGCATCAAAAACAATTTTACTTCGTCCAGCGCGATCTGAAAGAGCTGGCCAAGCACAGATGAAACTCTGGACTAGCAGAGGCAATCATGCATTGCTGTCCCACACGAGAGTTCATGTTACTGGAACTGAGAGGCCATCGGAAGAGATAAGCTTTTGAGGTTGTCCATGATGTGGAACGAATGAGAAAGAAGGGGGCACGTGATGTGGGGACTCCCATCGTTGTGACGTTTCATTAATATCATACGGATAGCTCAACCAATTTAATATCCATGGCAGGATCTCTGGACCACACTTTGACGTCTGTGGTTTCCTCATCTTCCACGAAAGTTCTACTTATGGTGCCTAAAAGAGAGGAGTGTAATGGCTAATTCCTGAGGTCGATTTAAGAGGATATCGACTCTTGGATCAGCTGAAAGGAATCGTGATATACAGATTGGGAACTTGAAGTCAAGCACTCAAACGTTGCTCAAATATATGGATTATAGAGTGCTCCAGCCTGAATTGGATCTTCCCTGTTCAAACTTGAGTTTTTATTGTAAACTAGAGAGTGAGTACTGGGACGGAGCAACCAAAACTCGAAGAGACATGGCTATGTAATTTGAGGTTGAAGAGCAAGTTTGTCTTTGGGCAACCATTTCTGCTGGTTATTAATTGAATCCTTGGATGTATTTGGAAGTTCACGACCTGTAAAAGAAAACCACGAGTCAAGAATAAACAGGAGGAAAAGCCAAACAGAGGGGGTTGGGAGTCCCTCCGACAAGAATTAACACTAGGACCTCTTGTCCCTAATGATCCTCCAAATGGTCATTTTGTCTTGAATTCTGCAAATGAATTGATACTAACGCGTTTCATAGCTATCCACTTATGTCACCGTGTTAGACTTTACCGGATCAAGAAAATAAATATGAGAAAATTGCAATACGAGGGGAAAGTTTGAGGTTATAGTCTAACAAAGTCACTTAAAATCTTACAAATATGTATATTTTCATTCTATACAAAGTTGTCTGTCATCAAGGTGCTGAGAGGAGGTTCGATGAAGAAGGCCAAAGAACCCAAGACCAGGATCAAAAGAACAAACACTAGCGTTGACTTGCAAGGATCGGCATAACGTCTGACCAGAGTGATTCCTTCTTCCTGGGCACTCTTCAAAGACAGATCATCCATTTGCAGAGTTGGGCACGTGAAAAAGCCATATATTATGCCAGTTATAGCGGCTCCAAAATGAGTCCTGCATATTCCAACAACTTAACAGTAAGCACAAGCACAAATTCGGACTCATGGTCACCTCTCATCCTAATCAACCAGCATGGTCTAGTTTTATTATCCTTAAGGTTCAAATTTTGTGACAACTTGCTACAATCAACCTCTGCAACATGAAACCGACTTCATGCAAGTAGTGCTTACCAATCATCTATTGGACCAAAGTTGCTTAAGAGAAAGCTAAGAGCAGTAGTAATTATCGCCTTCTGGAACAGACTGTCGGAGACATCCTTCGGGATCACATCCTTGTTTTGGATCTGATACATAAGCCATGCTCCAATCATCGCGAATATGGGACCCTGTAGCATATCCAAAGTTAAAGAAAGACATAACACTCGTGCATTAAGCAAACAATAAAGTTACAATATGAAGGAAAGGAGGAATCAACATTTTTTTTTTCAGGTTAAATGTGTATATAGACTGGCAGGAAATGTGCAATGATGACTAAAGTCACCACAGGCTATTTTTTTATGACACCACCAGAAGATAACCTCGAAGCTCCACACATTTTATTATAAATTGGGAAGATGCAATCTGCAGAAGCTACTACCGCAGGCAGGCTCATGTGGCACTTTTCATATAAAATGCCAGTTCAAGTATGGATGCAAGAGAGTTCCAGACGCAGCTGAAGGCAACATATACCAAGTTTTCTATATGCATGTTTTCTTGATCAATTTACAAGCTTTTAATGTGTTTCTTATAAAGCAATGTTAATTCAATATACAAATACATATCTGGGACAATGCCAAGTTAATATGATCAACAATCAGTTGCTTTTCCTTTCTTTTGAAAAACAGCAAGAAGATTTGGAACTTCCCATGCCCTGTTATCCTCATTACCTTTAATGTGCTCCTGTGTTTGAAGAGTACCAATTCCTTTAGAGGGAAAGAACAAGTCTTCCGTGATAAATTTTGCATCACATTTGGAATATTTGTAATTCTCATGTGATGCCAACACAAACTGGAAGTTGCACTGTCTTATTAATATGACAGCTAACAGAGCAAGAGAGCTTATACTTACTGTGCCACCAACTGTCAGCTCTGGAGTGTGAAGGAAGCTTGTCAAGTTCCCAGAGATTCCCCCAAGTAAATATATCAAGAGAAAAGTAAAGGGGCCATAACTTCTGCAAACCTTAGGCCCAAACACGAGAAGTGCCCAACAGCCAAGTGCTATGTGGAGAATGCCTGAATGCTGCATTTGATGAAGCTTCATGAATCAAAATCGATGTCACCTTGTTAAAAAGCAAAAGTGCACTTGTAGTTCACCATGATTAGAAAAATAAGCAATGAGATGATTAACATAAGGAAACATGAAACCAACCGTCAATCTTGTACCAGAAACATTGGGGTCACAAGCCTCCACCATTCTCCGCTCACGATCAGTTGATTTATCTTGGCTCCATATAGCATAGGTACAGAGAACAGCTCCAGCTCGGAGCTTCTGATCGGGCTAGCAATCTCGAACAAGAAGACTGCTATGTTCAGCGAAGCTATTATGCCTCTACATCCAAAAACAGGTAGTGCCATAATCAGATTAAAAGACCTTCTAATTGGTTACTGGTTTTACGAAGCAATTACATTTCAAGGATTAAAATTGCACTCAGACAGACCAGGGTTATACATTAAGTAGAGATCTGAAGTTTCATCGAACTGTGGAAGTGCTTGAGAAATCCCTGAGTTCTCTCTTACATCTGTCCCTTTGCCCCAGACTTTTGGTTTCTGCCAGCCAACCCTCCTAGCATTGTCTTCATCAGAGAAAGGTGTTGGAAACTCATCATCTGGTGTAGTTACTGCATCGAATGTAGGCAAGACAGCGTCTTCTGATTTTGTATCTAGTCATGGAAATAAGTTAGATAACACCACTACCTAGCTGACACTTCACAATTAAACTAAACCATCTTCTCGTATGATTTGTGCAGCTTGGAGAAAAAGTTCTAATTACCAATTTGAACTTTTCCAAGATAAGCATCAAGAGACTGGAGGCCCTGCTTCAATTTGAGTTCATCACTTTGGTCAGTAAACTCCATCTTTCGATCCACGTTCCCAGAAGACAACTGATCCCCACCATGAACCTTTCTGAAGTAAGAATCAAGCACCCTCAACTGTTCCTCATTTGTGCTATGCTCATTTGCTTGACAAACAAGCCGTGTCTTTTTTCTGCATGGAGCATTCTCCAACATGACAAATCTAAGGAATGCTTTGGAAAACATTTTATTCTTTGTGTGGAGCCTCCATCCTCTAAACTCACTGGAAGACCTATAGATCGAAGTGTTGCATCCAGAACTTTCCGGTTCGTGCCGTCTCATTAAATATTGCATGAAATGTGTCTGATCCTTGTGGGATATTGGCAACACTGCCATACAGACTGTTTGGTTCAGGAGAGAAAGAAGCATAAGCCAAGGTAGCAACCATCAGCAATGTCTACTGTGCACAAAAATTTCATGTGTGCAGTACGGTATATTCAGAACTATTTCCGGAAACTGTTCTTAAAATCTTGCTCCTGAACACAGGCTAGCCGAGCCGACGAACAAGAACAGTTTTTGTGTTTTAATAAAACAACCCTTCTTTCCAACATGGCCAACTACCATCCGCTGGTCACTCGTCCCTGGCACCAGCTGTCGGCTCATAAAGTCCTCAGAAACTACTTAAAAGTACAAACTTTCAAATATTCATGGATTAAAATCAAACTATAGAACGCAGTTCACCACACAGAATACAACCATTAGAAACAATCCCATGCAGCACCTTTGTTAGCTTCCCTAGCACCATGCGGGAAAATAATACTACTTGGGGGACCTCTGAAAGAACTAAATAAGGAGCTGTATAAGGCGAAAATCTCATCTTTGTATCCGGGTAAAGCTACCCCCAGGATGAACGGGAAAAGGAAAGTCAATGACGTACCCGGCAACGCAGTTTCGTACCAGAGACAGAAAGAAAGTTCGTTCTTCGGCTTCCCTTGAGAGAGTGAGAGAGAGAGAGAGAGAGAGAGAGAGAGAGAGAGAGACAGCAGGGTACAAACGATTTGTTCCTCGGGAGTTCACCGATGGGAGTCGTTTCCTTTCCTAATATGTATGTTGGTGCTGAAATGTCAAGAGTATAAAACTATGGGGGCCCCAAGTGAATCAACATCGACAGGTTTTGAGTTTGCCTGGTGAATAAAGATCTTCCCTAAATTTTCCATCATTTCGAATTTGCACCCACAAACTTTGCAATCACGGATCACCTGAGTCATCCAATTTCCTCGGTTCTAGCCACATTGGTCTAACAATTTTCCACTAACATTTCCTTATCAATTTCTTGATTGTATACCGTTAGAATGTTCGGGTATAATCCACCTATTAAAGTATAAAATTCACTTAATAATAATAATAATAATTTCTTATTCATAGGATTTTAATTAAAATAAAAATAATCGAATAATTTCAATTAATTTATATAACCTTACATTGGCTCTTGATGGTTCATGACTCATGATTGGGTTCAAGGGGTGGGAAGGGCGATTTGAGGGTAAAAGGAAACTTCAGGGACCAAATTACAATCGACATGTTTTTCTTTGCGATGATAATGACGTGATAATTACGTGATAATTGTGTGTTCTAACGAAGATCTTGTGTTATCACTGTTGGGCCATTGAGATGTTGCCACGTGTAGCCCCAAATCTCGCGCCGAAACCTCAGCCTACCATGGAGATTCCATGTGGGCCCCAGCTTTATCATAAGCCCAAGCCCAATCCTCATCGTCCACACACAGCAAAGATCATATTAATTGGATAATTTTAATCATACTTTTTAAAACCGGACCGGAAACCGAGAGTCATCTGGCTCAATTTACTTAATTAACCCAAATGCATTTTAAATCTAATCAGATCTATCTAAATCGGTCGGTTTTCAATTTGTCTATTAAAACCAACTGAACCGATAGTTGAACCGGATAAATTGAAAATTATTTTTAAAAAAAATTCTCATCAACCCCTCATCTATTAAAAAAAGGAAAATTATATTATATTATGTTTTTATTAGACTTGAATTTACATTTTTTGCTAAATTTGGATATTATGATAGATATTTAAAATTTTAAAAATATGTTTAGTACATAGTATTTTAACTTATAATCATTAGTTATATATTATTATTATTATTATTTATTAAATATGCAATTCAATCAATGAACTCATGGTTTAACTTATGAATCTATACTTTGATTGGTTCCTGATCTGATCAAATTTTAAAAACTTTGATTCTAGCTGGAAAACTTAGGAAGGCATGAAGTTTTTTTTAATTATATAAAATGTCATGAGTTTAGATCGAGATAAGAGAAAAATAATAATAAAGGGGTACGAATAATTTGATAATAAAAATAATTCTTATAATTTTTTAATTATTAAGTCGAGATATATGACTGTACCAAGTCATTTTTTTCATGAGTGCATACGGTTAATTAGCATGTCCTTCACTGTTCACGGAGACTGATTTTTCCACATAGTCCGGAGACACAGAAGTTGGAGAGGTGTCTATCCATGCTGAACTTGATTCGGTTCATCGGCGAGCCTCTGATGGGCAGCCAATTTTCATTGCCGATTGGTTTGAGTAGAGAGAGAGAGAGAGAGAGAGACATCTGCTTATCTCCATCGGGGAATTCATTTTACTGACCTAGAGGCTCAGTTCTCTACTGTTACGAGAACTTGATGAGGAAGTTCATCTATAGTACAATAACTGAACCATGCAGCAGAGTGTCTGATACGATCACAAGCACTCTGTCCGGAGATCTGAGGATGCATCACTTCCTATGTAACCTCTCTTATTTTCCATGTTGTCCTTTCCCGCTCTTCTCTGATCCGTGGCAACGCGAGAACTGAAGAGAAAGAGGGCGAAGGCCCGAGTTTCTTGAAAGGTGGCAGCTCCTACAATTGGAGCAGAGGAATGGCTTCCTCTTCCTGGTGGGTTTGGTCGCCTCCTCTCTCTACATTTTCCTCGTCCACCACAAGCACCCTCCTCCGCTCTGCCTCCACTTGCACCCCCTCCTCTGTTTCTCTTCACTTCTCTGCTCCTTGCCTTCCTCATTCGTTCTCTTCCCTCTCTCATCTCCCCGGTCAGCTCCCTCTGTAACTTCCCTGCCTTCAACCTGCAACAAATCAACTTGATATAAACATTAAACGTATAGATCGGGTTTGAGCAGGTCTATAGTAAGTCTTCGTATTGTCCACTGTCATGGCAACCTGGTAACTGCAAAAGATTGGGTAACAAATATTGGTCAGTCCATGTAAAGGAAATCTGTTTGCCGTAGAGCCGTGTTATTTACTGACAGAACCGGAAGGGTGCCACGTCTCTCTTCGTCAAAGTTTGCAGCCTTTTTCTTCTGATACAAGACACAATCTAACACCGGATCTTCACGGTACAGTTCCTCATCTAAAAACAGACCCAATAATTGGAGGCATTCATGTGAAGAAAGAGACAGTGCAATGATGAGGCATATCAATGACAGACCTGAAAGGAATGATTCTCCACATCATGTTCTTTTCCTTTCTATCAGTTCAAAAAGGGCCCAAAAAGAATAGAATTTTTTAAGAAGGAAATAGAAGTGAAGCCACGAAGCAAAGAATCTATATGATCCACGCTGAACCCGGAGGGTGATGGAAATGTATAGAGACCGAAGATAAGAATTTGTTTGGCCTCTCAGAATATGCTCTTGAATGCCGAATGCACGTTGTGATGGATCCGTGGTCCAGTAATAGCTGGCGCTGATATATGCATTCTGAATTGCATCAAGTTAAGTGCTCAAATAAGCAGGACTGTAACAATCTTCTCGAAGATAAAGACAAAGGAAACATTCGTTTTTTGAAATAGAATAAAGATAGGCCCATGTGCCTGTCACAGTGGAAGGACCAACACATCTGTCCCCATTCATCTAAACTGATAAAAAGGGGGGGAAAAGTTATCAAGATATCGCAGACAAACTTTTCAATTTGATGAACCCTGGCATGATTAAAAGTAATCAAGACATAATGACGTGAACAGGCATACAGGCTTATATGCAGAAAGAAATGGTGAGCATACCCCTTTCCCAGATTCTCGGGCTTCTAGTCCGGGTTGCTTCAACTGCATTCTCTTGGCTATTGTAAGAGTTGAAGTGGGACCTGGGCTTCCTATGCTGAGCTCAACGGGTGTGCTCTGAATCCCCACATCTCTGGTCGTTGCAACCTGCAGCTTCTTTCCTGAAATGAAAAATCCCATGAGACTCCAGAAAATCATAAGTCGTCAATTCACTTAAATAATACCCGAATTGATAAAGATGCAAACTTAGGACCTGGAACTGTGAGAGGGGGACGGGAGGGTATTGCTTGGGAGTTTCTTGTTGATTGATGAGAAGAAGGGTAAGCGAGAGGTGCAGACATTGTGATTCTGCTGGTGAAGTTATGGAGAGATCTTCCACTGAGAGTCTTTGCAGAGAGGCACTCCTTCGGGAACTCTCCTGACTGTGGGTTGCAGATGTACTTCTCCGCCTCATTCCACTTCGAGTTCAGAGTAAATCCTTCTGGCGACAGACATTCCCAGACACAACCAGTTCTTGCCTGCAGTGCTGAATTATGGGAGACAGATAGTGAGAACCCAAGTCCCGCAATGATTAGAGGGAGAAGAACAGGCAGTGCCTGCATCAGAAGAAGCCAAGGCCTGGCGTGGCAAATGGAAAAGCGATCTGAAACATTATAGAGAATTGATGGACCCATTTTGCTGTCAACACTCAATTTCTCCTTAACGTGATATCAAACTAGTCATAGCAAAAATATTTTTATGACTCTAATGTGTTTATAGTGAAACAATTCTTACCCTCAAGAGCAGTAGTAAATGAGTACGTTGAACGGTCAACTTCAGCTGCATCGAAAATAATAAGACTATTTGAGCAGAGCATTGCTGGGTAAAATGACAATACAGAACCACGAGTGTGAGAGAGAGGGAGAAAACCTCTGAGAGTTATTACCAGGCGAAGAAGCTGTGCTAGTAGAAATGGTGAAGTTAGACCTGAAAGGGTAGTTGTTTTCCCCGAATCTACTGATGTTTGAAGCTGAGAATCGTCTTGATATGGTGTTCTCCCGGCTTACCATTCTTGCCCTCAGTCCCCATTCCCTCAGGTTAAACTCTTCTCCTCCTTCCCTTTCCATCTCCTTTTGCTTGGAGCTATAATGAAGCTGCTGTTGTTGTTCCATTAATGGTACAGAGAGAGAGAGAGAGAGAGGGAGGGGGGGGGGAGCCAACTGATAACGGGAACCAGGGGTTGGTGCAGGGGAAATTCTGTTGGAATCCTCTGGTGGTGCTGAATGTTTTAGTTCATGACTGCGTTTTGATTTCAAAATAATTTTCTTTTGTGAGACCACGGTACGGTCAACCTAGCGGCAGAGAATTATCCCGTCCTGGTACTGACTTGGTTTTGGCCTCTTCTGATTAGAATTCCATGTAGTTTTCCACCGGATATCATCTCTGAAAAAACTCATACTGCAAATACTCTGCATAATTTCAAGCCGTGATGGAATACCCCTATAGCTTACACTTTTAAACAAAACAGATATCTGTTGAGGTGATCAGGAGGGGATTAATGAAATTTTCACTGACTCAGGTCGATCATTTTCCTCCTGTACGGAGATAGACCACAGGCTTTAACGTACGGATAAATAGAGACACAATGAAGTGTTGCTTTCATACAGTGGATTGGATGAGATTTGAACTGTCTTCTTGGACAATAATGGAACCAGGTTCATGACAGTATCATTGAGGTGATGAAGAACAGGAAGAGGATGGACAGGGAGTGGGAGAATATGAAAGAGAGGAGGGTGTGCATGCGTATGGGATCTGTCAATCATGGAGGAAGCGGGTCCCATGGTGGCTCCATCATCAGCCTTCAGTTTTGTCTGAAGTGCACTGCGTTGCAGGTTTCATGAAAGCGATGCGAGGGGTTCTGCAAGTTCTGTCTGTCGGGTCCATCCACTTCATTCAATTCAATCCCTCAATTTTCTTCCTTCTGTTTTGCCCAGAATCAGGTATAGACCCAACTCATGGTCATACTGATACGAGGACCCAGTCCTGCTCTGGTGGGTCGGGATCGTCGAGGAATAATGGGGGAAGCTCCTGTTGTAATCTGCCGGTATAGTAGTAGTTGTCATTGCTCTGATGATTGCTGGCGATGTTGCTACTGCTGGTGGCCCGCCAATGGTGGCCAGCCACATCACGGGATTGTTCAAGACCGAGCTCGAATCCATCAATGGAGCTAAGAAAGAGCCGATAACCAGAGGTGGGAACCCTGAGGGAGGCTCCATCGCAACATCCATCTTCTTGGGAACGAGCTGGCTCACAGTCAATAATATGCGGATTGATCACCAAACAATTAAACTTAAACTCCTCCATATGCGTCGGGTCCAGTACTCCCTGTGTGTTCCCCGCAACACACTCATTTGCTGCTAAGAGCCTCTTCTTTGCACTCTCGAGTTTCACCCCGTGCACGGCAAGTAGAGCTTCGAGCTGATCCCGCCATAGGCCATTGATTAGCTCATCGGTCACCGGGCATTTGACGGACCGGGCCTTGACGAGCTCAGTGTCCAGCTCCTGCTTCCAACACATGAAGAACCAACCCAGAAGGCCCAAGACGGCCCACCGGCCCGTCATTAATCCCCGAACACCGACCCCCAATAGTTTTAAACCATGCATTACTGCATGCTGTTAACATATTGGGCGAGCCCGTCCCCTCGGAGGCGCGCACCTTTCCGTTTGAATAATGAAATGATCGCACTTCCTTTTTCCTTAACGTTCATTTCACTATGCGAAGAATATATTAATTAACAAATTATATAAATTATCTGATAAGATTAATACTTTAGTGCAAATGGTTGCAGTTAGCTCAAATTCAATTAAAGTGACAAATTCGATAGTAGAAGATAAGAACGAGTTGTCCCACGTAACAATTTGAGTCCAAGAGTCTATACTGACCGCGGCCTAATGATTCATGGGTATGATCAAATGAAAGTAGGATAAAGCCTTACTATTGTTTTTAAACAAATACAAGAACGAGTTGGGGGGGAACTAATGGAGATTATGCACTAATCGTGGCTTAATCACAAGGAGGAATGACTAATTAGTGATTGACCAAGGAGTGACGGGTACCCAAGAGCACCACTCAAAAAGCCCTTTAATTAACCTCCCAGTTGGTCCGACAATTTTGAGGTTTCCACTTCCTTCACCATTATGCTCTTTTATTTTTAGGGTTCGTAATTAATTCACATCCAATTCAGTTGAAGTAAGTCTGGACTTAGAAATATCCAAACCCAAAAATATATTTAATAAGATAAGGCGTTGGACAACCTCAGCTAGCAGATTTGATTCTCGGTCTGTAGGTCTTAGTGTCACATGTCCTAACACTTTTGACTGTGATGTGAGTGACCACACGATATATATTATCTTGATCACTTTCTCGATCATATGGTCAGTATTTTGGCAATTGAAAGGCTAGTAGCTGTTTGATGATGAAATTTCGTCGTGTTTTTTCTATAATTTTTGGACCCACAGTACGATTTTGCCGTGGTCCTAAAGTTAAAAAAAAAAAAAACACAACAAATTTTGGAAAGGGGAAATTCGAAAAGGAGGCCGAATTACCGAGAACCCTCCGACAAAGACAATAATAATCCAACCACGTCTTATGTGGGCGATTCACCGCACTCATTATCTGCCACTAAAGTCATTTGTTCATCGATTCGGATGAAGACTGTCCCGTCCCGTAAATTCACGATTAGGGTAATTATACTTGGTTCACACGAGGGTCGTATCCCAATCCCGTGAAGATGGATATCAATGTATGTATATTCCTAGGATGGCAATGAGATATAGCCAGTCACATTAATTTCTTAAAGGGTTTGTTTTTTTTTGGTGTGTGTGTGTGGACACAAAACTAGTGAATAGCTTGACTGGTTTGTACAAAGTTGGTTTCCCAAAAGACACATTAATTGCTTGAAGTGTGAGCCAGAAGAAAGTGGGGGCATGAATTTCAAGTAGGGTGGGTGTGTTGTGGGGGGCGCAAATTGCAAAGATTTTCACGTTTGAGCTGAAGAACTGTGGGGGTCCATAAACACGCACACCCTTATAAGAACCTCTCTAATTCCTTCATCCTCCACAGACATTTCAAGCATCATCACCGAAAGGAGGAACTTCATCCCCCGCGACTGTACGTAGACATCTCTCTCAAGAAAGCGACTGTGAGGAGTGAAGAAGGAGAAGCGGAGGAGGAGGGAGGAAGGAGGAAAGAGGAGATGGTGGTGGGCACTGATACTTCGGCAACTGCTGCTGGGGAATCCAGCTTCAGGAGAAGGTCACTGAAGGCGACCTGCAGAAGACTGCGGGGCTACCTCAGGCAGCAAAAGGGCAGGCTCTACATCATCCGAAGATGCGTCGTCATGCTACTCTGCTGGCACGACTGAGCACTCATCATATATGTGTGCGAGGAAAGGAAAATTGAAAAAAAAAAAATACTCGTAAGATCCATTAATTAGTCGATCTCCGGCCAGCAGATACTCTGATTCTTCGGCTCCACCAGCAAACTGCTTCTGCACCAGAAATGTTAGATGAAGATGACCGCCAGTTTTGGATGCGTCTTATGTTACCTATAGGCCTTCTTCTGTTAGTCTTTCTCGGTCTGTTGATTCAAAAGCTACCAGGGCCTTGCACAGTTGTATATATTCAGGAGAACTAATTTAACTAATGCTTCATTCTTATTCCTTAATCTCATGAGTCCCATCTTTTCTGGGCACCCGCAGCTTAGAAGGAACCCTTGAGCCCTAAAACTCTTGATACATAGATATTATCGGACCAGAGGTAGATCAATTATACACGATGCTCATGTTTTATATGCTTACAGTATAAGTTTCTGTCAACTGCATTTCATAGAGGGTATCGTATCGGTTGATAGATCGATTTTCTTAGTACACTGTACTACGTCGATCGAGCCATATATGTCTTGTCAACTCGCACAGCTATGAAAAATGGGGAAATTTCGGAAAGGTAAGTGTTCTTCCCTCCCTCCCATGTGGGCTGTACCCGATGAATTGGGGGGGCACCTTTTTTTTTATCGCATGTGCGGTAATTAATGACCTATCTTCTGACATTTCTATAGAAAAAGTAGGGGGGTGGTGGGGTTTGGGGGTAGGGAAATTACCCAAAAAAATTAAGTTAGTTGAGGATGGGAATTGTATAATAACACCTTTTAAAATTAAATTTGGTTGGTTGGTTTGCCTTGGGGAGTAATTATTTATTTGATTTAATTTTTAAAATTAATTTAATTATACTGTAAATATGATCAACTTTAGTTGAATAGATTGATTCTTGATTGATCCTATAAATCTAATTAAATCGAATTAATAAAAAAATTTATCAAACTTAAAAATAAAAATATATTATAATATACTTATTACATATTTTTTTTATTATTTCTCATCTAATTGGTAAATTTTTTTATTAGTATGATAATTTTTATAATAATACCAATCATCGAATTAAGACACAATAGATGATTTTGGTGTGGAGTGGGGTCTTTAAAACACTCATGATATAATGATTTGAGTTTTAATCATTATCTTATTTTTGCTCGTATTTGATATATAATACTTCTTTTTATGTTGAAATTGGAGTGAATATGATAGTTATATTAAATATTTTTTGTTATAAATTAATGTCAAGAATATGATATTATGCTTATTTATTATTAATATTATACTATTAATATTATTTATTAAATATGCTATTTGATCTATCGAACCCGAATCAAACTCATGAACCCATGTCTTGATCGGTTCTTAGTTCGGTCTAATTTTAAAAATTATGAACGTAATTCAACTGCCATAAGCAGAAGATTACTATTTTCTATCTTTTACCATTATATATATATGTATGTATGTATGTATGTATGAGTGCTTTAATCCCCAAAAAAAAATTACGATATCATCATATATTATATATCAAATAATATGTGGCACGTATTAAATTGGGGGGCAAAGAGCTTCTCTCAATTCACACGATCAATCGATGAGTCGTCGTGCTCATTGAGGGGGGAGGCTAAGTGACCACGTGACGATTCATTAATTGTACGTGCATGCATGTGTATGTTCGTTCCAACAGTGTCGTTAGGGGTCGACAGAGTGTGCCTCATTTCAAATTAACACGTCTCTTTCTTACCAAAAGAAGAACGTACCCACACCCGACAGCACAATATTATGTCACGTGGCCCTCTCGCCAACGTACGCTACAGCAACAACAACAACGGGTCGGTTCTCTGAGATTTGATATGATATGTAACGAAGGAACCATCGCACCGACGACACCTGACATCTCGGACTCAATGCTTTCCAAAATTATCGTATCCTTCTCTCTTTCTTTTTTTTAGTTTGTAGCTCAGAGTATCTTGGACCAATAAAAATACGCATCAAGATTAATCTGCGATCTGTCGTGATTCTTTAAAAAATTTTCATCAATTCTTCTAATTTAAAATTTAATTATTAGATCACTCATTTGGAGTCCAATGAAAGAATAACTAATCTAACTTTAAGTTAGTAAATTATCGTATCCTTAGAACTTCAGACATCAGTCACTTATTTATATACAAATCCTAGGTGGGAAGTTCTAACCCGATAATCTTCGTGAGATTAATCCGGATATTATAAACTCTGTATGTGTATACATTTCCGTGCTTTTGTGCATACGGTCACGTCACATAAGACCAATACAGTGGATGGGATGACATCAACATCCCTAGTCTTTCCACATACAGTATTTTTATTCATATGAGATGAAACGCATATCAAAATTAATTTATGATCTAGAGAGAATTTCTAAAAAATATTTTATTTATTTTTTCAACTTAAGACTAGATAACTAGATCACACATCTACAAATTTAGTAAAAAAAATTACTAATAAATCACTGGTTTAATACCAAATTCATCATCAAAATTCTTCAACAGAGTGTGAACAACGTACGCAGTGGGTCCCCCATAGTTTCTTCAATGCTTCTCTCCTCTCGCTAGGGTATCATTTCCTTCTTCTGGTTATGTAGGTATAAATGAAGGCGAGAGAAAAGGCCAAGAGAAAATTTATTAGTAAAAATTAAATTTATAATATTTTAATTTTGAGTTAAGGATTGTGTTGGTGCACCGATCACCTCTGGAAAGGTCCAAGATACACCGTAATAGACTCCACATTTCCCGCTCGTGCAATTCGTGTGAGGTGGTCAGAGGTGAGACAGAATCCAACGTGTGTCTGAGGCCAGAGCCTGCTTTCCCTCTCGATGGTCCCTGCGTGAAGCTCTCACTTTCGGTCCTTAAATTTGTCCACCCAAAATTACCTTTTCAGCCCTCGAACTCGGGCTCGAGGTGAATTCATCGGGATGAAATGAACCATTCGGTGTAATGGCATTGGCCCTTTAGCTTAGAGAAACGTCCGACATGATATCGTGGGCGGTAGATTCACTCGCAAAATTATAAAGAAAAAGGCTTGGGTGCATATTAACACATGTTGGCTGAATAAGCTTTATATATATAAAAATAAAGGATCGGCTTGAAAAAATTGTACATGTATAGAGGTAGAAGAATTGAAAGATTAAATAAATATATTTTAATATTTTTATTTATATTAATATAAAACTTATTTAATTTTGTAAAAACAATTATGATGTTGATTTAAATTAGGTGGGGCAGCACAAAATATTAGTGCTAGAATCAGTCTAAAATAGTGCGCCGTATGGCATGACCTGAATGGACTGGTGGCATAAGAGACGGTATACCCAGGCAGATGCAAGTTACCCATACGTTACGCCCGTGCTTCTTTGTGAAAATATATTTCGGTTATAAATGATTAAAAAATTTTGAATAAGAGAAAATTGTGAAATAAATGAATAACTTGGCTGCAGGGGTAGACAGAAGTGGGGGGACCAATCAGATCGTGACATCTCACTGCGTGAGTAGCCGACAGGAGGTCGCTTGGTCAAAGGGCAGCTTTTACCATACCCACGTGCACATCTTAATCGTGAATGGCCCCACCCCCCGCAAATTTGCTGTCCACCATTTTCCAGTCTCAGCAGAGGTGGGCCCCACCCACCCCGGGCCCACATCATCTGCTCTCTCTCTCTCTCTCTGTTTTTTTTTTACCCCCTGCCCCGCCTCAGCTCCGTGTAGATATCAATATTGCTCCCAATTTAAATTTAATAATTTATAAAGCTTATTTCAGGTGGGATTCAGCCCAGACGTCGTATGTTTGCTCGTAAGTCGTCAGAAGGTAGGTGCAAGAGGGTTTGCAGAGTTGCTCCGATTTCCAAACTGCTGTGCGGTGGAGGCCACGGATAGAGCTGGTGGTCTTTGCATTGTGTGGGCCAGCTAGCTCCCTGCAGCGATTTCAGGACATGAATCGCTGGGGTAGCGAGGAATGAGGCAGGAAGCGATGTTGCTTGGTATCAACAGGAAGTGGCAGCCTCACCCCTGCAAGCAGAAGCGAAAAAGCGACGCTCTTGGCCGTCCCGATCGCCAAGGAGAGAAATTGGAGCATCATTTTGCTACTCCCTAACTGTTTGATTTTGTATGATGCTGTTAATGGTGATATTGCCTATTGTTTTGTGGAGACAGCCCCATGTTTAAAGGTCAGCAGCCCTCCCTTCCACAAGAGCACATTGAATCCAAAAAAAGGGATTTTGAATTGACTGACTCCCAATCCCCGTCCGCGAGAGACCGAGCAGCAGTACAATGACTGCGCAGAGAGCTCCAGGCTTGTGACAACCGTCTCATGGCGTCGTGATCGTGTCAGTAAACGGATCCAACACGCGAGCTAGTCTCATCACATCATGTTTTCGATAGACCCCATCAGAGATGCTCTAATACCAGACAAGCGTTTCGATCGGGGCCAAGCGACCCGACTGATCGAAGAGAAAAGGGTTTCTGAAAGGAAACATGGTTTTGGGCCCAACATTCTTCTTACAGATCTGAAATAAACCGGAAGCATATTTGAGATCCAGAGCAACTCGACAGTTTCAAGAACCCGATCCGATGATGATGGGCCTCCCAGCCTAGCAAAACAGGAATGAAAAGTCAATATGAACTTTCTGACTGAATCGACTCATTAGAGTTCAGTAGAACTCTCACGACATGAATCGGTGAATCATAACAATATCCAAGACACACCTTGCAAAAAAAAAAGTCCCATGAATATGTTCAAAAAGAAGAACTAATATTACAACACGGATTGATTTAGGATAATTTCACTCATATTTCTACTCAGTAAGGGTTAAGCCTCGCTGTCCGATTTCAACGCGAACTGCTTAACACTGATTAAAATTTTAAATAATAATCTCTGTGGAAACCATCTTCACCGTCACCACCCGTCCCCACTGAAAGGGAAAGGTAAGAAAGAAAACAGAGTTCCAGTGATTAAGGAGACAGTGCACGAGAGAGAGAGAGTTGTCTCCCTACTTAAGCTATCTGTTGGTTCTTTGATGAGAGTGACAGTGTACGAAACAGATCGATTGATTACGGTACGTTAATTCCTTCTTTACGCCAAATACATATATTGCTTCCAGTTTGAAACACGCACATAATGAGAAAATCCTCCTACCATAAGAAAGATCCGTGCGCATCCACCGGACCGATGGTAGTCGAATTTAGAAACTCTGGACTTCGGAGTACAGGCGTGTAAGAAACATCCTTTAAGGTCATACATGTGCGGCCCTATGAACCGATATGTCCTCTTGAAAGTGACAGGAGAACTAACCGAGGCGATTTCATCTCCATCGTTTTCTGGGTGTGCATGCCATCCATACAGACATGCCCACCGTTTTGAACCCAGAAGACATTATTTCTCCGATGATTGCAACCATAACTTGGTGTCCCCTTGTTATTATACTCCTGTACGGTTGTTGAGGATACAGCCAGAAACGTATCTGCTGAACAGTTCTATCACTGAAGGTTGCAGATTAATTTTCCCTAAATGATGACCATAAGGAAGGCAACGTCCCCCTCATTGCTTTTGCAAATCTAATCATATGTCATATATGCTCCCTCTTTCTCTCTCCTCCATTACTGGGAGTGTCACTGAGCAGTGAGCCCCCCTCCCGCTCAGACAGGTGAGAGAAGTTACAGGGAAAATGATAAAAAAATGGGTGGATGTCTTTCATGGCGAGGGTACTCCCAGCGTCGTCTGTCCCTCTGGTCAATCTCTCTGTGCGAGCTATACTTTCTAGGGTTTTCAGTTTCTGGCCCCGTCCTTCAAGTACCGGTCTCTCTCGTCATCCATCCATGAATTCTTCTTCAGTTTACCATCACCACGACGTCCACCTTCCCCCATCTTTCATCGACCACCACCGTCAGCTGTCAGATCTTCTCCTCGGCCGGCCGCCCGTCTCCTTGGTTGGCAGTCAGCAGGCCCCGCCCAACACGTTGTTTTCAAGAAACGGGGAGCCGTCGAGCTGTCGTATGAATGGTGAGCAGCCGGCGAGAAAAGACAGGCACAGCAAGATCTTGACGGCTCAAGGGTTGCGAGACAGGAGGGTGAGGCTTTCGATCGGGATCGCCAGGAGGTTCTTCGACCTCCAGGACATGCTGGGGTTCGACAAGGCGAGCAAGACCGTGGAGTGGCTTCTCAGGAAGTCGAGAGTTTCCATCAAGAAACTTGCAAGAACTAAGCACATAGCTGACCCCGATGAGGCCACCCTTAGCCCTAGTAGCAATAGTAGTGACAGCAGTAGTAGTGGTGCTTCCTCGTTCACGAGTTTCAGTAGCAAAGTTGTTTCGAGAAAGGGTAAGAAGGATAAGGATAAGCTGGTGGCAAGCAATTTCGGTGTTCCTGCAAGAGATCAGTTTAGGGCTAAGGTAAGAGCTAGGGCAAGGGAAAGAACAAGAGAGAAATTGATCAATTGCCAAATTAGGGCTCCAAGTGCACAAGTTGAAGGTGATGCTCAGAATCTATTATTCTCATCACAGAGTCACAACGACGATGCTGCCACTGAGCGTGGAGCGTTATCCGCAATTACGAAGCAATCCATGGAAACAGGAAGGAAACTGAGTTCGATTCTGGGTCACCACCATGAAAATCTTGTGATCTCATCATCAAATGATTGGAACAACTTCAACGGTGTGGAGAGCTTTTTCTCAATCTTACACCCACAATGGAGCATCAATGCTGCCATCGACGTGAATCTTACTCCTGCAGGTAACTGGGCATTTTGAGATAATTTTTGGGTTCGGATCACATATCTTCAGATTCTCCAGTTTCAAAGATGCATAACAATTGACCCGCCCATTTTCTGTTCTCGTCCATCTTGCCAAATTCTTTGCAGATCCGAGGTCCATGGATGAACTTGAGAAGCTCATACCGACAAGCATACGTAAAGGTACATGAACCCTAAGGAGTGATCTCTATAATTTATATTTATAGTTTTACTCTATAGAAATTAAATCCTTACTGTTAGCCTATTCTCGATCAATGTTGGACAGTGAATGGCCACTCGTGGAACTTAATCTCGTCCTTGACGTGTTTGGTGTGATTATTATATTTCATAAAATGTTTTAAAAATTAAGGCCTTTGGGACTATCGTAGCGGCATACATAGTCAAAGGGGGCGAATCTTGCATCAGACACAGCTCAAAATTCTCTGTCAAAGCACTCAGTTGATTCAATCATCCGATTCGTGAAGCTGGTTTTTATCGTCCTCCCATTTGTTAAATTATCAGTGACGGGTTTAAGATTTCCTGCGTAGATGACATGTAACTGGATTTCATGGGGGCTCATCGGGCTTAACTAGGGACAAGCTCGAGACTCGTATCATATCATAACATGACATGAAACATGTGTATTTTGCCTTTCATGTTTCGGGCATCTAGGAAATCTGCAGCATCAGGTCCGAACTCAACCGGAAAACTACACGCTCACTGATTTTGTGCACATGGGGTGATCAAAGATGAATTGGAAGCCAGGAACAGATCGCATCAATCGCAACGGAAGGAGGAATAATGTCGCCAACTTTGTTTTCACCGTGGACATGCTATATAATATGTTCTTGCATGCCGTTTGACAGGACATGCTACTGTTTCAGCCTGTGGAATAAAACCTACTCATGAAATAACATTCACCCCTCGACTAATGATGTAAAAGCCCAGGTGGCAGCCATGAATCACAACCACCGAGCCTTTGAGAGCCACGTTAAATATCTTTCGGGTTGACTTTGGTGCCGCAGCGAGGATCCAGACTATGATTGAAATCAACGAACGGGTTAGCCGAACAGACATGAAGAGTGTTAACACACAGGAATGTGAGGAATATATGCATACGTTTGTATACATGTTCTGTCACGCAGATTCATATATTTGCTGTCATGAATCCTTATAATCAGATTCCCAACAGATAATCAATTCGAAGACAAAGGGTACGTAGGAAGAACATATACAGGGAATTGAAAAGGACAGGAAACACGAACCGATTTGCCACTGTCAATTTCCAGCAATATTTTAACAAATTAATAGGCAGCTGGGTTACGCAGGATCACTTTTGTTTTGCTGCGGAACTAAAAAATGTTGAAGAGCAGGAAAAATTTACCTAAAAAAATCCGTCTGAGCATGAGCTGATCCTCGTTCATGACTGCAGTAGAAGACGCGCAACCCTGCAAAAAGATAGAACACTGCTGGACGCACTAAATCTCCGCCTGTGTCCACAGAGAGCGCTGGAGCCCCGCAAGAGTGCCAATTTGTGCTAAGACAGAGTTCACGAACGGGGAGGGTTAGACACCTGGAGATATATCAGGTTCAAAATATATAATTTCTTTTTTATGATGTCGATGGTATATAATTCATAACAACCGACTAATTCACCGGATAGCGTATTATGTATGTTGAGTCTGCCGTTAATTCCAATGTACTGGCCCTAAGAGTTCCTTAGACTTGATATACTATATGTTATTAGCTTATCAGCGAACCGACCCCTTCAGAAGTGGTAGAGGTTTCTGAACTTAGCATAGTATATATTATCAGCTTATCAACAAACCGACCTCTTAAGAAGTGATAGAGGTTCCATATACCACTCTCCGATCGTAATCAAATCGGTAAAATATAATATAAATTCGGATTTTCTTAGCCAATTTTTTTCGGATCCATGCCAACGGAATTTCCATATTATTATTATTATTATAATTCGGTACAAATAGTACGAGCATTTTTTTATGTTCTATACAGTATCTGCCCCGGTACGAATCCCAGTATTCAAGCCGGGAGAAAAAATCTGGGTCATCTAACCATTTTTTGCTGTACTTGTCCTTTACTCGATCTGATAATGTGACACGATCGTACGCCATTCGCAGAAATCTCCACGGCGCCTCGCTGGTAAGCTCTATGGACTGGCCGATGATGCATGGTTCAAGATTTGTTTGTACTATAATTACCGACCCGATCCTGAATTGATCGAGGGCGATCCGGCGGTGAGCGGACTTCATCAACGTGAGCAGAGAAAATTACGACCATCACAAAAAGATCGCGTCGGCTGTTCAGATGGTTTTTGTTCTCGAGATTTGATTAGATACTCATTCTTTTTCATTTGATTATTTTTTTTCCTTAACCTATAAATAAATAGGTGATTATTCTTATTTCGCGCCGGGGCATTCTAGTAAATTGGCTTACCGCGGTTTTGGCCTGCAGCTCGCGTTCAAGTTCTCGTGTCCGGGATTTTCGAAACCCGTCTCGCACGTGTGTCAAGACATGTGTCGGAACTGTGCTTTTGGATTATATTATTATATTATGATCTGGTAGTTCTACACTGACAGGGCTAACTTTCAGACGTGTGATCTAGTTGATCTCATATATTTGTGATCATACATAGAAATTTGAATATTATCGGGTAAGATGGATTAATTAGTAGTTCACTGCTATTTGCACCCTCTTTTTCCCATAAAAATATTTCTAAATAATCTAATAAGTTGGCTGATATGATCTAATAACCTTTTTATGTATTTATTTATGAATACTACATGCTTCAGACTAAAAAATTATTTCTAAATGTATATTATCTTATTTAATTTTGGAATTTTACATTTCTAGGGTAATATATCTCTCTATTTTTATCACTGGAAAAAAAAAAAGACAAAGCCCGCAAGCACCCTCGCCCGCTTAACCACTTGGGCTTAACAGATGGGCTGATAGGGCCCAGTTGGCCCATAATGGGCCCGAAGAGCCCGGCAATGGTGATCTTCCCAAACGACGCCGTCGTTCTCTCTCCCTCTCCCTCTCTCTCTCTCTCTCTCTCTCTCTCTCTGTGCGCGTCACTGGTGCTTGGATGCTTGCTTGAGTGAAAAGCCAGGAAAGCAAACGCGCTGTCGTGCATGTAAGGAGGAAGAAGGAGAAGAAGATCGAACCATAGAGCGGAGCAGCTGCCGTCAGAGGTAGAGGAGATTGGAAGAGAACAATGGAAACGCCGAAGACTATCGCACACGAAATCGGTGGAGTCCAGAATGACGCGCTTCGTTTCGGCCTCCATGGCGTGAAGAGCGACATAGTCGGCTCTCACCCCCTTGAGTCCGCATACGAATTCGTACCTCTCTCTCTCTCTCTCTCTCTGCCCTCGATCGGTGATTCGTGTTCTCTGTTAATGTTACTCTTGCAGAGGTGACCAGGAAGTTATCGGGCCGTTCGAGTTTTCGTTGGCTTAATTGAACTTGCTCGCCTGACGATTTAGTTTGAGCTTATTTACTGTTTCATTGCGTGATCAATGCTTTCTGCGAGGTTACGGAATATGCTCTAGTTTTTGAGACTGCTTTGACTTCTCGTATCTTAGTAGGGGTTTTACAGGCCTGTTGGTTTAATTCGATGATTGATAATTATGAGGGGCTCAATATTCAACTGCATAGTTGCGATCCGTGCAGTTCTGGTTTTTCTTCTTTGTAATTCATTGAACCCCTTTGTTTTCGTTTTTCGGCTGCTAAATGGGGCTGCTTTTCTTGTGGTGTGTGGAGCTTCACGCATGGATATGCATGTATACTAATTTAGGAGATGATTGTTTCGTGTGTGAATTCAGGTGAGGAAGACACAAGATGAAACGAAAAGAAGAATCCTTGCCAACACTTATGGGACAGCTTTTCCCCTAAAGATGGACCTTGATAGGCAAATTCTTTCACGGTAGGAAATTCAAGGGAATTGATTTTATTTTATCTAGAATTTTCCTTGTCAGTGGATCTTATTGTTATTTACTGTGTAGTTATGTCAAGTATAAACTTTTCTGTGAGCTAGTCGATGCTTTGGTCCTTGTTTAGAGATTTTTGTGCCCTGCAAAAGAATATTCTCTCTACTGCAACAATCATGCAGGATTTAATTGCTCGAATTTGCTTGCATCAACTTTCATCCAGTATTTTACTTCACAAAATTTATGGTGCTGATTGGGATCAAACCATTTATCACTAACAATAGGTCAATGTTGTCCTTTGAGGTTATGAGAAATATTGGGGCCCCTATCTGATATGAATTTGCTCATGTAACTTTGGTGGTTTGACTTTGATGTTGAGGTTTTCCCCCTTGAAAGCACCATCTCTGCATACTTTTGGATGATCAAATGCAATAGAATTCCTTGATTGGATCTGGGGTGCTCTTATTACTCACCTTAGGATATTTCTTGCTCCTCATAAAGTTTTTTTTTCTTGGAGTACCAGTTACCAGTTCAAATAGCTTTATGTAGTGTATTGCATAGATGTTAAAATTGAATGTTTTCGTCTATCAAAAGAAACTTTAATATCTATATATTTATTTATTTTTACTCTAAAAATCTTGCAGATTTCAGAGGTCCTCGGGACCTATTCCGTCATCTATGCTGGGTCTGGAGGCTATGACTGGAACATTGGATGACTTTGGTTTTGAGGATTACTTGAATGGTAAAAAACAATTGTGCTTTATGAAGTTTTCTTAGCTACTTATTTTAGACCCTTTCTCTGAAAGCCTCGCAGGAATTAGTGACTAGAACTGTCACTTTTGACCTCTTTCACAGTGATTTGCAAAGCATATGTTTTGAAATTTGCATTAGTCACTGTTGATTTTTCATAACAATTTGTTTGTACCGGAAGTTGAATAAGGCCATATACGGTATGTACCGGGAAATGCTTTTCTCTCTAAACCTACTTGCTCTCTGCTTGCAGACCCTCGTGACTCGGAAACTTTCCGGCCATTGGACATGCACCATGGTATGGAAGTTCGTCTCGGACTCTCCAAGGGACCAGCCTGTCCAAGCTTCATATAGTTGATGAACATTTAGGTGCATTCAAGAATCTTTCTTGGTTGAAAGAGAACTTGCTGTCTTGGAAGGATTCTTCTCTTTTGCTTTTCAGTGGGAAACCTGATGAAGCAGGATATATTTTTCAATGACATGAAACTGCATGTGTTATCTATGCACTGCTTTGGTTGCCTCTATTCCCTTTCTGCTGGTGCATATTATGCAGGCGTTTCTGGGGTTCCTTCATGCCTACATCATGATGGGTTTACGTTGAGAATTTGCAAAAAAGAGTACTTGGTTCTGGCCAACCCTGTGTGAGTTACGATGTTTTGCATACAGAATTGGAACATATCTGGTCTATGTTTCTGCCTTTTTTTATGAATGGAACTTTGAAGCATTTGTCACTTGTAACATTTCATCTAACCTCATCTTTATGACATCTTAGAAGGTTCTGTTTCAATTGTCCGGACCTCGAACAGTAAGATTGTGAGCTTGGTCTACCTTCAGTTTGTCGAAAGAAGACTCCCTTGATCAGTAAGATAGCTCAAACATCCTGTGACTAATGCCCAAACTAAAGGTTGTGCTGTTTCATGTTTTTTCCAACTAGGCTGAACCTTCCTCTTCCGGGTATCTCGTGGGGTGATTAGCTACATAAATTTATGAAATTATTACTATATTCTCTCTCTCTCTCTCTCTCTTTTTAATTAACAGTTATAAAGAAAAAAAATTAAGTTTTACTCTCCATAAATGATTTCAGTAAGTAACAATGAGACCAAAGGGATAAAAACTCTTTGTATTTCATGAGTTGAATTTGACCATTGCAGGGAACACTACGAGGTATAATATTCTTGTTTTTCCGATTTTACCATAATCATAAAAATCTCAATAATTTCCCTCACATTATTGAAGATAAAATCTGTCAAGATTTTCTCTTATCTTATATTACACAAATCCCTAAAAAAAAAAACCCAAATCCTAACCGTCACTTTTTTTAATGAAAAAAATGCCCACCCCCTTCCAACCACATATTTAAGTATTTATTACGTAATTTGGGAAATTAAAAATCAAATTTTTAGGAATAAAAAATGAAAAAAATATTTGTTGCATTCACTCCTGTTAACCGAAAAATAACGGCATTACTGGTGAGAGCCTGTCGGTTGCATCTTGTTTACATCAATAAAAGAACCCACCTTCGTTTTTTTCTTTTTGACCGTAATTTTTTAAAATTTAATAAAAATGAGAAAAATATTTTCTTATAATTGGATCAATTACAAATCTACCAATATACATTTTTAAAAAAATATTATGCTTACTTTTTTTTAATTTAAAGATAAAAATATACAAATTCCTAAATTCTCTACGTAAAATCCTTTTAAACATACTTGATTTTCTCGGATTTTATATGTCAAGGATCGCACGTCCACCGGCCCTGCCTCCTCTCTCCTCCTCTACGATGAGAAGTCTTCCTTGTTGACTAAGGAAGTATCCCTGCGCTCACTCTGCTCAGAGCATCTTCCCCCTCCGTCAACGCCGAGCCATTGCCTGCCTGGTGAACTGATAAAGGTCCAACCCTTCTCTATAGAGTTTTCGAGTTCTGGCCCAGCTGTTTTTTTCCGTCCTTATTTTCCCAAGGATTCTTTTTTTCCTTTTGTGGAGTGGCGGGTGATTATTTGGGTCGGAATCGCGATAGCGGCGATATGTTCCGAGCGAATTCTGGCCTTCCCTTCACAGATCGATGTCACATGACTCCGCGTGTGTTGCCGCATTGAGGCGTCTGTCTTTCAGATTCCGTTAATCACACTGTTAACGACTACTCTGTCGCCACAGGAGGAAGGAACCTGCGTAGAACAGCAATATGTACGGGAAACAGCTTCCTATCGACCATTATGGTCGAGCGTGGTGTAACTTTAATCGCAAGAGGAAGTTGCCACCAGGGATGGACGGAGAGCCCCAAATTCCTGCAATGGACGGGTCGAACGATTGGCACGGGGGCTATCCATCCGGCAATTCCAGCTTCCCGATGCAAGGGAAGATGTAAGTGTCTGTTCTTTGCATTGTATATAAATAAAATCATGTGCTGATAGGGCCCGTTTGAGTCAGGGGTCCTCCTTTTTTTTTCTTTTTATTGGTTCTGACGGTTTTGCTTAATTGGTCCTGCAGGACTAACGCTTACCAAGGTGCAAATAATTATCAGCTGCATTCGAGGGATCTCCAGTTTGCAGCTTATATGGCGGAAAAGGTAGAAAATTTATTCGAGGAGGCTGCTTCAAAGGTCCTTCATTTTGTTTCCTTGATCAGATAGAGATGAATTTGACTGTGGCTCATGTTTCCGTTTTTCATGTTTGTTTATAAATACTTGCCATTTGTTGTCTTGACATAGCCATCGTTTGGTGGTTACTGGTTCATCCAATTGAGATAGCATGCCTTTCAACTCAGAAAGTTGATAGTTTTCTATGTAGGTTGATAGGCCACTTGAAAATCATTAGCATTTTTTGTGCGCTTTGGACTCTCTTTCCAGTGGAATGATTGACATTGGAAAAGAAATCTTTATTGGTATCAGTTCTATCCTCCGCTTTTCACAGAAGAGAATGGATCTAATCTTGGATCTAAAACCTGTTTGATTTAGTTCGGATAGATCTGCATGGATCTACTGTGGAATTGTCCATACATGATGTACTGGAATTCTAATCCATGAGAACGATATAAACTGCCCTAGACAATATATTATTAGGTTATGTTGGGTCTGATTAACTTTTCCAATGATCAACAGAACAATCACATGGACCAGATCAGGCCGGATGGCCAGGTGCAGCATTTATTCCAGCGAAGAAATGACAAGGAAGTGGCTAACCAGTTTTCTCTTTCAGTGCCCGAGTGTCAAGTTAATCCGGATGCTTCTTGCTTTCCTTTCTACTCCACAGAGGACCGCGCTGTGGAGTGCACTGGAATTCCTTCAAATAGCAAGGGTCAAGGTGTGGTCCACTTTCACACTGAGTTCTTTGCTGTACAAAGTAATCTCAATTAAACAGGTTTACAATAGGAATATAACAAGATGTTACACATTCTCTGTCATTTTCTTAAAGTGCACAATAATTAACACTGATATTCTGCAGGACCTTCTGATGGTTACTCAATAACGAAAGGACACGATCCGTTATCACACTCTTTTTTCAAGAAGCAGCAAACATCCTGGCCTCACGTTTCTGAGCCATTTATCTCTCCAGAGGGAATTCAGTGCAGTTCCAGTTGTCATGAGAAGCCCCTTCATGCTGGAGCTTTTGATTGTGGAGTAATATTTCCTGGGGGAAATCCGCACAGTAGCTATGGAACATCTGCCCAAGTCCATGGCCTTGCTCAGAAGAATCTGAAATGCCAGAAGATGCAACCTATGATTACAGAGAGTGATATGCCGTGCCTCAATACTGAACGAAATATACACCTCAAGCTACCTTCAGACAAATTCGACCCTCTGAACTCTGCTACGTTGAAAGGTTCTTCAGCTTATTCTGATTCAAGGGTTTCTGCTGCGATTAGTCCATTACATCCTGTAGGGACCCAGTGGGTCGGTAGCCACAAAACTGAACAAAATATACACCTCCAGCTCGCTTCAAACCAAATCTACCCTATGAATTCTGTTGCATTGAAAGGTTCTTCAACTGGTTCCAGATCAAGGGTTCCTGCAGTGACTGATCCACAATGTTCCAGTGGGATCCAGTGGGTCGGTAGCCACAATATGGAACAAAATATACACCTCAAGCTCCCTTCAGACCAATTCCACCCTATGAATTCTGTTGCATTAAAAGGTTCTTCAACTAGTTTCAGTTCAAGGGTTCCTGCGGTGACTAATCCTTCACATCCAAGAGCAACCCAGTGGGTAGGTAGCCATGGCACTGAACAAAATATACACCTCAAGCTCCCTTCAAACCAATCCTACCCTATGATTTCTGTTGCATTGAGAGGTTCTTCAACTTTTCCCAGTTCAAGGGTTCTGGCAGTGACTAATCCATCACATCCCAATGGGACCCAGTGGGTTGGTTGCCAGAACTTTGAACAAAATACGCATCTTGAGCTCCCTTCAAACCAATCCTACCCTATAAATTCTGTTGCATTGAGAGGTTCTTCAACTTGTTCCTGTTCAAGGGTTCTGGCAGTGACTAATCCATCACATCCCAATGGGACCCAGTCGGTTGGTTGCCAGAACTTTGAACAAAATACACATCTTGAGCTCCCTTCAAACCAACTCTACCCTCTAAACTATGTTGCATTGAATGCTCCTCCAACTTGTCCCAGTTCAAGGGTTTCTGCAGTGACTGTTCCATTACATCCCAGTGGGACTCAGTGGGTTAGTCGCCAAATTCAAAGGCCAGGTCCACACTCACTAGTCAGTAACTGGTCAATATCTGGCGAATCCACAGTTACCTCTCCTTCTCCTAAAGGACTGAAGACAGGTCATCAGTTTGGCCCCTCATCCAAATATGGGATTCCTCAGGGTGAAAGACTTCCAAAGTTGCAGTTCTATCCCAAATCTCCGGTTGATTCACATTTCCCTGCAGTGCAGTCTATTACAAACAACAATGACCTATTTCCTGCTCTAAGTGGGGTACGGAAAAATCCTGTCAATGATAGTTCTGAATTGAACCGTAAGAATGATGTGTCTCCTTCAGAAGAGATTTTTGGAATGTCTAGTATGGGAATTATGAATGGTGCCATGGTTGAGAATTTGGCTGAGTTGAACCATAGGCAGGTTGTGTCTCCTTTAGAAGAGATTTTTGGCACTTCTAATATGGGTATTCTGGATAATACCATGGTTGAGACTTTGGGTGAATTGAACCACAGGATTGCTGTTTCTCCTTTGGAAGAGATTTTCAACATGTCTAATATGGGTGCTATGGATGTGTCCATGGATGAGGCTTTGGCTGATTCTAGTGAATTGGATGCCCTGTTCAACTTCAATGAGCCGACGCCTGGTTGTCAGGATGGGAAGCAAGTTGGCATGTCTAATGTGGGTATCATGGATGATGGCATGGTTGAGACGTTGGCTGATTCTGGTCATTTGAAAGGTCTGCTCAAGGAGCTGACTCTTGCTTGTCAGGAGGGGGAGCAAGTCATGGAAGATGCTTCCAAACTGGATCTGGAGACGGTTTATTCTATCCCTGAAAAGGTTACAGTTGCTCCTAACATGGATAACATGGTCTCAAAGAAGCAAGATTTAGCAACAGATGAGGACCTATTTGATTCCAGTGGATTAAGGTCTGAAAGAGTTCCTATTGTCTCTGAACAGCTAAATCCTTGTTTTCATGAGGAGAGGCAAAGCGGTGATCTGGATGATAAAGGATCTGAATCGAAGCAGGTGTTATCTGAAGGCATTCACAAGGAAGTACATGAGGTACCTATTGCAGGGGGCAGAAGGACAACTGCTGTTTCATTAATAGAATATTTCACTAGAGAGCAAATAGAGGAGCACTTGTCAGGCCTTAAGAAATTGAGCAGTCAGGTAATATTTTATGCTTCATACTGGCTTCCTTTTTTTTTTTTTTGAAGTCCTTAATTGTTTTCATCATATAATCATTTAGGATAGGCATGCTTAACCACTGGTCCTCAAAATACCCTCCAAAAGGCAATTTTCATTTGGGCATAGTTGGAGTTCGATTATGCTGTAATGGCATAATGTATTTTTGCTGGTCACTGGAGCATTTTTTTGCATGTATATGCAAAGTCGTTGACATTGAGAACTTTGAAGTTTCACTGGAGGTTTCTCTGCCCAAATGGAAGTTCGGTATAACTGCATCATTGTAAACATATGCTAGGTGTGGTAAGGGATGAGTCATGCAACATTCACTGACCTTTGATTAAAAGGAAAATTTTCTTTAGTTTTTTAGGGAGTAATACACACAACTACTACTATCATCATCATCATTATCATTATTGTTGTTGTTATTATTGTTATGAGCTTTTCAATTTGGCAGCTTGTCATTCCTCTTTTATCTCCACTCCCCAGATTTTACTGCATGACAGAGAGACGGATACAGCACATACAACATCAGAGAAGCCATGTGAACTGTGTGGAGAACCAGAGCTTCTGTTTGCTCCTGCAAGCATATATTGTATGAAGTGTTACAAGATTATCAAACTTGGCTCCGATTACTATGCATCAGATGAAGGAGGTGAAGAACTTTTGGATGGAGAAGGTCAGAAGTACTTTTGTTTGCGATGCGGACGCAACTCTAAGCTTGTTAAGAGAAAGCATGATGAGAGAAAACAAGAGCCAGTAAGTTAATATGTGTTGTTCTTGCATAGATTCTTACTCTCATTTGAAATAATGAAAGAGGAAGAATTCTGAGTGTAGTGCCAGTCTGACTCTCCTTTCTCTTTTGGCAGTGGGTCCTTTGTGATAGTTGTGGGGCATGGCACCATCAGATTTGTGGCCTTTACAATAACAAAATGGATACAGCTGAAAATGCGGAATACATATGTCCTATTTGTTGCTTAAAATCTGTAGATGGTTATGATAGGACGACCTTCAGAGATGGTTGCACATTTAGTGCCAAGGACCTGCCACGCACCATGCTCAGTGATCATATAGAGCAAAGACTATACAATCGTCTCAAGCAAGAGAGGGAAGACAGAGCAAAGGCTTCAGGGAAGAATATTCATGAGGTAGAAAAATGAAATCCACTTGAGCATATATGCTGAGGTTGCCTCTTTATGGGGGTTTTCCACCATTCCTGTTTATTTATGTTACCTAAAATATAACTAATATGCATATAAACAGTCTTTCTTGGTCTTTGTTGCCTATGATAAACTCTCTTCTCCATTTTTATTTGGTCCTTGTATTGTGTGTTCTTATTTATTTTTTGCTTTAGCCTTATAATTCTCTGATTATTCTTTTTTTTTTTTTTTGCAACTACTAGGTTCCTGCTGCAGAAAATTTGGTTGTCAGAGTGGTGTCATCTGTAAGTGAAAAAGTAGAAGTAAACAAACAATTTGTGGAAATCTTTCGCCTTGAAAATTACCCTTCTGAGCTTCCATACAAGTCAAAGGTGAGAATAGACTCTGAATTGACTTTCCAAGTATGATCATCTCATCTACTCTGAATTCTTTTTCTTTACCTCATTGAGTGAATGTTCTTGTTGTTACTCAACTACTGGTTTTACCTTGTTAAGGTATGATATACGTGAAAAATCAATAAGAGATTTTATTTTGCATTTCAGGTGATTGCTTTGTTTCAGATGATCGAAGGAGTAGATGTGTTTCTCTTTGGCATGTACGTGCAAGAGTATGGCACAGATTGCAGTCATCCAAACAAGCGCAGTGTTTATATCTCTTACCTTGATTCAGTCAAGTACTTTCATCCTGATATAAAATCCGCATATGAAGAAAGCCTCCGAACTTTTGTTTATCATGAAATATTGGTACGACTTCTTCTGTATTCATGTTAACTGCCTGGTTCAACTATCTTTGTCAAACTAGAATAAAAACCTTGTATCATCATTATCATGGTCAGATTGGATACCTGGAGTACTGCAAAAAACGTGGGTTTGCAAGCTGTTATCTATGGGTTTGTCCACCTGTAAAAGGAGATGATTTCCTGTTCCATTGCCATCCTCAATGCCAGAAAAACCTGCCACGAAAGGGGCTGCTAAAATGGTTCTTTTTCTAGTCTCTTGTCTATTCTCATTTCTCCATATATATATATATATATATCTGTGTGTGTGCTTGCATTGCTGTTTTGAAGCTATTTGCTCGTGCTTTCCCAGCTCATGGTTATCATGTTATGTTTGCCTCATCTGTTCTACCATGAACTGGCTTGGTGTTTTATATATTATTCATATGCACACATCCACTTATATTTTGATGATGAATTAATTGCACATATGCAGGTATCAGAAATTGTTTAGCAGAGCAGCTGATGAAAAAATTGTTCTCAGTTCTACTAATTTGTATAAGCACTATTTCATCCCATCAAGAGGACATAAGTTCAAGATTTCGGCTGCTCAATTGCCTTACTTTGAAGGTGACCATTGGCCCAGTAAGCTGGAGAGATTCTTGGGGGAGATCAATCAAAAGCCTGTGGAGCTAATAGAGCAGAAGGATAAGAGTATGCCAAAACGAGCAATAAAAGGATGTAAAAACCTGTCCACTGATTCCACCACAGATATTCTTTTGATGCAAAAGGTACCTCTCACAACTAAGCTTGTTAAAGCAGTATATGCTTTCCCTTTATGCTCCAAATAAGCATCTTTTTTTTTTTTGTGGGGGTTGGTGGGGTGTGGTTGGGGTGGCTGGTGGGGTGGTGGATGTCAGGTGGGGGGGCGAGGGGGTGCGGGTGGATAGGGCTTCCCTTTTCTGCTCTTAATTTGTTAGCTGTAAGGTGATCTTGAAGTTACAATAAAGCTAGAGTGTGGGCATTTGATTGCCAGACCACCACCTCTTAATCCTTTCCTCCAACCACTACGGCCATGCCAATGACATGTGAATAGGCAGTTTACTTCAGATTTTCTTTTATAAAAAGGAGTTGAAGCAGTATAAAGAAGATTCTGTGTGCTTTGTAGAGGTTCCTTTACTTGCTAGAAAAGATGAAGCAAATATAAGCAGTGAAAAGAAGATAACTCACAAGAAAAGTATAGCAAATACTAATTGTTAACTGGAATAATAAATTAAGATCCTTCAGGAGTAGCATTTCTAATTTTTTGCCAGAAGCTTCCTCAAGAATTATTTCAGATGCCTGTAAATCCTCATGGCGATACTTTGTAGATATCTGTATTAAGTACGTAGAAGGTCCTGGTATCTGTGGATCATAACTGAGTGTGATTTAGAAAGCTGTATATTTCTTGTTCTCTTGTATTAGTTTTTGTAATTCGTTAAAAACTTGCAATTCCAGTATATATTTACTTCAAACGGTCTCAGTCTACCTTCCTTGTGAATAATGTAAAACCACACTGAAGCATTGAATCTGCAATGGTTCACTGTCACTGAGCTGTGCTACAGGATGACATCTATGTTTTTTCAATTGAATATATGCACTGGATTTTATTATTTTGCTCTTTTGTTTCTTCACAGATTGAGCAAAGCATGCAAGATAAGAACGAGTTCATGGTAGCCCATTTGCAGCATATATGCACTTGCTGTCATGAAGTAATATTATCTGGAAAGAGATGGTTCTGCAATCTCTGCAAGAATTTTCAGCTCTGCCAAAGGTATTCATTCTATAGAAGCCATCTTTGTGTGTCAATTTTTGTCCACTGCTAGTAGATCTCCCTGTGGTACATTTCTCTTAAGAGCTATTGATGTTTAGGATTGTCTTTTCTTTCACACCTGAAGGTAGTTTGTTTCTGACTCTAGGTTGAAATGTATGCCCTTCAGCACAATTTTATTTTGGAAAACCAGGTTCCCTCTTTGCATTTTGCGTTTCCTTGTAGAAGTTAACATGAATTTAGGTTTAACAGGCAGTCTTATGCGCAATGACTTGGGCAAAACCTGAGGTAGATGCAGGGGAGAAAGATTACCTTATGAGAATAACAAAGACTACGTAAAATTGCAATATTTATTTTGACTTACAATGAGAGTTACTGTCCATGACTTGTTACCTCTGTCCCTTTTTGCTCTTTTTGATATATCTTTGGCCCACCAACACCCTTGTTACATTCTTATGTCACTAATCTTCATGTTGGTTCTCTCTAAAATAACTTTATGGGTCCATTATTACCCTTTTGCTATGAGCATCCTGAGTCCATGTGGTGATCAAGTTTCTGATCCGAAGTAAACCTGACATTTTTCTACATAATCATCTACAGTTGTGCTGGCTCAAATGAAGCTGGGGAGGCCAGCAAGGAGCCTCCAGTTTGCCGAGAAAAGCATTTGCTCTCTCAGGTCAGTAAGAATTCTTTTCTAACTACCACTCACCGTCTCTGAACTCCTAATAAACACACAAATGAAATTGATCACATATATGGGAACATGCCTTTCACATTGCTCTTATGGTTTTCAGGCAACGGTGAATTCTGTGTCAGAAGACACTGAGGATGGTGATATTACCATTAAGAACCGGTTGTTTGAAAGGAGGCGCACTTTCCTCAACTTCTGCAAGAAGAACAATTATCAGTTTGACACACTCAGGCGAGCCAAGTACTCTTCAATGATGATCCTGTATCATCTCAATGAACATGGGGATCAGATCACTGGGATTACCTGTAGCCTTTGCCACGGTGAGATATTAGCTACTGGCAGGAAGTGCAAGATTTGCCTTGAGTTCCATGTGTGCAAGGCATGCTATACACGACAAGATTTCTCTCATTGCCATGAGTTGACTCCAGCATCCCCTGCTGATGATCCTCTGCCAGATACTCAATTCAAGCGGTCGGTGAGTTAATATTTTATCATAATCATCCAACTATAAAGTTGTCACAAATGTACCAAGGAAATTCCCGCACAGAATGTTGGCTTGTACTACATTGGCAGACCTCAATTTTTGCTTTTGCATTTTGGTCACCAATCTTTTCCCTGGGTCAATATTGTCTCTGACACCCCTTTGATAAAGCTGCTTGCACTTTGGGATATATGATACATTAATACATATGCTGTGCGGTCTTCTACAACTATTTGCTAACATTTTGGCAATGCCAGGGTTCAGTTGACTTGAAGGATGTTCTGAGTCTTCTGGTGCATTCTTCCCAGTGCAATGCGTCCGAAAATGGACCTTGCCCTTACCTGCACTGCCCCAAGATCAAGGGGCTGTTCCATCATTCTATTCACTGCTCTCTTGGAGGGGCTTCTGGGGGATGCGAGTGCTGTCAAAATGTGTGGCTCGTGCTCCGACTTCATGCCAAGGATTGTAAAGCTTTGGATTGTGGTGTTCCGTGGTGCAGGTAATAAATGCTTTGACAGAACACTCTCTCTTCCATGTGTACTCTCGTTGCCCCTTTAAGCTACCCTACTAGTTGTTCAAGAAAAAAAGGTCTCTCTGACCACCCTTTTTTACCAGGCGATTGAAAGGCCGACCCAGTAAGCGCCCGGTAAAGCGTGAGCATAGCGATCGAGGGATTCATCATACTCCAATTTCTGCGTAGAGCTGCTCCCCCCTCGTGTCCACGTGGAAGTTGAACGTTTCATTGGTTTTGTATACCGAGCTGTACAGCAACCATTTTCGGCTGTTCAGAAATTACTCACACTCCGGATTTGTCCCCACACCTCCATGCAATGATTGGAGCCATATGAAATGTACAATCCGACACTACTTTTCACGATCTGAATAAAAAGCTCATCTCTTTAATTGATGTTTCTATTCAGATATTACTTCTCCTCCTCCTCCTCCTCCGGAAGCTTCTCTATTGTGGGGGAAATAACGTTCGAGTTCATGCTTAAAAGAGTTCGTACGAACTGGCAGACTATCCATCCGTGCACCCCCGATAAGTTTCTACAGTCCGACCATCCAACATCCTAAGGTAATCGACGAGCCAATAAGAATCAAGCAACTGTTGCATGATGCTATAGACTCCGTACCATCTGTTGCCACGTAGATGGGCGACCGATTATGATTCTACCCTCCGGCTCTGGTGTTGATGGGATCCATCCCTGCCTCCAGACCCATACTCCACGTCGTGATAATCCCGAGTTTCATTGCCCAAGGACCTCCATACCAGTTGCTTCCGAACAATCTGCTGCGAGGATATGAGTGTGGTAGAGAATAATCATAGGGAGCCCAGATTCTGTTATCTTCACTCACCTGGGCGCCCCATCTCCCACTAGCCCATGCAGAGTGGAAAGCTCCCACCACTAGCAGAAGTTGGACTTGGTGTAGGAATAATGGGACTGCTGAAATTGAACCCACCACCGTAGGGTGAAGAATGGCTGAGAGCTATGGTCGCTGCAGCCATGATAGATTCTGCTGACTGTCCGTTCTGAACATTAACTTGACCGTTGATGGGACCGGCATCTACCTGAATCATCTGATTGCAAAGGCCCAGCAGCCCAGAGTCTCTCATCAGCGTTCTCCGTGATTGGGGGCATTTATTCCAGGAAATTCTGCTGATTTTCTACGGCGGGATACATCTGGGATTTCCCCATCCTCATGATGCTTCTCCATTTTGGTCTGCCCATCAGCAAACATCATGATCCCTGACTTTTGATCATTGTCATTCATCCTCAATATCTACAAAAACATTAAAGAAGAAATTAAATCAATGCAGTGGCAAGATGGATAAGGTTATATGTTTTTTTGGTATAGGAGGCTAGCAGGAGCATCGTGAACATGATTGTCTTTATGTCATGCTCATGATCTTGTGTACAAGTTATTGTGCAGTTCCAACACTCCCAGTATATGGTTTTATGCACTTTCTTGGTGCTTGAGCAATGGAATTTTACTTACTACTAAAAAAAAATGAAATGAGATTTAAGTTCTACTGCTAATGAGAAAGGGACTCGTACCTAATTGGCAGTACAAGATCTTCAAAGATAAACGTAGACTAAAACTACAGGTGGAGAAAGATAACAAGTGAAAAGCAGGAAACCTCAAAATGGCTTAATAAGACAACGTCGAACAACTGAAACATAAAAAATTAGATAATATGGCTAAAAGCTTCTCAAGGAAATACAAACACATCAGTGAGAGGAGCTGAAGAATAATAAGTACCTAAATAACCTGGCGGATACCTCGGTTCTCGCATACTGTTTAGCCATGGAGGTGGATCGAGCTCCTGTGTAATATAGTACAGGAAAAATAAAAGAAAAATAATGTAAGTATAAGAATATACTTATTTCAACAAATATTGCTCAGATGGAGGGGGAAATTGTGCCCTTGGTGTGAGTGGATACACATCTTGAATATCGGTACATTGATTCAGCTCCCACATCCTAACATTAGTGCAATAACATGATTCAGCTCTAATCCAAGCTCACAACCACATAAGTTGAATCCAAATAATGATGTTAGGAACAGGTCTCACTTTAAGTACCAACCAACAATTTTTATCACCATAGAAATGTTAATAACTGTCATGCAGCTATCAGAGAAATCCAAAAGAAACTGCTTGTTCACTGCAGCGTTATTTTTCCCACTAAACCACTGCCATGAATCTGGAGTAAATCAGAAAACTACTTACCCCAAGACCTAACAGTTTCCGTGTATCAGCATCGAGAGTGCCGGGTTTTAACCCATCAAATTTCCCAGCGGGAGGGCTCTCACAGTAATGAGTAGAACCGTGAGAAGCAGCTTTTCGCTTGTTCTTGGATTTGTGTTCTTTGTGGGCCTTATTGACTGCAGCACTATCTCGAGGCCTTGGACAGTCCCTGTGAGAGTGACTATAAGAACCACAGTTGAAACAATGGACAGCATCCCCTATTATCTACAGGCCCCTACAAAGAAAAAAAAGATGACTTCAAGGCCCCCATTAATGAGACTGACCCTCAATAGAATGTGAAGCTAAGTCCTTCCAGTCTGCTGGTGAAATTTCACATCGTCTAGCAAACTGATAATTTCATCCTCATTGGTATCCAGTACTGGGGAGAAAGGTTTAACATAGTATTGCGATTCCATTATATATTTATCATAGTTTATTAATATCAACATTATATCATCCTAAATTAAGCTCTGAGCCTAGAAATCACGACTACACAACCTCTAATTTCAACAACATTCAGAGACATTTATTTACTTGATGGAAATACTACGTGATGTCTAGGTATGTCCTGTGTCTGTCAGGAGGATTCATGTTCCATAAAGTAAAGTACGAGGAACAGAATATATAATTTAAAGTGAGGTCAGAACAGGAAATTTAAGAACAGACTACATCATCTTATGTAACTTTGCAGAATGAACATATGCAAAATGTGTTTATACAACTCAGT
Source organism: Sonneratia alba (assembly GCA_900174645.1). Classification (NCBI taxonomy): domain Eukaryota; kingdom Viridiplantae; phylum Streptophyta; class Magnoliopsida; order Myrtales; family Lythraceae; genus Sonneratia; species Sonneratia alba. Next base: position 5,071,300 of record FWPY01000002.1, on the reverse strand, counting down.
GTTGTTTTGCAGAATCTATGGGGCGTAAAGATCAGAGACAAAATCTGTTGCTTGCCCCTCTGTGTTACTTGATCCATCACCAGAAGTAAAACTGAGTCCATAACCATGGTCATAAAGAGGCACAGATTTAACATCCAATGCAATAAATTCATCCCTCTGCCTTTTCCTTGGTGGGTGGCCTATCCAAAAAGACTGTATGAAACACAAATTCAACTAAACAGGTAAACATCCTAAACAAATTAAGCGAATTCGGAGAAGCTTCATGCAACTTAATGGAGAAAACCTCTTGAGTCATTATGGAATTCACACAATTATATCAGATAGCAGTCCGGAAACAGAAGACACCAATGTGAATACTATACTCAATCCCAGCCTATATGTAGCAAGAATCAGTTGCACCATTCTATGTCAAACCTCCAGCTATGGTTGCAGCCAGTTTTACTCATAGAAACTGCTTCTTGTTTAAATAAGAGGGACACGTCAGTCAGCTGATGCTAGGGATTATACTCACAACTGCTGATTGGTTCGCTGCACCAACACAGAGAGCAGGAAAAACTGTTTGCTCCCCAGATTCCAGTGCTTCTTGTGGATCCTGGATATTAAGGAGTTATGTGATTCACCTCGAACGTAAAGCCAATCACAGCAAGAAATTTTAATAGCAGATAAATTATTTTTCTCAATTGGGTGAGTGAAATTAAGAGATTATATCAGGTCGAAGGTAAAAAAATCCTAAGACCTAAAGAACCTTTTGACAAATAAACCAAGGAGTTATCCATTAGCCAAAATATTCATAAAACCTGTTGGCAAATTACTTAAACCAGTCTGGATTTTGATAACAAAAGCCTCAGTTTTAATCACCAGATGCAAATTCTAATCCAGCCACCATCCTTTCTGTCCATAAGGAGAAAGCTACAGCAGGCAAGAATGGCAGGAAAAAGACAGAATCTCACCTTGACAAGTGAAGTGGATACAAGTAAACTAACATTAGTTAAGGTAGTGTGTTGAGCATGCCACTCAGACCATTGCTGCAATAACTCCTCCAACTTTTGCTCACTAGCTCTGCAAATCAGAACAAAATTTGAAGAAACATTCCAGGAGAAAAATTCTGTTTTAACTAGCTCCACTCTGACCTTCCCTTGTCAAGGAGGATTTGCGTGTGTGTGTGTTGTGGGGGGGGGTGGGGGCGGCGGGGGGTGGTGGGGTGGGGCGTTGTAGTGGTTGGGGTGGGCAGTTACAAATGAAGAATTTCATTAATCATGCACTGAGTACGTGCCAAACATCATATACTCAGTATTGTACAAATACTCATGAACACAACATAAGCCAATCATATTCATGAATTCGTGAGTCCCACTACTATCCTTTTGCCTATACCTTGTCAAGGAGTTATACAGAGTATGGACAGATGATTGCTCTTCTTCATAAGTAATCCATGCTCCTTTGGCACCTGTCACTGCTAGATTATCAATTATGGAAGACAAATAAAAATACAAAATAAAGTACATAAACTACAGCTTCAAGATAAAACTTGAAGATATAACAACCAGGAGAAAAAAAGAACATTTGCCATGATAAATCTCGTACAAAGACCAACGCCTCCATTCGCAAATTTACACATGAACTGTTACATGTACACAAACGAGCAAATGAAGCTACATAACAAACACAGAATCAGGATACAGTTTACATCCCTAACATGAGTAGTTTTCTGACTGTGATCTTCGCCAGTAATAAATCCTTTTTCAACATGCAACCGAGAGCTCTCTGAAGCTTCAATAGATTCCACCAACTTGACATTCATTTGGACAGTAGATGGCTCGCTGACCAAATCATTGTCAAGACCCGAGTCGAGTGTGTTATATGGTCTATCTTCATCTTCAACCTTTCCCTCGTTGCGAACCAAATCATCCCTGATCAACCCTTCTTCATCCTCCATACTGCAAGAAACAACTTTCATTTCACCAGGCTTGCCGGAAGTAGTGTCACTAAGTTCATTGCCCTCATTATCAACGGGAGAACCTTGGGGAAGCTCCAGAACATCCTCATTTTCCATGTGCAAGCAATTAATCGTACACAATATCCAACCAAAATTCAGATATAATCAGCAGAAGACAGCAAAATCCAACAAGAAAATTTTTGATAAGGTCTTTAATGGATAGAGCAGGGACGGAGATAGAGTAGGAGCAACTGGGCAGTTTCCCTCACTGAAGTTTCTGAATTCCTACGAGGACACAGAGAATAAGGTTTTTGGATTGCAACACCGGGTGACGATGGCAGACCCATATGCTACCTTTCGCCAGCTTAGCCAGAAACCCAGAAATAACGAGACCCTAAAGAGAAAGTTCGCACATTTTTCACTGGAGTCGGGGATGCAACTTGTCACCGAACCAATATGGGGATTGAATTTTTTCGTGTCCCGCTGGCGTTCATAGCTTTGCCTGCCAACCATCCCTTACTTGCAATCGAGGTTTGATGTCACCAGGCACACGATCATACCACAAAGAGACGAACACGAGTAATATATAAAAGGAAAACTTTACATGTATTCATAATTATATAAGTATAAAAAACTATTTACAAAAGCAAACTCACTTAACTTGTTGAGTATATTACTTACGACCTTCGCACTGTTTACACTCTTCACTCAACACACCCTAACTCGACACACTTTGGCGTTACAAGAGTATATAGGACTCACTCTCCATTCACCACTAAGTTACAACTTGCAGCATGCTCCAACTCCCACGCTTTCCCTCGTGTTTCCCAACTCTCTCTAGTTGCTCTCCTTAGCTCTCATCTCTGAGATGCCCTGAGACATCTGTGATTTCTCCTCTGATAATTTTGGATCGTTGTCTGAGAATGAAACCGAACCCCCTTTATATAAAGGTACTTGACAGACTAGATATGGCAACTGATATATTTGAATTCCTTGATTCTCTTAATTAGATATCAATCCATCTAATCTCTGCCTTCGATATGCAATTTCCAAGATTATTTTCATAACAGATTGATTTGCTATATCCCAGAAGAATCTTTATCTGATTGTTTGTTATCACATAATCTTCTATCTTGATCATGTTCATCCCACTTGGACAGCTTCTCGAATGCACTTGGACAATTGTGCCCCATTTGGTTCATAATTGATCACTAGCCGCTCCGCATAAGGAAACAATTGATCATTTCCATCTTGGTGTCAACGATCCTTATCCTGTGAATACCAATCTTGCGCTTTGCAGCATCTCGCGCACCTTCATGAGTAGTCACGTTCCACGCACTCGATCATCGAGTCCCACATGATCAAGACTCCACTTGTGTGTCTGCATCTCCACTCGTCCATCGTGCACTGTCGCCGACTACCAACATATGGCTCCTTCGATTGACCCCGGCATGAAGTGATCAAGCGCCTCTCGATCACTCTCCGCTCATGCCTTAGCGTTCTCGAGCTGTCTTTAGCGATCATCCACCTTGCATTGGTCGACCGGCATCGACCCCAAGGCCATGGCACTTGCCTTCCGTCCACCAAGTCCTTGATCCGTATTGCTTCGCTTGGTTACTTGAGCAAGTCTCTTGTCCAGCTTAGCCTTTTGACCACAAACTTTCTCTCCACGTGCCCTGCATTAACACGTATGCGCTCTTGCAATCACGAGGTACAACCTACGGTACGCATTTCTCCGGCTTATCACTCATGGTCGTAACACAACTCCACAAGTGCCACTATGGAGTGGGCGAGTTAAGACCAGCGTCACAGAGCCCGCTTATGTGAAAGCGTGAGAAAAGAGGCGGGAGAGTCCCAAAATCGACAAGACCGTTCAACTCTTCTAAACGAGAGAGAGACAGGAGAGTGAAAAGGAGAAATGCAATCTTCTAGTAATGGCCATATATAATAAGCCCAATAGATCCCTTTACAAAAACCTCCCTCTATCTAAATCATGAATTCTTCGTCAACAAATCTCAAACTCAGCAATACTGTAAATAACATGAGCTATTACTTTTCAACATGTGTTAAGCCATCCTGCAGATAAGCAAAACGTGTTAAACAGGCATTTTCCGATGAGGACTTTGATGAGCTGTGTCGATCCCGGATGGTGGCATCGACTGCTGCAGCGTGCTGTTGTGGCAAGCTAGTTGGTGGAGGATAGCGCCCTTCTCCTCTTCAACCACGAACTCTTCCTCTCATTGTTCCTAGAATCACACAACTCTCTCCTCCTCATCTCTAGCTCTGCATTCACTGGAGCTCCACCGAGCCCACTTGATCTCGTTGTCTCCTGTTCGGAAGAACTGGAGCTCAAACTGTCCTCCTCAAGGGGGGCCTTTCCCTTGTCTAGGAAACTCTTTCCAGTTTCTCTCCCGCTGCTAGTGCCACTGCTACTGATACTGATGCTGCTTTCTGCAGATGACGTCTCGCTGCTGAGTGTGTGGAATATGGTAGTAACGCTTTCTTTCCTAGCATCCTGAAACGAATAGCTCCTCATTTCGCCTCTGCGCAGTGGGAGCAATCGTTCTGATGCTGGGACAGGCTTGTCCCTCCCCAAGCTATAGGTGGTAGAGAGCTTTCTCTGTATGGCCTTCCTTTCCTGCACAAGGCTTCCGATTTCTTGGAGCAAGTTATCAGCTACTGCTTCATCGGCTGTTCTCTGCTTGAGCTCGGTAATCGTCCTATCAAAAGCTTTCTTCTTGAGTTGGAGAGACCTCTGAATAAACAAACAGAACCATTATGCAATGAGATACGGCACTGTTTTTTTTTACTGGTAGGCAGTGCAATCTATTTAAAGAGCTCGGAGCTCACTCGCTTCTCTAGGAAACTCCCAAGACTATTGACCTGGAGCTTCTTCTTCCGCCAAAATATACAGCAAGATCTCACCAGTCCAGCTAGAGCAAGCAGGACAAGAGTTTCGAATACAAGGAATAGAAGTGCCATCCTCTCATCACCTAAAAGTGGAAGTCACTTAATGAAAATGATCAAATGAAGATGGGTTTTTGTTCATACTGCAGGTTTACAATTGTTATCAAGAAGTTGAACAGTTTCAATGCACCTCTATAACCATTGAGACGCTTCACTGTCGCCCGTGAGCAGCTGAAAACAAGCTTCTGACCTGCAGCAACAGATGAGATTGTCATTATAAGGGAGTTGGTTAGCTGGAACTAACTAAAATTTTGTATTAAACAGGAGAGCAATGTATACTTTTACTACGGCATTGGAGTGGATTCCCAGTGTCTGCATCAGTTCCATAAAAAAAAAAAAAAAAGAGCAAGAATAATTAGCATCACTTCTTATGAGTACATATCAATTGGATTTAGAAGAATGGATTTAGGGTTCTTACTCAAGGCAGCAAAAAATGCAAGAAGGATCCTTTCATCGAGAAGAAACTGCTGCAGGTCGCTTTTAGCAAGCGACAAGGGAACATGATCTGAGAAAAACCAGCACAAATCACAAGAAAATTTTCAATATCCTTAGTTTTCATGAATCGATGAGTGAATCTTAGAGCTTCAAGAAAAACAGAAAGAAGGTAAAAGGGTTTTGGTACCATAATATGTTTCTGACCAATAAATGGACCCGGTTGCAGGAACCAATAACATGAAGACTGCACCTTTCGGTCTCAGCGCTGAGATATATGTGTACTCTCTGATTGTGCGGCTGATCTTCTTCTCCATCTGCGTCTGGGAGATGTAGACTGCATAGCCCGAGCAATCAGGCACAGGACTAACTTGGATAACTGACTTCGGTGGGGGTGATTCTGGGAACTTCTTCACTGTCCCAGTCGGTGAAACTGAATAGAGGCACCCGTCTAATGAACCAACCGATATAAATCCTGTCAGTGCACAAATAAGTGGAACGTTAATCAATCTGCATGAGAAAATGCCGGCTAGAAGCAGTAAAATTTCCGCACACCCATGAGAAAATACAAAACTTGTCTGTTGATTCAAACTCTAAAACTGAAAGTCTTTGGTGAGAATTGAGCATCTGACTGCGGGCAATTTACCATTAGAATCAACAGCTGGTGCATACTCGGAAGTACTCAATGGCCCTATATTTTGCTGCCAAAGAACTTTTCCCGTAGAAACGTCCAGCGCCAACACGAGGGCCTTCATCGGCACAGTGATAAACAGGCGGCCATTGTTTCCAGCTGTGACGGTGAAGACTTTGTCTAGCCAGCTGAAGTCATGACTCCACATAAATTGAGGACTTCGAGCAGAGACTGAATATAATTCTCCATCTGTGTTTGCTATCTGCAGCAATCAAGACAAAAAAGAAGGGACTGAACGAATGCATATTTCACTATTTGATATCCACATTCAACTCAGATTCCGTGAATTGGTAGTTTTCATGCTTTCACCTCACGCGTTCAGACAATCAGATTACTCAGTAACTTTAGGTGGGAAATTCATCGAGTAAAGAGACAGTACATATATCCTAGCTTCGCAGTGATCAATAACCGGAGTGGAGCTAAAGTAACAATCTGTCGGGCTTTTTCTGCAGCCTTGGCGATAGCCAAACCGGTTAATCACAGGACCCACACTCCACAGAAGTTGCCCCTGCATCGTGTAAGCAAAAAGTCCCCGCTTTTTTATGTTCATGTACAAGGACGAACTCAAGGTGCTCGCTGAGATCCCGATAATATCACCAGCTGCAGCTTGACCTGGGTCCGGACCAAAGAACACCTCCGCAGCAGCGGAACCCGACATTCCAAGAGTCGGGAAAGTGATTTTCAGCACTCGGTCCTCAGCTACCAGAAATATCTGCCAGTAGCAGGCCACAGAGAGTACTAAGAAATTTTCGCATCAAACTTAGACAGAAGTATGAAAACTCGCTTTGGACAAGATGACCGATCGTGTGCACCTTTCCCTTGCCCCCATGAACAGGGGCAATATCGCCGTTACAGGTGTAGTTCAAGTGCACTGTCCAGGCCACGGTGCCATTAGATTCAAACACGAAGAAGTCCCTCCCGGAACATGCATAGATTCTGTTGTCATCCCCAATCAGGGGCTTCGAGAGCCTGTGATTAGTTCCCGTGATATCAGGATCTCGGTCTGCTGTTACATGAGATGGTAGCCAAATTAGACCGTCATGCAACGTCTCTCTCGTCATTCTAACTTCTTCAGTGAAACAAAAACCGGGAGAAGGAAAGGGAAACGAGGCAACTCTGGGATGAGATCACCTGAAAGTAAGCGGTGGCCGCTACTGGAACTCGCACGCTCGGAGGAAATGGATGCTGTGAAGAGTAAGAAGAGGAGGAGGAGGAGGAGGAGACACGGCAGAACCGACATGATTCCTGCGGAGGTTTTGCAGAAAGGATCCTTAGAGACAGGGAGAGGAAATGGGGCTGGGAGTTGCTTACATCATGAAAGTGGATCTGAAACCGACGGTTATTGACTTAACGGCTTTGAACTTGGCGGGAATTCGGTTTGCCTCTCACCTTATCCTCTTACCAGTCGAACAAACAACCGCTTGTCTACTTACCGTTTCCGTTCATTTTCTAACCATATGAAAGCCTCTGACGGCCGAAGCTGATAGTAGATAATCCTATGGATCGGATAACACTATGTTAAAGACTCAGCCGATAACGATGATAACTATAGAGTCATCGAACATCCATACGTTGATGTGATGATCAATGGGTGCAGGCATGCTGCCACAGGTCCATCCTAGACCAAGAGCTTGATCTGTGAAAAGAAGATAGGGAGGGTGCTGTGCTGGCTCGGAACACTGAGTACCACACAGCCTTAGTCCGAGGTCCTCGACTTCTCATTCTCACATCACATGTATCTCGAGTATTCTACGGGTAGTACTATTGATGACTACAACCTTGAGACCATCAAAGTCCGAACCACCAGCTACCATAGATGCTTAACACCGAAAATGAATTAGGACTCTGCACAGCATGGCTCATCAGAATGTGCGATGAACTGAGTCGGGCACAGACATTTATGACGCGAGAATGATCTCTCTGGGCCGGACACACAAAGATGCTGCTGTTGCAAATTCTGATAGGGTTGAGCAGTAAAAAGACTAAGCAGGAAAGGGAAACAGATGAAGGATAATCCTCAGTTATTATCAACGACAACAAACGGACCATAGAATTAACCAGGAAATGTGCCCAAGAGTTCTCAGTGACTGTTAACACCCGGCCACCAGTGCCACTATAAATCAGAGTCTGAAAGTAGTTCACTAAGCTTCAAGGCATTATTAGTGCTGAACCGCAACTTATGGCGTGCCTCGTCCAGTACATATATCAGAAATAACCGTGTCTCTTAAAGCTAAACTCAAACTGACCCGAATTCAAACGATATGTTTTCTTCCAGCTATTATCGGAACCACCACCTCTGAGCTGCTGAAAGGGGACCATTGAGGAAAGGAGCATAACGGTGGATCAGTGGATAGACAATTTGTCCAATCTTAGCCCACACACTTTGGTGGTAACCTCCAGTGGCAGGGGCATGGTACATGAGCTTTAATTGCTGCAAAGCAAATATATGAAAGTCAGACTGAGCAGGACACCAGCGACAGAACACAGTGCTACCAGAGGTCTTTGTGAACTTTCAGTCGCAACATGAGGTTTTGGCATCTTCAGTTTAAGCATGCCGAACAATGTCAAATATTGTGGTCTTAAGAAAGAGTTTCTTTCCAAGGAGCACTTCAGATGTGTTTCTACAAGCACCATTTAACAGGTCATTAAAAATTTGGAAGCTAAAAGGATCCGAGCCAAACCTGCCAGTACATGAATAGTAGCATTATATTCCGCTGCCACCTGTAGTTTTAGAGTCACAGAGCAGTTTGTTAACTCAGGTGTAGGGGAAAAAGAGAGATCAGGTGTAGACAAAGGAAAAGAAAGCAGAAAATATTGAAGCACAGTTAAAAGAAGGATGCTTTGATAAACTCACGAGAATAAGGATATGAGCACAAGAAACCCCAGTGCGATCTCAGACTGAGAGGATAGTATGCTAAGTGTTGTTATATTTGATTCCACCCAAACACATGGTTCCTCCAAGTACCTCCTTTCCTTGCAGAAGATTGAACATAAGTATGAAAGAACAAATGAAAAACTTGGAAAAGGACAAACTACAACAATAACAAGAAAATTGCAAAACAATTTTATGGTTGTTTCAACAGCATCTCCAAGCCAAGATACTCCTTTAATAATTAAATACCCGAAACCAAATAAAGATTCCGAATCTAATGACCTAAAGTTTAATTTATTTTCAATTTTTTCCTCTATACTTTTCTCGTCAGTAGCAAGCAGAACGTAGAATTAATATTTGGTAGACATCTCTCAATACTAGAAACTTTGATGATGCCATCCCAAATTCTACTTTAAAATAAGTTCAACAACAAAAACTCACCTCCCAGCGGTCATCAGCACGTCAGAGTTCCATTAAAACAGGGACATAATAAAATAGATGAAACAACAAACATTTGTCTGTTTCATAAAAAATTGGCTAATCCAAAGCACCAAATCTCCCAATGGCAAGTGGTAAATTGGAGTCAGAAACCACAGCTTTAGATCTTAGGCTGGAATAATTCACCCAATCAAACATGTTCTAGCACTATTATACATGGTTCCTACCTGTACAGTGAGGAACGAGTGAAATTCCGCCTAAGAAACTTTGCCACGTGCTCCACCGTTCGGCATAAAACAGGAATTAAAGCAACTGCAATTGATATAAACAAGATCAGATGCCTCCTTACCCACCTAACTGAACAGGGGGAAAAGGGAAAAATAAACTAGAACTGATCCAATGCTAACATCTAAGGTAAACAGGTGCAGTGAGAAATGTGAGGCCATAAATGAAGTTCATGAAATCCTTGGCCACAACCACTGACTGAAAGTATGCTTGCAAAGCCTGCAAATTCCATGCCCTGGGTTTCTGCAACCAGTCATAGTAGTTAATGGGCGAACAGCATTCAGCATCAGATTTCAATTATGATGAGAAGACCAGCACAGTTACCCCATATAACGAATACACAGAAATCAGAGATGATACGGTGGTCCCCGTGAAGGAAAGACGATATGCTCTATTGGACAGATTTTTGGGGATCAGTGGAAATATTGCAAGCACAGCCACAACAAGTACCTGCAGACAATAATTGATATAAGAAAACAATTCCAATACAGGCTAATATAAATGTAGTAACAAAGCCTGCATGCAGGCACTTGCGCAAGTGGCCTCATTAAGGCCCACTTGTGCAAGGGCGGAATTGAACCTAACCACCTCATGGCTGCTCGAGTAGCATAAACATGTTGATAGCTTTGTACAGTCACAGGGAAACCCCACGTACTTAGTAGGCACACACCTTAACCACTCCACAAAAGCGATGTTTTTTAAAAGGAATTGCTGAAGGTAGTTATTTCATAATGCTAATATAAACAAAATACTGACATTACCCAAGCATTGATAGAAAACTGTATGGTCTGTCGATCCATGGCCAGGGATGATGGATTGGTGGCAGACGAACCTGAGGTTCAGGCACAGCATATTATCAGCTTTAGCACCACTGAATAAATGGCTGTTTCACTTATAAAGCAAGAAAAATAATTGCATCACATAGCAGAAAAGCCTAACACAAATTTTCTAGTACTTAAAGACTTTTGAGAATTTATTGCTCATGATTGTATGATTTCTTGATCTAACTTGCAAATGTTGCCAAGCCATGTTACCAGAACTACGTGATTGAACAGGTTCACCAGTAGTTCTAGATGAGGTGGAGGATGGAGCAGATTGTCTTGATGCTTGAGAAGAGCTGCTCGAAGACATTGCCTCCACAACAAGATCAGGATCCTGCAAAAACCATGTTTTTTTTTCCTCAATAAATAGATAGATAGACAGATATTATCCCAAAGTATCCCCATTAATTTGAAAAGAATACTGTAGCTTAAACACTGAATTGCACAAGGCTATGAAAAGGACCACAAAGTTCTCATTTTTGTATAAGGACTGTAGCTTACATAAATAGGATAACCAAATAAGATCTGAAAACATGAAGGGTCACATTCCTAGCTAAATTACACCAATTTCCCACTTTATGCAAGGAGACAAGCTGCATGCTTCTAGCAGAAGAAACATTCTCTGGAAGACAAACACTGGCAAACAAGAATACAGAAAGTATTCCCACAATGAGGCCACACAAACAATATGGGAACTTTTCTGTGTATCCTACTAGCTTGCTCTTTGACTTGCAAATTTAGGAGTGCTTTCAGAATGGCACACCACCAGCAGTTCCAATCAAGTATTCTTTCCTCAGCTTATATTTCCATAGTAACGAAAACAGCACAAGCACCAATAAATTTGAGAAAATTTTGCTTTGTGGCACTTAATTTCTCAAATTTGATGCAAGCAACCTCAGGATTGGAGACTTAACAAATACACAAGCTTCCTGCTACATTAATATACAAAAGAGTGGTGTCAGGAACCACCAGATACACATCTTTCTGAATTTCCAGAACTTAACGTCTCGCATTCTATCGGATGGCAACCTCAAAATTGAATCTTGGGCAGCGAAGCAAGTAAACGCTAGACCAGATGATACGATTCTCAAGCAACAATCATCGAACAAGCACAAATTGAGGAACCTAAGCTGCGTAATACTTCGATAGGAAGGAAAATTCCAGCAGCAGAGAGAATTACGATGAAGCGCTGGTAAAACTTGCGCTTGTAATGGTCAACGACGTCGGAGCGGGAGGCCAAGTTAGGGGGAACGAGGATGTTAGACCAGTAATCGGCCCATCGAAGGTCGTTATCGTAGTCATACGCCGCCGCCGCTATCCTCTTCAGCCTCTGCGGATCTTCTCTCTCCTCCCCCATCTCTCTCCCTCTCTCGCGTTCGCTTCTTTGGTCTTTCCACTTTCTCGCTAAAGCGTTAGCGGAGTCACCGTGAACTGAACTCACTCACAAGCCGACACTGCGATAATATACTAATTCCGATCTTTTGTTCCGACTAAAACGGAGTCAAATTGAACCGAAGCGTGGTTTGAAAACCAACCGAACCGCCTCTGACCGGACTCGCAACCATTGGCCCATTTGCTGATGGGCCGATAAACTGCATGTTTCCGCTCTATCTGAAGAAGAAAAGCAAAGCAGACCCAACAGATGGCGGGGTTGCTAGCTTGGGCGGCGGACGTAGTCGGCGGAGGCGGCGGATCGCATGTCAATGACCGAGACGAGGACAGTTCAATCCCCCTCGTGTTCACTCCGGATCAGCAGAAGTACGTGCAGGAGCTCGACCAGAAGGCGGCTTCCCTCAGTCGCACGATCCAAGATCTGCGGCTCAGGATCCCTCCGCCCGACATATCCCAGCGGCTCCCTCACCTCCATGCCCACTCCCTCGCCTCAAATGCCGCCCTCGCTCTCCAGTTGAACGCTCACTCCGCCACTCGCGAACAGGTTGGTGTTCTGAATTGTTTGAGAGATCCGGGGAAGCTGATAGGATTGTCTGCTAAATTGAGCATCAGGAATCGAAAAATCCAAGTATTTTCCCACGTTATTCCCGAATTCGGTTATCTGCTCATTTACTTGCAAACACGAAAAAGTAACTAGTAGTTTGTCATCATGCTGATTTCAGTAATCAAAAGGAATAATTGGAAAACTACGTGGCAGCAAATCGAACAAGATAGAAGCAGAAGGACAGTGAATTATTCTTGAAATTGGCTTTATAATTCTTGATTTGGTGCTAAAGTTATGTAATTTATTGCCTGAAGAATATCTGCACTCAGATCTTCAATTCTGTCACCTAGTCTGTGTCCTCCTTGAGGATGAGATGAGGCATATGAGTTTGCTTTTCTGTTCTTCTGCGGTTATTGATGACATTCCAAGTTCTAGTGGCATTGCTGTGCCTGCTCAGTGATTCACATAAACCCATTATAACAATGGATCACGGATTTCTTTGTGATATTAGTTGGAACAGCTTGATTATTTTGGTTAAATTAAAACATTCTCCGAATATGTTGTTTAATGTGGTACCTTTCTCTTCAACATAGTTAACTAAGCAACTTTGTATATACTGTGAGGGGCAAACTGGTCTAACTCAACGCTGCTCATATGACTCTTTTTTGGTTTGTCCACTCACATAACCTTTCCCTTTACTCTCTGCTGTTTGTTGGTTTTCACGTTGCCAAAAAGGCAACCTTTGTAGTAGATGTTACCATCTATTTGTTTAGTTGACTCACTATACTGAAAACTGATAAGACTTTCTTAATTTACCAGCAGGGGCTAGTGTATTTTTCTAATCATTGGCAGTGGTGTATTTGATCAGGCTCAACTGAGGGAGGTCACACTGCAAGAAGAAAATGCAGCTTATGAAAAGGCCATCTCAAACTGTGAAAATAAAATACAGGAGAAAGTGCAGGAGGCTGAAGCACTTCAGGGGAAGTTACAGGTATTCATTCCCAAGGACTCAAAAGCAGTGATGCAGCTTCTCTTTCGGGAACGCTAGTGATGTCTCGACTTCATTGATAAAGATTGTCTGTTTTTCTTTTCTACGAGCTAGAAGTTACTGGAGTTGATTTTACTTTGCTTTTTTCCATTGATTGTGCACTCCAATTATTTTAAAATTGTTGGACCAACTTTATGGAATGTTGATGGTAGGAAATCAACGAGGATGAGAAACAGTTGATGGATGAGCTAGAAAAGGTTCATGAAGCACCAGATGCTAATCAATCTGTGAGTTCTGATGGAGCTGAAGTTGGACCACTTACGGAATCTGGAGGGGAACCAGATGCTGATTCTTCAAAAGCTGCTATTCTGGAAAAGATAGAGAATAAGAAGAAAGAATTGGTCAGTTGCTCTTTCTTACCAAGAAATCCTCACATTTTCTCCCTTCATATTCGCTGGAATGATTCGTGTTTTGCAGAGCTCAATGGAGAAAAAGGTCCAGGATTTGGAAAAGAGATGGACCATAATTCAGGACAATGCACTGAAGCAGCCATCTCCAGGTATCTTATTTGGTGTGGTGATTTCACTAACCCTGTGATGCAGCATCAGAAATACTCGGATGTTTTGCATTAGACGTTACATTTGAGAGATGCTCTTTTCCCCCTGTACTAGCGAAATTTTCTCTTTGCAGCCCAGAGAGAGAAGATACTGGACAAACAGCTCCACAGTTTAATCGAGCAGTTAGCAGCAAAGCAGGTGGCTTTTACATTCCATGCATATTACTCTCCTAGAACTTCTCTGTTTTACCGGACATTCATCTTGGTCATAGTTGATGAAGAACTTTCTTTCATTTTTCTTTATTTACCTCTCAAACCTAGGCACAAGCGGAAGCTCTATTTAATGAAATCCATCTGAATGAGAAGGAACTAGAAAGATTAAATGGACTGTCGAAGAGGCTTGAGACAAGCAGCATGGAGGTTGGTGCCACTAGGAACAGGTTTGGTAGAAGCAACTCTGGGATCGGATCTGCTTCTTCAGACCACATCACCAATCCGAATAACCAGCCTCTTTATGGTGCTGGTCGAGGCGAGAGCCTCCAGAGACCTGCTCTACTCAGGTCCGCTTTCGTGCTTTACATCCTGGCATTGCACGTCTTGGTGTTCATCAAGATTTCATTCTGAAGACCATCTCTGGTCCTTCTACTACCCTTAACCGTGAAAGATTCTTCTGGATTCATCTCGATGTCACCTTTCGGCTGTTACGTATGCTGATACAAACACAGGCCTTTGTCTTTGAATTGATGCTGTAGAAGAGGGGCAATGGCATGGCATTATCTGTCCATTTCCAAGATCGATTTGGATTATATTCTGCTTGTACGAAACATGGAATACTTGTGTACTCATCGAATTTTTCGTACCGTGCCAGCACAAAAGAATCTTGGCAATTCAGCACAGAGCTCTAGAGCCGGTACTCCGGTATCCATTTTCCCGAGATTTCTCGTAGAGCCATGAGAGTGCGATCGATGTTGTTCAGTCCTAGTCTAACGGCGTGATCTAGCATACCATGCAGGTTAATAAGGCAAAACTATAGGGAAAACGCCTGGATGCTGATCTCTCCGTGCATTAGCTCTCCAGTATAGTTTTTAAAATTAGATCGGGTAAACCGGTTTGATTAAGAATTGGTCATTCACCCGGTCCAATTTCTAAAATTAATCGAATTACATTATAAGTGTAGTTAGTTTGGCAGAAAGGACCAGTGAACTTAATTGAATCGGTGAAAAAATTAATCGACTTAAAATTAAAAGAATAAAAATATATTATAATATAATTATTTTATTGTACTTATATTTACATTTTATGTTAAATTTGTGTTAATATGATAGGTATACTAAGGATTTTTTTTATTATAGATTAGTGTTAAGTTATAATATTATGTTAATTTATTGATAATATTATATAATTAATATTATTTATTAAATATGTAATTCGATTTATTAAACTTTCGGTTTGATCTATAAACCTATGAACCTGTGCTTTGATCAATTCTCGGTCCGGTCCATGTAAATATTAATATTAACAACAATATCAAATAATATCATAATATATAAATTTTTTTTGGTCAAAACTCGACGTGTTAAACTATCAGAGAACCATAGTTTTTAAAATCAGACCGGGCCGAGAACCGGTATAGCCATGGGTTCATGGGTCAGATCGAGGGTTCAATGGGTTGAACCGCATGTTTAATAAATAATATTACTAATAAATTTACATAATATTATATTTTGAATATGATTTATAACAAAAATTATTAATATAACTATTATATTAAATAAAAGTTTAATATAAAATATAAATATAAGTTTAGTAAAATAAAATATGTATATTATAATGAGTTTTTATTTTTTTTAAATTTTAAGTCGACCGATTTTCTCACGGATTTAATTAAATTCACCGGTCGAACAGGGAAACAGCCGGTTCAATTGGAATTTTTCTCTTTGAATGTGCAATTGGATTTTTTTGTAGAAACCGAACCAGGTGAGTGGCGGTCCCGGTTGAACCAGTCGAACCAGTCGGCCCGGTCCGGTTTTTAAAACTATGCAGAGAACAACTACGGCTAGCGGGGCGAGGGTGTATCCCTGCAATGAATCCCGAAACAACATGGGATTAAGACCAACTGGACCGAACATAATATAACTGAGAAAACTGATTATTTGATCTTCCTCCATTGATTAATTTCAATGAGAGAATAACAACACCCTGCTCTCCCTCATGAACAGAGTAAAAGCATCATCATCACACACCAGATGAACGGGTGTGGAGAGCTTAATTAGATCCCTAAGAGAAGAAGATAATAAATAAAATCTCCAGAATTCGATTAATCAAGATGAATTCTAGATCGGGAAACAAAAAAAAAAAGTAGGGGGTGGGAAGAAAGTGGCAAGGGGAGATGCTACTCGAGGATATTGTTGATGTGCTGCTGTCGACAACTTCATTTGTGAGCTCCAACGTTGATCTTGACAGCATCAGCCGCGTCCTGTGCCTGTGCCTTCACCTGCAAAAGGGGAAAAAAAAAAAAGAAGGATTACAGACCTGGCGATAAGTTCATCGACGGATGGATTCAGTAGACTGTTCTGCGTGTCTCCCTCGAGCTAGGAAGAGTCCAACGGTGATAACAGTGCAGCCGGCGTTCGTTAGTTTCATGTTATAAGTTAGCATCGGGGCATGTATCGGGGAAGACGATCACTGGAAGAAGCCGAAGGTCGTCCGATCACCTCCTGGCACGACTCCTTCAAAGATTGCCCCGCGTTCGAGGCCCCACCCACCATCTGCCTGGTCTTCTCCTGCACGATATCGAGGCGATTAATCAGCTCGGAATGGTCCCGCAGACTAAGCTCCGCATCCTCTTGAAACCCTGAAAGTAGAACACATGGCTCCGTGCGTAACGCTAGTTCTCCGACGACGCTAACGAGGCATCCTAGTGGAGACTCACGGCGCGCGCGGCGGCGGCGGCGGCTATTAGCTGCTCACCTGAGCCTGACCCTGGGCCTGGCCGGCCTGGTGGCTTATGTTCTGCGAGCTGTTGTTCATCTTTCCGGGCTTGTTAATATCAATATCCTCACAAATATATGTTAGATATGACGGACGAATCAACCGAACTTGAGCTGCGATGATTCGCTTCGAGAATCCGTTGGGGGGTTATTTATACTTCGAGCCGCTTGACTAGGCAATGGCCATCGGGACGTGAGATTAGGAAGCCAGACACACTTGTCACCACCCAAGGGAAAGAGGCAGACGTTAATTCAGCCTTGAGACCAGGAGCTGCACGGCAACTGCACGCATGGCTTCATCAGTCGTACTACATGGTCAGCGTCGTGCTATATGTTTTAAAATAATTTTTTTTATTATTATATATTTAATCTTTTAATATATTTAAATTATAATTATAATAATATACTAATATTACAGTTATTTACCGACGTAGTACGATAACATGTCATTAAATTTCTGATATGACATACAAGCATAGTAAATTTTATCTGACGTGATAAAAAATTTACAGACATTTTATATCACGTAGTGTTATTAAATATTATATCAGTAAATTATTAAAATTATGACTTAAATATATTATATAATTAAATACATGTGACAGAAAGTATTATTTTAAAATATATAATACTCTAATATAAAAATAATATATATAATTTTTAATATGAATATAACCGCTTTCTTGTGTATTTGAAATTGAGACTAACTGACACATAACTCTAATACAATATTTATTAGGCATTTTTCATTGTACATATACAAGATTGAATTGATCGAATACTCACGGAAGGTTGAATCGGTGTGGATCGTAGTCGCATGGAGGAAACAGAATCTTCCTCAAGATTACCCATAAATGCTAGAGATTCTCCAGGGATTCGAGATTCCATCGCCGCAACTCCTCGACTTCAGCAAGCAAAGGATCGACTCATCCTCCCTCCCGAGGGGACCGCCCCGTCTTGTCAGAGGCCCATCTGCTTCACGCGCCGACGAGACGCGTGCAAAGCTGGCGGATGAGGCTGCTGCCTGACTGTGACGTGTAAGCCATGCCCATCCCTCACCAAAACCCCCCCCCAACCAAACCACCCGGTTTCAGTCGTCGCGCATCCCCATACCGCTGTGTCCTTTGACTCGTGACGTGTAACATTCACAGCGCCAGCTCATACTCTGTCATTTCGAACCGGGCATAGACAAAATGCTTATAACTTTGAACGATTTTACCATGCTTAACTGAGCATGGAACTCTCGGGACCCCACAAATTTCGACACCAATCCAAGGAATCTACACCCTGCCTCTCGTTCATGACCTATAAATGAGCACATAGCCTCTCATCTTGCACCAAAGATTGAATCTTCTCTCTGACCGGCCAAAGGACAGGGGGAGCAAGCCAGAGGCAAGAGGGCAATAAAAAGGTTCGATCCTTCTCTTCTCCATCGAATAACAAAGACAGAGACCCATTTTCCAGGAAGTCCGCCCGCCCACCTCGGAGCCTGTCCTGTTGATGGCTACACGAAACGTCGTCCCCCCGAAGAGGGCCCTCTCCAGCAACCTCCGCTTCCTCGCCCGGCCCCTCAACTCCGTCCCTTCCTCCATCACGACAGCCGTCCCCGCCCAGTTTGCTGGTTTCGAGGAGAAGCACACCGCCGCCAAGCCTTCTCCTCCTCCGATCGATCTCGCTCACCGGAGAGGCTCTTCTCGTCTGTCCCCACCACGAAGCTTATCCGCTCGGTGGCCAACCTCCACGCCGCGGCCGTGGGCCCCGTGGTGGATCTCGGCATCCGGGTGATGAGGTCGAGGATGATCATGGGCACGGGGCTGGCCCGGGAGGCCGTGCTCGGGGCCGTCAGGAGGACGTTCTACGAGCACTTCTGCGGGGGCGAGGACACCGTCGAGGCCGCCGCCACCGTCAGGCGGCTGAACGAGGCCGGTCTCAGGGGGATGCTCGATTACGCGGTGGAGGACGCGGAGGACAACCCCTCCTGCGACCGCAACCTCGACGCTTTCCTCCAGACGGTCGAATCCACCAAAACGCTTCCGCAGGGCCATGTAAGCTCCCCGAGTCCTCCCTCCTACTCGTCCCAGCCCTGCTCAATCTCCTTCCCTCTCCAAATTTCTGTTGATTCTTCGATTATTGACTTGCTCATTATTCATCTAATTTTCCCATTTATTTCGCATTTTCCTTTACGCTTCCCGCTTGGTTTCTTATTAAATTTATTTTTTAATTAATATGGAAAAAGACTGGAAATGTAAATACGCAAGCTGTGATTAACTTAAATATTATTTAAATATAAAATAATCAAAAAAATATGATATCATTTGATATAGATGGAAAAAATTAGCCTACATTGGAAGGATATTGGGTAAGTAACATGTAATTTTTTATTTAATTAAATAATTTTGGTATGATTTTTTTTCCTTATGGGAAATAATACCCGAGCCGTTTTCACCCGACTTACCGACCATCTATATTTAATTAATAAAAAGTAGTTTCATATAATCAGCAACTAAAAGAATATTAATTAAAAAGGCAGCCGAACGAGACAAGTCTCTATCTCCAATAGAATGGGCAGAGAAAGTTCTTGTTTTTTTTTTAATTTTTTGGGCCGAATCTGTGTTACCAGGTGAGCTTCGTGATAGTGAAGATCACGGCCATCTGCCCGATCTCTCTGCTCCGGCGAGTAGCCGACCTGCTCCGGTGGCAAAAGAGGGACCCATGTTTCCATCTCCCATGGAAGCAGTACTCCTTCCCGATCCTCGCCGACGCGACCCCGCTGTACCACACGGCCGAGGAACCCGAACGCTTGAGCCCCGAGGAGGAAGCCGACCTCCTTCTGGCACAGGAGCGGCTGCGTCGGATCGGATCCAAGTGCGAGGAGCACAACATTCGACTCTGCATCGATGCGGAGTACACGGCGGTCCAGCCGGCAATCGACTACTTCACCTACTCCTCCGCGGCGGAGCACAACCGGAACGAGCCGATCATCTACGGAACGTTGCAGGCGTATCTGAAGGACGCCAGGGAGAGGCTGGTGCTGAAGAGTGAAGCGGCCAAGAAGATGGGGATTTTGCTGGGGGTCAAGCTGGTCCGAGGAGCTTACATGGCCAGTGAGGCGAAGCTGGCTGGCTCGCTGGGCTACGAGTCGCCAATCCATAACACCATCCAGGAGACCCATGACTGCTACAACGATTGCGCCTCCTTCATGCTCGACAGGATCGCTTGTGGTTCGGGTGCGGTCGTCCTTGCCACCCACAACGTCGAGTCAGGTCAGTGTCCTCAGCTCGGCTGCGGGACTGGAGATCTCCGATGAGTGGCTCTGGGGTGATGTTACTCGAACAAGTCCCATGAACTAATCGTGAATGTTTCGTGTGCACAGGGCAATTGGCGGCGACGAAGGCAAGGGATATGGGGAGAAGCAATGGGAACCACCGGCTTGAGTTTGCACAGCTGTACGGGATGGCTGACTCGTTCTCGTTCGGTCTGAGGAATGCTGGGTTCCAGGTTAGCAAGTACATGCCCTTCGGGTCGGTGGACCAGGTGATGCCTTATCTACTGCGGAGGGCCGAGGAGAATAGAGGCCTCTTATCTGCATCAACCCTCGACAGGCAACTGATGAGGTAGGCTTATATTACCATCTCGACATCTCGAATACTTTGTTGAGAAACACCTCTCAGCTTCCTCTTTCTTCTGGGACTGAAAAGTCTTGCCCCGTAATGAAATGGATCGGTGGTAATGCTGTATCTGCCTCATGCTGTGGACAGGAAGGAGCTCTGGAGGAGACTGAGGGCAGCAGTTCTTTGAAACCTGAAGATGTTCCGGTTCGACTCCGAGGCTGCATCACCGCTGTGAAAAAAATAAATGGAATGACTGTAGGACTCGCTCCGTGTCGATGAAACTGTCCATACAAGTGTATGTAAATGGTTTACATGCCGATAAATGAATCAGATGGAAAAGCTGTAATTACCCACCAGTTACCTGTCAAGTCATTCAGGTGTCTATGGAAGCAGGTAGATACTTTACACATCAATTCCTTTTACTTTCCCCTTCTCTTGCAGCAGCGTGCACGCATGTTAAATCAGTCCGCAGTGCATGAAAATCTCCTGATCATAGATTAAAGAGAGAATAAGGGACAGCGTCGCCTAACGACAAAGTGATAAAAGGGTCACTATGAAGGAAGGAGCAAATAATGACCGCAAGTTTGGCGGCAATTCTGAAGAAGTTTGCATTCACCCTTTCAGTGCTATTTGCAGTCACTCACATCAGATTGATGAGTGTTCTATGCTTGTATGATGTGGAAAGCAATACTCTGATGGATGTCAGCCAAGTAAATGCTGGGCCAGTGCTACAGCAGCAGAAATCTTGCAGGAGAAACAGTTGCAGATCACTGTCGTGTTTGATAACAGGTGATGGAAAGCAGCAGACCAGATGGAGCTCCCAGTCACAGGGGTCCGTGACGATTCCATTTCACCTCTCCGTACTGAGAGAGAGCGTCAGTGCAGGGATCCGCAAGTAGAAATGTCAAAACCTGTTATCAGCATGGACAGCTCCAAACTAACCTGTAACCGGTTTTATTAGGTTGAGGGGTAGTTATAGGTCGAGTACAAGAAATAGGCTCGTTGAATTGAGACCAGTCGAGAATGTTTTCTCATTGAACCAGCCTAGAACTGTTTGAGATCCGGCCATGAACCGTGGCAAAAAATCTGCAAATCTACTGTGATACATTATTGGTTCAATTTAAAAAATAAAAAATAAATATTTTAAATGATTTGAGAATGATAATAATAATAAAAGAACGGTTTAATGGTCAAAACCTTGAATTGGCCAGCCCCTCTATGAACGGTTCCAAAGCAGTTCTGTAACCCATAATTAGATCTGCCCATTATACGTAATGGATCGAAACATAATCGAATCAAACAGTTCTGGACAAATTTTGAACTGGCCCAGACTACCAACTTAACATCGCTATCGGCAAGTTCCCCTACTCTTGTCTCCCCCACGCCTTAAGTGGCTGTCAAAATTACCAAGTGGAATCCTAATGGCACACGCACACACACATGCTGACTCGATAAGCATATCAGCACCACGAGAATGCGAATTCGAGAACCACCTCTAAATCAAAAGCCATCAGCACGTATGCAGATTCCTTGGAGCAGAAGGTTATCCGCTGTCGGATCCATCCCCTTCTTGTGGGGGCGGGGCTCTCCTCTGTTACTAAGAGGAATTCGTCGGAAGGCACGTGGAAGAGACCGAGATGGCGACACGATCGGGACCGAGAGGGTCATCTACTGACGGAAGCCGCGGTTGCTTTTCATTTTTTCTCACCGTCAAATTCACGGCCCGAACCCGACGAAGCGACGGTACTCTAAGATCCTGACATCTTTGTATGCTAATAGTGAGTCGGATGGAGATTTTCTCAGCAACCCCCGGCTTCCCGATAGGACGAACAGCGAGGCGATTCTCTTTGCGTATGCTCGGGGCATCGGGGAAATTTGCACCGAGGAGGACTGCTCTCGAGGCATAGAAGCCGAGCTTAAAGATCACCACCGGTACCTGTACCAGTAAAATCCCAATCGCACATATACTCGTAAAGAATCTTCCTGCAGAGAGGAGGTTCTCTCAAGTTCTCAACCAGCAGATGGGCCGCGAAGAAATCCGGATTCGGCCGAATTGGCCCACTTTGCGCCGACGTGGAAACCCGGCCGCTCCAGTTCCAGCCCGAACCGATTAGTCGACGAGGAGGTACACGCTCGGACGAAGTGAAGTTAGGTTTACACCTATGGACTGGTCCAGCACTAGCTAGTGACGTTAACCTAATCCAGTCCCCCTATTCCCAACTACTATAATCGTCGGATTAGATGAACTAAACAGACGAATCCCATAAAAAAAAGTGATAATCTCTGTTAATCTTCCTTAATCAGGTCGAGATATATACAGTACGTTCAACTTGGCCCAGCCGCCATGCACATAAAGGTCAAGCAGCATCAATTGCAGTCAATGCAAAAGTTGGAAGTAGTCGAAAACGACGCATCATCGTTAGTCCAGTGGTGGGCACGAAACATGCATTGCAACTAGGATTGTTTGATGGAGGTCAATCCACGTCTATTTTAATCTACCTTTGAATATCATAAATTAAAAAATATATATTATATTTATTGATCAATATAATCCGAATATTTAAATCTATGAAAATCTTAAATTTCCAATCGGACAAAAAAAATTATGGGAACAAATGTTGAGGAAGGAAGATGCGAAACAGCTCATCTTGTCGTGTCATTAGGGAATTTTCTTTTTTATTAGAATCCGTCAATTAATTTTTTTATTATATTAATTTATCAACGGACGGTTAGTCTAAAAAATTATTATGAAATTTCCTTAATCTTTTCATAGAGCATCTCAATTAATTTTTTTAATTAAAAAATTGTTTTCTAAAGTTGAAAAAGGAAAATTTGTAAAAAAAAGGGTCAAAAATATTAGATAAGCATTATTCTAAATAATAATAATCTAATTGGATATATAAAAAAATTACTCGAAAAACAACTTACAAAAAAAATTGAATAAAACAAATAAAAAAAATAACTTGCTTATTGTACTTTACTAATCCAATTCGGGAAGAGTTGTGGGCCAACTCGACCGATTAACGTGCGTTGTAGAGAGAGAGAGAGAGAGAGAGAGTCCATCAGGACAAAAGTAATTTTACACCGAAATCATCGGCGCTTTAAGGCCGTAAAGTGCCGCGTGCCCTGCTGTATCCATTATTCACTATATTTGTCAGCACGTATCCATCTGACTCATCCCCTTTTCCACGGCAGAATTTTTCCACCGTCCTCTTTAATAAATTGTCTCCTCGGAACTTCGATCGACAAAGGGGGAAAAAAAAGTCCAAAATGTTTGCTGACCACGTTCACACTGTTAATTTATTGTGCCATACGTACCGAATTTTTAATTATAATAAATTTATTATATAAGAATTTATAGGGGAGTTATATTTGCATATTTTGGGGGTTTTTTGTATTTTTAGATTCTTTAAAATTAGAAAAAAAATGCATTTATTCTTCTTTTATTGATTCTTATTGGACGACGGCGGCTCTATTTGATACACGGGAGTGGAGCGGAGGACGAGAATGGAATCGGAACAGGAATGGTCATTTTGCTGTCCATTCCATTCTTTGTATTCGGTTGCGTAGAAAGGGATCGGAATGACCATTTCAAATTCCGATTCCTCTTCACGAGGAACGACCATTCCTTTGTATATATATTTTCATTTTACCTTTACATCTATTTTTAAAAACAAATCTCAAAATTTGCAAAAATCCATTCTCAAATTTTCAAAATTATTTTATATAAATTAATAAAATATTTTAAATAAATCAAAATTAATGTTTTTAAAAAATTCATAGCATTTTAAAATTAAATAAAAATTATTATTATTTTTTGTAGAAAAATGTTATAGAATACTTAAATAATTACAATTTTTCATTACAAAATCATAGGAAAATTTAAAATTATAAAACATTAAAATTTTAAGGGAAAAAAGAAGTTAAAAAGTAGAAGAGTTTTTATATGAAAATATATTCCGTGATTGTTAAATATGGTATCAGACAAAAAAATAGTAATGATGATTTTTTTCTAATCCTATCTTATTCCATTTTAAGGTAATCCTAATTCTAATTTATTCTATAATACATGCTAAATATGAGCTTATACATTGTACTCTGCTAAATTCTTTCTTTTTCTCACTATTCCTTTTTCAAAAATACATTTATTTTTTTTATAACGTGTATTAATTTATGTGATTTTTAGTATTATGAAGGAACAAAATAGGTAATTAAGGGGGTTTAATAAATTCGAATTAAACTAAAATTAGTTGACCTGCCAATTACACGCTAAGAATAAAGAAAATCTAAATGTACCATAAATAGCTTTGTCGTTTTTAGTAGTAAGGATATTCAGGTAATTTCAACATATCTACACGTTGCAGCGATTAGGCATAGCCGCATAGGCAGGTCGAGTCTAGACCTCACCCCCCACTCCTCCCGGACCCCCCTATATAAACTCTTCCGCGTTCTCGTTTCGAAAACTCACGAAGCAATCTTTGAAGAGCGCTTGCCCTCACAGCCTCGAATAGCCCTTCTCTCGTGAGATCTCTAGGGTTTCTGTTTCGATTGTAACGCTCTCTCATTCAAGAGCTCGTCTGTCTGCGATCTATCCTCCGTCGTTCTTCGCCATTTTCTGATCTTAATCCGTAAGTTTGTTCGCTCAATGAACTCGGCTTTGTCCGGTTTTTAATTTTTATTTTGATCTGCAGCAGCCTGTTCTTTCCCCCCACCCCCCCTTTTTTTTCACCCTCGTTCTTGTCTTTTCACTGTCCTGATGCTTCCGATACTATTGTTTTGGCAGCGTTTCATCGTAGCTAGCGGCAGGCGGTGGCAGCAGCAGCTATTGTCGAGGCGCGCGTCCTTTTATCGGAGATATATCATACTGTAAGTGCTCCGTCGCTGCGTATGACTCATAACTGCTGTGTCTGGAAGTCATTACATTGTTGATTCGTTCATCGATTTTTCCGTGAGGATACTCTCGATATGGTTTTTCATTCCATATCCGATTCCATGACCACTAAAGAGATCCTTTCTTTGCTTCTCCTCTGAATGCTTCTGTTCGTTCCCCTGATTGATTTGGGGTTGAATTGTGTATATTTCCCAGGTTAATGACGTTTTGTTATCTGCAATCCATTGGTTTTGTTTGTGGCGCTGCTATTTCCCTGCTTTTGCCATTCAGCTATTCTAATAGTCATTTTTTCCATTGCCAGACCTCGTCTGAATGATCTAATGGAGTCTAAAGGTGGGAATAAGAAGTCTAGCAGTAATAAATCCCTATTATACGAAGCTCCTCTCGGTTACAGCATCGAAGACGTCAGGCCGCATGGTGGAATCAAGAAGTTCCGATCTGCTGCGTACTCCAACTGCATCCGGAAGCCTTCCTGAGATTTGCTGGGTAGTGGCATAGATTTTTTTCTTTTTATTTTTTTTGGGAGTGATTTTGCTGCCGAGAAAACCAAGCCCGCTTGCTGTTTTTCCTCTTCTTCCTTCGATCTTCCTTGCCCTCTCTTGCAACTTTGCTCTCACCAGTCACAATCTCCTCATTGAGACAAGATGGCCTTGCCGGTCTCTGCAATTGGATTTGAAGGCTATGAGAAGAGGCTCGAGTTGAATTTTTTCGAGCCCGGTATCTTTGCTGACCCTGGGGGCATGGGTCTCCGCGCTCTTTCCAGATCTCAACTGGATGAGATTCTTAAACCAGCTGAGTGCACGATCGTGTCATCTCTATCCAATGCTTATCTTGATTCTTATGTCCTGTCGGAGTCCAGCCTCTTTGTCTACCCTTACAAGATTATCATAAAAACGTGTGGGACGACAAAACTGCTCCTCTCCATCCCGGCCATCCTTGATCTGGCCAATTCTGTGTCCTTGTCTGTGAAGTCTGTTTTTTATACTCGTGGCAGCTTCATATTCCCTGGAGCACAGTCTTTCCCGCACCGCAGCTTCCTTGAGGAAGTAGCTCTGCTTGATAAACATTTTGGGAACCTCAGATGTGGAAGTAAGGCATATGTGATGGGCCCTCCCGATAAAACCCAGAAATGGCACGTCTATTCTGCTTCTGCCGAGAAAACTGCTCACCGGGGTGAGTCGGTTTATACACTGGAGATGTGCATGGCTGGTTTGGACAAGGAGAAGGCAGCTGTCTTTTACCAAGAGAATTCTCGCACTGCCTCCGACATGACCGAGGCTTCTGGCATTCGGAAGATTCTCCCTGGATCCGAGATATGTGATTTTGACTTTGATCCTTGTGGCTACTCCATGAATTCCATCGAGGGAGGTGCAATATCCACTATTCATGTGACTCCAGAGGACGGCTTTAGCTATGCAAGCTTTGAAGCTGTCGGCTACGATTTGAGGATCTTGGGGCTGGGAAAGCTGCTCGAGAGGGTCCTGGCCTGCTTCCAGCCAGCCGAGTTCTCTGTGGCCTTGCACTCCGAATTGATTTGCATGGATGTTGGAGCTGAGATCCCTCAGCTTGTTCTAAATGGGTACAAAGCTGAAGTGACGACTCGTGAGGAGCTCGGGAAGGATGGCTCTATTGTCTACGCTCGGTTTGCTAGAGCTGCTGGAAGCTGCTGTGGATCCCCCAGGTCTACTCTGAAGTGCTGTTGGAGTGAGGACAGTGAGAAAGACGAGGAAGTCGAAGAGTAATAGTTCTAGTGGAATAATAAAGTTTAGGCTTTATGTCATTTGAGTGATAGTCTGTGAGTCGAGTTGATCTAATCATGTCTGTCGTATTGAATGTTTGCTTGGTTTGCTATTGTGGATCTCATTTTTCGTATTTGTCATCTGAGTCGTTGTCTACCTGAGGCAAATTTCATTATTAATAAAAAGGAGCCTCTTGCAGTTTCATCCTTGGTTTGTGTTCAGCAATTGGTGAATGCCTTTCTTACATCCTCTGTTCCACAATTGGAATCATGAATTTTCTGGGAAATGGTTTCACTCCTGGAAGAGAATATCATGCGTGGCTTTACGTGTGTTCCTATGATGTATGTCTGTCTCTCATATGACAGGATGGAATGGAACAGCTACAATTTTCCCAGGTCAAAAGTATGTGTCTCATCATGCATGCCGTTCTCTGGCCTATAGCTCCGGTGCTGTTGAGAAAAAGAGAGAGCGGGTGCGAAAGGGAAATCTAGTAACTGTTGCTGATTGGATGCTGTTGATTTGGGGGCCACATGGGATTGACAAATGTGCTAAGCTCGATCAACTGAGTTGCCGGAACTGACCATTTCTAAGACGATTGGTCAAATGATGCTGTCGGCAACCTATTTTAATGAGTCGACCAAAGCGGACTTGACCCACCTAAAATGATATGGGTCTCACGTTCACACCCTCTCGTGAATGAATAAAATTGATATTGGGTTTTTTATTCTTGCTTTAATCGCAGAACAATACTCGGCTCTAACATGAATTAATAAGAATTTGTACAGAAATCAAAAGAAGGATGATTTGAGCCCATTTACCAATCATACCTAAACTGACGCATCCGTGCCCCACCTGGAATCCTCCTGTAACTTTAGAATTTTTAGGCCTCCTCACTACCGTTGGATGAATGGAGTATTTAGTAGGGTGTTCAACAGCCGGAAGATGATCTGGGCCTCCGATCTTGATTGCTACGATGCACCCATCGATCTTGTACAATGACAATTTTAAGTGCTTGTTCTGCGGCCTAAGACCATCCACTGCCCCTATTCAAAAGGCTATAAGTTCTCATGCGATGGAGCAAAACACAACAATTGTTTGTCTAAGCAAGATGATCGCCGGCTTAGGTGGAAGAGAGTGGCTACTGGGTTTCTGCCACGTGGCTCCACGTGTCATGCCGTAGATATGCTGCAGGAGGCTATAAATCGGTCCTCCAATTTGCAGCTGGAAAGATGTGCTAGAGATCATCAATCACTGAAGTTAACCAGTCATCAGTGCGATAACTAAGAAAAGGCTCAGTTCAAGAAGTTCAAGTGATATTAAATCGAAGAAATGGCTGACAATTCCCAGCAGATGAGCTTCAATGCCGGCCAGGCCAAGGGCCAGACCCAGGTAGGATGTGCTTCCAGTTGCAGGATGTCTCGCATCGATAGCTTCAGGACCGTGGTTTCGACTTTTTTAGCTTGGGATATTCAATTCACTGCAAGGATCAGTCTTTCCCCTCATTTGTCTGGTCGTCATCCACGTCTAGGATCGACCGTATATATGTATTTTTTTTTATGATCGATGACGGTGTTTTGCGACCATTTGTCAGGAGAAGACCAGCCAGATGATGGACAAGGCTACCAATACGGCTCAGTCTGTCAGGGATTCGATTCAGGAGGTTCAGTTCGATATGAGTTCAAGATCAATAATACTTTCGATATAGCCGAATAACCAGAAAAAAGCGTGTTTTACGTACCTGATTAGTAAATCTGTCGGCTTTTCTGATTTCATGTAGACGGGGCAGCACATGAAGGCCAAGGCACAGGGAGCTGCTGATTCAGTCATGAACTCGACCGGGATGAAGAAGTGATCATCGGAAGCATCAGCAACGTTTCAAGTTCTCAAGCAATAAATTTCTCAGTTCCTGCGCTCCAATAATCATTCCTAGCGATGATCTTGAAATAGCCTTTAATTTGTCTCAACCTCGGCGGTTTGAACCCGGGCCCGGGTCGCAGTGTAGCTTTCTGAGATTACCATGTAGTTTCTTCTTCTTGTAATGGATTGAAATGATTCGTTTCTACATTGCAATCCTTGTTTGGTTTCATCCTCTGGTTCCTCTCTTAAAGCTTTGCAAGACTCAAGAACCCACCAACTGAACCATCTCGACTAACCTAATATTGGCTTCGGTATCTTTCTTCCAGTAAATCTCTGATAAGTATCCATTTGTTGTACTGCTCCAGCTAATCCTGTTCGCTCTGAATCCAATTAAAAGCGTATGGCTACATGCTCGAACTTTGGGAACAATAAGCAGAGATCACAGAACTGCAATCATAATCACCTGTACTTCTCCCACATAATGTGATTCCTCATCCTCGTTGATTTCATTTTCATACACAAAGAGCACTTCTGGACCCTTAGATCATGTTCGATTAGCTCGGGTTGATGTTTTCTTCGATGCGTCAAATGATCTTGTCATACATGCGGAGAGGACAGCACCAGCAACTTCTTCGCATTCTGTTTACTCTCCTACTCTTAACAGGCAGGCCTCCATGTATTGGTCCGGATTTGCTCTCTGTTTCATCTCAGGTGGGAAGAAAAAGAAAATCCATCAGGAGAAGAAGTTATCTTGGGAACCACTTCGATCGGATCGAGCTGGAGGAAATAGTCCAAGTGGCATTCCTATGCACCCAGTATGTTCCTGCTCACCGGCCCGAAATGTCCGAGGTGGGCCAGATGCTCCAGTGGTTTAGATGCTGCAGTGCACAACTGCAAATTTCAGTCATCATGTCACCATTTCTCTCAATGAAAGGTATATATATATATCCACCTACCTCGGTCCTCTCCTCTAATTCCCTCCCGAACTTCTGCAGATCACAAAGAGTTCTCTTATCTATTCTACCGACCATTTCTCTGATCAGTCTCCGTAGTCCGTACTACTATTCAGCCAGGCTTCATTGCTCACGACCTCAAAAAATGCTGAAAGGATATGATATTTGCTGTCTGTTTAAATGATCATGAGGCCACCTGCTGCGGATAGTCACGAATTCTACAACACCAGAGCGGCAGCAGCAGCTGATGCGGGCTCAGGCATCAGAAATCTGAACTCTCCAACTCCTTAACTCTATGCCGCGCTCGCCCTGCTTCTGGGTCTCATTGCGATGGCTTTGATCGTTCTCGCCTGCTCTTGCCAGAAGTCTGCCCCTACGCTCGACTCCTCAAGCGGCGGCACCTCCGCCACGGATGAGCTTCACGAAGAGATCTCTGGCAGAATGGTTGGGCCAACCGTTGCAGTTATCATGGCCGGAGATGACAACCCGACTCGCTTAGCCAAGCCAGGCATGCCTGCTTCAAGTGGCCACAAAGAGCAACTTTGACATCTTCTTCTGCTCCTTCGATTTCTTCTTCCCTCTGATGCAAAAATTTCAAAAAACATATCTGTGTTTTAATTAGTTTTCTTCTATCTATCATTGCACGTGGATCCTGTAGCTGGTCTCTTTCTTGTCTGGATTCATGTGTTTCAATTAGAGTTTTATGATAAGAATTAAATCTATAATTTTTTAATTATTAGGTCGATGATAATGATACTGTGCCAAACCATCTTTCTCCTAATACCGAGTTTCGAATATACACACATGCACGCATGAATACACAAATCAATACGCACATTTGACATGTGATGCAACGATGGACGAGGAGATTTAAAACCGTGTCTCTACTGTTTTTGATTAGCGTAGGATTGATGGCATACGCGTACAGAGACGGACATCGCCGCCGGACACATGGCACCGGTGGGTCTTCCTCTTCCACACACCGGAGCTTAACGATCACGAGCTCCGCGTTCGGATCCGGTGAGACGGTATGCGCCCATTAGATTAAATAACCTGTGCATGATTATGGACAGTTACATAAGAATCATATATGGTGATCTCATTCTCGCTTTGAGTGCTGCCCACTGACCAAAGCTCACACTGTTCATGTACAGGCATCTCCGTGAAAGAACGGAGAACCTTCCTCCCCCCTCGACCAAATCCCGATGGGTTGTTTTCTTAATGGTAGATTCAGTCTTACTTCGATCACCCACTATAAAGCCTCCTCATCCACAAATCCCCCCTTCCTCAAACGCAAGAAGAGAAGCTGATCAGCAGAGAGAGAGAGAGAGAGAGAGAGAGTGATGAGAAGTTCAAATTCTACAGCCAGCACCACTCACCTATGGGCCTCACCGGTGCCTTACCTCTTCGGTGGGCTCGGTCTCGTGCTCGTCCTCATAGCCGCAGCGCTAGTCATCCTAGCCTGTTCGTACAGGAAGAGGCCGGCGAGCAGGACGACCGAGGTCGACGAGCCGGTCAAGGTGGTCGTTCGGCCGCTCGAAATGGAACCGAGAATGGCCGTGATTATGGCGGGAGACGACAGGCCGGGCTTCCTAGCAACACCAGCTCCAGTGACAGCGGCGGCGGCAGGGACGACTACGTCTCAGTTACCGAGCAGCTGCAGCTGCTGCGACCAAGTCTAGCTCTTCCACAATCCCAATCCACACCCATACATATCTAGAAAGAACTTGTTAACTGGTGGTCATTTCTGCTTCACTTCTCATCTGATTTTGAGATCGCGGGATATGTATATCTCCATGAAAGAGAATCAACGAAAGATCATTAGTTATACATAACATACAGAGTTGCATGCCTCATCGTATCATAGCTCGTAAGTAAGATCGAGTCTGCCCGATGCCCGCCAACGCCCTGGCTGATGTCTGAATTTTATGGGCATCATGAGACGATCCCAGCACAGAACAGAATCCTCAGACATCTTGAATTCATTTTAATCGTTGTGGTTTCGACTGCGTTGTTGGACACTGTAAGTATCAAACTGTGCGGCGGGCCGAAACTGCAGATGGGTTGATGGAAAGAGAAACTGACCAAGAGACAGCATCTCGAATTTGTCGTCTGCATCCTAAATACCTCGCCAACACGCACGATTAATCAATATCCAGACAATTGATATTACTATAATTACACACGTCCAAAAAAATTGTAGTCTTATAAGAATATTGGATATCGCTATCTATTAGTTTAAACTTTCAAATAAAACTCATATCGATATATTATAGGTTCATAATGGATTTAATATGGTGTTAGATCTGGTAGACTCACACCTTGGCCGACATGAGCTTGGAAGCCAGGGTTGTGGTCAGGTGATATAAGTTTGAGTATGGAAGAAAATTGCTTGGGTCGTGACCACTTGTCTCTTTGTTCGAGATTAGAAAAAAAATACTCGACTCATGTGCAGTTGTTGAGATCGGTGTTTAATGGCAGGTAGCTAAGTAAACCACATTATCACACGAGTGTATGTGTAAAAAATATGATCCCGTATCGAACAATTAAGAGAAAAGATTGTACTTCTATAGAAATATTGAGCACCAACACTTATTTGCTCACAACAAATTCAATACCCACTCACATCATCATCTCATGTGTGTCATGGATTTTTTTTTTTTTTTGTATTTTATGTGCTCGAGGGACCAGATATTGCAAGGTGATGATGGTGGTGAAGCAAGCACGCACTGTTACAATCTTACTCTCATCAATTCGATTAGATCTTGTAAAATTTGTCTTGTAGCAATGTTGTCAGTAATGGGCTATATGCTCTAATTATCTCTTACTAGATAGCGTCCCACAGTGGCCGGCCGAGACACTAAAAAGAGTTTTTCTCGTTGATACACATAGAAGCATGTTCATCTCCTCAGGGTTCATATTCAGCTGGGAGATTAAGGCGGGAATGATTCTTAAGATGCATCGCATCCAGTACAGGTCGCTCGGACCGACCCAGAGAGGGGTTAAGTCGATCCCAAACTGAGAACAACTCGGAGTACACAACTATATCTAGTCTCACAAAATGGGTCTTCTACAAGTCTTATTCTAACTTGTCGACATACAGATGATGAAATTTGACGCAAAAGGTGGCTGAATTGAGAGAATTGAGCTGCACCATCATCTGTCCATGGCGGCAAAGTGGATTAGGTGAGAGACTGAGAGACGTGGTGGCTCGGAAAGGTTTTGGTTAGCTAAGAGCCTCCTCCTCTCTCTGCAATAGAAAATTTTGAACATTAGGAAAATTAAACGAAACCTATATTCAAAATATCATATTCGAATGCTGTGAACAAAAAAGATCATAACTTGGAAGATCATATCGATTAGCTAATCGAAATTGAATTAGTCAGAACAGTTTAACTTGACCCAATTTCAGAATCATAAGGTTTTTTTATTTTCTTTTCCTTCTTTAAAACGTGTTGGAAATTTGATTCCTAAAAGGGAAGTGGTTTCCACGTCAAATTCTCAATGGCAGACAGGAAAAGAGGTTCCATGTCCCTCTTGCTCAACATTGCTGCAAGCAAGGCATCTGATCATGTCTCATGAGTATGATTAGAAGATTTCCTTGACACATGTCTTTCTCGGCCCTCCGGCCAAGACGGATGATGAAGAGGCCCAGCTGATCAGAACCGAACTTCGCTTCAGTTCTCTCACGGTCGCGTTTCGAGATCTCGATGTTTCATTCTTACGATATATATACATATATATGTGGCTTTGCGGGAGTACATCTAATTCGATGAGAACCTGTAGAAAGAAGATCGAGTCTGGTTACACCACAGCGTTTTCTTCATCTGCTCGAATCACTTCCTGGACATAATACAGTGAGATAAAAGCCACTCCGCCCAGCCCTAAACCGCAGGGTCATGATCGGCGTTGACAGACATGGCTGAAACGCAAGGGGAAAGAGAGGGGGAGAGGGAGAGAGAGAGAGAGAGAGAATGCCTGGTGGACGCAGCGGTGCGAAAATGCAACGGCGGAATAAAGGTTTCCGCTTTTGAACGCTTTCCCTTTTCCCTTTAGGGAAGAAGGAAGGGTAATCGATGCTCGGAATGTTCTTTTGGTAAGTCGGACAGTAGCCGGTTGCACAGTCAAGCATAATCATCAGAAGTTGCAGCTAAAGTTTATGCTCCCCTCGATCCCATGATTTATATATATATATCTCGACAAGTTGTATAGTTAATTAATTTGCTTGGATCAGACGAACGCGGGACTACACTAATCGAAAGCCCCTTTGCAATTAGCCATTAACAGAAGATTGAGTCGATCGTCTAGGTGATTAATCACTCGCTTTATCGATGCACCATGTTCAAATCTCATCCGAAGAACAGTGCATAACCAGCACGGTCTTAAGAATTTCTTACGTGCCCTACTGTGCCGACGGACCTCCATTACGAGTTCGGAACCTGCCGGCATAACAACTCATCGCCCACGTTTACAAGACAGACACCACACACCCTAGCTGAGGATTAGGACTTCCTCCCTCCATTAGAATCCAAGACACGTGCAGTTTTAAGTCTTTGGCCCCTAAGGTAGGCCGTAGGCTCAACAGTTGATGGACTAGGTTCGGCCACACTTAATTAGATCTCCATAACATAGATTAAATTCTCTCTTTCAAATCAAACCGGCCGACATTAGTTTTCCATGAAACCCTGGCATTCGTATATATGAATCATATTGTTATAAACGGTCGTTGACGGCTTAGAATCCTTCCCACATGCGTCTCCCTCCAGAGTTCAAGTACGTACATTTCCCTGAAAGTTCTCTCTCGCCCTCTGAAGCTTCTCTCGACAATGGAGTCTCCTTCGGGCCCGCAAGGAGCTGAAGAAGAAATGAGCAGCAGTGAATCGGGGTGGACAATGTACATTGCATCCCCCATGGAAGAGGGTGAAGAAGAAGAAGAAGAAGAAGAGTCCAGCGGAGTCAGCTGGGCAAGAGGTAAAGACAAGACCATCAGGAGTGAGAAAAGCAAGGAGGAGAGCGATGATTCCATGGCTTCAGATGCTTCATCGGGCACAACTCGCCATCATCATCATCGTCAGAAGAGCAGCAAGAAAGTCAGGGAAGATAAGAAATGCTCTTTCAGCAAGGCAAAGGAGAAGAAAAAGGGAAGAGACAAAGCACCCAAACAGTGAACGAGATCTCTGCTCTTCTCTTAAAGGGACACCATAAATTGGCATTACTATTGACTCTAAGTTCAACATGCTCTGGTGTAATTTCCACTAATGTACTTGTTATGGTTTATTTCCATCTTCGCCCTGTCATTTTAGGTCTTCTATTGCATTAGAAAAAACCATTTTGTCCTTTTTTTTTTCCATTCATTTGGTTTCCTACCCTTCTTGATGGCCTACGTTTTCAACTGGGTCTCTTGAAGTGAATATTTCTGTGTAGAGATTCATCACATTCAAGGGCGATGGGAGAGACCAATCGGCCAATTAGCCCTTCTCTAGCGACTCGATTATTTCGGATTCTTTCATGCCTCAGCCCACAGGAGTTGTTAATTCATACAGGATGTGCATCTCAGATGTGTTTTGATCTAATTCACATCGGATCGTTCAAGATTTTCTCAATAATGAAAACTTTCATTCATAGTTGTTTTCAACGTAAACCAAAGAATGCCAGCACCATATACAATTGTCCATAATCTACCCCATTTCCTCGAAGGTGTGCAATCCCACTTTTGAAGTTGTTACCAATTAAAGGCGCAGTACCTCCAGACTTCTGAAATCAGGTAGCAAGGAGGGAAAAGGGGGGAAAAAACACACACACACACACACGCTGCATTTAGGCTGGAAAGCATACGAGAGAAATCATTAGAAAAAGTGCAAAATTATTGCCAACTTTACCAACTTGCTATCCGACAGAACATTCGTGTTCGATGAAGATGATTACAGCGTACGATTTTGCTGAAGGATGGTTAGATATGTGCGGGTGGGTGCGCAAGCAAAACAGCTTGGCATCTATGAGTTGTGCGCTGGTGCACATATGATGACCATGTTCAGCATGATAGTTTACAGGGTGCCATCCCCTAATTACATCATTCATCTAATTGGGAGAGATCCAAAAACTTGACCTAGAGGTTTGATTCGAGAAATTACAACTAACAATTCGATAAGAGCAGTCAGGAAAGCGACTGTATGCATAGTGGGATGTTAAATTGACAATCGCCGTCGTGCTGCTTACGGGTGTCGTGGTGGTCTGCCTAAGATGAGAGAATTCATCGATTAAGTAAGTAAGTAGCATGTGCTCATGGAAAAGCCCGAATCGCTACCACCCTCTGTGGGTCACAGCCACAGCCCAAAGCACTGATAATGCGAAGTGGGCCCATCAAACATGTTGTCGGAATTCGGATGGTACCATATACAGCTCGCGTAACACATCTAAAATCTCGTATTGTTTTGTCTTCTTGTTAACAGATTAAGCAAACCCACCATCATCCGTCGATCAATAATGGTGACGACCCGCCGGGTGACCGGAGCAACGGCAGGAGGCATAAACCTCGACGGAAGGCACCAGTGGCCCCGGGGTGGCGTTGCTCGAGGGTATTATTGTCCCTTTATCCTTCTTTTCCGATACCCGATAATATCTACCACCAGTGCACTGTCTTTCGATACCCAGTAACGCCGGGGGGGCCTATTCGCTCTATCTAGTCTTTTCGAGTGAACCGAGCAGAAACGTGCTTCGCAATTATACGATATATATCCTTGGCCGACAAGATACGGAAAATCTCTACACACATATTATTGCGCGACACAAGATAAAGCTCGGTTCGTAGATTCGGCTTGCACGATACACAACGACAATGAAATTTCCGGTAGGACAGAGGGCCGCTAGAAAGAGAGGTCGCAAACGAGAAATTACGGGGCAAAAAGCTCGAGCAGCCATGGGCTCCTCCTGCAGCTCGATATCGGCCTAGCAGGTCCAGTCTCTCATGTCGGCGATCATCTGCCGGAGCTCGGACGTCTCCTCCTTCAGCTGGGCATTTTCCTTGGCGACCTTCTCGCTGATCTCCGAGGCGCGGTTCAGCCTGTCCACGAGCTGGCTGTTCTCGTTCCTCAGCCAGACGACCTGGGACCAGAGCTCGTCGAGGTGCCGCTGCTTCCTCATCCGGGACCTCCGAGCCGACTCCCGGTTCGATATCATCCTCCTCTGCCTCCTCTCGTTGATGAGGCTCTCCGACTCGTCGGAGGTGGAGTTGTTGCTGAGGCAGGGCGACTGCTGCGCCAGAGCAACTTGCATCGGAACTTGGGAGTGATTATTAGCTGGTGATGGAACGGGCATTCTCTGGAACTGGAATCCGGGTGTTTGGTCCTGGGCCATGCTGAGCTGGGCAAAGTAAGGGGACAAGTTTGGAGGGTAGAATTGGAAGTCACTAGGCTCCATGGCTCTTTTGAGAATGTATCGTGTACGTGTACTTCTCACTCGGCTCTTAGGATCTGAGTGTAGCTGAAGGAGATGAGATGGAGGGCGGGACGTCAGATGAGGGGGGGATTTTATAGGGGCCCGATAAGGTGCCGTGATGGTGGCGGCCGGCCAACCGTGGCAATTTCGGAATTATCGGGTGATTGAATTTATTTCTTGAAAGATTTATGTGAGCCATGGCATGGGTCCATGCATGACGCATGCCCATCACAGCCCCCACCTCCCCCTCCTTTTTGCCTTAAGAGATGTGGAAAATGATTGCGAGGATTGAAAATTGCTCGCATCGAAGACGGAAGATGGGGAAGGGGAGAGGGAGTTGGGATCGTGGCTAGCTAGTGTCATGATTTTTGGTGGAGACAATTGTGGTCTAATGTGGTGCCAACTTGGACAGGAAAATCCTGTGCGACTCCAATCCCGGGGACCCATTGACGGGCAGTCGTCAAACGCGATTCATCGGTCAATGTAAAGACCGGGCAGTCCGGTCCGGTCTGAGTGCCCAGCCTCGAGACAAGAATCTCAGTCAGGGAAGGTTCACTCGGGACTTAAACTGTTGTCTTGTAGCCTAGAAAGACGTTAGTGGCGAAACATGCACGTCCTGCTGAACCAACATGTGCGTGTACGTGGTCGATGATGATCGGTTCTTAATGCTCTGTGTGCCGTGCTCGCTCCATCCATTCGCCCCGAGAGCTAAACCCTTACTCATGATCAAATTCATCTTTGTTGTGCTCCGAGTCGTGCCCATTTCTAGTGGGGTCTTTTGAAATTTTAGTTGAGTGTCACGGATGCCGTTATATTCCCCAACGGGCTCAATTGATTAATTAGACGATGGAGCGACGAAATCGACATGTTTCGAGAAGTGCTTGACTCATAGTCGAGTGTGACGGGCACGACACCTCGACTTGGCCTTTTAGACCGCACCTTTTTCTCTTCTTTAGAATCATTAGGAATGGTGTGTCTGTCTGTCTGCCTGTCGTGCCTCATCAGACCGACCCGGCTAAAACCTGGGCGAGCTTTGACGTATCCGATGGATCTCATCGGATAACATGTATTGCAAACCGAAGAATGAGGTAATTAATTTCAAAATGGGACCATTTTCACGAAGAGGAAAAATAGGAAATTATAAAAAAAAAAAAAGAGAGAATATTCTCATGTGATAGCAGGAGGGATCAAATCCAATGGCGAAGACGATCGACAGAGTCCTACGATGACGGAGCGATGTCAGGCGCGGGAGGTACTCTGATTTAACGGGGCACCCCCAGCCCGACCCTTTATATCACACACACACACATATATATATAGGATAAAGTATTACGGTCACGCATCGAAAAATTAATATGATAGTTATGGGATTATGAAAACTATATATATAAATGGACCAAATTTCCTGTGAACCCTTCCTCCCAATGGCTCATCGGCTTAATCAACCGTTTTCAATGGATAATACGGATTAGAGAAGGGAATCTAATGTGGGATGACTGGAACTTGCAACTTTTTACTGTAGTGTATAATATATTATTGTACCGTAAAATCGTGCCAAAAAAGAATCAATATCATGCATCCATTATATAGCCTTGACGTGAGCCCGCAAGTTGCTAGCGACAAGGCATGCATTGTTACCTTCGCGTGCTTCTTGTCCCTGCCCGAGCTCGAGACACGGTCGTATGGATCCGATCTGCTGGTACGTACTTTACGGCGCACACGCTATCGAAACTTCTGTACCTCGTAGTAGTACGAGGAATATATCGACGCCCGTCCTTGTTGTAGTCGTCGTCATAAACTTGTAAATTATACGATACGATCAACTCTCCCTCTTGCTCCGAGGCGATCGTTCGGACTACTTGTGGCTCTTTTCCTTCTTTTGTTTTTGGAGCTTCTCCTCGAGTAGCTTTTTAGGATTCCCCATGTCCCTCTTTCTTCCTTTGTGGAGGCCATTTTTGGGGTTTTGCAGACCCATCAAAAATGTCACTCGGGTTGTGTATGGTACCCCACTTGGGTGACCTATCCACAAGATCATGTTTGATCATTATGTGTACACACACACACACGTATATATATATATATATATGTAATGTATAGTGTATAGTGTATACTTGTATATATGTGTGTGTGTGTGTATATGATGGGAAGATGAATTGGCCAAAATGATTAGATGGATGAAGTAGACATCCTTATTGGCCCATTATTTCTAATGTCTAATAGATCGTCCTATGCACATACACAACCGGTCTTAAAACCCAGTTAGTGGATCACTTTTGCTTATAATGACGATATCTCTGTCATCTCTTAAAGGGATTGTGGGCGATCAGAGTTCGAACTGTACTCAAACACATAATTAATAGGATGAGTGAGTAGAATAGATAATAGCAACACCGACAGTGAGATATTTATGCAAGCATTGCATATCACTGATTGAGCGGACTGGTACAATCCAAGCACGAACATATATAGTTAGACGACCGGGCATGATGGCAGGCCGTGCGTTTCTTCTTTTTCTCGAGGTTTTTCAAACTCGCACGCATCGAATGTCTGCTGACGCACATCTGCCAAGGTGGTGTTGATCCCACCCACTAAATAATAAAGACGATGTGTTGGGCTTGTTTTGAGCAAACGGGAAGGGGTTCGTTCCTCTTTTTCCTTTGTCAAATTTGGGAGCGAATAGAAAGCAACCTTGTTCATTTGAGGCACTCACAATTGCTGAGACACCCCTTGTATGGCTTTCTGTAGCTGCCGATCTTGTACTCTTTCATATGATACGTGGATCTTGTAACCAGGAAAAACCAGTACTCATGCGCTCATACCCTTGTACAGGATGTTTGAGTCGTCTGGTATGTCGGCAGTGATATCATGTCGCTGTTTTCTTGTCGATGGGAAATGTTGCCGGTCGAGTGTATCGGTTTCTGCAGGCAAGCTCTCGACCCACATGGGGCAGCTGCGTCAAAAGGCTATAAAGATGTGTCTGTAGAGAGAGTAGTGGGCTCGATTTGGGTTGTGATCTTGTTGTTTCCCCCTTTCGGTGCTCCAGATATTATCCACACCCTCACAAGCATAATTCCCCACCAGAACAAAAGCCACTGATTCAAATCCAACCGTTGCTTGGCCCCATCTTCAGGAATATAGGAGTTGGCACAGTGCTCTTGGAAGATATCGGGCGTCTTGGATCCTCGTAGTCGGGCTTCTTGTAGAGTATGTAAATAGGCAATTATTCATGGCAGGTATCTTACAGGAAAAGTGGAGTCTCTTCGTACCAGTCAAATCTGTCCAAAGGAACTTCTGCGTGGAAGGACCAAAGGGAGTTACAGTACAGGCAAG
The DNA here is from genome assembly GCA_900174645.1 of Sonneratia alba. Classification (NCBI taxonomy): domain Eukaryota; kingdom Viridiplantae; phylum Streptophyta; class Magnoliopsida; order Myrtales; family Lythraceae; genus Sonneratia; species Sonneratia alba. The sequence continues at coordinate 5,030,573 of FWPY01000002.1, read as the reverse complement.
AAAAAACGTGTGCTTGAAAGCCAGCATTTTGGTCCAGAAGCTGTTCTTTTAGGGTGCTATTCCGGGATGCAGCTGGGCAAGTACAGTACAGAAATCTTTTGCAATCGTGCAGCAGATAAATGGAATAGATTTCAGTATGTCAATGTCGATATCTGGGAGTCACCTGAGGAGATGTTACGAGATCCATCTGCTGTTGTAAAGATCTGAATGACGTTCTGAGAGAGAGAGAGAGAGCTTGATTCTAGCTCCACATAGAACCTAGTTAGTGTTGCAGGTCATCAGAAAAGAGAGGAATGGAGGCTGCAAATCTTCACAGATGTCTGTTTCCATTTTCTTTTTTGCGCAAATGAATATCATTTCAATTCTCAACTTGTCCACACTTAAAATTTAAATGAATACCGTTCAAGTAACATTTGATATTTATGAAATTCAGAATCAAATTAAATTTCAGATGATATAAGGAATTGGAGACCGAGCAACCAGAGCCAAAATCAGTCGACAGACATCCACCGAACTGACCCACAACCCAGCAAGAAGCAGATCAAGGAGACGATGTTGAATGATTCTACTAAATTGTTGAAAACAAAAGATACAGCTTACAAGCAGTGAGAGAGATACAGAACAGATAGTGACATCCATTTTCCTGTTAAGTTTCAAAACTGTTACAGAGCTGGATTTCTTAGGTCATCTACTGCAACTCATTGAAAAAGAAGGGAGGAAACGCATAGATAGACCAGAACAAGAAGAAAAACTAAAGGATGTGTACAATACAGGAAGGAAGCTTTGCAATTATTGACAGTCAAAAAAATCCCAAAGAGCCAGCGGTTCCTTCCACAGCGTCCAACATGTAGAGGAAGCATGCAACCTTTTCTTTTTTTGTATTTAAACTGTTGCATCCTCGGGTTTCTGTAACAAAATTGTTCCATGCCCATAACATCTTCACTTGGTTATACATCCTTCCCAGGTTTCTATATAAGTATCTGGTATCTGCCGTATGCTTGAAGCTTCCATTGCATTGACAAGACAAAACTCAATAGCAGCTGTTCTGTCTTTTGCATCACTGTGGTTGAAGGCATGAGGAAATTGAAGATGGCAGACTTATCGATACTGAAAGAAAAACTTCCATGTATGAAATATTCCATAACTATATGATCTCAGAAAAAAGATGTTCTTCTCCTGTGAGGCTGATGGCATATTCATCCTTTAAAAGAATGAGATGCCGCTGCAGCAATAAAAAGGATCAGAGCTGCAATGAGGAAATGCTTAACTGAGAGCACCCCCACATCTATTCTCCTAGTTGTTTCAGGCTGAGAGATCGAATCCCCTGGAACCTGGTCCACAACAGATGCATTCTCCACATTCTCATCAATCTGAATCAATTAAACCAAACGTTATTCAGTATTCCCAAGTTGATTCAAAGTTATACAATGCAATAGTTAATGAATAATGAAATAAAGATGAGAACAACAAGAAGATTTTTTTTCCCCCTTTTCAAGTTATCCCATTTGGAGAGCTAATCAGCTATGCTGCAGACTAATATCAAAATATTTTTCTGGTTCTTTTTTACATTTTTCTCTTATTGAGCAACAATGAAAATGGTTTAAAGAAGAGCACAGGATTGCATTCTTGAAGAGACATTCATTGAAAACATCTCCTAACAAGCCACCAATATCTTCATACCTTGTTCTCATGCTTTTTAAGTAAAAAGAAGCCAGAAAGGCAGATAATGATATTGAATTCATCAAACCCAGAACATAAGTAGTTAAAAGTACAAAGCGAGCACCAACCTTATTTGAGGTTGCCAACTCCTCATTTACAACTTGTTCCATATGGTTTCCATTGGAAGTAGCAACTGGAAAGACAATACCATCAGGAGACAAAAGTTTTCCACTATCCTTGCTCACTTGCTGCTGCTTCACTACTGAGATCTTGTTCTCCTTCACTAATGAAGATATCTGCATATACGATAAAGAAGTATGTTTTGGCTAGGAAATAGTTTTACGATCAGTCTAATCCCGAAATATACTTCAGAGTTGGAATTTTACCTGCTTATGAAGTCGCTCTCTCTCTATGGCCAGTTGCATGACCACATTTGCCATCACATCAGCCTGAAGTCTAATGCCTTTGGCACTTCTCATCTTTGTCTCCTCAGCTCGAGCCAATGAACCCTCCAAGAATCCCATCCTGCCCCTCAGAAAGATCACTTCTTCATTTAACTCTGCATTCATTTCAGACAATATAATACACTTGTCCTGAGCACTGTCCGCCTGATTCTCAGCCTTTGAAACCTTGAGCTTTAGATCTTCGATTGTGTCCTCCATGTCCTTAATTGTGGAGTAGAGCATCTTCTGCTTCTCTTCACTAGCCTCTGCTGATGCCACAGCATGTTGTAACAGCATGTCCAATTCCCTCAACCTCTTCTGAAGAGAGTTCACCTTCTCTGGAGTGATTCCACTTCCACGGAGAACCCCTAGCTCTTGCTCGAGTTCGAGATTCTTCTCTTTGAACAAATCGCATTGAGCTTCTGATTTGGACAATCTCTCTGACAGATCCTTGATTAGATTAAGTTGCTCTTGACTTCCATTTCCAGAGGATTTAGATTCCTCTATCTGCCTCTTGAGCGAGCCCACAGTTTCACTAAGAGTAGAGACCTCAGAACTCAAAATGGTCACCTTCTTTTCAGCTTCATTCAGACTGGCTTTGAAGCTGCTCTCAAGCTTCTGCTGGGCACTTTCTTTGACTTTCAACTGCTTGGTGAAATCCTCCAGCTTCAACCTTAAGTCAGCCTCTCGCTGAGCAGAACCGTTCAAGTTAAACAGCAAGATTTGCAGTTGACCCAATAGTTCTTTTGAAATACTGGAAAGGACTTCAGCAGAATTATCTGCCTGAAAGAAACTCTCTAGTGACCCAACCATCTCTTCCTCCAAACAAAATACTTCTTGCTCCACAGAGTGTAACCTTAATTTCAGCTCCTCCTCGATAAGTCGTGACTCTGACACCTTCTTCTCGAGATCCAGCTCTCTTGCCAGAGATTTCTCTAGCATCCTCAAGAAATGCTTCTGTTCTTCAGCAGTTTGCATTTTGTTCTTAGTATTCAATGATTCACCATTCACTAGAAGACCTGTGCTCTTCTCCATTTTCCCTGGAAAATTCCATGTATTTAACAAATAACAAAACCAAAAAGTTAATAAGTTATCAGCTCAAGCATTTTACTCAGAAAAAGCTTACCATTTTCTTCATCACGTGAGCATGTGAGAGTCTTCTGGAGTGCATCAGACTGCCCACGGAGTTCAGTGACCTGCTCCTGCAGTTGCTCCAATGTTTTCTCGGAACCATGCAACTTCTCTTCCATTTCTATGGGGTATCTCCCAAGATTCTCGTATACAGGTAACAGCTGATGCGCATCTAGAATATCTACTTTCAGAGAATTCAAGAGATTCTCCAATTCCCTCACCTCAGAACCCAGATACCCAGACAATAAATCAAACTCCAAAGCCTTTTCAATTAACTCAATCAAGTTCTCTCCCTCTTTAACGGAATCAAAGGCTTCAAGTTCGCCTTCTCTAGTAGCCACGTGCATCATGAGTATGTTTAGATTGCATAGTTTCTCTAATGCACAGACCAAACCTAATTCAATTCTTGTAAGAGCCTCTCCAGCACGTCCGAGATCTCCGTTCAATTCTCCATCAGATAAAAGGATGAGACCTGTATCATCAACCTTGCTTGACCCAAACTCTGAGTGAGTAGCTTCAGCATCATCAACCGAGGCACTTGCCTCAGGAATAGAATCCAAGTCCATTCTAATGCGACAGAAAACCCACTTTTCCTAAAACCTGAAAGGTAACCCCCAAGAGAAAGGGTTCATTGACCAATTACAGATATGCAAGCAAAATACACTCAAGCACCACCTTTCATAATATATGTAATATGTTATGCCCCCCCAAATTATCATAAAATTTTTCATTTTACAATTTAACTCTATATTTCTACTTCATCTGGGAAGCAAATTCAGATCAAGGATTGATTGATTCTGGGAATCAATCCATCCATTCGATAGTAATGCAGACATATGAAGCTGGCACAGTTTTGACACTGAAACCAACCTTCAAAGAGCTGCACGTAGAAGTGAAATGCCCCTAATGCATAAAGTTAAAACATTATATATGTTTTAAAAACCAAAGCATTGCCAATGCTTAAGATACCAGTCATCTTCAACTACTACTAGGAAATGTAAATGCAAGCTTAATCAAATCCTGCTTTAAAAGTGAAGCAAATCAGATAAGACATTATCCATTTCTCTGATGTCAGATGCTATACCATAATTTCACCAGTCAAAGATAGCATTCAGTTATGTAGATGTTACAATTTCCAATGAAACCTATTATTCATCAAAAGTTATCATCTTGATACAACAATCAACAGCCACTAATCTGACTTCAGATTATCAATCAGCACTATTGTTCGGAAATTCATCGGCTCCATCAGTTACATATGAAAGGGATATTTACTCATTAAAAACCAGAGAAACCACCCCATACAGACTAAACCTTGTTCAAAGAAAATCAATCGCAACTCAATCAATTCACCAAAAACTTTCACATTGATAAGTTTTCCACCGATCGAGGGAGCCGAACAACCGACCCGTATCGTACAATGCCGTCGAAAGAGAAAACAACCCACAAGTCCGCGAATCTCTCCCCAGCAACACCCCCCCCCCCAGCAACAGGAATGCCAGATCAAAAGGTGGTTCAACAAATTTTCACAACAAAAGGAAGAAACTTTTACAAAAGCAGATCACCGGAGGTGGCAAGAAAGAGAACCCATTGTAGAGAGGTAAGTAAAGAAGCAATATTTACAACGTACCGCTTGGGTACCGATCAGCAACTTCGGGAGCACAAAACAGCTCGCGAGGGATGAGGGGGCTGTGGGCATTAACCAGCCATGGGAACAGACGAATAAAGGTAAGAAATAGTAGGGAGGAAGAGGAAGTTAATAATTAAAATAATAATAATAATAATAATAATAATAATAAAGATGAAAATTAGTAAATAAGACTGGTAATTACTAATTACGCCCTGCGGCTGCTGTAAATTTCTAATTAAAAAACAATTTCTGAACCCAAAATAAAAACCCAATTATAGAGAGGAGGATAGATTTGGGCCGTATTGACCGGCCCGGCCCGGCCCATTCCATCCTACGAGTCCACGGTTGGCGTGAGAGTGACTTGCCAAGGCACGAATGCCATGTCTTCACTTGCTGGGAGGCTCTATCCGAAGGGTTTTTGCACCGCTCCCATGACCTTCGAATCGCCGGGATCGTGTACATCCGACCGACGGTGAGTGCAGAGTTTTACGGTTACCGACTTGGCCAGATGTAAGTTTACGGACCTTTCTGAGTCGTGATCATATGTATCATCGAGATCGACCGAAACTACCCCGGTAGAACTTTTGGTGATATACTACTGGGAGGGAGGTCATGGCCAACTAACCGCTACTTGTCAATCCGTCTCCTTGCAGTCGAAGTCATCTCGGAATTGGACCAGTTGCACCAAATGGCACGCCATCATATTGGTCGACTTTTTTATTATTATTTATATACATAGATATACATACATACATATATATATAAATAAATCTATGGCTTTGGAGGCCTCATTTGGAGACTATATCTACAGCATATAACTCATATAAATTTATCCTAAATTCATTTATATTTCATTAATTTATTTTAATTTCCCAAACTTAATTACATACCCTTATATTAATTAAGTTTTACATCCATGGAACGAAATTCATTTTTGAATCTCTCCCTACGTTATGAGGTTAAGTATTTGCAAATTGATAAAATTTGTAACTGAAAGACTCCGCTCTCTCTCTATCTCTCACTCTCGTATGAGCAAATTTGATCGAAATTTTGAATTATTAGTGAAATAGACGGGCAACTTCAATAAAAAGACCAGGTCACCGAAAGTCAGCCGGACATGCGTCCCCCACTGGGCACCCACCAACCCATACAAATGAATGGGATAGTTAGGATTAAATTTGTATTTTAAATTTTAAATTAATCGGATTTTATTATCTCAACTGTCAATCTTACCATTTCTCAATCTCGTGTCATTTCATCTTTGCTTACTTAAAATACAGATTGGAATTGAGTGTAGCTCGCATCAGACGGCACGGGGGATGGGGAATCAAGCTAGATAAGACCAATATGGAAACCCTAGTTGATAACGTCCCCATAACTCAGCTCACTTTGGGAGGTTCTTCTTCTTTGGTGTGCTTGCTTGTTTCTTGTGTGTTAGTTTTGGAGATTGATCGATGGAGTTACACGTCGGAATACCAGGTGAAGATCGGGACACAAGGAGGGGCTCGTGAGCCGGAGACTTCGGAGAATGGGTGACTAGGGCAGACACCAACTTAAAAGGCAGTGGGGCAACTAGAAATATTCCTGGTGCCAACTTTCAATCGATCATCACCTGTAACCGCGTTCCCTTTTACCCCCCATCTCTTTCCCTTTCCCCATCTTGGCCATCCGACCGCTACCCCTCTCTGCAGTTTCTTGCTTTTCTTTCTTTGGACTGGTTCGCCTCCCTAAGTCTCCCCCCTCGACAGTCAACCCCTCAAAATCACTGCAGTGATGGAGGGAGCCCGCTTTCAGTCCCATGGAGACGTTCTCCCTCGAGCAATAAAGCTGTCCTTTTCTATGCAGCTACTGATCATCCAAATTCTGGTTCGATAAAGGGTAACTATGATCCATTATTTACTGCCCAGTTCTTGGTTTTAAGTCCCATCTCTTCTTTCCCGGTTGCCTCCTCCTTCATCTCGAATTTCCATCTTCTCTGAAACCCGTTTGACTTGTTCTAGCTGTCGTGTGGACTGCTCCAGTATTGGAAATCTGGAATGTTGAATCGTTATCGTCTCTCAGGCTCAGATAGTCCTGCCTGTTGGATTATGTCCAAGTATTATATGGGCGAGATTGATGTTCTAAGGTTGAAACAACTGGTGTAGATTATGTCATTATGATCTAGTCCTCCAACTTTGAAGTTGCAGTATATTGAATGTGCCATAGATTGTAGTCAATGGTTGGTAACATAAATGTCGTAGCATCTGACCTTTCTTGTGTACCATTGAGTTTTAATGTCTTGATTTGTAGATTTCTGAGAGAAGCATCTGCCCCGTCTTTCAGTTTGTTTGGTCTTTGCCCATTTCGAATCTGTTCTGTGAAACTCATCACGGTTAATTCTCTGTCTTCAGATTGTTGATGTAGTTCCTACTGGATTGCCTGCTTGTTCCTATAATTTCCATGCAGAGATTCTTAAGTCATTGTTTCATTTGAAGTGTTAACACAGTGAGCCTGCAACAAAGGCACCTACCTAGCATTCAAGATGTTCTCATTGTCTGGGTTAAAGAGGAGGCCAGAGGATGGATCAAGCTGAATTGGTCATTATCGGCATTACTGCGGGCCTTGCCCTCGGTCTTCTGATAGCTGTACTCATATACTTTGTCATAAGATGGTACAAGAAGCACACCCATCCCCGTCGCTGCTCCAACGAACAGAGTGTGACAACTCTTCCCATCCGAATAAACGGGCTAGATGCAAGTACTGACTTTAGTGCATCGATTTCGAGTTCTGTCGCCAATTTGGGAAGGGAGAATGAAAGCCATCAGAAGAAGAATTCTCCTTTCAGTTTATGGAGCAGTAATCAGAATAAAGATTGGCTCACTTCTGCTTCAGGCATTCCCAGATACCCTTACAAGTAAGTACAAGAAAACTTGGATGGCTTTATGGTCTCAACTCAGTTCTGTGAAGTTAATTTTTTGTTGGTTATTCTCATTGTGGTTTCTTTTTGGCATTATTAATGAATGTTTAGATATTAAATCCAGACCTCTGTACTTCTGATTTTTCTGGAGTATGAACATGATGAGCAGTAAAGTATAGAATCTTGGTCCTTTTTGAGATAAGTAAGCAGTTCAGAAGTTGTAGTCCACTATAATGCATATGACACCGATATCTCATGCCAAAGTCACTGAATTTTAATCTGGGCAGTTGATGGAAATTTTCAGATAGTCGACTTAATGCTTTTTTAGCCATGGTATTGACTGTTTATCTTAAAAACTTAAATTCATGGATTTGTCCTCTTATAATTTGGTCCTTGATCTGCGGACTAAACTGTATATATACAGGAAAGATACAAACAGAGAAAAAGTAGACTGAGATATTGGTGAACTAGAATGGTGTCATGTGATTGTTCATCTGAAGATGGCAGTCACAATGCATCAAGCACACTTACACTATTAAAGTCCATGTTATGCTTGTACTTTTGCTATATAGATCTCTTTGTATGGCTTCACTTTTGCTGTCTGTGAATTCTTGAAGTTGGCGAAGTTGTTGGGAGTAGTCATATTCTGTGGGAAGATGAATCTGTTCCTGCTGTGGGAAATTGCTTGTCACATGTGAACCAACATCTACAACATTTTAGACATTATATAGTGTGTGCCTCATGGGAGTTTACAAATTTTGCAGGGATATTCAAAAGGCTACACTGAATTTCACGACTATTATAGGTCAAGGATCATTTGGCCCTGTTTATAAAGCTACAATGGCAACAGGGGAAAATTTTGCTGTGAAGGCGCTTGCCTCTTACTCGAAACAGGGGGAAAAGGAGTTTCAAACGGAGGTACATATATTAAATTGCGACACCTTGCATGGAAGAACGTGAGAGGGATAGGAAGAGAAAATGTTATCCTTCTCGATGAAATCCGTATGGAGAATTTCTATTTGATGTTCTGGGTAGCATTTTCAAACTGAAGCTCTGATTGAGTCGCTGAGATGCAGTAGCCACCTCATTTTTCTCCTGTTTATCGACAAAAGATCTCCAACAATTTGTTTTAAGGATGCTGCTTTGGTAGATTCAAGCATTAAGGGAATATCAGGATATCTTAAGTTTGTCTAGGAAATCTTTACAAGCATTTTATGTTTGGAGCAATCAAGAATCAGAAAAGGGAAGGAACTCCCGGATGAATTCTTGAATTTTCCAGCAGCTTTCTAACCTATCTGATCTGAATGTTTTATGTTTTCTCGTCTGCCAAAAAGACTTCTCTGTATCAGAAATGCAGTGAACTAAATATGCTTGCTCTGTTTCTTCTAGTTAGTAAATTAAGCGCAGCATTAATATTTATAATACTTTACTTTTGAAGGTCTCTTTACTTGGAAGGTTGCATCACAGGAATCTAGTGAATCTGATGGGGTATTGTGTTGACAAGGGACAGCATATGTTAGTTTACGAGTTCATGAGTAATGGAAGCTTGGCAAACATCCTATATTGTAAGTTCTTGAGATAATTGATCTCGAAATTTAAATTCAATTGGATTTGCTGTAATTCATTGAACCTGAGACTGCAGGAAAACTTTTGGTAAAATCATAATTCTCCACCATAGTTGGATTAAAAGAATATGGTTCATTCCCTTATCTAGAAATACACATTTATGGGGATATGACTGCAGTATTTAACTACATCCAGCCCCTCTTTCCTTCAAATACTCCTTCTGACATCCTTTTTTTCACAACTTCTTCACTGTCTGAGAAAATTTTGAAATGCACATTATGGGCATATCAATGCAGAATTCTGAACATCTTACAATACTTATTGAACCTTATTTTAAGATTCCTTGAACTGAATTCTTTATCTTTCAAAGTCATAAACAGCTCAATTCACTCATTATTCCCGTTGTATGCTCCTGTAGCTAAAGATGGTCGTGTTTTGAGTTGGGAAGAAAGACTTCAGATTGCTGTTGATATATCGCATGGAATTGAATACCTTCACGAAGGAGTATGCCTTTCTAACTAGTCTAATTTCTCATTGCTTCGTAGAAACACAACAGATTCTTTTATTATTTTCCTCCTGACAGTTGAAATAATTTCCTCGAGCAGGCTGCTCCACCAGTCATACATCGTGACCTAAAGTCTGCCAATATATTGTTGGACCGATCTATGAGAGCTAAGGTGAGATAGCGTCCAAACATATCTCTCTTTTCTTTTTGTGTGAGTAAGTTCTAAAGATATGATGATAACAATTTGAATAAGGGTGACATGGGACATGAAGTGGTCATGTTCTTGCCTTCTGGGTGCTGTTCTTGCAAACAGATTCAAATGTACATGGGCCTATGGGTTGGAAAGACTGGCTCATTCACAGAAAATAGGATGAGATGTCCCTTTCGGGCCTGAACTTGGTATCCTCAATGCGGTTAGCTGAACAAACTCATCCAGTTTATGCCTGAACCTATGGACCCATAGTTTGACCAATGATACTTAGTCAGCTGGCGGTAATAATGGTTTCTGTCCCTTGTGGATCATTTTGAAAAAAAATGCATATTTTTTTGATAGGTGGCAGATTTTGGTCTATCAAGAGAAGAGGTTTTCGATGGTCGGAATTCAGGGCTAAAGGGTACATACGGGTACATAGATCCTGTCTACATTTCCACGAACAAGTTTACAATGAAGAGCGACATATATAGCTTTGGAGTCATCATCTTTGAACTCATCACAGCAATCCATCCTCATCAAAACTTGATGGAATATGTTAATCTTGTAAGCATTTTCAGTCTTCTAATTTGCAGCATGCATTATTCTCATATCTATTCATAGGCAAAATCAAGATCCACAGATATGGAGCGCTTTTCAGTTGATTAAGTAATTTTTTAATATTGAAATATATGTTTTCACTTTTTCCACTAAGTTTTCTCTGTATAAAAGGTACACATGCAAGGCCTTCATATGCCACACTGGGTACATGGAATCATCTGATCATTGCTTTGTTCTTTTCTCCCTCTGTGAAAGGCCTCTATGAGTCCAGATGGAGTCGATGAGATCCTGGACAGGAGACTTGTCGGAGAGTGCAACCCTGATGAAGTGAGGAGATTAGCAGGCATTGCTCAGAGGTGCTTGCACAAGACGCCAAGAAAACGCCCCTCAATCTCAGAGATCTCACAGGCAATACTAAAGATACAACAGCAGAGACGCCTTACAAAAGAGGATACTCTTTCGTTTGCAATGAGTGATATCTCTCGAACCATGAGCCAAATCGATAACCAGCAAATGGAGTTGAGTAGGATGACCACCATGAAGGAGAAGAATTGATGAATCAAAAAACAAAACACCTCTTGATCTTGTTCTCTGTTCTTGGCAATGTTTCGGCAGTATTAAGGATAATACAGGGACGCCCCAGTGGAAGAAAATCCATACTGAAAGAAAATAAAGCAGTTTAAGGTTTCAAGAAGCCTTTTGCTTCTAACTTTTCCATGGAGATTGCTGAGTGCTGAATTATAAAGTTCGATTGTATAGTTTTATCTGAACTGTCTGTATATGCTTCAGGCTAACTTATTCTGGAATTCTCGGAGATGAATTAGCACGAAAACCGTGAGAAATGCTGATTGAGTTTAACTGTTTCCTGGATATTTCCTGTGCAACTAAACATCAAAACAGAGGATCCATAAAGCTCGGTTCCCGGGGAACCTAAATGATCAGAGAGCAAGCATTGATGGCGGGATCAAGAAAAGCTATCACTCTGGTTTCTACTATGTTGCAGTTGGTGTGATGCTTGCAGTCTAATATTCTCACATGGATGCCACCATCTCGAACTGCTCACTTTCACTTTTCCGGAGGTTTGTCTTTAACTGCTTCCAGGAAGACATGAGGATGTTTCTGAGAAAACCAGCAAAGGGAATTTAGTAATGTTCGATTGGACTGTAGTTGGTCAAAGGAAGACAAATCAGTCTGAAGCTCCACGGTCCACACTGGCTGCCCCTTCGGTTTCCTTGGATAGCAAGGAACTCAAGCTCCATATATTGGTCAGACAACGGTAACGTAATCTCACCATAGCAGCAATTCAGCAAGAAAGCAGCCCAGGCCCCAGATTGTCAGTACCGCACTCGAAACAAGCCAGCCCTGAAAACTTTCCTTGCTTCTGCAACACTCCAGTGCAATCAATCGTCGAAACGGCCCCTACTCTCCCTCTAGCTTGGTAGTTCTTCGAGAAAGGAAAGAAAAAAAAAACATGGTAATTGCTGATCACAGTAGCAGCATGGGCTGGTTCACCACCTTGTTTTCTAGCTTCTTTATTCCCTGCACGGGTAGTGGGAACAAAGCCGAGGAGAAGCAGCACTCCTTGCCTGCTGCTTCAAAGCCAGCGGCTGGGCCAGAAGCGGCCATTGTGACTGCTGCAAAGCACTTCTCATCCCCTCACAAGGTTCGATTCTGCTAACCAGCCAGTGGATTCTGAATTCATGTCTATCGGCCCGTCCATACCACAAACGGATGCTCTGGAAAGACATCCAGCACGGCCCCGGCGTTTAGAACAAATCAAAGTGCATTCCCTGATAGTACGCTCAATATTATTACCAGGTGGTCCCTTTTCAAGGAATCGTGGTGACATTGTAATCTGTGTTTCGTACATTTGCACCCACAATCTCTGTATCTCTCGTAGTCAAGTTTCAAACATGGATTGGATTTTGGGCAACACCAATGACGATAATCGTCATTATGACAGCATCGCAGGGTGCTTCAAAATCAACAGCTGTTTGATGCCGTAATTCATTCCATACAATCCAACATACAGATTCCCATTAAACTGCTAAACTAACAGTCTCGCATCAATAGCAACTTCCTCTTTGTCGATAAAGGTGAACCGAGAATCATCAGACAGGATTTATGTCGATCAATTGCATGAGATGAGGAGGCACTTTGTCATCAGTTCATAGCATCATAATCGTCTAGCTTGTCATTATACTGTAGCACCTTCCTCTTTATCTTGGATGTGTCCACCCATGTGATAAAATCTTCCATATTCCTCGTCACAAGGTAGGCCGGGTCTGTAACAGTTTCAGGGCCCACTCGGATGTGCCCCTGTTCGATGTAGGTAATGGCTTCCTTTAAGTGCTCAGCAAACTTCAATCTTACCAAAACTGTTGACAGCCTCCTCCTGAAAGAGGATAGGATAGCGGAAAAATCCAAACAAATAAGACCACTAGATATTCCTGAACAGTCACAACAGAGCTGAATTGGGGATTACTATTATCTGAAATCGATAGAAAAACAACTCACCTACAAAAGGAAGATACTGATAACTGATCACAGAGAGCAAGGCTCTTCCTGGTTGGAATTACGCCCATGTTGTATCTGTCACGCAAAAAGAGTACATGCAATGAGTTAGGATAAGCAAACAGCGGCTTACATTCATGAGCACATGACTGCTAGTACGAGAAAGTTAACAGAACAATCCTACACATTATACACACCCAATTCTTACTCTAGTCTACCATCATAGAACAGGACAAACAGATTGACAGGAGATGCTCGAATCAACACAAGATTTGCCGTTAATTCAGGAGATTCAGCATCGGTTGCAATCTGTTCTTTTCCACCGTAATCCATCCAAGTTGTACTACTGTAACAAAAAACTTATTATGCCGCAGAATCCTACCTTCTCACTGTGATGAGGGATATTTTTTCGAGAAAAAAACAAGCTACAAGCTACAAACTTTATTCAATTTCCACAGTTCCTACACAAGCAACTGAGCAACAACAACTGTAGGAAAGCGAAGGAAAGGAACAACTCACAACTTCTCAAGAAGCATATCGGTCATCTCCATACGGAAAGGATCTCTAGGATCCATCTGCTTCAATATGCTCACGAGCTTCTGCACCATCCCGCACAAACCCGAGTACCTGATATTTTCGTTTAGATTAAATGAAGAAAACTTCAGTGCAATCCACTCAAGAACCGTAATTGCACACTAATTTTGCACGAAGGATGAAGAATTTACTTCTTGTAATCGTCTCGTCCGGTCACATGGTACCGGTGCATGACATGAGCTTCCCTGTGGCCCCTCTCGCGCTTCCATTCGAGGAAATTGACCTTCCTCAGGAGCTTCTTCTCATGAAACTTCAGCTTCCTCATGGCTCAAGCCAACTAGAAACACCAACAGCGCAAAATCAATGAGATTCAACGACGGACACAGTTATTCTTCTCCATTCGAATAGAACCCTAACCTCCTTCACTTCAGCAGGGCGGAAAGAAGTTGCAGCAGCAGACAACTGGATCCCTCCCAGCAGAGAGATGGGAGCAGCGGAAGCAACGAAGGCCGAGGAGGGAGCCGAGGGTTCAGCTCTCAGCTTCGCAGCCACCGACGGGAAATAGCAGCGGAGATGGGAAGACGGACAACAATTCGAGGGTTTGGGGAGACGGAGGATGGGCCCAACGGGCCTGGAAGAAATTGCAATATGGGCCGAGGAATTTGTTTCCGGCCCATAAGAAGATACCTGCCTTTTCCCTTTTTCTAAATTGCTGTAAAATATACTTGTAAAAAAAGGAAAAAAAAAAGGTGCTGTGAAATATGAATATGAATGTGCAGTATCACTAACTAACCTGGTATTTGACTAGTGATTCTCTCATTGAAACTTACAAATGGGTGATTTAATAATTAATCTCATGTTAGAGGATCGACGGAAAATTACCATTTTTAAACATTATGACCTAATCGCATACTAATTTCGATATACTTTATGCAAATAAAAAAAGAATGTGCAATGTGAGTTTTCAGACACTTAGCAAACGAATCTTTAGAAAGTAAGCACGCCAGTTTGGTTACCTTGGCCACGTGTGCTGGCCACCTAGAAATCCATGTTGTGCTGCCGTGTCATCACGTGTCGTGCCTGTGATCCGTGTTATGCGTGCCGTGCGTGTCATCACGTGTCCGTGATGTGCCTAATATACGTGCCGTGTGACACGTGGTATCGTGCCTTGTCCTATCCGGCGTGCTGTGTAAATGCGTCGTGGACTATGACGTGTTTGTATCTATCGTATCGTGACGTGTGAGCAATACGTGCAGCGTGTCGACAGATGAATAAAAAAATTCAAAAAAAAAACACACAACGTGTGATCTAAACTAAGGTGGAGAGGAACACCGTGAGACGGAATCGTGTTTGTTGATGACATTTGCGAGGTAGGATGACTTAAATACTAGTAAAACCCCTAGTGCTACCAAAGATGCATTTTGCTACACTTCCAAATAATGATTATGTATCCTCAGTCCGTGCATTGTCCCAGTTGGATTGCCATACCGATACTGTGAGGTTGGGTTGAGAAGATTAATTAGTGATGTCTCTAACTATTCTAAACCTTTAAATGGAACTGATTAAATTGAATTTTAAACTTGAGAGGATTGACAAAATTTTTTGTTTTTTTTTCTTTAGGCGATACCGTGAGCCTCAAGCTGCAAATTAGTTCGATGTTGCCTTCGGCTGTCCATCGGAGATAACTGCATTTGCTCATGAATGTATCAATTACGGTAAGATTTATGTGCAACTTTCCAATTGTTATTTAAATTTCTTTATATTGTAAGATTATATCTAAGCTTATCAAGAACTAATTGAATCATATCTCACTTCTCCCCCAAGATGTGGGTCTAATGAAACCTCATTTGCATTCTGTTTTCTTTATATTTCGTCTAAATTTTGAAAATAAATTACTATTAAATGAATGATGCAACTGGTCTATATCTAAGCCTGCGAGCTCTGATTAGTCCTCTTATGAGTTGCATATTAACCTGTCCCGGCCGATCCCAAAAGCAGATACTGAAAAAATCGGTCGCTTGTGCCGGAGTCTCTTGGATCCTTAGAAAAATCGTACTGGACGAGAGTAGAAAAAATTGATATTGTGTTAATCAAAAATTATGACAACCCGATACAAAATTGAATTAGATATATGTAAATGATTAATTGATTTTAATAGTTATTCAATATTTTGTTTATATGAAATATAAAAAATTATATATATATTTTAGTTTTTAAAACAACATTGTATTTTGTTTGTGGGACTGGCTGATTGCGGGCCATTTAGGGCGGCCGAGATGAGATGACAGTCTATGTGTTCCTATCCATCTTACACACCGGAAGAATTTTTTGTCTTCTGGTGTGTGAGGGGGAATTTGAAAGTCAAAATCAATTGGATTTGTTTATCGCAGTTTTTTGGTAAGAAAAATCTAATTGCTGCCATTTATTAAAATAATGGCAGAATCCAATCCTACCAAACAAGCCAGTTCAATATTGGACACTGAAAAAGGCTGTCACAATCCAAGATCAGAATAGAATGAAAATGGAAGGAAGTTTGATTAGTGCATCTTGGGAAAGTTCAGAGTTCTGTAAAAAGCTAACAAAGAGTGCAGAGTTTGATGCTTTTAAAGATATGGAGCTTTCAAGATTCATCTTCCTGGCACTTCCCTAACATACACCCATTTCAATGCCTCAACATGCAATTGTGTGAAGTAGTAGAGAGCAATGGATGCTGTTGTACACTTAAGAAATTATATAAGCTTACAGAGTAATAAGAAGGTTTACATGGCTACGTACATCTTTCAGTGAAAATTTTTCTGTTAGAAAGGGTCATCGGCATGTTCTCGAAAGCTTCTACTTTCTCGGGAATCTTTCTAAAATCGAGTGCGAAGGCAAGTAATGATTAGGCAGTTCAAGGATGGCATTGCTGGAAAGCTACCTTGGCAGTTTTGGAAGAGTGTACAGTTTAAAGTTCTGCAGCACCAAAACCTCAAGCTTTCAAGAGGGTAGAGAGGCCAGATTGAAAGATTCCCTGGCCAGAGGCATGTGGTTTCCCGGGCCCTTCTTGCTACGGCTGTATTGGTAGAGCATATGTCGAAGAAAGGGATTTAGTAGCAATCAAGAGGGGGGATGAAGACTTAATAGTAAGTTAAGTGGCTAGGTTTAGATGTCGAACTAACAGTAGTAAGCCATTAAGTATACTGAGGCATGTATGATCGAGGGAAAGAGTTATTTGCCGTCAGCAAGAGTCGCTCAGCTTGATCTACGGCTAAATAGGCTTTTCTAACTGTAGTTAACCCGTCCTGTTTCAAGCATGAATGAATTAGAAGACTGTCCATACTATTTATTCATCTGGATGGTCCTAACAGAAGAACTTTAAAAACCGATTCTGCTTCTCAATTTCAAGTTTTCATTTCATCGGTACTGGTTCCAACCAAATGTGCTCATCAGACAAGGCATTTGCTAAGGCACCAATTACAGGATAGAAACTATGAATTCATTTTCCACAATATCATTCTCATTCCTGTGTATTGAAGGGCTTCATAAGAGACTGGAATAACATTACAGAGCATCACATAGTCATTCACGCTAACTCACAGAAAAGTAATCCTCCTAAAAGAAAGCTTAATATGAGAAATTAGAAGTACAGATGAATGCGCGAATTTTCTGGGAGGTTTACTGGATGGTATAGCTCAATGGTATTACTTTTTGTTTAAACGGAGCAGAAGTTTACTTTTGAGATGAAAGAAGCAGGAAGGAAGGAACATGAGCTGGGAGGGAATTCCGAATATGGAGTCGAAGGTGGGAAAGGGAAAAGTCAATGCCAGGTTGTTGTGTGGAGTCAGAATCTAGAAGTTGGAGGAAGGGGAATCAGGTGCGCTGTGTGGCGGAATGTGGATTAGTGGGGAGGAAAATGTGTTGGTTTGGGATGGGTGAAGGAAAAGCGAGGTGGCGAAGGTGCTTGGCGGGAAGAAGAAATTCCGGGTATACTGTCTTCTGGTGGACGGTGGAAGTTGACTTCAAAGTTGGAATTGAGGCTTCCTGGATGTGGTTTTTTTTGGCTAACTGGTGGGCGGCTTAAGGCGAGGGGGCGTAGCCGGTAGAGGCGGAAGGTTTTGGAAGGGGAAGTAGAGGCTGCTGGTGTGTTAGTTGAGGGTTTACGAAGTGGAGGAGGGTAAGGTTGGGTCATAATTTGGAGGATCAAGGCTTATGTTGAGATTGACTTCCACACTAGGCTTTGTTGGGTAATTGCAACAGGTTGGCTGTTTTTTCGAGGGCTTTTGGAATGTGAAGAAACCGGCCGAAGGAAAATGTGGGTCCCCTTGCTATGCGATGGAGATGGAGCAAGGAGAAGAAGCTGATGAGGCCACTGAAAGTAGGGGCCGGATTTGCTGCTGATAAGCTCCACAAGCAGCTCTTGATCTTCCTCACAATTCAATCCATGTTCCCAACCGAAAAAGGTAAGTTGACCCGAACTTCCCTGTTGTTTGTCTTCATTCTTGACGAGAAAGTCTGGCCTGCGGCTGTGCATTCGCAAGTTCACTGCAAACCAATGCAACCTGGAATGAAGATTCATAAAGTCTCCATTAGTCTCAGACCAAAAAACACGAATATTCTAACAAAGTCAAGAGTATACGAAACTGAAAGGAAAGTGACTGGTCTTGGAGAAGCTGTGGAGCCAAGTGTCACAGTAGGAGCAGTCCAAACCAAAAGCAGATGGGAGCCTCTTTGTTCTCATGGCCACATGCTGAGAAATCAACGACTGTAGAACTGAGGAAGCAGAAGGAGCAGAGCAAGACTGATTCCCGAGGAATTCTTCTTAAAGTGATAGAACAAGGGGGAATAACTTTTCGTTCCTAGTAAGAGCAGTATCTGGCGATGTCTCTGTTGGTTTCTTTGGATTGTATGCGAATCGAGACGTATTATATATACAACAGATGGAGACCATAGAAGCTATAGTGTGTCAACGGAAAACAAGGTGAAAAGAAACCAGCTAAGAAGGCAGTTATGCCTGAATGCTGTTCCATAGTCTGCCACCGCGAACATCACAGAGAAATGTAACTGCTACCCTAGAGGATACTGAAAATGAAAAGGTATATAAGGGGAAGAAGAGAAGTTTCTGGGGAGTGTCTAAGCAGGTATCCTGTAGCATTGTGTTCACGAGACTGAAAACGAGGTTCTAATTTATCCTCGTAGAAGGAATGTCGATGACAGTTTTTATGCTTATTCTTGTGTTCTTTGCACACAACTGGGTACACTCATTTCTATAAGCATGAGACAGCTGTATATGTGGACAAGTTAAGGATTTGGTGGGACATTTTGCGATGTTTGTTCTGAGAGTGAGTGAGTGGGAGGGAGGGATTACGGAGACTGTGAGGTGGGTCACGAGACATGGAGAAAGCAGCACATTTTTCCACAAAAAAAAGCGGTGAAAGATGCGCTAAGAGAGTAAATTCCATGCACAGTGAGCTCGAAACAGCCTGAAACACGTAGCGCATACTACTCCGGAAGAAGCCTACGCTTTTCTACAGATCTTAATTGCGACTCACAGCATCGATATCTCCAATTAACTACTGGTGAAACCGTGTCATGATATGGATATTCTTCTTCTTTTCTTGTTGATAACTGGACAAATGTTTATATATTGAAGTCGATCATGGTCTGAGTGAAGATTGAATCGAATGGAGAGAAGGAAAAGTTGTTTCCAGGCAAGCGAATAAAAGAAGACAGATGAAAGAGAGTCCCAGAGATATATGTTGACAAACTAAATCGAATGGCCTGTTTGGCATAAGGCTCTTCTGCGCGCCTCAGAATGTGCACAGTCCTATCGTTCTCATTCCAGCACACCTACAGTTGGTAATATCAGTGTGGTCAAGAGATGAAGATTTCTTGTATAGGGACCAACTGACTGGGCTCACTCCTAAAAAAGCAGCTACCAGGCGGGATTCATGCCATCCTGGTGCAGTCATCCCTATACAGAAATTTACCATTCTTTGGAAGTAGAATTAGACTCTGTTGAGAGTTATCAGCATGTAGACAATGCCTTATCAAACAGAAAGGAAAAGTGACTTTGTTCCACAGATGTTAATCTATCTATCCTCTATGCCTTCCTCTGCCACCAGTCATCTTTCCGGGACTCCCAAATTGATACATTACTGTGAAGTTGATAAATCTGTAGAACCGTGAGGACGAAGAGATCCCGAATACAGATAGCTGTCAACAACTCGATCAAAGTTCTCAATTAAAGTATGCTAGTGAAGTACAAATCACGTTATGATACAAAACAGCCGAGAAGTAACCCACCAGACATCAACAAGAAACATAGCCAATTGTGTTGCTCCAAGAGAAATCGCTATCAAACGGTGTTTCCTTTTGTGCCATGAATACTCCTGGGCTCAACTAAGTCCGGTCAAAATTTCAGCACTAGCACATTTCAGGATATATTTCCTCTACAGGGGTCGATATAGAAGCACCAGGGGCAAAATGAGACTCGCGTAGAGGCTCGCCCTTGAGATGCCTAGTCGGAGCCCACTATTAGGAAGCCATGGGTAGGCGTCAGGAGGAGGCATTACACAGTTATCCCCATTAAAGTAGATTCTTCTAGGGAATGCCCAGCCCTTCTCGAATGTGAAGGTGGATGGATCCTTTCGGAAAAGAAGCTCGGACTGCACGTTCCCTGAGGGGACTGCCTGCATGAGCAGGTCATTGTAGAACTTGACTCCCCATAACATAGCGGTATCATCTGAACCAAAACGAAAAGGGGAAAAGAGATTAATTTTGTGGATCCATCAACTAGCAACTTTCTGAGAACTAAGGAAGTCTTCCCTTCAACATTCCAATTAAAAACTCTGTATTACTTAGCCCATAGCACACCATGCTTTTGCCTTTTCCCCTAACTTAAAATGAAAAATGGCAAAACAGGAAGCGCCAGATTTTCATTTACCAAAGAGACCCTAACTCATCCACAGTCCTACCTTATTTAGTTCACGGTTCATCAAAATCCTGTTCCAGAACTTGGTCCCCGGTGATGAAAGTCAAAGGCATCTATATATTGGAGATAAGTGGGTCTATAACGACTTGACTTGACTTAGAAAAGATAAGGAAAAAACTCTTCTCCTATAAGCACTAGAACAAGCGCCATGCAACTATCAATAGAACTTACTTATAGATGCATAGGGAGTCAAGGACTCATAGTTGAAGCTGAAGATTTGTGTCAGATTGTCAAAGTTGGGATGTTGTACAACTAGGTTCCATTGAGTGTAGTTCATGTTGTAATTGAAGTTTGTGATTGTGACCTTAACCCGCCAGTACTCCTTGTAGTTAAGCTTAACATGCCAGTGCACTCGGATTGGACACATATGACTAGTACACTGGATCAGAGGATTGTAATTGTTCCTCCCAGGAACAACTGAAGCTATATGCGGTGAATCTGCCCTGAAAATAACAACCCAAACAATTCCCACAGCACAATATCAAGAGATGAAAAAAGGAGAAAAGGATCCACTTCAACATGAAATGAGTTCAAACACACGTTTTTTGTTATATGAATTACTATAAAGTGAAGAAATATTTTCCATGACCATTAATCATCAAGAAAAAAATCAAGGTAACAAAACTTACTCTACGCAACTCCCAGATTGGGTGGCATTATTTTGGCACCCACAAGCACATGTAGGGCAAGAAACTATTGTGTCGTTGTAAAAGGATGAAAGTGAGACACAGCAAGATGGAGTCTTCTGAGCCAGGAATTGTGAGTATGTGCATGTAACATTCCACGTCACTGTCATTCAAATGAAGAAGATTAACAAAGGGCAAAATAAGAATTTAGATTATATTGAAAGCAGAGGCCCAGTTTGTTTATCTAGAAGATACATTCACTGCCTACTATGGCCTGTCTTAGTTTAGAAGGATATCCTATGCATGCGAGAAAGGTTAATATCAACTATTACCTAAAGCAGAAGAAGATAAACCAAAAAGGAGATAGCATAAACTAGAGTAAAGTTACTGAATTAAGAAACTAATTGAACTTCTCAACTCCACTGCTTACTCAGAGCTTGTGTGGTCCTCCTCTTATCCGGGGTGATGAACTTGGTAGGCCTAACAACCTTAGCAGGGCCACAGGTGTACCCAGGCCCTGGTACCTTCAGGGTGAAGTTCTTTGGCAGCCTGACAGTTTTATTGGTGGTTCCTGCTGACCCAACACTCAACTGGAATGCACTTGCTGCATTAGCAGGATCCTGAACCAATGAGCTTATTACTCCACCTTTGCAGCAATTTGCAATCTGCTGATTGTATGGAGTCCCTGGGAGCAAATCCACGATTGTCGGGTCCTTCTTACAGCAGTGTGGGATATTCCCTTTAAAACGAGAGCAGTCACCCTGTTCTGTTGTTTGGCCACCCATCATGCTCCATATGACTTCCTTCTTCGCCCATGTCCACCCCAGAGACCACCCTGGTGATTGAATGTGGCGGTATTGCTGGAAGTTAAAAATTGTCACGACAGCCTGCAAGTAACGCAAAAAATAGACACATATATTTTAATTAGATTGCACAACAAAACAAGAGCATTATACATGGCAACTTTCTATCTGGTTTTCATCCCATGACACTGAATTCAAATGCTTAACGGACAGGGAGGCAGTTTATTGTTTGAACAAAATTCTTTGGGCTTAGTGCACTCAAAGAAAAATGAAATAGAAGGCTCTAAATTTCTGCTTCAGCAATATGTTAAACCCATTAGCAAGACTTCCAAAAGCATGCACTTGTCCAGCCAATAGAGTTCAACAACTTGATCAGTTACATAAAAATTTTCCCTCTCCCATTTTTCTGTAATAGATGAACTTTGTGATGCAGAAAATGAAAACTTCTCAGAAGTAAAATGTATAAAATATTGAAAAATGAATGCATAAAGCACCTATTACAGAAAATGTGCTTATCTACCAAATGTAATATCCATATAATGCAACTGTCAGGCACCGACCAACCATTTCATGAGAAAACAAGAGAACTCAAATGAAAGGCAATGTCAACCATACAAAAATGCGAGATACTTACAACATAGCCATCAGGAGTCCAGCTCATGATATCCCATCTAATTGTGATATTGCCATTCGGATCAAGAGCATCATATGCTTCTGTCAGACGAAAAATCCAGTTACCCATAGTTTATTACAAGATTGACATCATGGATGCAACCTACAGGTCTCTTCAGACAGTACATTAGAAATGAAACGAACCCTTTTCAAATTCTAATATAACCCTTTTCTCCTTTGACTCTTTAGAATCAACAACTAATTATTCTGCAATTCTAGATTGCATGCATAACATTATTCCATGAGCTTCCTCTTCAGAATCATCGACAAAATGAGTGAAGGGACATTCTAAGAATCTAAGTTGGAACTGTAAAAAGTTATTCCTCGAAAACACAAATTCCTCAAGTTGCAGAATGGTGACAGAGTTTGAAACTTCAGCTGAACGATTCAGGACAGGATGTTTCTAACTGCGATATGGCCTACAGTGGAAAGAAATCTACACCCACCTCTCATCAGTAATGGCAATAATACTGTTACATCGACTGTAATCATGGAAAAAATGGAGCCAGATACACATGCTAACATGGAGGATCAAAAGCTAACTATTTTTAGATAGAAGATGATGATTATATCCCCAAAACTACTCATGCAGTTCCAAGTACAGAAGCGAAGCACCGAAACTTCTCGATGATGTCCCATATCAGACCATTGTGATCCCGATAATGAAAGTCCATTCAGCTCCAAAACCCAATCCGTCGATTAATATTTGAGGGGAAAAGACACTTCAACAGACAATTTCTACTCCAGGGTTTCTCCTATCAGCATGTAGGACAAGAGCCATTTGTCTCGAACTTACAGGAAGGTAGAACTGTAACAAATCGGCCAAAGACGGAAATAGAAACAGAGCTCAGCTGGAGGAGGCCGGGGTGTACGGACCTGTGGTGACGAAGAAGCTGCAAGAGATCAATAACACGGTCAAGGTGGTGAGGAATAAGGATTCGAGTGCGAATCTCGGGGAGTGTGGTGAGCCAAAAGATCCCATTTTGAGTCGTGGGCCTCTCTCTTCTGCTGCCAACGCCTCGCCTCTCTCCAGTATGACACCGAGATTAGCTCAAGATTTGCAGAGATAGAGGGAGAGGGAGACGCGGGGAGAGAGAGACGGGGACGCGGAGTCGGAGGTGATGGGCCAGCTGGCTTGAGCCCGAAAGACAAGTTAAAGTACAAAAAGGTCATCAGCCGGGGAAAGTGTAAGAGGAGGCGAGTGGACTTTGAAGCCCTGCTTCAGATTCTTTAATGGAAGTAGGATCTAGAAGGAGAGGAAGAAGCTGACGAGGAAGAAGGAAACGGTTGTAAAGGTGGCTGCTTTCATGGCCGTAATGAGCACCCAAGCATACTCCCATCGCCGTAGCTTAGCTGGGTGACCTGAAATGACGTCCCGACCTTGACCCTACAAGCAACAACGTTGGATATGCTAAGGCAGCCAGCCGAGTTACCCTTTCCGATCTTGAAAATTTTCATAGTCGGCACAGATGGAGGTCGAAGAGTTATTCCTAAGGGATGTCTTTTAGAGGACGAATTGCATCGGACATACTCAAGCCACGCTGAGTCGGTCCCTTCGGATATTATGCATCATTTCATGGTCATGGCCCTATCTCATGCATCATCAGCAACTGGGTTTTGATCAAGCTTGCCCTAGATTATATCTTACGTAACCAAAGGAAAACTTTTTAAAAAAATCTCACCTCTTGTAAGCAATAACCATTATATTTTGGGGAAATTCCAATTTTAATATAATCATGTCAACATCAACGAAAAATTCCTCCATTCTTCTGCATTTATCTTTGTATGTTATGGGGAGGAGAGAACTGGACAAGGAAGTAATTTTCTATTTTTAAAATTTTAAAATATAATTAATAATAAAATAATGTAAATAAAAGGGCATGCGTCCTAGACTTTCTTCTGTTCCACGTTCGGCCTACTCAAAGACGAGAGGGAACATGACGGTGCACCGCCACGCGGCAATCTGTGACTGGCGGATGTGGTCAACGGCCCCTGTCCGTTCTCATTGACTGCTTGTAACGGACCGCGTCAGAGCTTCGAGTCGAGGAATGTCGGTCCCTGAGCAATCTGTATTTTTTGATCGCAGTCCATGATCTTTGAACCTTTACCATCGAGTTCCCGTACGTTGATGAGGTTCACTTTGTGGTCCTAGAGTAGAACTTCCTAGTTTCTGGCCTTCTCCATATAATTATTTTTAAAATCGAATCGGATCGAGAACTAATTAAATATGAATTTATGAGTTATATATTATATATTTAATAAATAATATTACTAATCAACTAATATAATATTATAATTTGATATTGATTTATAATAACAAATCCTTAATGTAACTATTATATTAATATTAAGTTTAGTATAAAATATAAATATAAATCTAGTAAAATAAAATAAGTATGTTATACAATTTTTTTATTGATTTAATTGTGTTTACCGGTCCGACGAAAATCAGCTGGTTCAGTCAGAACTTGCTGTATTTTAAGTGCAATTGGATTTATTCTGAAAATCGAATCGGGTGAATAGCTGGTTCTCAGTCGAATTGACCGGATCGGTCCAATTTTAAAAACTATGCTCTTGACAAAAACTAGCACGTGCACTGACCAAACCTAGGAAGATGCTCTCGCCTGCGCCCATCGACCTCGATATGTTCTTAGGGCTGGCCATATTTCAAGCATAAGTCTTCCTGACTTGAGATTTCACCCCTGAGGAAGACGTGGGCCCATATGAAATGTCGGTACTATGTATATGGGCCCGGCCCAATGAGAAATGGGAGGATTCTGTCCATGGGCCGGCTTGCGACAGCCCAATACATCAGTGGGTGCATATTCAAAGCCCAAATCGTGATGAAAGCTGAGTGCTTGCCTGGCAATTGATCCAGGCCGCTTTATTATATATCAACCAACTTGGGTTGTACGAGTGATTATCTCATTAAACCTTTAAATAAATGATCTAAAAATTAAATATCAGATTGGGAGAGTTGACGAAAATTTTTGGAAGTATTCTGATTCGAATGCAAACTGGTCTTAAGGTGCATTTCGACAGACTCGAAAATATTGCACTGTACAAACAAAAAAGAGATCTACGTTGCTGCACAACTCACTCGAATGCCGCAAATATTTTTCCAAACAGGGAAAAAAGACTCGATGAGTCATTAACCTTTTGTAATTTTATTATTTTTTTCTAAATTCATTTTTACCCTCAATATTCTCGATTTTTACCGCTTTAATCTTATAATTAGATTTTCTATTAGTGTTATTAATATAACCTTTTAAAAATAAAAAATATTTTTTAAAAATTAAATAATTAAAGGTAAAAATCAACTAAAAATCAAGGAATTTCTCAAAGTGAAAAAGAATGTAATTAAAGGGATTACCAAAAATCAATAACACAGATACTCGGTAGAGCCTTGGTCAACTCTGCACCGAGAACTCGCGAACAAGACCTGCCCTTTCTCTCTTTCTCTCTTTTGTTTTGTGTTTTCATTTTTTGATTTTATGTTTTTCCATTGTTTCTAATCTTTTTGTCACATTATTTACACGTTGATTAGTTCTTAAAATATTTTTTATTTTTTCAAATGCCACGTCAGCGTGCAATGCATAACAAAAAAATCACACGACATAATTAAAGTGACAAAAATTGCCAAGGTTAAAAAAAATTAAAGTTTAGGACAAAAGAAACAAAATTACAAAAAAAAAGAGACTAAAAGTATCATTTTGCCTTCCAAATTTTACATTAAAAATCTGAAAATTAAATTCAACGGGAAAATTGGCAGCTATTCACCGCCCGAAAGTTGGGAAATTAGGCACGTCAAATGCAATAAGCTCGTCTAAAACGCGGAGAAACTTCCCACCCGGGATGCGGCCTCGCTCTCCGACCGCCACCACCCAGGAGAACACCCTTCCTCTTTGATTCAGTCTGCTGCGACACAGAGAGGGAAATTTGTGCTGGTTTTCTCTCCTACCGCGGAGGAGGAGTCCATGGACGCGTCTAGTGCTCGAGTTCAGGCCATCGGTCAAACCGAGATTAATTGGGATAAGTAAGCTTGATCGCCTCGCTTGATTGAATATTTTATTCTCCTGTTTGAGGATTGATTCTTGTTCCCGGTGCCGTTACTTCGCTTCTGTGTGTGTGTGTGTGTCGTGTTTGGTGGGGGTTGTGGGGTGCGAACGATAAGATGAAATTAGGAGCTATGGTGTTCTTTTTTGGATTCTTGGTTCTTTGTTCATCCGAATCCAATATTAGCACCATCCTTGTAATTTTACTCACAGGGTATGATTGTTGGAACCGTTTAGTAGGGCCCTTCTTGATCGGAGAAAATTTCTCGATTTTCTGGTGATTTCCATTTCTTCAGATAACGGAGAGAGGTTTATGCAAAGGTCAGCTCAAGGTGCGCTGTTCATGATGAGTTTTCAGTAGGTTCTACTGTAGGGTGAAATGCGGCAGAGTGCAATACTTTCACCATGAAAGCTGAAAATTGAAAAAGTTTTCGATGCCATAACATTCATTTCCTCAAGATTGCCAAAGAACGTTTTCTTCTTTGCGTGATGGTAGTTGTGTTAGCTCTTTGCTCCTTCCCATTGCAATCTTGAATCTCAAGAAAGATGCTTCTTGTACGAGTAAAGAAAAAATGAGTAGGTTAAGATAGTATAAACACATGAGACCTGAAATGTATAGCACGTCAAGTGCAGAATAAGACACAGAGAAATAATATTTCATAGAATTTCTGCAGAAAAAGGAAAACTTCTTTAAGAGGGCTGTCGCAGGCACTTTCATTCTCAGTTCAAAAACATGATCTTGCTCTGATTTCATGTAGCTGTAGCTCTCAATTTCCCAATTCCATGCTAATTTTGTTCCATTCCAACATTTCCTGCAGGCTCGATAAAACGAAGTTTTATGTTGTGGGGGCTGGCCTCTTCACTGGGGTTACTGTTGCACTTTACCCAGTATCAGTCATCAAGACCCGATTACAGGTCGCCTCAAAGGAGACTGCTGAAAGAAATGCTTTCTCGGTCATCAGAGGCATACTAAAAACAGATGGAATTCCCGGCCTATACCGAGGATTTGGCACTGTGATCACAGGTGCAATTCCTGCAAGAATTATCTTTCTCACCACATTGGAGACCACAAAAGTCGCAGCTTTCAAGATGGTTGAACCATTTAAGTTGGCCGAGCCAAGTCAAGCAGCCATAGCAAATGGACTTGCTGGGATGGCAGCATCTCTTTCTTCTCAGGCTGTGTTTGTTCCAATTGATGTGGTACGTATTCTATATTATTATTAAGAGTTCTGTTGAAGTTGACTGCATTGTTTGACATTTAATTCATGTTAGATTTGAAGATTTTGCATGTGACTCTAATCCATGGTAAATAATGCGGAGCATTATCATAAAAAGGTATTTTAAGTGGGTGAAAGATAGCTAAAAAGGTCTTCTAGAAAGAAAATAAATGGGAGGAATGTAGGTAGAAAGAGGTTGTGGAGACTGAGACTCCATATGAGGTGTATATTCATTGGAGGAGTCAGAAATCTTGTAATCTTCTGATTTGATTTTGTTACTGAAGTGGATTAAACAATTTTTGCTTTGATGACACTCTTACAGATCCACATGCCTCTGTCTTCCTCCCCTCTTCTCAACTTTTTCTTGATGGCTTAACATCTAATCATCTTTTAATCACTTAATCATCAACTTTTGTCAAATAAGGTCCTTACCCTTTGCTTCATTTTCTTTTTCTTTTGATTTTTTTTTCAGAAAATAAAGGCTAGCTTCCACTTTTTGTCAGAAAGATGGTTGGCCAGATGTTATCTATGACAATCTTTCCTTGTAGTGAAAAACAGAAAAATTAAAAAGCGCTATTATTTTCCTAAAATCAGAGAATTTTGTTGTGTTTTCTTATAGACTGGTTTTATCAGGCCTCATACAATTTTGAGCTAATAATCTTATCCGGGTATTTATTATTTTTCTCTGTTGTCTATTTAGGTGAGCCAAAAGTTGATGGTACAAGGATACTCTGGGCACGCAAAGTATAGTGGTGGTCTTGATGTTGTTCGCAAGGTATTGAAGTCTGATGGCATTAGAGGGCTATACAGAGGGTTCGGTTTGTCTGTTGTCACTTATTCACCCTCAAGTGCTGTCTGGTGGGCAAGTTATGGCTCGAGCCAGCGGGTCATTTGGAGGTGAGGGGGCATAATCCTTGCTTTTTGCATTTGTTTGAAATAGTTCAGCTTCTCAAAAGCTCTTTGCAGTTACTTTTTATATCAGGGAAACAAGTTTAATTGTAACTCTCTCTATGAAGTTCCGACTGATCATTCTATTTGGTTTTGTTCTTTTGGGTTCTGATACATTGTCTGATTGTATAAAATAGGCTCTTAGGCCATGGAAACAAATTTGAAGAAGCTCCTCCAAGTCAACCAACAATTGTGGCAGTTCAAGCTGCTGGAGGAATAATTGCTGGAGCAACAGCCTCCTGTATCACGACTCCACTGGACACCATCAAAACACGGCTTCAGGTACTCGCTTATAGTTAAAAAACAAAATGGATGTGTTAGATGACTTCATGTACTTGTTAGAAGTGAAAGCAACAGTGGACAAAATTGTTGTTCCCACGTAAGGAATGAATAAAAAGATTGTTGACATTTCACTTGCTCTTTCAGATGGTAGAAATGCGAAGTGGCTAGTGAGTGATAAACATTTTATACTCATCATTTCTTCTGATTGGTTTATTTGTTTATCCAGGTTATGGGGCATGATCAGAAGAGAAGCTCAGCAATGAAAGTTGTCAAACAGTTGATCAAGGAAGATGGTTGGAAAGGCCTCTACAGAGGGCTAGGTCCCAGGTTTTTCAGCATGTCTGCATGGGGAACCTCAATGATACTCACATATGAGTACTTGAGTATGGACCCTTCTATCATCTTAATCTTTATCTTCTGTTATCATCAACCAGTTTAAGCTATTCAAATAACTTCTCCTGTATCTTTTCTTCTCCAGAACGCTTGTGTGCAAAAGATGCCTGAGATACGTGCATCACAATCGATGTTCAGCAAATTCCATGGAAGATTATCTGTCAGATAGAAGAATTGTTTGTAGCCCTGTGAACAAAGTTTAGTCAATCCATAGTCTATTCCCCTGTATTCTTATGTGGGGGGTTCTAGAATTCTTTGAAAGCAATAGCCTATGATTCTTCTAAAGGGCTGGTTATGTAGCCAAAATTTTCCCTTTTTCTCATGTACTGCTCTACTATTCAGAGCTGTATCTGGGTATATCAACTAATTTTCGCCTGTTTTTACTTCATCCCTTTCGCTTTTTAAGCTGAATACATGTACTCCTGAAGCCGAAGTCTGCAACAATTGTGATTCACACAATGAGATTCTTAACGCAGATTTTTTATTTGCTTCTTTGTTTGTTTATTTGATTCGTTTTTCCTGTATTTCATTATGGATGTTCGTCTTTTATGTTATTGTCTGGTGTCTTCTACTTCATGTTGGTTATCCTGGAACAGGGGCTCATGGAGGAACAATCTCCTCTTAGAAACACGCGATCATCCATCCATCCATGACAGTGGAACGAGCTACATCTTGCTCGGCGAGAGCCAGGTGGCTAAGGCTTTTCGATTTTCTGTCTCTCTAAAATGGGGGCCTCCCACATGTGAAGGGCACCTTCTGGTGGGTAGTACTTCAGACGCAGCAGCTCATTGAGAAGTTCTGTATGTGCCTTGTTTCTGAATGGACTGCTCAGACACTGTCAGGAGCGCTGGAGTCAGGACCCTGTGACCGCCGGTCGGTCTGTAGATTCATGAGATGACCTTAATTTAGTAGCCTTGTACACGATATGGAGGTACCTTATCAATCATTATGACAAAAAGTCTGGTTCATCAATTTGGCCAGGTTTCTAGGACCAGGCCGAACCGGTTATCATACTGGTCCGGTCAACTGCTGGATAAAAATTTGTTAACAGGGTGGCCTTTGTGCAGAAACGACGTCGCATCCAAAA
Organism: Sonneratia alba; assembly: GCA_900174645.1. NCBI lineage: Eukaryota > Viridiplantae > Streptophyta > Magnoliopsida > Myrtales > Lythraceae > Sonneratia > Sonneratia alba. The sequence goes on along the minus strand of FWPY01000002.1, from coordinate 4,999,891 downwards.
TATCCGGCGGAGCTCTGCCCTGGTCGGACATACAGGAAAAAAAAAAAAAATCTCTCTCTCTCTCTCTCTCCCCCACCACCCCCGCCTCCCCCCCGCTCGACACTGAGCTCTCTCCGGTCAGTGGATTAGGATTCTCCACAGTCATATTCTTGGAATTCTTCCTTTCATCTTGTTTCCCTTCTGGCGGTAATGGGAGTGAGGCTATACGTTTGAGGCTATCCTCGGAATGTATGTTGTGCTAAAAGAAGCATTCAGTTTATCTTATTGTCACTCTATTCGTTGACCTTCTGCCGTCTCCGGAATGAAAAATTAGCTAAGGGTTCCGCTGTTAGATCGGTTTTCTGAATAAATCTTCACTTGGCATTGTTCGTGTACTTAATTTTGTCGAGCATCTTGCATTTATGTCGATTCCCTGCATCCGTTCGCATGTTCTTCTTTTAGTGCAAATTATATCTGATTTTTCATGTTATCCATGTCCTGCTTATTGAGCTTTGTTTTTGTGTAATCATTTATTACGTGGCTTCTGCAAGTACTCCTGGATCAATGGAACAGTTATTCACTCACTTGCAGTGGCACAGTGTTTTTGCCACTGCATTAGAGAGAAAAAAGTTTGTTTGCAATGGTTTATTGTACGTTTAAGTTGCATTACATAAAGCCGGCGGTGTCTTTGATTCTGCATGGGAAATGAATGGAATGAAACAGAGATATCAAAGATCCATAATTGGGATAGACTTGACTGATCTTATGGGTTGAGTAGATCTAGATTAGCCTCCTCATTTCTATAAAGGGATGGCAAAATATGTGGAACCATTAATCTGCTAGTGGGCACTATGGTAGAATTGAACGATGGGGGCTTTAAGATATTATGAAGACTTGTGCTCTTAATTAGGTTATTAAACTTGTATAATATTGATGGATTGTCATATTGTTGAAAGCATACTAATGCTGCATGGTTGTTGCCAATTGTGATTATTTATTTTTTACTTAGTAAATTCTTTTATCTGTCACCCTTTCTTGATTGTTATCTAGATTTGCTGCTTGAAAAGTGTCATATATAGTTTGTAGTTGCAACCACTGTCTTGTAGAGCTTTGGCCTGTTTGCTCTGCTTTTCGAATTCTTAATTTGATTTATATTCTTATAAAGTGAAGCTCATCTTTGATCTTTCAAATTGCAGCTCTCAGCGCAAGTTCTTAGTAATTGTAGATATGCTCAGTAGTGAGGCTTTGAAACCTGTCGAAGTCCATTTTATCAAGGCAAGTGCCAAAGATAGAGATCTGAAAGGTTCCAATGGCAGCATTACTTTTTCAATGACCAGGAGTGACTCCCAAGATAAGTTCACTGAAGTGGATTCTCTAGTGCATCCTCCACAAGTCAGACTCCAGAAGCTTGGTGCAGGAGTTGCGAGAAGTCATTTCAGTGTCAGGTTGGCACTTCGTAGCAAATCAAGTTTCCAGAACAGGACTAGGAAGAGACCTGATGCATTGCTTGGTGGCATTTCATCCCATCACATGCATGAGGGTGGTGGTCAGTCTGATCTTACAGAAATGGATCTCCTATTAAATCTTAATCTTTCAGGCGAACATTGTCTGTTAAGAAACGACCACAAGTTATTTCAAGAACGTCCCAGACAAGATTTTAGGCTGTACCATTACCATCAGCAAAACTTAGATGTACCAATTTGGTACTCTAGCAAGGTCGAACAAATGCTGCAAGTGCCAGAAATATTGAGGGGACAAGCGCAGGGCAGGTTTTATTCTCCCCCAGGATGGACACTAGGGAGTCGCAGGAAAAAGCTTCTCATTCTCGATATAAATGGGCTTCTAGCTGATATAGTTTCCCCTCCTCCGAGGGAGTACAAGGCAGACATCAAGATTGCTAGACGGGCAGGTGAAAATGACATTAAGATTTCGTTCAGCTGTTGGATTTTATCTGACTCTTGTATCACATGCTTCATATTTGACCAAGTGGCTTCTTTTAGTTTTCAAGAGACCATTCTGTCTGGACTTTATGAAGTTTTGTTTTGAGAGATTTGATGTTGGCATTTGGTCATCAAGGGCCAGGTAATGCATGAAGTTTTGTAAGATGGCCTTCAGCATGCAGCTATCCTGGTGATTCTTGCCTTAGTTGTTGCATTTATCTTCTCAGGAAGAACGTTGAGAAAGTGGTCGATTATCTGATGGGAGATTTGAAGCATAAATTACTATTTTGTTGGGTAAGCAATCATCTGATCTGTATGTGCACGTATTTTTATACTTTTGGATCTTGCTGCAGTGATTTCTTACCCACAAGATTCTTGCTAATTTGGCATATTTAGTGTATTTTAACTCATTAGGTGTTGATGCTATCTAGTGATTGAGTTACATATATGCGCACACGCGCACACACACACACACATCTCTAAGGTGGCACAGTTTATTCATGAACGATCCCATTAATATATCATTGGAAAAGCAATGTATCAACGGAACTTCAAAACAAACACTTTTTGGTGACATTCTATTGTGGAATAATTCTGCAGGATCTCTCTCATTGCACCCCTACGAGGTTCAATACACTTGAGAACAGGCACAAGGCTTTGGTTTTTAAGGAAGTGAGGAGAATCTGGGAGAAGTATGATCCTAATCTTCCATGGGAAAGGGGCTACTACAATGAATCAAACACATTGTTACTGGATGATTCTCCTTACAAAGCTTTGCTGAATCCTGTGCGTTTGGTGATCACCCTCTTTGTGATGCTTTTATTCTGATCAAATTTTTATTATCCTCCATAACTTATTTATTTTTTGCAGCCACATACTGCCATCTTCCCCAGGTCCTTCAGTTTTCAGAATAAGGGTGACACCTCATTAGGTAATAAAAATATTGCTCCAACAACATTTTCCCGTCAACCTTTCAGTAAATATGATGCATTTGAACTGTCTGTCTTCTTAGTGGATTCTGTATCTTCAGTACATTTTCACTGGAGAATGAACTCTTCTACAATAATCGATGCTCAGTAATAAAGTTCACAAAAATAGTAGAAAACAGTAAAAGCTAGAAAATGGTGGAATATTGCTCTGGCAATTTGTGATTCACTTCATTAAGAACTGGTTAGATTCCAGGATTTGATACTGGATGTTGAATGCAGCTTATGCAGTTTCCAATCTTCTGCATTGATATCCGCCTTAAACAAAGTTAATTCGAAGTTTGCTTGTTTAAATTGGAATGAATTAATTCATTCAATAATTTGGCTTTCTTGCTACAAATTCAACTCCAGACCACTAACTGCTTTATATTGCCAGGTCATGGAGGCGACCTTCGAGTTTACCTCGAAGAGTTAGCTGCAGCGACCAATGTACAGAAGTACGTAGCGCAACACCCATTTGGTAAAAGGGCAATAACAGAAAGGAGTTCGTCCTGGGGCTTCTACCTGAGGGTTCTCAATTCACTAACTCATCAATATAACACGTGCCTATCACCTCAGCCTTGCCTAAGATGCTAGCCATTGATCAGGTTATTAACAGGTTCAGTTAATGAAAGGCATCCTGATCTCTGTAACCTTTTTGCCCGAGTTCATTAGTTCCGATCATCTCTGATGAAGTAAATCACCGTGGTAAACCGATTGGGAGGTCAGATCGTTGAAGAGGCCAGTGGTGGCTTCAGTTTGTTTTTGAGGATTAACCCTGTCTGGCAGCAGCACATTGAAAGCGAGCAAAAACTGCACCTGCTATTCTTCTCTGCTCTCAGCCTCTCACCCAACAGAGTAACCGAATGATCTCTTTTTGTATAGAACATTCAACAACAGTCACACACAAAACATTTTCTTCTATGTTTTGATGAAGTTTTGGTATTGATTGAAGAAGCTCATGTTGGATTGCGATCATGGAAGATCAAGGCAGAGGCAACTCGACATGGGTCACAATGGTTCAGGAAGATTATTTCCCCATTCGCACAGTTTAGGGGGATGACTATAATTCCTAAACCAGCCTACCATATTTATTATCAAAAAAAATATTCCAAGGTCCGATCCTGACCCAAATTTATGTAGATAGACTCACTACGACACGCTACCATGCTGAAGGAGGTGAGCGGGGGTTTGGGCCTATAACGGGCCGGCCTAATAATTAGGCCCAATTCATCTGCTAGGGGTCAAGAGGCCCAGCCCATATAATTCCCCCCTGGCTCCCTCACTTCCTGCCCTTCCCTGTTCTTTACGTTGCTCCGGTGGGTGCCGCGTTGCTCCACCGAGTCCTGGCTTCTCTCACCTCTGCTGCTGCAATCCCTCCTGCACCTTCGGCAGCTGAGTTGTTGGTCCGCTGAAGATTGTAGAGCTATTCCCCAGCTTAATTTTGGGCTCCACAGAGCTCAAGAATGGAGCACAGACTGGCGAATGCGTGGCGTATGACGGTGAACGAGAAGAAGTTTATAGAGACTGCCTTGCTCTCTGGCCTCCGAACCGACGGCCGGAATCTATACGACTATCGCAAACTGACAATCAACTTTGGCAGGTACAGTATGATTACACAGCTCCCGGTTTTAGTCAGGGACCTTGGTAGGTGTTAAGAGTTTTGTATCTTCATGACCGCTTTCCTGTAGGAAAACTTTCACAGAGATGCCAATTTTCTTGTACAGTTTACTGAGCTTTGTTTATCGTGGGCGCGTATCTTATTACGTATCAGAAAGTTGCTTTATCGGTGCATAGATTTTTGAGTAAATTTGTCTCTTCTAGTCAGGCATTGACTGTCTCATGTGATCTTTTGTTTACATTGCGTCTTTGGGTTGTTTAGAGATAATTTGCTTAATTATCATACGAGCGTTCAGAAAGTCTTCTGTTTTCTCCTACCGATCTTGGACACTTGTTGTGCAGTTATGCCTTGATTCCATCCGTAGCATATGTTATCCTTTTGCTTTCTGAAAGAAAAGGAAAGTAAGTTATCATCGATTTGTTGATGCCTTGAGTAGGTTGTTGAACTTTTCTTTCTTTTGATTGTGATGAACGCACAGAGAAGATGGCTCATCGGAAGTGCATCTCGGACAGACGCGTGTAATGGGTTTTGTGACTTCCCAGCTTGTTCAGCCCTACCGGGATAGACCTAGTGAAGGGACACTTTCAATTTTCACCGAGTTCTCCCCAATGGCTGATCCTTCCTTTGAGCCAGGTCGACCAGGGGAGTATGCTGTGGAGTTGGGCCGAGTTATAGATCGTGGCTTGAGGTTTTTAACTTAACCTTCTTTTCTGTGTTCATAGGTCACTGCATACCTTAATCTAGTCATATGCTATCAGAAAGCTTTCACCACAATTGTTGAAGCAATAAAGAAATTTTTTTGGCAGAATGTTGTTTAGTTTTTCCCGAGTGAATGTGCTTGAGGTTCAAAAGAAATCCTGAAGGTCTAGATAATACTGATAGTTGTATAGCTGTGCAAGCTACCGGATGCCTTTGCTTTAGGGGAAGTATTCCTCCAATTTTCTTGAAAATCCCTCATCTTTGAGATCACAGTTCTACAATTACTTCAGCCCAATCATACTAAAGTGTTTCTGCAGGGAAAGTAGAGCAGTGGATATGGAATCACTCTGTGTCCTTGCTGGGAAGTTAGTATGGGCCATTCGCATGGATCTCCACATTCTAGATAATGTGGGGTAAGTGATTGTACAAGTTAGCTGTTCTTAAATGGTCATGTTCTGTTCATCTTAAGTTTTGATGCAGTATTCACCTCTCTCTCTTTGAGGCAGTAATCTTGTTGATGCTGCTAATGTCGCCGCTTTGGCTGCATTATCAACATTCCGTAGACCTGAATGCTCATTAGGAGGAGAAGATGGTCAGGAAGTGATAGTCCATCCACCAGAGGTTAGCTTCTTGAGTCATCTGTGCCTCTAACTGCTGGCACTGCTAAGGAATAGTATTTGCATTGTGAAAAGCAGAAGCCACACCAAGAGGAGCTTTTAGTGCCTCTAACAGTTTGGGAAATTATATCCCTGTCTGCCTTGAAGACTGCTTTCTCTTTCCATAAGAAGGACAAACATCCTGGACACCTGATTCTAAAATTATCCTAATGTTTGATGCTTTTGGACAGGCTAGGGAACCACGTCCTCTCACACTACATCATCTTCCTATAGCTGTAACCTTCGCATTCTTAAGTGATGAGAGCATTGTGGTAGGTGACCCTGCAGCTTCTTTATCCTGTAATCTATGTTTTTGGTCAATTCAAGTGATTGGTTTCATAGTGTTTTTAAAAGGTATGGTTAAATCCATGCATTAGCTTTTCTTTTACATAACACATATTTCCTTTCCTGAAAAGTTGTTAGACCCCACCCACCATGAAGAAGCTGTTATGGGAGGTAGGATGACTGCTACTCTAAATACAAATGGAGACATTTGTGCTATCCAGAAGGCTGGAGGAGATGGCATCCCCCAAAGTGTCATCATGCAGTGCTTACGAATTGCGGCTACCAAAGCATCTGATATAACATCCAAGATAAAAGATGCTGTAGGTTATTTTCTTTAGATTGTTTGTTTTCTCATTCTAAAGGTTTGGCAAAGGAAGTATTTGGACTGACCCAATGGTAGAAGCAACTCTAAATGAAGGCAGTTATAACTCAGAGCAGTTCTGATGAGATGCTACTCATATCTACTTTGAAGCATTATGTGGACATATTCTCTGTAGGTGGAAGCATACAACAATGAGAGATCACTTCGAAAGATTAAACGCCACCCTGTGCCTAATATCAGTGGAGCTGCTGCTAAAATAGGGGGAAATAAGAACATTCCTCTCGATGGGAAGGATGTTGATACTTTCTCAGGGAAACAGATGACTAAGATTGCTCAACATAAGCTCATGTCTGAGGAAAACAATTCCCTTCAAAGTGGTAGTGTTGGAGGGAACATAGGAGTGGGATCATCTGTCAAAGGAGGAATTACCAGTACAGGTGGCAGCACCAATAATTTCATTGTAGGCCCTTCAAGTAGGTATAATACAAACCTTTCCATGCTCCTTAATGATGTGGCATAATAGCAAAATCATCTGCTTGGCATTATCAAAGAAATTTAACTATTTAAAGTAAGATTTTCGCTTTGAAAATCTTAGTTTGGACCAAATTTCTCACTCACTTTGTTCTCTCTTTTCCTAGGGATCCATATGCTGAGGGCGCCAATCCAGATTTCCTAAAACCTTTGCTTGGATCACATGGTACCGGTTTTTCCCTTCTCTCTTACCCATTTTTGCTGAGAGAGTTGATTATACTGACATGTAATTGTTTTTCTTTTGAGAGTAGTCTCTTTCTTCAGTTAAGTTTTACTTTTCTCAACTTAAATTTTCAAAGCGTGTATTTCTTATGACAAAAACAATACACAGGAAAGTCAATGCCCTCTAAAGAGAAGGAAGACTCAACAGATGAGAAGCAGCTCATTGCTGAGGATAAAGCACCAATAGCTCCCATTAATAGCAATCCAGCATCCTCTACTATTGAGTCATCTAAAAGTGGACCATCAGCCAACAGAGAGAAGACATTGAGGGAAGCGGTGAAGCCTAAGCACAAGAGGAAAAAGAGGGGATCTTCTTCCATAGATGGGAGCTAGTTTCATCTTCTCTTTGCGTGTATTCAAGCTGCTGAAGGAGCCCATCATGTATCATAGGTTGGTGAATTTGAATTTTCTTCTGATTTAAGTGCGGTTACTTTTTTTTTGGGAGTATGGTACAATATAATATGAGCTGTTTCAGGTTACTGATCTTGTAGTCCATGTCTCTCGATTGAATCCAGAGAGCTGGTGCCTTTTGTGGGTAAACAGAGATAACTTATGTATATGTGCCCTTGGAGGCATCACCTAAAATAACTGGAACAAATTGATATTTAGTGATCTAATCATTATGAAAATAATTGTTATTCATCAGTTTATCAGGTGAATCCTTTGCCGATCACCTTTTGTGGTAACATTTAACTTTTGTCCTCTTCTGGCAGAATTTCAGATTTTCAGCTCTGGAGACTTCAAAGGTCTGATTTGGTTTATAAAAGCTCAAATTTCTTCTTCGGCTGAACTATGGGACACTGGTCAAACACCTACAGTCAGAAAATAACTGTGGTATGGTTTTAGGAGAAATTCCTTTCTAACTCTGATAAATTTCACATTGCTAGATTGCAGGGGATCCTAATGTGAGTATCCTACCGATTTAACTTCTGTTGTTGAGTAGTGCAGTTTCATGTTCTATTTACATTCCAGTCTCAGAATGGTAAACACAAGGTTAGGATAAAATTGAACCATGCAATCGCTTTGTTTTTTTTTAACAAGATTTTGATTCTGACTTTATTTTATACACAGAACAATCTGTCAAATCCGTACACTTCTTTGCCCTGAAAATTATTATTTTCCATTGTTGAAACACTCGAAGACTGGGTTTTCATTGTGCAAGAACAAGCTTCTGTTTTGATTGGAACTTATTGTGGCCCTCTTGAGGTTGGCTGCCTAGCGCTCTTCATTCTTCTCATTCTTCCCTCTTGTTCGCACCTTGTCCAGTTTTGTAATCGATATGGTGCCACAGTTAAAACCTCCATGATAGTCCACTCCCTGGCAATGACTTTCTTCCAGGAGCGGCAGATGATAAATTTGCCAAGCTCAACAAGCAACTAAGTACCAGATATTTCAGCTGCTTGACAGAGATTTCATCTCCTACTCCAGTTGCGATATCAGCTCCAGAGCCCGTAGCTAGAGTGTCTTTGGTTAACAACTGATAGCTAGACTCCAGAAAGGTCGTCAGGGGTAAAGACCTCACTAGAGATTGCCCTCCTCTGGAGAGGGTTGCTGCACGAAGCAGCCTCTTTTTGGTATATGATAAATTGTTAGTAATGATGATTATAAAATAAACTGTTGTCCTAATCAAGATGGTCGTTCGCAATATAATCCAGGTTGAAATAATGGAGAAAGACTTCATTCAATCCAAGAACACATCTCAACTGAGATGTCAACTCAAGAATCAAGAAACCTGTGTAGGTCATCAGATGCAAAGTATCAACCACGAAGAAACTCTTGAGTACATGATCAAAGCTGGGCAAATATAAGGAAGGTTAAGTTCCCAAGCTCTCATGACAGATTCCATATACATGATCTGAGAGAGGGATAGAGGATGAACAGATCAGGAAGCCTCAGCAAGAGAAGCATCAACTTACAGGGTTGTCCGAGCTTGTACTTGGCTCTTTAGCTTCTGAACTTTCTAGCTCCAAAATAGCATTGAAACCAAAATCTTTCCCAGGACTAAACAATGATCTAAGCTCTTCGACTGTCTGGGTCGTGCTCACTTTCTTGTCCTTCACCGATAGATCTTCCTAGAAGAAGACTCAAAATATTAGAATCTTTTACCAGGTAGTGGCCTATAGAGAGTCAAAGATGATAATCAGTTGAACACTTTGAGGGCTTGCTTCTCAGTAACCGTGCATGGTGGTCAATAACTTGTCTTAGTCGAAACTAGAAGACAACAGCTTACCTTCTTCACGTAATCTGTCATAGATGAAGTAACTATTTCTTGGATGACAAATTTGGTCACACGGTCTTCACCAAGCATCTGTAAGAGGAAATCTCTTGGCACCTGGAGAGAACTCTGTTGTCAGCCACAACCGATTATCTCACAAGAAATAAGAATCACTAAGATCATTTCAAATTACATAACAATGAACAGTCAAATAAGTTTATTTTGACAGATTTCACCGAACATGTTCAGAAATTGTAGCTCAGTGACTAGGTAAGAAGGATGAGCATCAAATACTTAAAAGCGATTGGAAAACAACAAATTCAAAGATACAAGTATAGAATGTTCACCATTAAATACTGCTTACCTTTGTTGTTTTGCCTGAACCAGCTCCAAGAGAACAACAACAAAATAAGAGAAAAGAAAAAGAATTTGTCAGGGATCATATAAACCAAGTGCATAAAAGACTAAGAAAAGGGAAACAAAACATAATTAGGATTTCATCCAATGTGTTTGCCAAGAAGAAGGGACATCTATCTTCTCGATATATAGCAGATGGAAACAGTTCTTCCTGGTGTTATATTCATGACAAGCCCTTTTTTTTTTCCTACCTCCTTTCTCTCTTCGAAATCCTGGAATTGGTGGTGCTGTCCGAGCAAGATTAGTCAGAACCATGTCAAACACCCTCTGTGTCTCTTCCCCAGTCACATCCACTCGCAGCTGCAAAGGGAGATTCGTTAGAGGCTTTCAAGTCATGCTGAGAGGAGACGAAGAGTTAGCCCATGCAAAACAACATGCTAATCGAAGCAGCTGAGTCACATCTCCCTGTGGATTGTATTATCATCATCCTATTGCGGTCCTTGATTCACTTTATTTTACATCTTCATGACAATGTATAGCCCAAATTTTCTCCCTTTGGCACCAGCTAACAGCAGCTCATAATGAAAGAAAATAATGTAAGGGCTCACTTGCATCTGATTTCCATTTTGAGATTCCACAACTATCTTAGCATTTTTCAGAGCTATTGCTTTGACATCTTCATCTGTAATTGAAGCCTCCAGACCTGCGATGGGATAAAAAAGGGCTGGTGCTAAGTGCTAAGCGAAATAACAGATCATCATAAATGTTCACACTCTCAATCTACTTCAAGCTAGTACCTATAAGGGAATAAACAAAAGTCACCTGAACCAGCAGCAGATAATGGCTCGGGCAAGTGCCTCGATCCTCTAACACGTGGATTACTAGAAAATAGTGGCCTGAAAGAAGAAACTGCAATTAGGCTTAATGCATCTCTGTGCAAAGAATGTAAGTTTGGGAGATGCCAGTTTCATAGTGAGATGTAATTTATATCTTAAGTGAGGTATGCAGCATGATCTTCTGTCTTTCAGAAACTGCTTACTACCTCCATCAGACAGTTTCGATCGATGCCTCTTTTAAGATAATATTTGATTAATAAGAACAAAAACATGATTTTCACATGCTTTCTCTGGAACTGAACCAATACATGAAATATTTGAAAATAGCATGTTTCTCTGCTTACAATGAGAAGGCACCTTTCTTTTCTGCATTAATTACAGGCAATCTACCTTTGTGAGAAATCTGGTTGCCTGACGTATAACTTGATGCTTGTAGGGTCATGGGTGGCAGAAGTATTATCCCAGAAGCTGCATACACGAAACTGCTCTTGCAAAATTCATAGACATGAACTTTATTAGAAGAAGAAATTATAATCCCTACAGGTACTAACAAGAACAAACAAATGGCAGTGCATTCATTGTAAAACTTCAGAGGATGACAAATTCTCAGGTGACCCTGCAATACTTCTCAGGTTATCAACAATGTAGTCTATGATTGCCAGAGCAGAACTAAGTTCACTCTTTTCACCAAAAAAATGTTCTCCACTCTTCCACGATTTGCCCCTCTACTAACTCAAGATCTGGATCTTTCTCGCGGGTAAACCCAATCAAGCTTATGAACCAAAACTCCTCTTTCTAGTCTACTGAATCTTCTTCACAACCAAGCAGGCTCTAAGGAAATCCTCATTCCTCCAAACCCCACCAGAAGTTTCCGATTTTCCACAAGCCTAATGGCACTATCCCGTAAATAGAACAAGAATAGAGAGCAGAACAGCACCAGATGATCAACATTGAGCCTATGGTCTGTTCTTACTCGGGATTTCAGCTGCAGGAGCTGTACAGCCGACAACGACGTCATCGTCATCGACGCCATTTCGTCTCCTTCTTCGAGACAAAGAGGGATAGCTCCTGACTTGGATTCGAAGCCGAATGCCTGAAGTCACGATTTTTCCATCTATCCATCGGAATCCATGGCCGTTGATCTCCACCTAAGCCAGTTTGCTGTCTACGTATCGGGCTATCTTTTTCTTTCCCCATATTTCATTTGTAATTCAATTTGCTCCCTTAATTTCGGAATAATCCAAGATTGGCACCAGAATTCCGCAATGGACAGGCGGCCCATTCACAGGAAGCCGCCCAAGGGTAATACGGTAAATGCACCTATCCGTTTGAAAACAAAACAAACCGCGGTCCCCTTTTCCTTCAAACATTCACTTCACTCTTCTTCTCTCCATTGTGGAGTCTCCCGTTGGAACCCCTCCAGTTCAGATCTCCTCCAATGGTTCGTGCAAAGGTAAATCAGAGAAAGAACGGTTGATTTTTCCGGTTTCTTCTCACTCGTTCGGTCGCCGATTTGGGTGTCTGAGTCTCTAATCCCGTGGAATTTCAGGGGAAGGCTAATGTTGAAACGGGTTCCGTCACTGGAGACCCCCTCGCGCGTAAGAAAGGTTCGGTTTTGTTCCATCAAGGATATTGCAATTCTGTTTTCAAATGAGTTATTCGTACCGGTTTTCCTTGAGGATTTATGACGTTCTTGCTTGCTTCTTTCCCGGATTCCGGGATGAAAAAAGTTGCCCAGATAAAATTCAAGGTTTACTCAGACAGGGAGAAGCTCAAGACTGACCCCACAGTCGACAGCTCGTGAGTAACCATTACTACAAATTGTTACACGTTATTGTGTTGCGTTACGTGTTTTCAGCATCTGATTTTTTTTTCACCATATGTGTGGTGTCAGTTAATCTGCAGAGAAGCCACTTGCTCCTGCACAATATGTGTTGAATTTTATTTTCAAAATCTTCATTTCCAGAAAATGATTCATCTTGCTTCTCTTGCTCATGAGGTTGTGGTTTCTCACTATGTATACAAAGAATGTAGCTCTGTTTCCCAATTCTGTTGCTCACCTTAATGTTCAGGTGATTATAAATGGAGCTCAGCTCACTTCTAGCTGTGGAAGACTGGAATATTCTAGATCATTATGTCTTTGCCTTATTCTTTAGGGGGAAAACATTAACTTGTTTATCTTTTCCTAGTTCCCCAGGAAACTTTAGCAATCTCAAAAGGTTTCTTGAACCCGGAAGTAAATAAGTATTCTCTTTTTTTTTTCTGCTTGATTTATGGCTTCTTCTTTGCAGGCGAAAATCTGTACTAGCTAACAGAGACACAGCTCAGACTGCTATGAAAGATGTGAAGGTGCTTCTTTATCATGGACTTGTGTAAACACGAGCTCAAATTCACAGTTACTTGTTCAGTATATATGTAGTTTGTCATTGAGGTTAATTACCTAAAAATTAATTTATTATTTTAAAATGTTATTAAGAAGGTTGGCCCCAAGACCATGGAGAACACCAAGGGTTTGCGTGATAGCACCAGTAAGATTTGATGGCAACCTGAAATATTTTTGGGTTTTAACCTTCAGGTATCTATCTGACCTTTTGTTATATTTGCATTATCCAGTTAAAATAAATACAAGAAGGAAAGCTCTGGCTGATGTTAGCAATGTTCGTACAATTGCTTCAAGTGAAGTAATATGTGATGGGTCCAAACCAATGTGAGTTGCTTCACTACCCATGAAAATTTTTGTTTTCTCTTTTGGTCTTTCTTTATCGTCCTCGACTATCTCATTGGAAAACAAATAATTGCATATAAAACTGACATTATGAAAATACAAGAATGAGGTTTTACGATCTCTTAAAATCGGAAAAAATTGAACAATAGTATATCTGCTTCTTTTCTTCTCTTGCTGTCTCGGAATCAGGACCTTCATCAGATATGCATGCTCTTTCTCCATGCAGGAAGTACAAAAGCAATATTATCAGATCTATACAACGGTATGCTTTTAGGTGCCTAAATAATCTGAGTTATTACTATATTATCCAGTTGGAGAAGATATACCCTCTCTCTAGATTCTTGTAGTTCTCATGGTTCTTGGACATGTTACATAGACTAGAAAGTGATAGTCCATCCTTTTTTATGTTGATGATCATGAGATATGTACCATAGGAAGTCACATTTTAGAGACTAGAATATATCTTTAGCTTTCTCAAAAGAATATAATATTAATTGTGGGATCTTACTACCACATAGTAGCTGGGAAATAAACTTATTTTTGTATGGAAGAAGGAATAAACTATATTCTTACCTTATAATGCCTTTTGTCAGCATGCAACTAATTTTTGTCTGCTCTCCCAATTATTTAGAGATTCGATGGATCTGGGTGTAAAGACTGCTAGTGCTTTGACCAGGAAATCTACTGTGGTAAGGCAATGAATTTATGGTAATGTATTATGACAACTGCTAGTGAGGATGCTACTAATTCTTTGTTTTATGACATAACTTTTCATGACTTTTTTGAGTTAATGATGTATTAATTTTCTAAAATAGGTGCAGATACGGGGAAGACAAAGTCAGGGTACCAGGGAATCATTTCCATTGAAGAGAGGTGCCTTTTTTCATTACTTTCATTGGTGTAGTTTTGTGATTGAACTGCTGGTGCTTACTTGTCATTAGTGATGTAGGTGTGAAAGAGTCAGTTGCTCCTTCTAATGCTCCAAGGACCAAGATCAAGGAACCATGCAGTCGTCCTACATGTACTGATAACAGGTAGTTTTCTGGTTGATCATGCTGCTATACTTCACAAATAGCAGATATGAAAGAAGAAGGTTGAGTCTAGTTATTGCGATTTTTATCAGTAATCTTAAAGGTACTTATGTTTTTATTTTACAATTTACTAGGAGAACGCAAACCAATTCTCTGCCATTGGCAAGGTTTGCTTACCTCTTGTTTTATCAGAGCAAAATATGGCTACTTTTTTATTGCTACATGCTCATCATCCTTGCTTTTTGCTGCTTGAAGGAAGTCTTTACCTGTATTAAGGAGAAATAACCAGGTAAACCAGCTAAGTTTATTTCTAGATCATGTGATCTTTGGTAATGGTCATGCTGACAGAGCTTCTACCATAGGAGAATTCTGAAAGTTCGGATAAGGGAAAGACTAAAATTGCTGTTCCCAGTAAGATTCTGTGAGTTATATTTGCTATTGTTCTCTTCTATAATTCATAGCACGCTGATCTTACTTGATGCCTTCAGTCAAATCTAAGAGTGGCAACAAAGTGATCCCCCGAGTAAGCAACACTGGAAGCCATATTCCAAAGAATAGAGCAAGTGATGGACATATAATTACGTAAGTATGAAGGTTTGATATTGTCATGTAAAAAAGAAGAGGACACCAGTTCTTACATCATCCTCAAAGTAGCTGTTCAATCATCTTGTATATTTATTTGTTCTGATGAATATACTTTTGTTGATCTCGCTAAGAGGGATGAAGATATATAGAAATATAGTAAAGTGCTTTATCGCTCTTTTTGGTGCAAGCATTTAGTGAAGTATAATTCCATTGAGTTGCTGGGATATTTCCATTGCTCTGATAATTATCTACTATAATTCATGAGATCTCAATTTGTTGTCTAGGATCAGAAAGGGCCAGGCAAATATCGGAGCCTATGCATCCTGTGAAAAACCTTCCATGGTATGTCTTGCATTTCATGATAATAAATAAATGTGGAAATAAAATGCAGTGATTAGCAAGTTTCCTTCTGCAGCAACTATCAAACTTATTTAGTTGGTATCAATTCACAAAATGTCTTCATGTACTATTTTATTGATTCCTTTTTGTTATGAAATACCAGAGAGCTGGAAACAATGTGACAGTGGCTCCAAGTACTCGGAAAATGACAAAGACCAAGGTTGTACCAGCAGCAGATAAATCATCTGGTCTCTTTGCAATCTCATCAGGAAATAATAAGTCAGAGATAATTCCTGTTCCTGAAGATACCACATCAACTGTTTCACAAGAGAACAAAAATCAGGAAATTCAATGTGTCGGCACCAGTCTTCCAAAAGAAAACAATTCAAATGTTAATATCAAAAGAAAAGCAGGACGCAGGCGATCGTACACATCTCTGTTGATGGCTAGATCAAAGGTGGAATTTCATTTACCAAGATTCTTTTAATATTCCATTTCAATTTAAGAACAATGAAAATTTAACTTATTTTGCAGTTTCTAGAGGAACATGGTGAAGTCGTGGAGCAGGAAAAAATACCAAATATAGATGATGGTGGCAATCAATTGGAAGTTGCTGAATATGTTGATGAAATTTATGAGTATTATTGGATTGCAGAGGTAAGATCAATATGTTTCCAGGACTTGATAGGGCATTTCTGGTTCCAGACATTTTCACTGAGGAACGTTGGACTCTTATATATGCTCTGCATGTAATAATGTTAGTGAAAATTTTCTGCTTGGTTATCTTTTGTCCAAGGCTGAAGATAATAAACTTTTATAACATTGGTAGATATTTCATTTTACAATAGATGCTTCATTTCTGCTTCATCATTTATCTGTTGTCAATTTAAATTTTGACTAGCTTCTTTTCTAAGCATCCACCATTTGATAGACTTCTCTCTTGCAGTATTTCTATTCAAATGTTCTGCGTTTTATTGTGAACTTGCTTGATCTTGCAGGCGCAGTTTTCCCCTTTGGCCGATTACATGTCGATTCAGGGTGACACCACACCTTCTATGAGAGGCATATTGATAAATTGGCTCATTGAGGTACTTCTGAAGTGTTTTTTTTTTCCCCACCCGTTTGCCTTCACAAAGTATCTGGCATTTGTTAATTGCCATTATTTCCTGTTACTATTATGATAGGTGCATCATAAATTCGATTTAATGCATGAGACACTCTATCTCATGGTCACACTGCTAGACCGATACCTATCTCAAGTGCCAATCCAGAAGAACGAGATGCAGTTGGTTGGTCTTACTGCACTCTTGCTCGCATCAAAATATGAGGACTTTTGGCACCCCAGGGTACATAAATATCTATTGCTGTCAACCCTTCTGCTTCGGAACTTCTCTCCACTGTTTGATGAATTGCTGTGATTGATTTTATACAGGTTAAGGATCTGATCAGCATATCGGCCGAGTCCTACACGAGAGAGCAGATGCTGCTGATGGTATATGAGAAAGATTTATCCTAGGGAACCCCAGATTTCCCTTTGCATTTAAATAGTTATTCCCGGTAAACTAATAATGGCTTTATCCCTCTTATTCACAGGAGAGTTCTATCTTAAAGAAACTGAAGTTTCGCCTAAACGTTCCCACTCCTTACGTTTTCATGTTAAGGTTCCTCAAAGCTGCTCAGTCGGACAAAGTGGTATGCAGTAGGCTGCCTCCTTGTTATTTCTTTATTCATGAGGATTCTCCGTATCCAATCTGGGTCGTCGGAAAACTGTCTGCTCAAAACTGGATTCAATTGAAATCCTACAGCCACTGAAATTTAAGAGCTTGACATGAAAAGTTACTCATGCTCATCCTCGTACATTTTTCTCTGTCAGCTCGAACATCTATCCTTTTACCTCATTGAGCTATGCTTGGTTGAATACGAAGCTCTGGAGTTCAAATATTCTCTACTGTGTGCATCAGCGATCTACCTTGCGAGGCTCACCCTCCAAATGTCTCCCACCTGGACTCCGCTTCTCGTGAAACATGCGAGATGTGAAGTTTCACACATGAGGCAACACAACCTTTTCCCTTCTTTCATTGGGTAGTTTCGGATATCATGGTAATAACCCAGGTGTCCCACTTCTTCCAGGGATTGCGCAGAGATGATTTTGAGGTTCCACAAGGCTGCTGGGAAGGGACAGCTGAAGGTCACGTATGAGAAGTATGCGAGATCTGATTTGAGCAGGGCAGCGATGATTAGGCCCTTGGAGAAACTTCCAGCTTGATCAAACGTTCTTTTCATCAGTTCTCCTCTGCCAGGGAAGTCGCATACCCACTGCCATCACAACCTTCGAGTTCAGCCCAGATCTCTGGTCCTCTACTCATATCCAAGCTTCTGCATGTATGTCTTGGTCTACGTGAAACTCAGCAGGACACTTGTATGGTTCTGCAAGTCCATTCATCAAGCAACAGCGCTCAGCAAATGTTGAATCGGGTGTTTGTAATATTCAGACGAATCTTTTGATGTGTGCTGTGGATCTGGATTATTGAAGATGATTGATTCTGACTAATGAAAAGTATAGTGAGACAAGCAGCGGCCATTCATGACCCTCTCTTAAGTGGTGAATTTCAGAGTGGACGGATATTTCAGAATCTTCATTTCCCCGCTGCCAACTGCACCTGATCTAGCACCCTCGATCTTTCTTCAAAACTCAATAATCAGTACGCATATGGAACAATTCTTAATCCTCCCTATGTATATATACCGTGTCCCTCACCCCTGAGAAAAAGGAATGCTTTATTTTACTACAAATCACATCACTAGCATAAGCTATATTTTGCTATTACATAGCATGCATGCTGTGAGATTTAAGGTATAAATGCCTCTTCTTTCTTACTATTAGCAAGTGACAAACCCTTCTTGTGCAAGCAAACTTCCTTCATGGTCCAAAGTCTTCCTCACTGCTCGATATAACTCCACCCATGTAGAAGGCTGCGCTTCCACAGGACCCCACAAAAATGTTGGATTCGGGCTTGCAGGGCATGCAGCAACCAAGTCTAAGACGGAAACTGCAGGCTTAGGTGGTGGAGGGAAATTGAAGGCCAAATTGTCAACCTTATGCTCATATATCTTGCCATTCCGGTCCAGCTTGTACCGGGATGTGCCCTGGAACTGGCCTTTGGCCTCCCATGGGACCCGTGGCACACCCTTCAGGTTCCACCTTATCAATATCGTGTTCTCTGAGGGCTGCCAAACTCTGTACACATCAAGGGATATCTCCCGAAACAGGATTCTACCATGAAATCTCATAGCCCAGAAGATCAACTTGTAGTTCTCAATCCCAGTGAATGTGTTTAGCGGGTCTACAAATGTGATGTCATCCCTGAAATAGATAAATGAACAGAAGACATAACTTTACTGGTAAAAATGGCATAACCGACTAATGAGAGTTTAAAAAAAATCACATTGTTTAGATTTTAGTGAATGAGTTTGCCCCCAGAAAACATTTCCCCCTGTTATTCTTTATTTGAGATCATGGTCATCTCCCCTATGAACCAAGATTGAAAGACTCGTGAAAATAACCATATTACCAGACAAGAACAAAAAATTCCAGCTACATTAATCAAAAGGTACAAACTGGTTCATAATCTCTTCAGTGATCAGAGAGTCGAGCTTGAGTTGCAGTAACCAAAAGGTTAATCCAACATCAAGAAAGGCTCGACATTAGATGCAATATTACTTAACCATAAAAACTGTCCTTTTGAATAATCGAGCACTAATTCAGAAACTTTCCTGCACCTGTACCACTCCAATACATAATCAAACTTCACCAATGAATTCATATCCTCCTGACAACCAAATATTTTCTAGCATCACAAGACCTTTGAACACTAGTCAGGAACTCTGCGTGCCACATAAAGCAAGATTTTCCAGCAAGCTGAGCATCAAATTTCAGATTCATTTACAAACAACCAACTTATTAAGAAGCATTCATATGTTCCTTGCAGCCCATATGCCATACTATGAACAGAATCTTCCAACTTCACCAAATCGACTTCTCTTAACAGCCAAACCATCCAATCAAATTGCACTTCTCGAGGAAAAAGAAGCAAGCTGAGACTTGCACAAAATAACTCGAATTCTTCTAGCTAACCGAAGACAATTTAATTAAGCAAGAGGACACCCATAGGCAATAAAGAGAAGGGAAAACTATCGGCCAAATTCTCACAATGGCCGACGATCTTCTCAAACTTAATAAAGAAAGAACATATTGGCTAATAACCATGAATAGAAAATGAATAAACTTATTAAGAGTTAAGCACTAAATTCAGAAACACAACGTCAATATATCACCAAGTCGAGATTCTAATTCTACAAATGGCCCGGCAAGCAATCCACGAAGAGACATATCGCCCAGAAGGGAAAATCACCTGTAAATGTCGTAATTGAGGTCCTTGGAGAAAATCAAGGGCATGTCCTCACGCAGGGTCCGCACGGCGAGGCCGAGATTGACATAGAAATCGTCCCTCTGCCTGTTATCCGAGGACCCACTGCAGTTGCTCAGCTGGGAGCCCTGTGCGGTCGGGGTCTGGAGGCTCGGAAGGGCGGAAGGGGGGGAGAGTGGGGAGTGAGAGTTGATCGACCTCTGAGCCTGCGTCTGAGAGGACAGCGTCTGAGAAGAAGAAGAAGAAGAGGAGGAGGAGGTGGAACAAGGAGAGGAGGAGGTTCTGTCTTTGGACCTGGGATGGAGAAGAGAAGAAGAGAGGTTGGGGAAGAGGAAAGCCATGGCCTTTATCACTCTGCCTCTCCGTCAAATCGCTGGAGAATCCATGGCAACAGGTTTGAGAGAGAGAGAGAGAGAGAGAGTTCTTGTGTACGCTGTTGATCGAGGGGGAGAGATTTTGAGTGGCTTTAAATGTGGCCATGGATATGCTCTCCCCCTCTTGTTCCCCCGTTTCAAAGATTCTCCCTTTTGATCCTCTTCCTCCACTCAGGGCTCAAGAATTCCTCCGACCGACACTAAGGTGCACGGAAATTCAAGTATCCCAATGTGCTCTGCAGCATTATGAATGAGACTATTCGGGCTTGTACTTTTCGTAATTGAGCAAAAAGATCAAAACTTTCTGACATGATCAGTCTTGGTTGGAAGAGGAGGGCCATTTTGTGAAGAAGACAAGGAGAGGGTGGATAAGGCATTTCTGTTCCATTTCCCCCAACTAATCAACTCATGTGAATGGGGACAACCACCAATCAAACACGAGCCGGAACACTCTCAGCATGGAATCCTTTTAGACCAGCATCAAAGTATAGAGGAGGAGCATATTCTTATACCTTCCAAGTTCGACATATACTTCCATCGTCAAACCTATACACCTCCCCGGTCTAACAACTTATTCCCCCGTAAATACCAAACACGTTACCCTGGGGAGTATTGTACAAATGAGATTGTCAAATCACGAGTTAAATACGGATGATGGAGCACCCCAGAAGCGGATTATAGCTCAGAAATCCGTTCAACATGAGCAGAGATGACTGAGGATTAACTTGGCAGGCTGTTAGTATTCAGATATTCATCAATGCCATCAACAGCGACATGAGTTCATGTCCCTGCAGATGAGTGCATCACGGCCACTGCCGAGTCTGATCTTTGTGAACAAAGGCAACCTGCCCTCAATTCCAACAGAGGGAAATAGTTCCTGTCATTTGAATGAGAGGAGAGACCCTCCTTGTGACCAGTTAGCTTGCCAAAATGAAAGAAAGATGATAACACATTCCATATGCTGTGAGTGATGCGAGGATATGACACGCCTCACAGCTGAAGCAGTTCCCTCCATCCCCAGCTGCAACTTCATGGGATTTTAATACCCCACGTGTCACCTTCATTTCAGCAGTTGCTTCTGACGCATGCCGCGATAAGGAGCGCCTCCATCCATGGGGATTTGTTACAGCTCCTATCTACAGCAAATACTTCAAATAGATACTCATCCAATTATACCACATTTACGGGGTGTTAGTTTGACGGAATCATGTCCACCTCAGATCCTTTGTCAACACATGATTTGCATCATCAAAGATTGAGAATTTCTTTCTTCAGTTCATGGTTTAAGATCCCTATTTTAAATTCAACTTCAAAAAAAAAAGAGGGGGGGGGGATATTGATGTCTTGTTTGAGATGGAATGCATGTGGGAACATCTGAATGCGTAAGCATCCGGTGAAGGAGAGGCAAACGCCAGAATCTCAGCTCCCCTCTCTCTCGGCAACGTAAAGCGCTGAATACGCTACCGAATTGAGCGCACCAGTGACTCTAATTTGTTGCCTTCATCAACTCGATCAATACCCCATTCTAATTCCGATTGATTAATCAACAGAGAAAACAATCTGACAGAACATTAAAAATAAATGCTTCAAAATCGCGAGCAGAAGACTCAGTAACTGTTGATTAAGAGTAGCATCAACGAATTTCAGAGTTT
Organism: Sonneratia alba; assembly: GCA_900174645.1. Classification (NCBI taxonomy): domain Eukaryota; kingdom Viridiplantae; phylum Streptophyta; class Magnoliopsida; order Myrtales; family Lythraceae; genus Sonneratia; species Sonneratia alba. The sequence continues at coordinate 4,978,130 of FWPY01000002.1, read as the reverse complement.
GATGGTATTTCTCCTCTGAGCTGTGAATTCACAAAATTTCTGGTCTTTCTACGATAAAGTACAACCATTCAAGAAAAGTAAGCTCGCAGCGAAAGAGTCTTGGAATTGCAGGAAAAATCGTGAGCAAATTAGAGGAAGAACGAGGAGGAACTAGGAAGGTGAAGGCCTCAGAAAGCTAGAGATGATGATTGCGTCGATCAGAGAAAGATCTCAGATGGTACGGACAAATTCTCGCATCACAGGCCATCCCAACCAACCAAACCTTCAGAAAGCAGGAGAAACTCGAGGACAACAAACTGGAAGGAATCCGTCGAAATGATGATTCTGATTATTGTTGAAGGATGAGATCTTACTGCACGAATCCACTTACAGACAACGCAGAGAAGAGGAAGCAAATTGGTACAGGCCGAATTAGGGCTTGACGCGAGTCTGCTGTAATGTGATCTGAGGTAGGAGGACTTTATATAGAGCTGTAGGAGAAGCGAAGAACCGCCCGAGCAAACCCTATGGCTAACGTGCAACAGAACCGCATTGACCAAACTGCCCTCTTTTTGCTTTGTATTTTCTCCTCAAGTCCAATCAGTCGATATTAAATTATCATCATCTTAATCCTTCAACATCTAAATTATCACAATTTTAGTCCTTGAATAAATGTAATACCAGTTTAGTCCTTCAGAAGTTCACTGCAGTACCATTTTAGTCCATCGATCAAAAACTTTAGCAAGAGCATATACATTTATGCGCGTTGACGTGACGTTGACGTGTGGGTAATGGATACTCTCGCACTCGAAAAGAGAGATGAAAATGGTAGAATGTGATGGGCAAAACGAGAAGGAACGAGGGTGATAATTTAAAGGTTAAATTATTAAAATAGTAATTTGCTAAAGGTTTTGAGTTGAATTATTGTTGATAAAAAAAATCCATTCTTCTCGTTTGGGAGAGAAATTATATATTTTTTTGAAATAATTACATATAAATTTTAAAATTAGACCATGAGATCATGATTCATGGATTATATACGTTAAATAGTATATTAATAAATAATATTATCAGTAAATTAATATAATACTATAATATCTTGATTCTGATTTATAATAAAAAAATTCTTAATATATATATAGTATATTAACTCATAAGTTTAATATAAAATATAAATATTAGTAAAATAAAAAATATATATTATAATAATTTTTTTAGAAAAATTTTACGTGTATTAATTTTTTAACTAATTCAATTGAATTTTTTAATCTGACCAGGAACTAGCCGGTTCAACTAAAACTGACTACATTGTAAATGTAATTGGATTAATTTAAAAAATCAGATTTGATGAATAGTCGATTACCAATTGAACCGGCTATCCAATCTGATTTTAAAAGTTATGGAGTTGGAGTTCGATTGCAGCTTTTTGAAATGAACAACATTTTCCAACAAAAATTGTTAGTGTAGTACACAAAATTACAAACACTAGAGTCAAGTCAGTTGAGGTAAAATTTTTCCACAATTTATTCGTTAATTTTTTAGATTCTAAGTGATGTGGACATCAGAATCATTTATTGAGATTAAGCGGCAAGATATTCAAGATTAAAAATCTCTGCCGATAAGCTCGGATATGAATGGTCTAAGAATTATTACACTTTCTGAACATTAAGAAAGAAATGGTCAAATATAATCATCGAAAGCTACCACTAACAAATGCGTTGTTAAAAGTAATGTCAGCATTCACAGTCTAACACCTTCTAATTGGTTATCGCCTACGTTCGAGGTGAATAATACCTGATTACTGTCGCCATCAACTCCGTGGAATGTAGCCTGCTGATCACATCGTTCAAACATAGATGCGTTAACACTTCCATCCTGCATCGTCATCGGGTACTGCAGCATCAGTGGTTGTTGCTGTGTGGGCAGTGGCAGTGGTGGTGGTGGTGGCGGCAGCGGCGGCATCATCATCATCATCGAAGAAGAAGCATTTCCGAGCATGCCGCCCTGCCCCGAGTAGTCAAACGGGGTGTTCTCTGGGGCTGAGAAAGTCCCGACTCCGAGCGTCGAGTTGTACTGGTACAAGGTTCCGGACAGGCTCTGGTGAGTCGGGAGGGACAAATAATGCGGATTGTACTCCGCTGGGACTGTGACTGCAGAATAGTTGCAGTAGCAGTTGTTATTGTTCTGATGATTGCTGGCCGTGTTGCTGCTGCTGCTGCCGCCGCCGGCAGTGCTGGAGGAGTTTCCGATCAGTGGCCACATCATCGGGTTGTTCACGACGACAGAGCCCGAGTCCATCAGTGGAGGTAAGTAAGAGCCGATAACCAGCGGCGGGAACTCCGTAGGAGGCTCCATCATCGAACCATCCACGTTCATGGGAACCAGCTGCCTATAGTCATTATTATGCGAATGGATTGCTGAACCATTAAACTTAAACTCCTCCATGTGCATTGGGTTCACTCCCGGAAGTGTGTTCCACGCAGCACTCTCCTTCACTGCTAGGAGCCTCTTCTTCGCACCCTCGAGTTTCATCCCGAGCATGGCCAGTAGAGCTCGGAGCTGATCCTGCGATAGGCTGCTGATCAGCTCATCGGGCACTGGGTACTTGGCAGCCCAATTGGCGGAACGGACCTTGGCAAGCTCGCAGTCAAGCTTCCGCTTCCGGCTCACGAAGAACTCAGGCAGGCCCATGGCATGCCGTCTGCGCCGGTCAATGCCCTCGCTCAGGTAGCGGTCGATGACCTGCCTGGCCTTCTCAGGGTCGTGGGGCCACACCGTAGGTCCCCGGCCAGGCGAGTCGTCGGCATTGTAGATGATCATACAGGTGTCTACCCCGCAGAGGATCGAGAACTCCTCCGCCTTCTTCATCAGCCCCTTCTTCCTCTTCTCGAACGTCGTCCTGCGGGACCGATCCTTGGCGATGAACTCGAGCGCCAATTTGCCACGACCCATCTTTGAACAACTAATTCAGCAAAAAAAAAAAGAGGCAAAATTGATAAACAGAGAAAAAGACATTGCATGCAGAGGTTCAGTGTAGTGATCCAAGTCACCGGACACGAAACCTCTTTCCTCGTAATCTACGAGCGGGAGGACATGACAGCTGTGTTTTGCGTTCTAATACTCAAAATAAATTTTCGGATATCAAACGCCGTCTTCATCATCGTACTACATGTCAAGTGCATCCAAGAATATCCCTACCCATGTACTACCACCACTACTACTACTACTACTCTGTTTTCCAAGAAACGGAAGACGACAGCAAAACAGAGCATATGTCCAGTCCTTGCAAAATTTAACTTTGGGAATTCAAAGATGGGGTAATGAACAGTCATCGAATTAATTTCGTTAATTAATCACAAACAGAGTAAACGAAACCCAATAAAGAAACTGGAGGTTTTGCATTAACAGAAGGAAGAAACTCAATAATGGCGGAAGAAATACGATACCTTAGATGTTCTCTTTTGCCTTTTGGAGAAGGGGGAGAGTTAATGAGCAAGACAGCCAAGATTATGTTCTTACATTTATATATATAAGACAACCAGCCCTATTTTGTCTACATTTTTGGGGGTAAACTCGGAAAGAAATTATTACACAGAGCACCGACGGGGAGAATTTATTTCAATCAATTGTTGATTGATATAAGATTTCCTATTATTTCCGTGATTAGATCGTGCCCAAATATTACAATTAATGGATAGAAAAGGAAATTCCAACAATCTCCTAATTTACTTATTTCTCAATTCAATTTATTCAAACACATGACCGTTAGTATATATTCCAGGTCCTGGTTAGTTCGATCATAGCTGGCTTCGATCGTATAACACACACACACACACATATGTATTTCGGTAGAGTGGATGGAGGGAGTAGGCTTATGCCTGTTTCCAGAAAGATACTTAATCCTTTCTCTCTCTAGAGGAGAAATTATTGTAAGAAAATAAATGGCAAATGAGTAATTATTCTTCCCAATAATATTATATTATTAGTGATCAGATTAATTTTATTATATTAAGTAAAATCCTCATATTTAATAAAATTAATTGACTAATAGTGATAAATAATCTCAATGCGAACTGCAATCGCACGAGATCGGGAATTTTCTCCTGGAATGATTATCATGCATTGTAATGAAACAGTTGATGAACGGATGTCGTGGCTCTGTTTAGTGGGGAGAGAGTTAGGCGAGGGAAAAGCATATTTTAACAAGAGTGTTCGATTTGCCAGAATAAGTTATGCAATGAAACGGAATACGTGCCCCCCTAACAGGAACCTGGATGAGTAGCATCACGAAACATTCTCTTGGAATCAGAGTCTCATTCCTCTCCATCCCTATCTATTCTGAAATGGGAAGCGGGGCGAAGGGAGACAGAATTAAAACAGGAGCAATTTGAGGTTTTCTTTCTGTTTGGTAACAAAATCTGTTGGCATTCTTCATCGTTCGCACGAGACAGGACAGTATTAAGGCACAAGTGCGTTAAGAAGATGCAACATACCAGATGCGTACAGTCGGATATTTGTCGTTGGAGTTTACTTGATGCTGCTCGATTCCATTGAAGGGGAGGCAGAGGGAGACGTCTCTTTGGTATTGGTCCCAGAGACGGTCGATTTGGTATATGCATGGGCAAGTTCCATCATCAGCTCAACCTCTTTCTTGTACTGTAACAAGGAAAAAGGGATATTGCAAGGTGATAAATTTGAATTGTTGCCAAAAGCGTTTGATTTGGAACTCGTCTCTCAAGAACTAGATACGCCACTGACCTCGTTGATTGCCCCTGATCTGATCTTCGATTGCATTACACACCACTTCTTGAAATGTGCACCTGCAATACGTTGTGAATCTGCTCTAAGTTACACTATCACCTAATTCATTGAGTTTTGGTGGGTCAGAGGACTCCGCATGATTCCAGGACCAACCAAGCTCTGCTAGCAATTAGAATAAAACTACACAACAGACAAGTTTTTAGCACGCCTACTGATTGATCTTCTGACCTCTGTTCACACTTAGATCTGTCTGAGATCTTGATATGAACCCAGTATCCCGTGGAATGCTCTCCCCAAGAGTTCTAGATAAATATCTACTCAGGAGTGAGGATAAATTTAAATTTGACAGACGAGTTCACTCACAAAAGACAAGGATGATCTCATTTTCATCATGGTACTCTTCCGGTGGCCTCAAGTCACTATTTATTTTATTTTCCTATTTTTGATATTATTATAATTATTCATTATCGGGGAACCAACTCGTGAAACTTCTACTGTCCCTCAGCAGATATGGCAATATATCATCACAAAGACAATAGTGGAGAGCATTTTGGACGAATTCAAACAACTCCAAGATCATTAGAGCACAGAAACTTACCAACATTTATAGTAAGCACAGAAGAATTCTGGTCCTTTGTCGTCACATGCCACTGACAGTGAATCTGATGAAATGAAACCATAAATTGTGTAAGCAATGAAGAGAAGAAAGAGGAGCAACTGAGCAAGATAAAAGAAATAACGTGTTTCCCATGTATGAAGAAACAAATGCTACATGTAGCATCAATTCAGATAAAACCCTTAAGCAGAACAGCAAATAAATATAAGATTACATTTGATGATATATCATATCATCATAAGTTAAAAAAGGGATAGTCAACAAAAAGTATGGTTAATTATAATTTTCTAAACATAGAAAAATAAAAAGAAACTGAACACCTCAAAGCAGGAGCCAAATGGAACATCGTGCGCCTGCTGAACTGTCTCAAAAACCTGTAGAAGTAGAAATCCTCAGCAGCTGTAATGGACCACGAAGAACAGGAGCAAAATATGGATCTAGGACGAAGATATTACTTAAACTTAAAGAAAACAATAATATCTGTATGTGTGAATACAGAGGGAAGACATTGTTGAAGAATATTTCTTATGAAGCAGACATGTACCAATGCTCCCTTATCGGGTGATAGAACTGCATGCTGATACTCTGTCATGGCTGTGTCCGGAGGGCACATTGGACTTGTACACAGGGACCTAAAAGTAATCTCTCTCACTTGACCATCATATTCTTCTGCAGGTTGCCACTGCCCCATCTAAAAGTGATATAACAGGGAAAAAAGGTCAGATCACATCATGGTTCATGTATAAGAGTGAGCAACCATTTCCGAAGTGGTAGCACATTAACTTTAGACTAATGATGCTCATGCAGAAGAAAGCAACTAAGAGATACTTACCACAAGGTCAGTATCTTTTCTTTGCAATCTGTACTCTTTTGTAAAGCTGGAATTATCATCCAAGAAGAGATTAAAGTACTCCTCAGCTGTGCAGGGAAAAACGTCCTAGGAGAAGGATAACTTAGATTTTCCCTGTGTTACCAAATGAGTATAGCATCAAGCAAAATGATGATGCTTACATTGTATATATCTACCAAAACTTCTTCTTTGATAAATGATTGTTGTTTCCTAGTCTTGGGTATAGTATCTTCCGGTATCTTTGCATGCCTTCTACTACCTCTAGCTGAACTGCTGCATGCTCGAAGAGCTGATTCTACCATTTCCTACGGGCCATAAAAATGCCATAAGATAACATTTAGATTTACCAACAGAATATCACATGATTTTGACCATGTGACCCTGACAAATTATTCATCTGCATATATTGGTTCAAAAGAGGACAACTACAATGATGAACGGTCATATACATATGCATGCATATATATATATCTAGAAAGAGGTTCAGTACTAGGACAGTATCAAAACACACTAACTTCAGCAATTATAGTTTATGGTAGCTTATCCAGAAAAAAAATACAAAAAATCCTGAAAGACTATTTATTCAGAGACGAAGAAAATTCAATCAAAGAATGTTAAGTCAGGTCTAAAGTTAGTACAGGGATCAAGATCACTGCAAAAACTTTCACACACACACATGTATATATATATATATATAGAGAGAGAGAGAGAGAGAGATTAACCTTCTTTTCTGCTTCTAGCATTGCATGAAAATTCTTCAATGCACGTTGTAAAGCTCTTAGTGCATGATTCCTATTCCAAAAAGATGCAAACATATATCTGACCCTACCTGAATACAAAGGAGATATTAAACATGCAGTCTACAAGAGCATCTAATTTGAAGGGTTAAAGAGATTATAAGCAATTGCAAGTAGGTTTTCTTGTTCCATTAATCTAAGATAACTTACAGTTATGAAGGACCATGAATGAACATGCTATAAAAGTTATTATTTTTTATGGACCAAGACCCCTCAGTATCTTTAACAGAAAACAACAAAGCCTTAAGCAAACCAAGAGAAACAAATAACAAATCTCAGATGCAGAAGCATCCAGCAGGCAAGAAAGTTCCATTGTTGAGGCATCACTAAACAAGTAAATCTGAAGAAGATGAACCAAATGAAGAATCAGTCATCTAACAGAATAACACTTCCAACACTAACCATCAGGACTCCCAAGTGGAGGTACACCATGCCCACCAGCACCCATCTGGAGTATAATAGTTATAGCAGGGTTTATAAAAGCATGCTGGCTTCTACGAATCTATACAAAATAAGAATATTCTTATGCCTGCAAGCATACCAATTCATTCAGCAATACTTGATAAAATACAGGGACGCAGGAGAACACACCTCATCCATATCTTGAAATGGGATCACCACCTATCAGTGTAAGAGACATGATCAAGGAATGGAGCATGCATGTCAATGCAACATATAAAAAATAAGTGGAGGAATGGAAATATATGAACAAAAAGAATTCATCATTTCAGAAAAAAAAAAAGTGCCAGTGCAGCTAATAAGGGGAAAAAACCATTATCCTTATAATGCAAGAGTTGAACCAGTTGAAAGGCTCATTATCAGATTGACCACTAGAAAGTTTGACAGAAAATATATGAAATATGAATTTTCTCCTCAATTATGATGAGAACTAGAGGAACTCAAAATCCTCTCTCCCCTTTGCTTTCTTTGGAATATTAGGGTGTTTGAAGATGCTGGGCACTGACATCAGTATCTTACCTATTTTTGCTTGGTGCATGTGAAGAATCAATGTGTTCTTTTTTTTTTAATAATGGATTAATGGGTGTCCATGTAAAGGTAAAAGGGCAGCCTAACTTGGTTATCAATCGTTCATATATATCCAACTTGAGCTAGTCCAGTAACATGTCAAAGGCCTCTACTTTTCATTCATGGGACCATTTTATAGTAGTAGCAATCAACTATTACTTGGTTTCTGCACTAAATATCATCATCACATGAGAGACTAGCTCACCTTCATCTGCTTTGAAAACACATTCGAGTGGAAGCAGATATGCCAAGCTGAAACATACATTCGGCCATGATACAAGAATGACCTCTCAACAGCACATGAATAACTATGCTCAACAACCTGGGATGAATACTATGTTAGATCCAGCTTAATTAATTGATCAACTGGAAACAGAACATAAACAAATATTTAGTTTTTCAAGGCGAAGACACCAATCTTAAAAGCAATAATGTGATATTTACCTCATCAGGTAGTAGATGAAATATAGTTTGCAAGGGTCCAGGCTTTTGATGAACAACAGTTGGCCCTTGTTGATCTAAAGATATCCTTCTTCGAGCACTGGCCCCAGCAAAACCATTAATAACCCTACCAAATGTGAAGAAAGTCATGAACAGCAAGAAACGTAAAGAAAACATTTCTTCACCAAAGCAAACATCTCATATATATACGACCAGTAAAAATACATATTGTGCAAGAAATCTAGGAAAAAGTGATGGGAAAAGAAACAATATATAGTTGCCCTCTTATGCTGTACAGCTTGCATGTGTAAGATTGATGGCGCACAATGTTCATGCAGTCAAGATCAAATGTACACTTACTAGATCGCAGAAGCACTCACCAAAGGCCTTTAGTATTGATGACTGTGATTTTACTATCAATAGGAGATGAGATATCCATACACAAACTCAAGCCCATATCATGGAGTTCCCTTTATCAACATATTAGAGATTTCATCAGGCTTACTTTCATGATCAGCCAAAATTTTTTTTCCTTGCATTCTCCCATGCAAAATCAATACACAGAGAGATAACCCAACTTATAAGTATATGAAACTAATAATCTGCAGAGAACGAAGGCTACCTCGAAGAATTTGTGGGTAGTTTAACTGTTCTGATATGAAGACAAACCTGGTAAAAATTAGCAACCTGGTAAGATCATTATAGAAAGATGAGACCTCACAATAAATAAGGCAACGAGAAAGGTAGTTAAATCACCTGTCCTGATGGACTATCCAAAGTATACCATACTGCACCACTTTGACCTTCACTTTCAACTGGAACAGTAACAGAACCAAGAACAGCACTTTTCCAAATTATATCCCAATCGTATATTGTCGCATTGATCTGTAAAATCAATGATGCAAAAATACTGCCCATTGTAATCAAAGGAGAGAGCAGGGTACAAAGCAACCACACAGCTGAAGGTAACTTATCAAACACAAATATAACTTTTATCTCAACACCTTACAGACAATCAACAGATGAGCTTGAATAGAAAGGTGAATGCAAAAGGGCATCACTATTGAAGCAGCAATTGTAGTGTTAATGGATAGCTTATGCTTATAAAAAGAATTGAAAATGCATTGTACTGCATTCTTGACATTTCATGAAGAACATAGTCAAGTAATTGGGATTCTATGCATAAGTATCAATATCGATTCAGAAACAGTATAAATCAGCTACCTGGACAGGAAGCTCGTCAACAGAAAAATTAAACTCCTCTCCCCACATGGGATTCCTAGAACCAGGTACCATTGAGCTGCGATAAGATGGCAATATATCAAACAAAAGAGAATTATAAGAAAATGTCAGTTAAGCATCACCAGAATTTGGCCTAAAAAACTTTCACCCCTATTGCTTCGCTCATGACTGAGGGATTTATTTGTACCAGACATTCTTGTAAGCAGGAAAGCATGACATTCATAATTCTTTGTGACCAGTGTAGAATTTACCACTCAAAACGAGAAAAGAAAAATGAACAGGCACAAAAAATGATGAAACAAAAATATCTGACAGCCTCGTGCAAGCACTTCACATGGATAGGAGGCCTTCAAAACGCGTGACTGAAAAATACAACATCATACAGGATAATATAGAAAGGCCAGATTCATTGGCATATGCAAAAGTCTGTAAAGGTCCAATGATAAGTCTACATGCCAAATATTAAACGACATATGCAAGGACAAAAACAAATATAAGTAACCTGAATCGCTTTTCTGTACCACAAGTAATGATAGCATATGGATCTGATGTGCCATTTATGTTTGCACCTATGAGATTCTTAGCTGCTAACAGTTCCACCTGAAAGATGAGGCATAAACCGTCTACTCATCAAATACCATTTTTTTTTCAGTTATAGAATTAAAAAATATATAAAAAATGGATTAAAAAAAAGCCTGAGGAATCAAAATATTTTAAAGCATTTATGACAATAAAAAAAAAAATCCATCCATCCATAAAAGTACCTTGACTATATAAGCGGAATTGATATCCCCTTTCAAATTGCCCATCTACAAAATAAGTACAGAACTGCATGTCAGACAAGTGAAAAGAAAATATCCATTTAAGATGTGCTCTGTTTTCATAAAATTTCCGCACCATTTCTCCATTGTTGAAACTAAATGCAGAAAAAAAAACTAATTGATATTGTATAATTGTGACAAAACTACAGAGTTATTCCTCTTCAGCCCCGAGCATTTCAATTTTCAGACTGTGATGAATTAACAGCAAAGCGAACGTTCAGAATAGGCCAGAAATTTAAAGGTTTCATTTAAATCATTCATAATGAAACAACCAATAATTTTAAATCATGTCAGATGCAATATGATGTGGGGGATTAATTTGTAACCAGAGAAAGATATGAACTAAGACCAACATCTCTGCTGCTGCCATCTACCATAGACAGATAAGCTGATCAAATCACTGAATCTGTCGAACTAGCATTGACTGGAAGCTAGAGGAAACGGTTGGAAAAAAGTCTAATCCCCGCGGTGCGTGAATGCGGTTTAACTGAGTCATCGCTGCCAGTGATAGAAGGAAAAACTATCCAAAAGGTTCTCTTCAACTGAATTATATGACCTTGCCGTTGTCATTTGCGTAATTGTCGGCGAGCGAATGATCGGCGTCGGAACCGGCTTCTCCTCTGCCGGTTCCATAGGTGAAGTACCAGTACGCTCCAATCACAAACACCGAGGCGGTCACTGTCACCTTGACCTCCCACCACGAAGGCAGCAGAACATCCAAAATTGCAGCCTCAATCATCTCCGATCACCGTAACCACCCACACCTGTTCGCATGCAAACACAAGCGCATGCTATCGATATGAAGTCACACGGGACTGCCACTTCTCGGCGGCATCGTAGGCTCCGATCGCAGGTCCGAGGGCGAGCTCCGGTTAGGGCTTCGTGCGAGATCACTCTGACACTGTAGTGCTTGCGAGGGAGAGGGAGACGTGAGACAGAGAGGAGTCGGAGTTGGAGGAAGAGTGGCCGTCGACGCAGGACAAAATGGAAATGCTATGGCCGGCCCGCTTCTTTGACGAAAATGCACCCACTGGGCTCAGTAATTACGACTATGTCCTGGACCGCGGGTTCGCAAGTATGAAGTAACTACCGCGAAGGCTGAGGGTAAATCGGGCAATTAGTGCGACAATATTTGAAAGCGGGTAACGATTTAGTCATTTCCACGGTGGCAGGCTGGTAGCTAAAAATGGTAAAACAATAATCAAACTGAGATCGGTAATAAAGTTCATGGGGCAAACGGAAATTAACCCAAAATATAGGCCCGCAAATATTAATAAAATGGTTGCAACTTTAGGTTTCACAACTTTAAACTCGGGACTCTGTCTCTCAGAGTTCACTCTTCTCCTCCTACCTTCGTGTCAGCCGCCAAACCTGTGTCTCAGTTACACAGCTCCTCCACTACCTCCTCTTCTCTCTGGTACACACTCCCCATCGCCAACTTCACACGCATGAAATGCAAGCATCCTACACGTTCACGTATGCGGTGTACCGTATGAGAACTTGTTCATGGAAATTTGACGTAAGCTCTGTGCGCAATGCAGTGCAAGAGATTCTCTGCTCCGTAGCATACGTACATATTGCACAACGAATCATAAAATCATTATTGTTTCTGGGCATTTCAGTTGACGTTCCTCAGTTCGTTTTTGTCATTCAAAGTAGATTTTTGATGACTTGTTCTGCATGATTAGTATACATGCAGTTATCTTGGGAACACTGGATATTGTTGTCTGTTCAGTATGTTTTGGTTGTTTTAGGATGAATTTGATTGAGTAAGAAGACAATCGCACAGCTGATTTGGTTCAGATTATATTCTTGCTTTCCTTTTTATAAGATTCATTATGTAAAAACTTACAAGTAGCTATCAAGCACAACAATTCAGAAAGCAATTTTGGTTTTTTGAGCAAGTCTAGGGAAGATATGCAGCGAAGAATATGCTAGTTATTTCTTTTAAATCTTTTTGGATAGCTGGTTCTTGCATATCATGTATTTTGATCTCTAAGACTAGCAGTTTAGTGATGGCACCAATTGTGATCTTGCAAGGTGCTGAATTTCCCGGATCTGTGTCTCAAGGTTATCTGGTGGTGTTACTGATGTCCAAAGATATGTTTGAAAGTGAATGGCCTCAAAACAAAACAAGCTTGCTGAGTTCCATTTCTTCATGTAGATGTGTAACTGTGGAGCTTCATTAGCGTGTCAAGTTCCATTATTTCGCTTTGATGTGTAGCTTGTGGGGTTTCTTTGTGTTGACAGGTAATTCAGTTGTTATCTTTGTGAAATCGTTGAATGTCCAGTGACTCTGCTCAGACATGGACGAAGATTGACCCAGACAGGAAGCTAAAATATGCACCGTGCAGCAAAAATATCTCGGGAACAACATATGACATGAATCTGAAGTGCATCCATGATAATGAGGATATGAAGCTAATTATGGAAAATAAGCTTAGGAGGCAAGTTAGCCCGCCTGGAAACCCAGAGGATGCCAAAGTTGATGTAGCCGAATGTTTGAATATGGGAAGTGCTGCCAGATGGCCAGATTCTCAGGACCCAGATGAGACCGAGTACTCGAGCTCTTTCAGTGGCACAGTTTCTGACTATGAGCATTCCTCAGGATTGAATGATGCTGAGGTGGAGTCACAGTTCTCAATAGACAATGACTTGGCCCCAGCATTCGATGCGTTCAGCAGTATGCTTCATGTAAGGTGTGTTTTACCACTCCTCTGCTACCTGATTCTCTCTTGACATGTCCAACTCCAACCTTGTAGATGTAAGATGCAATGCATTTGTGAGGATGATACTATCCATTCTGTCAAATGCTGGGTGGGATGGTCGACACTTGAAGAAAAGCGAGACATTCATTGAGCAAATTTTTAAGGTCTTTAAGAAGAACCTTCATCATATCTTAGTGACAATTTCGTTTAACTGTATGCAACTGCAAGCATGTTGTTTATTTTTTATTCTTGCAAGAAAATAATTGTAAAGAGGGATTTAACCAACATTTCATGAGATGTGTTTCCTTATCCGCTACATGTACTAAAGTATGATCTGAAAAGTTTGCAATTCATCTAATTATTTCGTTTTCTGAAAGATGGATATGATGTGGACTATGGTGTCTTTCCAACTACCAGGCCATTGCGCTTTGCAAATTGCAATTGGTGTACAATTAGGCATATTTTCTTCGATTCATCTCACGATGAGATTCGAGATTAAGAGAGAATTTCTTCTTTCAGGAAGAAGAAATTGACAAATCACTGGAGGAACTTCATACGCCCTCTGATGTGGCGGTGCAAGTGGGCGGAACTGAGAATCAAAGAAATCGAGTCACAGGCACTAAAATATACCTGTGCACTTGCTTCCTATGAACAAGATAGCCACTCCCAATGGGATGAATATTCAGCAGTTCAAAAACTTGGTCCAAAATCATTACCATGTTCTCAGCAATGCATCAACAGAAAGATCATGAGGAGAAAGAAGAGGAAGAGGGTTGAAGAGATCACAGACGTTTCGTCATACATGTCTCATCACCACCTTTTCTCTTATCTTGGTAAATGTTTCTTGATTATATATAGATGTTACTCTACTGGATTTGCCTAATAGATCAATCAATTAAGTCCTGATCTGCTGACTGCAGAAAATAGGAGATTTGACTTGGAAGCGAACTACTACATACCCAGTGAAGTTGTTCATTCAGGTAAACATCTATATCAACAATCAACCCATCCAAAAGACACAGCTAGATTTTATCGTTGCAAGAAAATTCAATCTCGGAAGGTTCATCGAATAGAGTTTACATGTACGAGTATTTCCTTGGATGCAGAATGTAGAGTGCAAGTTGCTGGTAGAATTCATGTCTTGTGCATTTTTGAAAATTTTTTCAGCTGAAATACTCGATGTCTGCATTCTGTTTTTTTCATTAGAGTAAGACTGCACTCATCCGGTTATTGTTTTATTGGCACTTAAATGTTCTCAGACAAGACTGCGACCAAAGTTAACAACTTAGGAGCTACCACAGGTCGAGGATCTCTCGAGTCACGGCAGATTGACTTTACCTTAGAGCAGGTCCTCCAGAAGATTGAGGCAGTCTACTCTCGGGTCCACAAGCTGAGGGACCTGCTTGATCTCATAATGTCTCAGAATGCTTTGAAGTTCTCTTCCTCAGAGAACTTGAGCCTTTTGCAGGCTCCTTTTGAAGAAGCAGAGACGAGCTCTGCTCCGAGCCCCACATTTTCTGCTCGCAGTGGAGATTTGCAATTGATGGGGCCTGATCGTCTTCCCAACTACAGCCTTGACAATCTCATACTCCCTGAAAGCGTGGTCTCAAGCTTCGACGAGGTTGTTTCGATTCCTGATGTGATTGAGAGCACAGTTGGATTATTATCTGCTGCTGATGTCACACTTCATCAACCAATACTAGGGGATACAACGGAAGATGTAAGCCTGAATATGAATCGATACAGCAATTTCATTCCTCCATTTTTATGTAGAAAAGCTTGACTTTAGTATTCATTGATCTGATTTGCTACATTTTTTGTCCTTACATTCTTTTGCACATCGATTGCTGTATGTTCAGATAGTGGACAGTGTCTTGATCCATAATGAGCCACCTGAAGGAGGAGAGACCCATGTTCTCAAAAGCTCGGCCTCAGAACTGATAGCCAAGCAACCGGAATCCGACAAAGGTGAACAAGACGAGAGCCCCGACCCCTCTCCACAGGAAGTAACATCTCAACAGCAATCGAACATCCAGTCGGGTTTAGCATCGAATATTCACGTTCCAATGAACAAGAGGAAACGTGGGGATCGCAGATCAGGAAATGGTGGTTGGAACAAGTAGAATGTGTCATATCCATTAACTAATCACCCCGAGTACAAGATGATCTTCCTTCTGAGATGTAGTGGTCAAGATCTCAAGTTGCAGCGGGTAACGGTTTCCACATCCCCACAAGTTTCTGGTACCCAAATTTACCTTGTGCCCGCTTCTTGGGGTACCAGTATTGCAGGTTCTGCAGCCGGACTCCAGGTGGTGAATCAGCAGCTAATCATGGTACCAGGCTTTGTAGCATTCAACCTGTAATATTAGTACTTCTCCATTACTTGGGATGAGCTTATAATTTTCGTGGGCATGACCGACTTCCAAGCTAAACTTCAGGGGATGTTGTACTAGTATGGCCTCTGTGATATTTGGAGTAGAATATTGTTCGAATTCCGAGTCAATTGCCTGCGTGAGATTTCACTAATTATAAGGTTAAAGTTCATCCAGCATACATCGACATGTCCGGCCCTGAAAGTTTTCGTTCTATGCTATCTTGAATTACCGAATTTTCCCAGCAGATGTGTCCTGCAGAACATATTGCCGAGGTCCAGGTTGGATTCATGGGTCAACGACACTCAGTGCAAATCCTTGCTGCATGTTGTACCGCCTTGGCTTTAAACTCAGAAGGGACATTGATCCATCTCATATTTGTCAGTATCCTCTCATCTCTCGCATCAATGGGGGATTCTGAGATCAGTGGGCACAATCATTTTTCGACTGGGTCTACAAATGTACAGAGGAAAAGCTTTGAGATAAGAAAAAGCAAAAGACCGAGTAGCCCACCTTTCATCTTTTGACCATATAAAGAACACAAAATATCTCTCCCCTCCTAACTGAGTTTCTCTAAATTGAAAATTTCAGGCTGATAAATTATTTCAGGTAATAAACAATAAATCCTTTAATTTTTTTTAAAAAATATTATTCTATTATAAAAATTTCCTCCCCATTATAATTCACGACTAATTAAAAAGGAAATATGGAGAAGAAAGGACAAACAAGTTTGACTCGTACTGTTCAATTAACGGGAGTCGAATTCTGGACTAAATCACTACCATCTGCATCAAATTTATTTCCTTTTTCTCTTCCTCCATATGAAGAACGGGAAAAGAGTATATGGAAAATCATATCGAGAATAATCGAATTTAAAATTTTGATTAAGATTCTAAAATAAAATCATACATTTGAATATAGAAAATGAGTACGAAGAGTTTATAATAAAAATTTAACATATAACCTTTTAATTATTAAGTCGAGAATAAATCCATTTTCCCAACGACAGAGTCCTTCAATATTTTGCTCTCTCACATCATATGATTGCCCGAAATAGAAAATCCGTTCGATGGAGACTCGGACTGGGTGGGGCCAGGTCTTCACGGTCATGGGAGTAAGTGGGCCAGGAGACGGGTCTCGTGGCCGAAAGGGGCCTCGAGCCTTTTAAGGTATATGGTTCGCCCACTGAGCACCCGGGGTCAAAACCCTATCGATTGCATTAAGCTAGACTAGAGTCGCTTAACTAGCTAGGCCCCCACATCATCCTCCATATCGAACGAAGACCCGTGTGTGGCAATTCCGAATTCTCAGACGTATGCGATCGAGTTACCGCAAGATTTGGATGTGTCGGTTTTCCCACAGCTGGTGCATCTCGATGAGCATAAATTATAGCAATATCGATACACACTGTTGGCACTTTTTATCAAGTGCTGGTGGTGGTAATGATCTATGATCAGAGATAGCATCAAAATGATAAGTATGTAATTGAGACGGTGTTCTTGACAACCTTTTCGTGTGTTTTTCCCCACACTAGTGAATGAGCAGAAGATTGATAATGTATAGATATATAAATATATTAATTCAGAAAAGAAGGTTAATCGAGAGAGGCAGGTGGGAAACCCTAATGGGAGCAATACCAGCAAACACCAATCATAGTGTCTTTTGGGTGTTTGGGAGGCAGCCTTTTTTCTGATCCTGATTTTACACCACCAGCATCATGAATCATTGTCCCAAACCCTAATCAATCGATCTTCCCTCCCAAATTTGTTATTCATCAATTCAAAAATGTCTTGGATCTATGGCCGTGTACCATAAATAATTTAGACCAAACTCCCTAGTCGAACCACTCATGATACTAAGTGTGTTGATTTGCATAAATTCAACCACATTACATTCTGATAACTTCTTGAATTAGAATATGATACCTGCTTATGTTTTTGGAGATGAACAGTACCCATCGAGCCCTTGCACTGTTGTTATTATTATCAATGAAAATCAAATTCATAATCTTTTAATTTTATGTAAAATACTGTTACATTAAACACCCTATTCATTGATGATCAAGTGGTCGTGCATGACTCGATGGGGTATGCCGAAAGATTACTTTTTTCCAATACCCAATTGGAATTTAAAAAAAAAGGGCTAATGAACATAAGCTACCAAGTTGATGCATGAAGTACATATAAATATTTGAATGGATCTTCCTCTTCTTTTTTTAAAATTATCTCTACATATAAAAATATTTGTTTGTGTCATTTAAAGTAGTTTATAGGGTTTGCTTTGGACACCAATTAGGCTTTTCTTCAGTGTTTATTATTTTAGAGGATTGTTGGCATCACAGAGCATGCCTAAAGACACATGATTCTCTCTCTCTCAATATTATAACATGTTTTTTTGCTCACAATGATGCATCACAAGGGAGGTAAACATCATTACCATGGAGGCAACTGTACCTAAGCTTTCCAAATTCAAGGGCCCCTTAATATCATGATCAACTTTTAGTATAATTTAGATCGAGTGAGAAATCACAAATGGTACGTGGGTCATGTTATTGTCTTTGACGTTGCAGTTGCTACAATGTGTCTCTCGCCATGAAAGACACTCATGATCTATGGTGTTTGAGCCTATGAGATCATAGTGAAATAGAGGAAGGGGGAAAATAATACGAGTTAATTCAATCAATTCAATATCTTCTTTCTCTACATAAGATTTTATATTCGAATACTATGAATGACAAAATTCATTATTAAGAGCCAATCCCCTTGACATGAGTTAGTAATAATTTATTAAATTTCTAAATATTAGTCCGGTGCATACAAACAAAAAGAAGAAGAAAGAAATAGAGAAGAGGGGGAAGCAAAGTAGAGGTCACACACACTACTGCCAACCCATTCTAGCACACTGAATTTGCAGGCAGAAAGGAAAAGCCTCTCTCTCTCTCTCTCTCAAAACTCTCTCTAGATATTTCATTTCATGTCATTCACTTCCCACCCTTTACTCTCACTCTCAGATGAAAAAGAAACTTGAGTTGCTTTCTTCTCCTTCTCCTTCTCCTACCTATCCTCCTCCTCCTCCTACTCCCATCTTCTTCACCATTCTCCTCAGACTTCAGAAACATTGGATGCTTCAGTGGTTCATGCAGGATCCAAAGGCCTCCCAGACAAGGCAAGTCTCCATTCCCCCTATCTCACACATCATGTACAATTGCTACCTGTGCTTGTTCATATGTGTTTAACATGTATTGTACTCCGGTAGAGCATTATATGAGAAGGTTTGCTACTGCCGAGAAGTGAGTTAACTGAGATTCGGGTTCATCCCACGGGGGCAAAGTAGGATCATCAAAACATTATATTGCGAAATGGGGTGCCTCTGATGGATGTAAGTAAGCTCATTTCAAGTTGGCATCATAGCTTGCAGCTGGGTAAATAGTGAAGGGATTGCAATCTGAATTACAATAGTTTCAAATCTGGAAAAACAACATATACAGAGAAATCGCCTCAGAGATATCTGAATTGTTAATGGAAAACGACTCTATACATAAGTTCGGGTACATTCAGCGACATTATTGACTTAACCAGTTCGACATCAGTATACATGTCCACTTCAGCTGGCTTATCAAGTGATGTCGGAATTCTAGTGGCACGTAGAATCACCCATCAATCTTCCAAATGTTGGGGTTAACCGAATCGATTCGATCTCAAAGCTAAATGGCTTCACATCATTTCGTGAGTCGGGTTCTTCCTGACTCTTTTTCTTACTGCAATGTGAAGCCCGCGACCCCTCGAGCCACTTGAACCATGTCATGATCCTGACAAGTTGGTCTGGGTCCACCAGAGAAGGCAAAAAGTGGCTCGACAATTCAAAAGAGATCCCCGAATTTCAGCAATAAAGTTGGGTCCTTTGGCCCACTTTATTGCTTTGGAGATTCATGGCGGAGTAGGCCATCGCCCACAACTTGATCATCTGCATGGTGGTGCTGTCATCTGACTTTAGAATCATATACAAACTCGTCCTCATGATAATGATTCACGAATCGAATTTGTAGTCACTTCGATGCACAATTCAATAAACAACAATAATAATAATAATAATGTTGCTTGACGTCTTAGTCGGATAATAATATACGAGATAGAATTGTTCGAAACAGGAAGCCGTGGTACCAGAGAGCAATGCAGATGGCCACGATATGGAGGCCCGCGATGAAGCCCGCGCGGATCCCCCCGTCCGACAACAATCCGACCTGGAAAGCTCTGGCGAAGCCGGCCGGCACCGAGATCCATTCCCTGAACGGCGGAAGCAGCAGAGCCCGTCGGCCACAGAGGCTGCGGAAGTGCAGCTCGCTGAGGGTGGCCAGCTCGTTTACGAGGGTGTGCCTGTGCGCCCCGATCTCGTCCTACAAAGAGGTGTTCCGGGCCGAGTACGTGCCCCCGAGGAGGAGCTACAGCTACCCAGGGGGGTCGAAGCCAACACCAGGCCAGGCCCACGGTCCGGCCCACCAGGAGAGGGGACCCTCGGGCCCCACGAGCCCGAGGCCCAGCATAGAGCTGTGCAGGAGGGTGATATTCAGGGGGAAGTCACTGAGGGATGACGTGTTCATGAGGAGGTTTGTGGTGGAGGAGGAGGTGGCAATGTTGCAGGTCAGGAGGAGGAACCAGATGGAAGCCATCAGGAGGAGGAGCATGGTGAGGAGGAGGAGCAAGCTTGGCCCCAGCCCTCTTAGTAGAATGGTCAAGGCTAATGATGATATCGAAGAAGAAGAAGAAGAAGAAGAAGAGAAGTAGTTCAAGGAATTGCTCGTGTGATGATCGAAAATTAATGAACGAAATCCGTGATCTCATTCGCCAGATGATCCCTCCCCCGTTCATCCGACACCCTAAACATGCTCTCGATTCAGCTGCTTACATGCCACGTAACAAAATCTTATGGGATGGGTCGAGTCACAACAATAATATGTCTTATTTAAGATAAGGAGATATCAAACCATCTCAATCAATTTATTTTAATGAGTTTAAAATTAATTATGGTATAATAATAATTAAAAAAAAGGACTGGCAAGGATTAGGGGTTGACAATTGAACCCCTACGTATAGTTAAATGTTGTGGTTTAACCAAAGTCTTACTTATTTAACACGAAATGTACTAGTGGTGACTTATTATTTATGTCATGTAATATTTACTGGATTTATCTATTTATAAGTGAATGGATGATCAATTAATATATATGTATATAAATTCTTGATTACAAATGCAATTGATAGTTGTTCAACGAATACTCCATAAATAGGGTCAAAATAACATAAAATTTTTTTGACTGATAATATCATTATTGTGTCCATATTGAGCGATGGAACACCTGAATCTATCTGGGAATGAAAAGGGCTTTCGCTTATACGCTACTCATGGAGACACACCAGAGCAACACACGTGTTTGAAGATAATTATGACAAAAATTAATGATTTCTAAAAGCGCCGTTTAGTCGGTCGGGTTTCCATCCAAGTCCAATATCCATATCTCGATGCGTCACTGTTCGAGTTTGGTGGCACGGAGTTGACTGTCCACGCGTTGCACAGCTCGTCTCCAAATTTAATGCCCCATCGGGTCTTCATTAAATAAGCTAACCTTATCAACAAATTTGTCTTCCCCTTTGACGGCTTGGACAAGTCCACAGAGCAATTTAGCATGATCAGTGAACTGCACTGTGGATCCCGGGGCACTTTCTATGACCCGGATAAATCGATGTCCCAGGAGGCATGATGCCTTCGACCGAAAAATTGCTCGACTTGCTGAAGTACCTCGCGGCTGATCGTTCAACCGAAAGAAAAAGAGGTGGATTACACAGGTGAAAGTCCATCCACCTGGGTAAAAGCTATCATCTCGTAGAGAGAGAGAGAGAGAGAGAGAGAGAGAGAGGACACAGAGGATCCTGCTTGGACAAAGTCCAATTTTTTAGGTGTAAAAGGGATCATCAGAGCCCACAAGGTGGAAGTCATGTGGTCTCACAGGAAGGAAGAGGAAAGCTGAGGAGGAAGAGGAGAAGAAAGCTCGTCAGTCCTTCCTCTCTGTTGGATACGGCCTTTTCAGAGTTTCTTGAAGGCTGAGAGCCCCCGTAAAGGTCAGAATCAGCTCAATATTGGCGTTTCGTCTCAGCTTCAGCTGGTTTTGGTTGCTCGGCCTGTGTCAATTCTGTGAATTTTGCAGTTATATGCTATGTGTAGTGGTTGCTCAGGGTTCTTGATGCATTCGATTTCTTGGTTGGGTATAGTGGGGTTTCTTTGGCCCTGTTTTCCTTTTCGATTGGCAGCTGACTACCCCTTTTCACTGTTGAAACCATAACCAATCTTCTGTACCTGAATTTGCCTCCCAAATGTTTTGCTGCAAATACGGTCAATTGTTTCTGATAAGAGAGACCTCTGTGTGTGTGTGTGCGTGTGCCAGTGAAGATGTCTGTCTCCTTGCTTGGAGAGTTCTGTTTTCCATGGCAGACAGCCTTGTCTTACGACAGCAAATCAGGCTGCTCCTGAGCCTATGACAGCATGAGACACAGAATACAAATGTATGCATAAGTTCCGTAGATGAATGATATGATGGCGTCATTGGGTTTGGCAGTATGTTTTTTGTATTTATCATCCTAATTCTACACTCTAGGTCTTGGCCTCTAATCGTCAGTGCCTAAGGGCAACAAGCCACAACCTTTTCACACCCTCTAGCTGATCTTGTCAGTCGAAAGAGCTTGAGCTCGTGAGCCTCTCGAAGTTGATCTTGAAGAAGTTCAGTTCAATATTGCCTTTCTCAATCTGCTCTTCTAGGAAGCGCTGCCTTCTGCTATTTCTGGTTATACACTGTGTCAGATCGTGTGGAACATCTGATATTTGCTGGGTAAGTTGAAGGGTCCATGAATCGATTCAGTTACCGTCAGAAATTCTCTTTCCGTGTCTTAAATTCAGTCTCACTCGGGTTTCAAGTGAACTGCGTGTGAACTTTCCCAGATATGCAATTTGCATTAAGCTTTGAATATTAGAAGGTCGAGTTCCTCATATAACATCTGTTGCAGGAAGAAGAGTAATGCTAGGAAGATGAGGAAGAAAGGGAGCTGGTTTGCTGCAATCAAGAAGGTCTTTGTGTGCCACTCCAAGGATAAGCCCACCGATGTAAGTTAAATGACTATTGTGTTGGTATACTCGAGAGCTGTGAAGATCTGATACATATTCGTCCCTGCTCATGGTCTTGCCACTCGGGATTTCCGCTCTCGATGTGTAAATGATTTCGGTTTCCACGTTTCTCTGTGACGATCGGTGTTATCTTCAGGAATCCGAGGAGGAGGAGGATAAGAAGAGCAAGGAGCATGGGGAGCCAAGGCATGGGCAGAGGAAGTCGTTAATCCCGCTCTTCAGGGAGCCGAGCAGCATCGAGACGATTCTTGCAGATGCTGAGCGAGAGCACAACGTAGTATTTAGGCCTCCCGCAACTTCACCTCATCTCGAGCAGGCCGCCAAGACTATGTCATCTGTGCCTCCTCTATCTCTATCTCCTCCTGCTCGTCCACCGGATCCTTCTCCCAGGCTGGCTTCCCCAAGATCAGCTTCTCCCAGAGAACCTTCTCCAAGGGTCGCTTCTCCCGGTGCTCCCTCTAGGGGAGTTGTCTCCCCGAGAGCTCCTTCTCAGAGTGGTGCAAGTATTCAGGGAGAGATCAGTCATTGGGCTGAGCCCACTATGAGGAATTGCCATGCTTCGGCTACTAAGATCCAAGCGGCCTACAGGGGCTACGTGGTAATTAAATCATTTTCACTTTAGTGCATCCCAAGCACAATATCTATCTGCTAGAAAAGGCCCGGTGATGCTAATATCCTGGGCAGAACATGCCGGCTAGCTACTACTTCTTTTTCCTCCCATGACGCTAATACGGTTCTTAATCATCTCATAGGCGAGGAGGAGCTTCAAAGCACTTAGAGGCCTGGTGAGGCTACAGGGAGTTGTGAGGGGACAAAATGTGAAGCGACGGACGATGAATGCCGTGAAACATATGCAGCTCTTTGTTCGAGTCCAGTCCCAGATACAGTCGAGGAGGTTCCAGATGTTAGAGGACCGAGCAAGGCAGCAAGCACAGCACAAGGAAGCCGAAGGCAACATGGATGCCGGAAACCACGAGGACTGGGATGTCAGCTCGCTGACAAAGGAGGAAGTCCACGCGAGGCTGCAGAGGAAGGTGGACGCAGTCATCAAGAGGGAGAGAGCAATGTCTTATGCATATTCCCATCAGGTGAGCCCTGTTATCCGTGATTCAATTGTCTATGACTCGGTGAATACTTGTCTTCAAAAACAAAGGGTCACGGTGCCAATAGAGACCTTGACAGATGCCCAAAGAAAAGTCCTCCATCTTGGTGAGCTGATATCTGCCGCTAATTCATCATCTAGATTGTGGCTTTATCATGAATCCGATATCCATAAAATTCACCTCTGTTAATATATCCGATATGTTTCAGGGTTGGGCAGTCAAGTAGATGAGATACTTGTGCTCATTATGTGTTGTTCTTAGTTTTGACCTTGGATTGTCCTTTGGCAGTTGCGGAAGTTGACCACGAAATCTTCTCAGACCCTGTCGATGAACATCCAACCGGGAGGATATCGTCGGTGGTGGGACTGGATCGATAGGCAACTTCCCCAGTCAAATGCCCCCGAAGCCCAAAAGCAAACCACAAAGAACTACCGGTTTACACCACCCAGGTACACTTCCCAGATGAAGCTGAGCCCACGGCCCCAGTCAAGCAGTAGCAACAGACAACGCAGATTTGGATTCAGCAACATCGACTCACCAGCCACCCCGAGATCCGCAAGGTCCTCAGTTGTTGTCTCCTCATCAAAGCTCACACGCACCCCGCCTCCGACCCAGATGGTGCCACCATGTGATCCCAGCATGAGCAATAATAGATACTCAAGAGTACGAGCTAGTGGGACAGAATCTCCATTCAGCTTAAAGGATGATGATAGCCTCCTCAGTTGCCCTCCTTTCTCAGTTCCAAACTACATGACCCCAACCATCTCAGCAAAAGCAAAAGCCAGAGCTAGCAGTAACCCTAGGGATCGGTATCCCGGGACTCCAACCGGAGAGTCGAGCAGGAGCGTGAACTCAGCCATGTCTCTTCCTGCTGGAGCCATTAGAAGGAAGCCATTTAACAGATTCGTGTGATTCTTCATTTATCATCTGTCTTAGTTTTTATCCACTTTCTTTCCTCCATTTTCCTTATGTGACACTTGGTGTGCTGCTGTGGATCTGAATTCTCAAACTAATCAGTGGATAGCCAACTTGAGACTCAATGACTATGTCGATGTAGATAAATTTCAGTGTCTGAAGCGTTAAAGTGAAAAACTGAAGCCATGTCTCCTTAAGTTTTTCCGAAGGATCCCTGGAACAAGATGCAATCTTGTCTCAATAGGCGAAACAAAAAACGCTGGAAAGGGAGAAAAGATTTCCTGATTCCCGCAGTCACTTCGATCAACCCTTTTCTTTTCTTTTCCCTTTTTTTGACGAAAAAGACAAACGTGATTTTACTGAGATGTTTGAAATCAATCGGAGATTGAGAAGGATGGTAAAATCACAGGGTCTGGGAACCCCGGATCAAGAATTCTAGCCCCAAGAGGAGGAAGAATTGGTTGGACGAAATGTGGCGACTTGTTCGAGGCCGTAATCAATACCGAGAATAGATTTGATAGGCACGGAGAATCGCCATTGACACTTGCTCTCGCCAACCTTCAAGGCAACGCGCGCCATTCTTTGTTCATCGACGCGTTTGCTCTGCTAATTGGCTTACTCATAAAACAGCACATCGACTCGAAAACAACGTCAATCGATTGAAAACAGAGAGGGAGAGAGAGAGAGAGAAAGAGAGATCAGAGACTATCAAGCGATCCCACAAGAACATGAGATTGAAAAAGAAAACTGCGGGGTAGGAGTAGTCGTCACTCGAGCTTCGAGAAGGGTCTGATGTTCCCCGTGCTCAGTCGGACGGCTATTTATAGAGTGAGGGTCGCGCTGGGGAGACGGTAGAAGCGGAAACCCTAGTGGGCTTCGGATTTCGGGTGACCGGGCCCAATTAACTGGGGGAATCTCGGCCCAGTAAAAAATTGGGCCTACTGTCGGCAAACATTGGCCCATAATAGAATACCAACCTAAGGAACCATTACTTGCGTGCCAATCTAAACATCCGATGCGTTACGATGCAACTGTGCGTTGGATTAGAATATGGTGTCGACAGTGGTATCTCATCCATCTGGCTTTTCATGGCTTTCTCGTGCACTCGATGTGCAGCGCGGCACGCTTCTCAAAAGCTGCTGTCGGGGCAATTACACGCACGTAAAAGAGTTGGTAGTAGAACGCAAGGAGGAGGGGGCTGATGGAGGATTTGGACGGCAAGCGTGCGAGGGATTTGGACAGCCACGTGGGATGTATAAATCTCACCTTCCATTTGCTTGAGAATCCAATGCCTAGAATTAGATATCTTAAATAGGCCGGCTTGATCCGGAACCAACTGATCAAAACTTGGAAATCGGCACAGACTGTTCATAAAATCGGCACGTAATCACTCTTATGAGGTTAATGGACGAATACGAGACAAGTCTAAGAAATAGGCCAATTGGACAAAAACCGGCCCAGCACATTGTCTCATAAAATGGATCCTTATGAGCTTACTCAATCCATCCTTTTAATGCCTCCTTGTTCTTCACCATTCTAGTTGGCCTTTTTCTGGATCCGGTTATTCAATATTTCCCCTTCCTTTATGTTTTACACTCCATTGTTCTGTTCGGTAAAGTTGGTGAGAGTGATAGTACTTTTATAAGTCAGAGCATCCCCTCGATTCCCTCACGTGTAATATGATTTATTAAATCAAATCTTCGAGCAATTGCAAAATATATATATATATATATATGTATATGAATTTTTGAGACAAGCAGCATTCATTTATACTACACTGTGGATTCTTTTCCTTCTCTCGTTAATCAAATAGCCGAGCTTTATTAGTGGAAAAAGGCAACAAAAGACAAATTTTTATGACGTATCGCCGTGGATATGGATTAATTCATGGTGGGGTTCTGGTGATATAATCGTTAGTGAAACGCTTCTCAATCTACGGATTGTTTTTCCCCTCTTTGTGCAATCGATTGCATCAACTTTAATTTCGATGATTGATTCATGCAGTGCGGGTGGACTCTAATGCCCGTGTCCTGTTTTCACCTGTTAATGGAAGGCTTTAATTCGAATTCGTCTGCTTGGGCAGTCGAGTTTCGGAGTCCCCAATGTGGGATTCTAAATGATGTTCTGCCAAAACTTTTCTGCCTGAAAACAAGGATTCTAGTTTTCTGATCTCTGATCAGAGAGAGGTCTGGCTTGCTAAGGGGGGAAAAAATCATTACCTGCGCTTATATTTTCCTTGCAATTCTACCGAACCTGTCACTAGACAGCTGATCCTGTTGCAAACATGATCAAAAAAATTTGTGCTTGTCAGGTCATGTGTTTTAGTAGATTCATTGCAGCATCTACTCTAATTCATAGCTCGCATCCTAAACTAGCACCCCCAGGCAGCTGGGAAAATTATTCTAGGTCTATGTGTGTGTGTGTGTATATATATATATATACACATTTAAGCTGTAGCCTTCTGTCGAGATGATGAATCAATTCTTTGCCCATAGGCTAGTTTTGCCTATACCTGCGAGTGCTTCTCCAATGCTATGGACCATGAGAAGAAAACAAGGTTGCTGTTAAAACTATGTTTTCTCATTGAGAGTAATATTTTTGTGGGTTGTGATTTTTCAAAGTTATACCTAGTATCTGGTCTATTTGGTTCTGTACTAATATCTTGGGCTTCTAGGTTTGTTGGGGGTATCTTATCTTCCCATCCCATCTCTATTCTATTTTGAAGTGTTTCAGTGCGTGCATGGCTTGTCTCTCCTCCATCGGTTGGACCTTGCATGGAGTTGGTTGGGACATTTACGAAATCGGTGTGTGCTGATTCATCGTGTATTTCTTTTGCATTAAGGAACGTCATTCTTTTGTTACCTTTTGAAGTGAACTTATTACTCAGTACTTTTTACTTGCGGTAAGCATCAGGTTTTGGGGGTAGAGATCAGGTATACTGCAATGTTATGCAGCTGACGGTCAAGATTCCACCTTTTTTTAATGGATCAAGTGGGAAAAAAAAAAAAAAAACCCTGCCTTTCTTCTGTCAATTGTGTTTTTATAATCTTCGGCAGCCAATTGCTATGGTATTGTCCATCCCCGAAACTCAACCCAACTTACTTATATGCAGCTCCTGAAAATTGACTCACTTATTGAGCGTAAACAAAATACTGATTTTGAGTCTATTGGGTTCATGAAAGTTCATATATTGTCTTCCTTTATACTGTTGCTGCTTCTGCTGCCTGTGACTTCGTCATCGAAATTGCCGACTTAGTGCAGTGTAATGCATGCATGCTACGTGAATCTCCGGTACAAAATTAAATGCGATACCTGAGTTTGGTTGTCTTGTCTTTAATCAGTAATTAATTCTTTTGAAAAATGGACAATCAATCACAATCACAAGAATTGAATTTTGTTTGATGTCATGCCATATGAGCATCAGCGTCACTTTTCAGCTACCTGCTTTCTTAGATCATATCCTTCATCATTCACTTGTGGAGTTTGAGACGGTGTCCCTGCATTCAAGTAGTGGAAGCTATTCGGGTCTCCAACGGGAAGCATTTTTCAATGAACAAAAGGGCGTCCAGTTGAGTGTCAAGTAGTTTAATTAGGACCACTACCCACTTTCATTTCCATTTCCTTCCTGTCGTGAAATGATAGTCAAATTCCCTTTTTCTCCGCGTGTGTGTGAAAGCAGAGAGGTCGAGAATGGAAAGGGATCTCCTCTTGCCGCCTCGAGAGGTGCGCATCCAAGTGACCCACTCGATACCCCCCGAGAAAAGATCGAGATATTCAAGTCAATGGAGAAGTGGGCCGAGCAGAACCTTTTGGCCCACCTGAAGCCTGTCGAGAAGTGCTGGCAACCCCAGGATCCTCTTCCCGATCCCGCCTCTGACGGGTTCGAAGAGCAAGTTAAAGAACCGAGGGAGAGGGCGATAGGAAAAATCTCCCGGATGATTATTTCGTTGTATTGGTTGGGGACATGATCACGGAAGAAGCCCTTCCAGCCTACCAGACGACGCTCAACACTTTGGATGGGGGTCGAGATGAAACTGGTGCCAGCCTCACTTCCTGGGCTATTTGGACTTAGGGCACGGACTGCGGAGGAGAACAGGCACGGTGATCTTCTCAGTAAGTATCTGTCTCTACCTTTCAGGCAGGAAGGGTGGACACGAGGCAGATCGAGAGGATGATCCAGTATTTGATCGGATCAGGAACGGTGCGACCAAGTTCACTGTGTTACATTACTAGGACGTCGACTGTTATGTTCTGAATTGAGTTTGTAATCCACATGCTACCCTATGTGCAATGGCTTGCCTGTTAATAAATAATATAGGACCCACGGACGGAGAACAGTCCTTTCCCTGGGTTCATCTACACCTCATTCCAAGAACGAGCAACCTTCATCTCTCGCGGGACCACTGCGAGGCTGGCGAAGGAGCATGGGGACTTGAAACTGGCCCAGGCATGCGGACCGTCGCCTCCGATGAGAAGCGCCACGAGACTGCGTACACCAACATAGTTGGGAAGCTCTTTGAGATCGACCCCGATGGCACAGTTCTGGCCTTTGCCGATACGATGAGGAAGAAAGATCTCAATGCCTGCCCACCTGGTGTATGATGGGCAGGATGACGACCTCCTTGAGAACCTCTCTGCAGTGTCCCAGGGACTCGGGTTTACCCAGCCGAGGACTCTGCTGATATCCTCGAGTTCTTGGTAGGCCGATGGAAGAATGAGGAGATGACCGGGCTCTCATCGGAGGGCCGAAAGGCGCAAGATTATCTATGCGGGCTGCCCCCCAGAATCAGGAGGCTCGAGGAAGGGCCAGGGGGGCACGA
Organism: Sonneratia alba; assembly: GCA_900174645.1. Lineage (NCBI taxonomy): Eukaryota > Viridiplantae > Streptophyta > Magnoliopsida > Myrtales > Lythraceae > Sonneratia > Sonneratia alba. The sequence continues at coordinate 4,948,509 of FWPY01000002.1, read as the reverse complement.
GCCATTCCTTTCAGCCGGATTTATGACAGGCAAGTGAAGATCTAATTCAGCTGGAAGGAATGAATGAATGAATTATTGAGCATCCTATGAGAGCTATTCGTGTGCAAAAAGTCTCTTCTAGGCTGCGTCATGTTGTATGGATGCAGTCCGTGTCTCTGGTATGGGTGTCGAGTCTAGATGATATTCGGGCCGGACCGGACCCGGCGGGACGAGCGAGCCGTAGTCCTCTCCCCGTTGAGTTCGACATCCCTGTCTTCCTGAGATGTTTCTGTTTCCATATGACGAATGCCACTTAAGTTGGGACTCGCTGGAGTGTATAGAGCCCCGAAAGTGCCAGTTTTGATCTGATGATGGACGAGCACCGTACGGTGCCCACCCGCATGGCTTCGGTCTTGGGAGGTGTTCATACTACGATATCCATCTCTCTCTACGCTCGAGCTTGCGCTAGATCAGCTCTTGTCGATGCTGAGCGTTGGGCAACAGAACGATGACGTTTCTAGAGTTTTTTTTCCTAGAGTAGTAGTACTAGACAAACCCACCCAAAGCTACGGCTGGCCATTCTTAATACCCGACGACCCGTCAATCTAAAGGGTGGACTAGTCGGGTACGCAAGGCTCTTGAGACTCGGTTCCAGGCTTTGCTGCCATTCTTCGTCAGGCCGAGCTCCGAAGTACACTCTCCGACTACGATAGAAACTGTGGATTCCACAGCTCAATCAAAAAGACCATCAACGCGCTGCCCTGATACAATCCATCGACAGGGCTCTCTCTTAAAAATGCCATGGAAGTCGGAATGGCGATTTATTGCGTGAAAGGATCAACAAAATAAATTTAAAAAAGAAAAAAAAGAAAAGCGTACCGTGAGAACTCACTTTGGAAGCAAAGGTCATCATCTGGTGAGATAATGGAACGAGTGAGCGTGCTGTGTTGTTCTCAATCTGAGAGGTTCTAGAGAAGAGGAGAAGGAAACGATGCTATTTCACGGCTCGGGTTGCATTTTCTCGCATTCTTCTCGTATTGACTGGAAGAGAACGGAGGAGAGGTATCTCTCGCCGAAGCTTGGAAACACAACCTGCACAACAATTAAGGATGTTTAATTTGCATTTAATATTCTTTGCTTTGTCATATTGCTTGGAAGCCTTGACAATGTTAAGTTATCAATGGAGTCTGAGCTACCTCATGAAATTGATCAGATCGTTTTTTTTAGCATTCAAAGTGATCAGATTATACTAAAAACGTATTGTCATTGCCTTCAAAATCTGCATTTTGGTGACAGACTTACCGCAATTAGTTTTCCAGCATTCTCAGGTCTCCTGGCCACCTTCATTGCAGCATAAGCTGCTGCTCCAGAAGAGATTCCAACCTGAGATTCATTGAAGTATAATAAGAGAGGGAAGGAGCAGGGAGGAGGAGATGGTTGGGGAACAGAGAATCGTATAGTCACAAGTTAACTCACCAACAAGCCTTCCTGGAGAGCCAATTGCTTTGCAGTTTCAACAGCTCCATCACTGGATATCTGAGAAAAGGGAGGATTAAGAATTGGAGCGAATGACATTGACACACCATCCAGACAATGAAATGGCGATAAATGCATACTGGTAGTTAGGGGTAATAATTCATTTGAAACCCCAGAGAGAGACTTATAGCTGTGTGAGCTCTTTCATTAACTGAACCCATATAGTGTCCTTGACTTGGACAGGATCCATTCTATACAGGTTTGTGCATCTGTGTCAACTTCTGAGGAGACAGGAACCCACAAAATGTAATAATACTCTTCTGACTAGGCTTACTATAGCTTTATACCATTGTTTCTGTGTTTCTTTTCTTTCAATGATACTATGGATGATACACCAGCTAAATTTATACATGTAGGGAAATGCAAAATATGAAATGGTGCTTTAAAACTTATTATTATAGCAAACATCAAACTAATAGGACCTACACTGACCTTCATTGCAGCAACAAAAATTTCAACCGTCTGATTTTCTTTCCAAAATAAAATTTTCATTTTAAAACTCCACTACCCTTGATGGTCCTAATGATTTCATCGTTTCTCTTTTTGAAATCTCATTCTAAATATCCAATAAGAAGGTCAAACGAGGTCAAACTTATGCCTCATAACCCAAACTAATACTAAGAATAAAATGCAACAACAAGACCAATACCTCAATGACTTCATCAACTACATCTTGATCCAAATTCTTTGGTACAAAACCAGCCCCAATCCCTTGTATCTTGTGTGGGCCTAAAATGCATTAAAAAAATGTCATACAAGACAATCAATTTTGTTGTCACATTGAACTTAACAAAGTTTGGAAAGAGTGCAGGTAGAAAGCTAGTGAACAGTCTTACCAGGCTTGCCACCAGAAAGAATGTTGCTTTCTAAAGGTTCCACACCAATGACCTATCACGCATTAAAGGAAACATTCCAAAAGCATAAATTTACTAGAATAGGAAAATTAACTGATTGGTACATCCTTTGGCAGAAGCTCTCACCTTAATGCTAGGTTTTTTCTGTTTGAGGAACTGCCCGACTCCAGATATGGTTCCTCCAGTTCCAATTCCTGCAACAAAGATATCTACCTTTCCTCTTGTATCTTCCCAAATCTCAGGACCAGTTGTCTCAAAGTGTATCTGCATGAGGTCCACCCAAAGCAATGCCTCTTTAACTTTACAAAGAACAAGATCTAATTCCATGATCAAACACCAGCCAAATATCTCTCATTTCACATATAAAAGAACAACTTCAAAATACACTCTAGATTATCTAAGAAAGGAAGGCAAACATTTTCACACCAAGGGGAACTCCTAAGTTAAGCATGTTAAAGCCCAAGGATTAGGACAAATGAAATGGTTAAGGTTAAATCCAACAGAAGAGAAGAAAACGATACAAACCTTGGGATTTGCAGGGTTATCAAACTGCTGAAGCATGTAGGCGTTGGGCGTGCTGTTTAAAATTTCTTCAGCCTTCTGAACTGCTCCTTTCATTCCCTTAGCTGCATCAGTCAGAACAAGCTCCGCTCCAAAAGCTTTAAGGAGAACCCTTCTTTCCATACTCATAGAAGCTGGCATTGTCAAAATCAATCTATATCCTTTTGAAGCAGCAATAAATGCAAGACCAATTCCCGTGTTACCACTGGTAGGTTCTACCAGAATACTCTGAGAAACAATGAAGCGTGGGAAATGAGACAAAAATGGTCTGCAAAGCAACTTTTTATAGTACTTATTGTCTCCAGAATAATTATTACTATTTCTTTTTATGTTTCAGGATTAATTAACGAATAAAAAATATAATTGAGTAATAGTCACATGCAATCATTACAGACAAAAACGCCAGATAAAATGCTGTAATCATGAGCAATTTAAACTCCAGGTCAGAGAATAAGGGATAGTTTCATGTATGAGCCAACAATGGTTCAAATAATCATCCTTCTACTGTAACATCAGTATACACATGCGGGTAGAGCTTCCTGTAGAAATACACTGGTGACAAGAACAACAACTGAATAGGAAGATATACTGGAATTCGTAAGGTATCCAAACTAAGTATTGTTTTATCAAACAATCTCTGCTCCAGTGAAGAAGCTCAGTTTTTTAATACATTTTAAAGGCACCTTAAGATGTTTTTGCTTGTTACTCAAGAATACAACAATTTTTAAGTATATCATCAGAAATCTATTACCTTTCCAGGTGTTATGACCCCTTTCTTCTCAGCATCAGCTATCATACTGTAACCTATCCTGAAACCAACCACCAGAAAATGCAACCGAGGATGTTGGTTATTCATTCAAAGGTATTGCAGATGATGTGTCAACAATGAATATTTACTCTTACCACATAAGAGGATAAACAAATGTAGAAACTTCTGAAGAAGATCAACATTTACAAGACAGCCATGCTTATACATCTGCTCAAATTTCTTAATACCATGGTAGACATATCCTGATCTGTGGTAACAGGCGATACTTCTTAAGGAGTTCCTAGGGATGAATCTTCAAGGCAAGACCGCATATACATAGTTTAGTTGTTCAAATGCCAAGTCAGCCAGTTCACATCTAACAAATTATAGCTTAGAAATAAACGTTTATTTATTTGTCGACCTTTATTCTATGATGAACACAGAGAGCCATCCAGTACCATGAGTTACAAATAGGAAGGAAATAATCACAGTCAAAATTATTACAGCTACTCTACCTAGAGCTCATTGGTTATTTACAAAATGCATAATATCACCTACGCATGGCACACATTATTATGCCCGCAATTTTCATACAACAGTATCAATAAGTTAAACATTGTATACAGGTGTAGCATCACTCGTGAAGAATCTAGATGAGAACATTTGTCATATTCACCTGTCCTTAACACTGCAACATGGCTCCATGATCTCAAGCTTGGCAGCAATGTTAGCAACACAACCTTTGACAATGTTATTCAAGTAAACCATTGGTGTTCTCCCAATAAGCTGCATCACCATTCAATAAGTAAAGGCAGATCATTAAAAGATGATACATTCGCTTTCCATCCATTACCAGCAAGTACATGGGAAAGGGGCAGCTAACAGTATTAGCAAGATAGTACCACGGTATTATATCAACACCAACAAAAGCCCCATAAAGCCTGTACAAACTGAAACTCAGAGCTATTGCCAGAGTTTACCACCTAAAGATCACGACCGTGATGTATAGAGGATCACCTTAACCAAGACTTCTCCTGAGAGATCGAAGCACAACTAACAACATTTAAGTTCAAAGCAGACTAGACAGTTTGGTTGTTCTAAAGAGAACCTATTATCGGTTCCACTAATGATTTGAAACAACCGGTATTTCATTGTCCAGGATTTCTCACCTACCATCAGCTGCATATGGTTTGAAAAAACTAGCATTCTCTGACGTTTGTTATCGGAATGATCCCCAATGAGCAACCAGAGAGGGAGAGAGGGTAACTCAAGCCCCACAACGGCCTTCTTAAAATGGGTAATCAATCATTTATAAATATTCAGCAATTTTATCGTCTCTTACGTTGTTCTCCAACTCCGAAGTTCAAGATTGTTCAGCTGTAACATATGAAAAAAGGCTGTGCATAGCAACATGTATAACTTTTTCGCTACGTCAGGGGAATTTCTTAGAAACGTCGCAAAACTCAAAAGTAGGCTGCTCATCAGAGCGACTCCAAAATTCAATGACCAACAAACTGAGAAGTCAAGAAGAGCAGTATTCTAATGCAGAAATCATCATAACTCAAAACAGTAAGGAACGAACTTATTTGAAAATTTTGGATGAGATATGGGAGAGGCTTAACAGCAAAGTGAAATTTCGATCACCGGTGAGTGCTCTCTCTACCTGCGTAACGTCATCGGCAATGTTGAGGCCCTCGATCTCCGTCTGAGGCTCCATAGAAACAGATTTGCAGACCAATGAGGGACCTATTGGAGCAGGCCTCCGGTTGAACTTGCTGTTGGTGAATCTCAGAGGCGTGGAGGAGGAGGAGGAGGAGGTGATCGCAGTGGACAGCCTGGAAGAACCGAGCCTTGAGGAGGAGGAGGAGGAGGATGAGGGAGGAGAAGCCAACGGGCTCAACATCAGAGACGAAGCTGCGGAGGCGGCCATTTCCAAGACTTCTACAGCAGCTCAGAGAGAGAAGCCTGGAGGTTGGGAAGAATCTCTCTCTCCTCCTCGCTCTTAGTTGCCTTATTCTCACAGCTATAGCAGCGAATGGCATTATCGGTAATTAATTTTGTCAACCCCATCTTTTTCGGTGTCACTTCTCACCGTGATTAAATACACCACTGCTTTGCTTGGTCGACTTTTCTACGGCATCGCGAAAAGACTTTTGTACCCCTTAGCTCATCATTTCCCCTAATCCGCTTTTTTTTTTCTTTTTAATTTATTAGTAGGGCGTGGGGGTTGCACATAGGACACCTTCCCCTTCAGGAATACTCGCACGAATCACGTCCACATTCAATGTCACACCCCCACGAGGTTGAACTAGTCCGTAATTAGACCATTCATACATGAAATTGGTATAAATCGTCACTAATTTGACCCATAATTATTTTTATTGAGTTAAGGGTGATTACGAATTGAGTTAGAAATATAGGTCCGTTAAACCGTAATTGGCTTAACAAGTACCCCTCTAAATCGGTCTAAAACAGGCAAGAAACTGCTTAGAAATAGGCCCGGAACCATAACTGGCCTAAAGCAATTGCAAAACTTGCCTAGACCACCAAAATCATGTCAATCAAGAATTAAATTTTGTTGGATCAATTTGAATTTTTTTAAATATTCATTCAAAATATTTTTTTAAAAAAATAAACAATTCATGGATCAAACCGACCTGACCATAAATCAGCCCATTTATAAATTGTTCCGAGCTAGTTCATAAATACAAAAACCGTGATCCATAACTAGGCCGACCTGTTAAGTAAACGGGTCGAATCATAACCAAGCCAACAGTTTCATGCCCATTTTAAACCAACCTATAACTAACCCAGATCACCCGTTTAACAACACTAACTTCCAGTTCCAACTTCCGAGGAACAGAAGAAGCGCAAGATGGCTTTTGGAGGACTCCGATTAGGTCAAATTTTTTCTTTTTAAGAAATACGCACAGACCAAAATATGAAATAAATATATTTAATAAGTATTAAAAAAAACATATGAAGTTGCTTTGACTTTTAGTCACCACCCCAATAAACAAATTTTAACCGTCGTAACCATTGTTACATCACGAAAAATAATGTTAAAATTCAGAACATCCGATTGCTGTACTCGTAGGGAAAAAAAGTCGATTCCTAAAATCTAAATTCGTGTCATGATGAATTTCACGACCGATAGCTTTACCGACCGAAATTAGGCCCATTATGCTATACATGGGCCTTCACGCAAAGGCCCATACTTAATGGGCCCTCGTAATTTTGTTCACTCGATCATAGGCTCTAGAGTCTAGACAAGTACATATACATCTCATACATCCAATCAGAATTAACTAGCACTAAATTTTCTGAGCAAATGAATAAATAAATAAAATTAGTAGGAAATTTATCCTTTAACAGTTAAATTCATTGGAACCATTAATCATAATTGATCAGAGCTCTAGTAAAAAGGGGCAGCCACTAAGGATGCAGCAATGATTATTACAACAAAAGTAATTCGTGTATATATATATATATATATCTCAATATAATATAAGGATTTTAAAAAAATCACAACAAATAGAGGAAAACGTTAATCACCATAAAAAAAATACCCCCCAAACAAAAAATAAAGGTCTTCATCACATCGGAAGAAGCCATATGATCAGACAGCTGACATGGTTGTAGCCCATTTACCGAGCTCATTCGGATCAGCATAGTAATATAGCTTTACCCGATTCGACAGAGACAAGCCGGTGGCTAAGCAGGAGGCCCCGAATCCCGGATCGTCTTGTTCGGATGGATCGTCGATGAACGAAGTGACGTCACCGAGGAGCTTGAAGCAGACTCTGCGTGTTTGAATCTGTCTGGGGAAGTCGAAGTACATTGGTGTCCCTGCCTTGGCCACGGGGAGTCGGTACTCGCCGATTATCACCATGTTATAATGAGGTTCCTGCCACAAAAATCACTCCTAATAAAAAGAATGTTCCGATGCTGATATTTGAAACAGAAGTCACCGTTTGCCAGATTTCCTTAAATTTTCAGGATGAGAGGAATGGAGAACCGTAGAACAAAAACCAAGCAAACTCTTGGGAAACGTACCTGGAGAGCTGAAACTTGCATGAATAGTACAGGTGGAGATATGTATCTATCCTCTATCAGCATCGATGTGTCCCAGATTTGCGCATCGGGAAGGGGCGAGTGGGTAACTCTCGGCTGTATCGCAGCAAAAGCATCTAACCGAAAACCAGCAATCAAAGGTGAAGTGGGGGAGACGTACTGCTCAAGGACAAGACCATTGTCCATAGGCCTCTCAGCCTCACAAGGAACCTGCAACGACAGAGAAGAAGGGGCTAACTGGTGAATGTCAGCATTCTAAGGACTTCTTCCAGAAAGTTTTTCCGCTTTCAAAACCAAACTGTAATGAACACATGCAATAATATTTATTCCATCAGAACCCACTGATGTGAAGATGGCTTGAAATATGTGCGACTGATGACCCAAGCATGAAACATACCCTAAATCGGTTCAACTTTGGAGGTCTCTCCAACCAGTTTCTCAGATTCATTTGTTCAGATCCTTGAGTGGCAACCTCCATCTCTTTCTTAACTGAACTACCCACCACTAAGATTCTCTTAGCGTGAATACATGGATCACTCTCAGCTGAGCCTCCAAAAGAAGCACGCCTATTTGGCTGGGCAAAAGGGTTCTCATCAAGGGATAAAAGATTGAAATCCCTCTCAAAGTTGACGGAGTGGGATCCCGGCCTCTGAAGGCGTAGAGTGATCCAAATTATGCGACATCGGATTGGACTCCTGAAAGTGAACTTTACATGTCTCGGTGCTTTATCCTCTACAGCTGACTTCTCTGGTCCAGAGAATTCTGAGGAAGATGATATGAGAGACTGAACATCCCATTTCCCCATGCTTGATCTTTCCTCCTTGTGAATCTTATTACTCGCCCAGATTTGCACCTGTAGTTGAAACAACACCCAGGGCCCAAAGCAATGCAACTTTAGTCGTGTCATATTACATATAATTTCTTCACCCCCACCCCACTTTTAAGTGTAAAAACAACTGGAATTTTCTTTCAGACTCTAATATTGCAAATTAAAGCTCAGGTTTGCATTATGTACACTATCAAGCCACAGAACATTGATACCATATTGCCAATTCAAGTGCCTAGATTAGGTATCTAACAGTTGAAGTCGCTTGAAATTTGTAAGCATGAGAAGGTACAATTATAACTAATAGTAATTTCCAAGTAAACGCAAAACAACAACAACTGAAACTTAAGCTAAAAGGTCAGCTTACAGTAGGAGCATCAGCAGCAGAATAGCCACATGGACTGACAAGCAAGATCACACCAGTAACATCAGAGAGGGTACCAAGGACAATGACTAATTCAACACTTGTAGCACTAGAAGGAGCTTTCCAGTATGAACTCGGAGATCCTGAGTAAGTTGGTGCAAGTAATGACAATGATGGTGCTGAATCTGCCGCTGTAGGGACCTGCAAGAGAGGATGGATTTAATTAGATATATCTCGAACCTTGAGATTTCACAGCAGATTTGCATGTGAAGAAAAACTCAATAAGGTACAAATGCTTACTGAATGCAATAGACTGGCAAGTGGGAATTCACCAAGTGATTCTTCCCCCTTGAGTAGTAGCCTCTGAAGTTTAATGGAATGATGAACATCCACATTTTCATTTCCTTTGGGCATGTAATCCCTCACAGAAGATCCTATTACCTGATTAAGAGCAACAGCTGCAGCATTATCTGCACGAGAACTTCGTCTCAAACTAATCAGGACCCTAACATAATCTATCATCAAAGCATGGAGCACAATTTCTGGGCAGCATTTCTTGCAGATATTTTCATCAAGTGTTGTTGAACGATTTGTGGATACATCAACCAGACTGCCATGACTCGATCCACCGTGGCCTGACCCACTGCTGTAACTCATAGAGTCTCTTGAGCTATTGCTTGTGATAAGAAGAGCACCACTACCAGCAGAGCAAACTTTACACACTTTTCTTTGGCATGAAGAGCATACTAAGCTAGGCTTTGACGCACCTGGAGATGAACCTGTAGAGGAGTAATTTGCAGGACCATCAGTCTCAAAACAGATCTGACATACACCGCTAGAGCATTTATCACCAATTCCAGCAATATTCCAGAAATCAACTTTGCTGTCCTTTAAATTCTCAAGACCAATCATGGCAGTAATTCTGTCTTCAAGAGATGCTTGCCCCAGTAATGCAAGAGAATTAGCATATCTCCATAGTCTTATCATGTAAGATTCATCGAACAGAAGGTTTGGGTTTATTGAAGCAGGATCAATTCCAACAGACAACAGGGCCCTGTCCCTTTCAGCAGCAGAGAGATTCAGCTGGAGGCGCTCTATTTCAAGCTTTAAGGCCTCCATAAAATCTAGTTGTCTCCCCTGAAAATATAAGTGATTATTCAGCTAGTCAATGAGATAACATTTTTAATAATGAACTGTTACTTGGCCAAAAAAAAAAAAAGAAAGAATACTCATACTTCCATTACAGTCGACCAAACTGCAGAATTAAGTCAGTCCGCCACATCCAGAAACACTTCTCCATAACAAGCGTAAAGTACAAGCTAAAGAGTGAAACTTATCAAGTATCTGCCCTAAGAATATTGAATTCTTTTTATGAAGCAATGGAGTTTCCTTTAAATTCTCATTTACATTTTTCACTTTAGGAACAGATAAACCTACATAGTGACGGAATTACATTCTCACAGAAAGCACATTTTCTTCAAAGTAATGCACAATCACATCCATATTTTCTAAATTAATAAAAACCATTTGGAAAGGTAAGGTGAATCCAGAAGGAGTACATGTACCAAATGCATGCTATAAGCATAGAAGAATCATGTAAGCATACCAGGTCAGCTCCTGCAAGAGACTTCAGACACCTTATGTATTGCTGATTTCCCTGTTCTGAAGATTTATTATACTCTGAAAAGGATTTCTGATCACCTTCAGCAGCATTATGTTCAATAATAGCTTGATCCAAGAAATCAAGGATGTCACCTGCCTCGTGTGTAGTATGTGCTCTCACTGGTTGAGAAATGGGTTCAGAAAATGAGTAATCTCCAGATAAAAGGTCAACAAAGTGGTCTTCTGAAGTGTCTGGGGCATTTGGCGCTGAAGCCACACCGTTGGACAATGATCCAGCAAATGGATTTGTATCTGAACTAGACAAAAAGAGGTTATTCTCCTTTTGCATCTTCTTGCACAGCTCAATTAACTTAGCACCATGGCCTTCTCTAGTGAATACTCCCTGCCAAGGAAGAGAGACTCCAAGTATCTCTATCTGTCAAATGCCCACAGAAAAACAATAGTCAGAAATGAGATGGTGCTCCATTTTGGATGGGCTCTCCAACATGGACACAAAGATAACAAGGCAAAAAATTCAAACCGTGGCTGACTCTGCTCTCCTAAAGGACATTACTGAATCCAATGACAGACAATCAAAGGATATCAACATACACAACAAGAACATCAAGATTTATAACAAGATAGTAAACATACTATCAGTTTAAGGGTATTCTAAGACAACAAATTGCATTTAATGCATAGGTTCAGTCCACAGTGGGGTCAGATCTTCTATGGTCCATATTAGGCCACTCATTTTTACAAACACAAATCATAGATAGCTCAGCCTAAATCCTATGATCACCAAAAGAAATCCTCTTAAAGAGCCTCATCCCCATTTTGAGATGCAAACATCAACGTTTCAAGAGCTGCTACTGCACTCTAACTGAATCATACATCATAAATTTTAGAGTGAATCATAATCATATTTTACTTTGATCAAAATATTATTCAGGCATATATTCATCATTTTACGAGCAATTACTCAAAAAATCATCATTTTATGACCGACTTCCAACATTGGTATTCCTGTTTGCATAGGCTAATTTTGACTCGTACAAAATGAACTTGACAATTGCATACTATTCATCTGTCATGTTATGTTCTACCTATCGTCCAGTAGGAGAAGAATTTGTCTCCCTACCTCACCAAGTGTCATAGGGCCCTGCCCAGAGATAGCAGGGTAAAAGGTTAATGCCACCACTCGAGTAAGGAAATCCAGCTCTCCCTCCACCTCTTCAAAATCGTAAAGAAGTGCAAGAGTAGAGGTGTCCTGAGTGTGAAGGCGTGCACCTGCACCGGTTATTGCCATATCCTCTGCACTAACTGGTCCAGCCAAGGGAATGGACAGGTTTGTTCCATTTACACATGCTGGAATAGTAGCAGCCTGCAAATGAGAATTTCATTATATAATCAATGGTTCACAATAATATGAACTTAAGTGGATGTTATTGAGCACATGAACCACCTCCTTAAATCTTATTCAAAGAACCTTTTTTCTTAATCACAAGATTTTTTTGTCAAATTCAATCACTATAGATAAAAATCTTATTTAAATTAGGGTGAGAAACCAAAAAAAAAAGCAATCCCTAACCAGAAAAAAAGATAGAAAAGTCTGAAATCGACAACAAAATGCTTGGAAAATCACAATGTCAAGTTGTCTTTGAAGTCTATAGTTTCAAGAAAGGCATGCACATTGAAAGGCACATTTACACTAGTGCTCATATAAACTATATCGTAATGTACTCCTGAATACTGCTTTCAGCCCTGCCCATCTCTCATGGATCTTTTTTGCAGAAGTATATCTGAAAAAAGGGAAGTTTCATTTTGGATTTCCCTAGCCATTGGATTAATAACTTCTACTGCATTCTCCATATTGCTCCCTACTAGCTATAGTAGCACAGTCATATATTTATACATCAAGGATAAGCACCAAAGGTATTAAGACAAACCTCTAGGACCAACTTAAGACCATCTAAACTACGTCCAGTCCTCACATCAACTGTGGATGGATAAGTTGAATCATTGGCACCATGCGATATTGAGAGGAGCAGCTGACAAACATGGCATGGCTCACTGAGGTAGATAAACATCTCAACCACATCCGCAGCTTGAGGACAAACCTGTGATGAAATGGTTTTATGTAAATAAAATTTTCATGTTCCATATTGTTTTTGTTTCTCCATTATTTTTTCTTTTCTCTTTGGCAGGTTCCATTTCTAAAATATGAATCAGACTTATAAGGGCTACAAAGTCACAGGCATGTGATTTTCCCTTTGTTCGCTATATATAGATTTTTCATAGGTGCACTATTATGGAATGGAAAGTTAGCATACACATACCCAAACTAGGTCTTTTCTTTTAAAACTTAGGAGACTTGCACCACCATCAGAACTTGCAAAAATGTTTGGCACTGGCTTGAGAAAAAATCCAGGCAGCCGAGAAGGAACCTGACATGGATCAGCATAACATTTAGATCAGCCTGTCAAACTTATTCTCACTAAAGAAAATACCAATAATAACATTTTTTGGTTTTTCTGCAGTCCAAAATTGTATGTAAAAGATTCTGAAGTCTGTGAAATTAATGGTGTCTGCAAGATAGCCATAAGGGTTGGAAGGAAAAAAGGTGAAACAAAGGGAGTACTTAAAGCTTGTTTATGAGTATGTATCTTAAAAGTACCTTGAGAGGTTGAAATGAAATTGAGGGAAGATGCTTAAAAAGTCTCATCCCTAAGAACATCTCCAGTTGTTTTTGCCTTGAGCTATCTACCCATGTGTTTTTTATTCTTCTTTGCAGTGTGATTTTCAGGTTCTGTGCAGCAGAATACTGCTTTGATTTTGCAGCATCTTCATTGAAAATGCCAAGTATTTGGCTATGCATTGCTTTGGAACCAGTATAAAGCGTTGCATGAATATCACCAGCAAGCACAAAAAGATCAGCCAACTGTGAAACTGGAGATAAGATTGTTGATCTTTTAAAATTTTCAAATTTCATATCAAATCTCTTCCAGGGTTTCTCAGGACATGGATGTGTCCAGGTTGTTGTCCTTGTATTGTGATCAATATAATATGTTTTCCCAGTAACTGCATCCGACCTTTTCTCCCATCCCGGTGGCAGAGGGGCAATATAATCTGTGTAGCTGTTAACTGACTGATTACCAAATCGCCAATCAGTATCAAGGGATATACCCAGTCTTGAACACTGCTCCACAAAAACTTGCACACCACCAAAAAAACTAGCAGCATTGGTCCTATCCAAGGAATCTGCACAGTTGAAACGTATTACCCCATTCTGATGTGATCTTAGGCAAAAGGCACCTTCAATGTCATCATTATAGACAATTTCTCCTTTACAGTCCTTGGTGCGCTGCCTTGAAGGCAAATAATCGCCTTCTGAAATGCCCATAGATGTTGTAGGAGTTTTCAAAAGCTCCCAAAGTCCTTCAATAGTCTCAGCTTCACCCTTAAATTTTATAGTTGCATGCCAGTCATAATTCATAAGAAATATTCTTGCTGAAGGAAGTGCTGACCTGATGTAGTTCAAGGATTCCTCAAAATGCTGAACCAAAATGCACTCAGACTTTCCTTCTCCATTTCTCAGCAAGTTCACACACGCAATTGGAACAAAAGCAGTTTTCCTCGGACTTCCCCCAACAGCACCATCTAAATTCCGGGTATCATATCTCTTACTTAACCTTTCATAGTATTGAGAGCTGCCCTTGTACGGATCACAATCTGAAACATATATTTCAGCCTCAGCAGCAGTTATCTTCAATTCTGCCCCCCACCAAATTGGAATTGTGCCACGTCGCCACACATATGTGTTAAACGGAATGCTCTGAACAGCCCTTTTCGGAACCCATACAATCTGCTCAGACTCCACTTCATTTCCTGAACCAAATATGAATTCCTTCTTCAGGCAAAAGGAATTTTGAAGCAGTAGATAGTAACAGCAAGCAATAAAAATGACTCTTAAAATTTTAAAATAAAGGTACAAATGGAATGAACTGGTAAAAAAAATCCTTTTTTTTTCCAGAGTAAAAGTGGTTCCATCATTTCATCGAGGTCTGAAGAAGCACAAAACCAGAAGCAAAGAAAGAATATTTGGAAAACCAAGATGAACAAAGAGGATGAACTGAGATAATCGCATGCCAAACTAATCTTACCAGTGCTGAAACAAGAGTTTATTCCCCGGGCCAAGTAACGGGTTCCAGGATGCAACCTGCTACGACGTGCTATGAGAGCAACTATTCCTTCTAACTGTCCTGAGCTTCCAAAACTTCGACATTCTGCAAACCCCTATAGATTATTATCAAGTAAGGATGCAGTCACAGCACATAAAAAGCTTATATGACCACAAAGGCATCTTGGAGGTCAACAACTTCCATTTAATTAATATAACAAGAGGAAACCATTATAATTTGAAAGAATATGTCAAATCTTAAGATGGACAGAGGAGCCACTCATGTATGTAAGTATATCTCACATATAGTCACTTAACAATGGGAAATAACTATCTAGTTCATTTACTTTATCAAAATGCCACTCAAATATTGAACCAACAGAATTCATATTTGCAAGCTGTGTACTTGTTAGACCCTACACAATGCACAATTGCTAATCAACAGAACAATTAGAGCAGTCGTTATTTCTCTATCAAATCCTCCATCTTCCATTGAGGTAACCATTCATTGAAAATCTAAGATTTCTCTCAAGTAATTCTTTGCCTTGATCTAAGGATCACAGAACAGTCCATGAAATTTCTTGACAAGAAAGCCTCCAACATATCTGTGCCATTGCATATGAAAATCTGCATAACAAGGCATAACCAATGAGTATCCATCTATTACCTACCTAGAATTCTTGAAATATAAACCAAATTCTTTATTCTCAACTGGTTTATCTAGTGCATCAATAGCTATGAGGTAGAAGATCAAATTTGCTTGCAATGGCACTGTGACATAACATTTTAATATTGGCAAACACACACCCACACATTTGATTCTCAACATTCCTCGCTGAATTAGCATATCCATGCCATAATTTTCTAGATCAGTTTATGTCACAAAGCATACAAAAGTTCCGGCTATCATTACCAAAAGACCAAAGTTCAGGTTTTACTATAACAGAGTAAGCATGTGTATGGTCACCAGGAATTTTCTTTTATAGGGAGTGCGAAGTGCCTTTGCATGAGGTTTACTTTTCCAACTCTAGGATGCCCCAATTAAACCTATACGTGACTTCTTCCTTGTCATGCCTAAAAGAAACCATATTATTTTCCACTATTACAGATCCAGGAACAGATCAGTAGGAACAAATCAATGGATTTATGCTTTTCCATTTTATTTTCCTGTAAGTATCATTAAGAGCTCCAATTAATCAGTCAGACGACAGCTCAAAGAATAGTAGATGCAGTGAACTCAAGCTAGAAATCTAGAAGACATGAATAAACAAAGACAGAAGCAAGTAAGCTCTGAAATGGAGAAATCAACGATATAATTATCCCCCAGAACAAAGCCTCCGGCTTTACAGGGTATTCAATAAAGGTCCCACAACATCCCTAGGCAGAAAGGCCCAAAAGAAAATCTGTTTAGCGTGATACTAAGCAACTTAGCAAGGTATGAACTATTCTATCATAGATCAATTTCATGTCTGACTTGCAAGATGTCAGGTCAGTTTACATCCCTTACTATACTTGACAGGTTTAGCATTTACAATCTCTCTGATGCTTGAGAGCTGAGCATGTAGAGGTTAAATTGCCACACTCCTGGCAACACTGAAGATTTTCATAATGAAGTTAGGCCTTTCAATTTATGTAAAAGTGCGAAGGTTTCTAAATTTTTACATGCCTGACTGAATTAAATAAGGGAAATTACAACGTCACCAGATGGTCCCATAAAATGTCTCCTTGTTGCTGATTAGTACCAAAACTGGTGGAGTCAAACTGTCCCTGCAGAGAGGGATCTCCATGTATTGTATAGGTGATGAAGATGCCTCCCACCAATGTTTGACCAATAAGGATAAGAATTTTTTTCATACTGTATTCTCTCGCTTTTGCTAAAATGTAATACCTTCTCCAGATGGTCCAATAACCCTTTGGTAGCACATCAATTCTGTTACCATAGAAAGGAAAATCTTTCTAGAACACAGAATAGTATCTCGCCACTAATTTCCACCATAACTGGTTTTCCATATAATGTGACTTACTCGTATATGACATAAGAGCAATCAGCTCAACAGCATGTGGCAGTCATAATTGCACCCATATAACCCTTTTCCTGTGATGTGGTGTGCATTGACATATTATTCAGAGCAGGGAAGCACAATATCTCCAATAACAAGTTGAGACAATAGACTCAAAAAGTGAAGAACTATGGAAGATGAACAATAGTGATTCCATATAACAATAACCAACTCAAAAAAAGTTGAACTATGGGAAATTAATGATAATGACTATGAGTAGATGAGCATCAAAATGGAGATACCAGGGATAAAGCAAAACCTGCAGGAGAGTAACACAATGCTCTGCAAGCCCAATAGATTTGAAAGGCATGGAGAACCATCCATTCCAAACAAATTCATCGTCAGGTCTTTTCAAGGGCATACGGCTTGGGAAAGGCCTAGTGATGTCCCTTGTCTCGCAGAAGTAGTGTTTCCCATCAATATCGAGCTCGGTCAATTCTTGAACATTCTTTACCTCCCCTTTGCCTTGGGGTTGAGAGTTCTGTAGTGGGATCTTAACCCACTGACTTTCAGTTACAGTATATACACATCCCCCACCAGGCAACTCTGGGATGCTTGGGGTCAATTTTGTTGCAATGACAAGCAAGCCAAAGCTTCCCAAAGCAGCATAGCCCAGTATAGCCCTGCCAGTTACTATCTTACGTTGCCACTGAGAACCATCTGTGAGAAACTGCATAGCCTGTTCTTCAGATTTAAACAGATCAAATCCCGGCTTTCCATTGTAGCAAAGTGAACCAGTTGTTGGGTCAATATATATCACTTGAGTGTCTGTCCTAGTTGACAAGCTGACAACAATGTAAAATTCCCCGTTGGCTACCGTGACAACAATAATCGATGTCTTCCGCAGACCACCTGACACAAGAATTGCCAGCAGAAAAGTTAGATAAAGAACATGTTTGTTGCCCAACATTCAGGATCAGTTGCCTCAAGTAACATACATCTGACAAGTAAACTCGGAGTGCCAGATCACATCCCCAGTAGTAACCACCAAATACATGGTAATCGTGTAAAGTTATCATTCATCTCAACATTCCATGCAATGGCAACAAGATAAAGCTATCATTCCTCCAAACATTCCACGCCATCCGTACATCGATAGTTCAATGAGCTGGATACAGTTAATAGAGTGCCACTATTTACCTAGCATGGAATATACCATCCCGCAAGCAATTATCAGGTAAACTCACCGGTACTTGAAAAGCTGTCGGACAGAAAATTTTTCAAGGAACCTAGTGACAGTTCTCGATCCATGAATCATCTTAATGTCTCTTCCGTTTGATCAAAACAACGAACTGGAACATTTTGCCTATAATTTACACTCTTCACACCGATAAAAGAGTAGCAGAGAAACCGTACAACACGTCATCGTATAGAATAAAGTACCTGGTGAGTCCATGCGCTCCAGATCAGCTCAGATCATGAGCTTCCGGAAGCTCCGAGGATCGAAGATTTACTAAAAGACAGGAATCCGGTTGAAGATTATGGAAAGCAACGACTGGAAGCAATTGGCGACGTCGAAAGCATCAACTGAATTCAACGAGACAGGCGGTGACCAGGTTACAGACTTCGCTGAATTTTCGATTAGATCAAGAGAGCTTCACCAGAAACGCCTGCAGTCCATCTCGGAGGGGGGGAGAGAGAGAGATCGCCGGGAAATCGGAGCGGCAGAGAGGAGATGGGGCTGATTTTGATCGGGGAGAGCAAAGGAAGCCGGCCTCAGAGGACAGCTAACTGCGTCCACGATCTGGAAGAAAGAAAAGTAAATGGGCTAATTGCAAATATTCCCCCAAAATTTTTGGCTTAATGCAAATACCTCCCCAAACGTTTAACTTATTTCAGTTAGCCCCTTAAACGCATGAAAAAATAAAATTTTAAGAGAACCTAACCATCAATATATAATATATATATATATATATAACAAGGCACAAGTAAACTGCTAAACTATAGAAATAACGGAATTTCATAAAATAAATAATTTAAAGTTAAATGCTGACACGTAATTCATGAAATAAGCGGAGGAATGATTTTTTTTTCCTCCTTGGCAAGGAATTGAATCGATTGATCACTCAATCTTTGACCAGTACGTCTCATCAGTGGATCGGATTGAATTTTCCAGACCCTTGCAATGGATCGATCACACGTGGAGTATCAACGAGACAAGAATTAACTCGGAAGAACCAAGGCATTCGAGCATTCCTGACCTCGTACCGTGACATAGACTGCCATCCTTGCTCGAACGCTCCAGAGAAAAAGTGGGGGCGGGGGCGGAGACGATGTTGAATGTCCAAGATATTGTAATGGCAATCTTAGGCGTTCATGTACTAACACGGCCTACCATCTCTACGAGCTGAGATCAAAATAAAATAATTATTTTTAAAAAATAAATTTAAGTAATTTATTTTGGAAAATAAAAAATTAGAGTATAATTTTAAAAATCGGACCGGATCGATCGGTTTGACCAATTCAACTGAAAACCAGTCACTCATCTGATTCAATTCCTATAAAGGATCCTATTGCACTTTTAAAGATATCAACTCCAGTTAAATTTGTCGGTTTCATGTCCGACCGATAATTGAATCGGTGAAAAAACCGAGCGACTTAAAATTAAACAAAACGAAAATCTATTATAATGTACTTATTTTATTTTAATGGATTTATTATTATATTTATGTTAAATTTTTGTTTAATATAATTGTTATATTAATAATTTTTATTGTAAATTATATTTAAATTGTGATATTATAAAAATTTATTAATAATGTTATTTATTAAATATACGGTTCAACCCGTTAAACCCTTGATCCAACCCATTAAATCCATAAATTCATATCTATTCTGGTTCCTGGTCTGGTCCGATTTTAAAAACTATGGCATGATAATAAAAAATGAAAAGGGACAGAAATCTTCGGTTTTCTAATAGATATATTGGGGTAAATTACACAGTTGGTACAAAACGTTTTGATAATATAACACTTTGGTACAAAATTTTTAAAACGTAATTCTGTGATACATTTTCTTTTAAATATGCTACACTTTAGTACATTCCGTTAGTTTTTCACTAACGCCGTTAACTTTTGATGACGTAGACGGTTTACGTGGCGCTTCTTGATGACGTGGTTTCATGTTTTAAATATGTGAATTGTCACGTGGCACATGGTGGGACCCACTATTTTTTTTATTCCTTTCTCTCTCCACACCCCTCTCTCTCTATCTCTCTCCCTCTCTCTCTCACTCGGCTCTCCCTCTCTCTCTTGCTTGGCTCTCCCTCTCCCTCTCTCTCTCTCCCTCTCGGCTCTCTCTCTCACTCGGCTCTCTCTCTCTCTCGCTTGGCTCTCTCTCTCCCTCTCCCTCTCTCTCTCTCTCGGCTCTCTCTCCCTCTCTTTCTCTCTTGCTCGGCTCTCTCTCTCTCGCTCGCACACTCTCTCTTTCTCAATTTTTATGTAGGAGGCTTCACAATTTGGGGGAATTAAAATTAGATGAGAAGAGAAGAGTGAGAAGGTTCAATTAATTGTCATAAAATTTTCAAAAAAAGTTAAATTTTGGTAATAAGATAATAAAATTAGTACTAAATATTTTCTTGATTTCTCTTGCGTTAAAATTTTCTAATAATTAATTGAACATTTTCACTCTTTTATTCTCATCTAATTTTAATTCCCCTCAAATCGTGAAGCCCCCTACATAAAAATTGAGAAAGAGAGAGAGCGTGCGAGCGAGAGAGAGGGAGAGAGAGCCAAGCGAGAGAGAGAGAGAGAGGGAGAGAGAGCCGAGCAAGAGAGAAAGAGAGGGAGAGGGAGAGAGAGAGCCAAGCCAGAGAGAGAGAAAGAGGGAGAGAGGGAGAGAGAGGGAGAGGGAGAGCCAAGCAAGAGAGAGAGGGAGAGAGAGTCTAGCGAGAGAGAGAGAGAGAGAGCCGAGTGAGAGAGAGGGAGAGAGAGAGGAATAAAAAAATAGTGGTCCCACCATGTGTCACATGACAATCCACATATTTAAAATATGAAATCACGTCATCAAGAAGCGTCACGTAAACCATTTACGTCATCAAAAGTTAACGGCGTTAGTGAAAAATTAACGGAATGTACTAAAGTGTAGCATAATTAAAAGAAAATATATCACAGAGTTACGTTTTAAAAATTTTGTACTAAGATGTTATATTATCAAAATATTTTGTACCAACGGTGTAATTTACGCAGATATATTGACTATGATCTCTTTGACCAAGACGGAGCAAGAGTGCACAGCTGTGCTGCCCTCCATTACTTCTCATTTAAGCAGATGAATCCGCTTCACAGGCCCCATCCGAGCCCTACTACCATTTCAAGGGGCATTACATCTGGCAAAGACACTCTCCTGTTAAGCTCAGAGATGAAAGGGTCTTCCCCACTAGCAACCATTGCAAAGAGGTACTTCAAGCTTTAGTTTTTTTTAAAATTTTTTTTGGGTGAAAATAGAAATAGAATCAGTCAGATCTTGTGGGTTCACGTTGATGAAGAAGGGTATGTTGACTTACAGGTTGGAGGGCAAGGTGGCCCTGATAACCGGCGGAGCCAGCGGCATCGGGGAGGGCACGGCGAGGCTGTTCGCGAGGCACGGGGCGAAGGTGGTGGTAGCTGATATCCAGGACGAGCTCGGCCGATCTGTCTGTGATGACATCAACGGATCTGACTGTGACCGGACCGCTTCCTATGTCCACTGCGACGTCACCAGCGAAGCCGATGTGGAGAACGCCGTGAACGCGGCTGTGGGATGCGACGGCAAGCTCGACGTGATGTTCAGCAACGCGGGGATCAGCGGCAAGCTCAGCACCGGAATCTCGAATCTCGACTACCGGGAGTTCAAGAGAACCTTCGATGTCCACGTCTACGGCTCGTTCCTGGCGGCGAAGCACGCCGCCAGGGTGATGGTCCCGGAGAGGAAGGGGAGCATCCTGTTCACCTCGAGCCTCGTCTCGGTGACCGCCCCTGGCGCATCCCATGCTTACGTCGCTTCGAAGCATGCAATCGTTGGGCTGGCCAAGAATCTCGGGGTCGAGCTGGGGCAACACGGGATAAGAGTCAATAGCATTTCCCCCTTTGTTGTTCCAACAGCGATGTCGAGGAAAGATCTCGGCGTTGACGATGAGACGATAGAAGGGCTCCTTTGCGAGTCGGCCAATCTGAAAGGCTCGGTGCTCAGGGCCGAGGATATAGCGCAGGCGGCACTGTATCTTGCGAGCGATGAGTCCCAGTACGTCAGCGGGGTGAACTTGGCGGTGGACGGGGGCTACAGCACCACTAATCCTGCTTTCGGAATGGCCATGGCGAGAATCTTTTCCACCACATGATCCTCTCCTGTTATGTTTTTTCTTCGAGATCGATGATGTTTTAGGACAATGAGGATCCGACCTATGTTAATGGGTAATTTAATTTTACCAATGATGAGCTTTTGGATGGATTTCCCGAGCATCTTCATTGGACGAGCTAGACGAGCAATTTGTGAGCCGTTCAGCGACTGAACGGCCATATAATATATTAACTGAAGATGCTTTCACTTCATGAACGCTGCTTTACTTGAGATGATCGATGCGCTTATGCTTTTCACCTGCAGAAAGGAGTTTAAACCGTGATCAATCTGTGCTGTTCGCCATAATTTAGGGACTCGATTCGAATAAAACAAAGATAAGGGATTAAATGTAATAATCTAAAAGTTGAGGGACCATTTGTGGTAGTTTTGCGAGTTTTCGTTCGGGTTTAGGAAGTTGGTTAGACCCGCCGTAATATCGGCCGCGCGTCTCAATTCGTCTCCTGCTTCCCGTTCAGGTCACTTCTTCCGCTTCATTTACGAGTTCGAAACCCCGATTGGGGAAGATGATGAGCCGGTGCTCGATCGTTCCTTCGCCGAATGAAGTTCAGCTGTTCCATAGCTTGAGCGGGATCCAGCGTCTCGCCGAAACCCGCCGCTTCAAGGTACTGACCCCGGTAGTCGTCAGTTTCTATTGTTACTTGGTAGAGTAAGGTGAACGAGGAATAAGATTGTTGACGAGTTTCACTGTTTCTCAATTTTGAGCGGTTCGGATTGTTCATTCAGCTCAAGAGGTTATAATCTGTCGTGCGAACTCCCTTTGTACAAGTTTTTGATACTGGTTGGTTGAGAACAGATCAAATGTGATATTCGTTCTGTATGGATTTGCTTTGTCTTTCGGACTGTTGGGAGCTCGTACTACTTCATTTTGCGGAAACTCGTTTTTGTTGAATGTAACCGGATGTATTGTGCTCTCATGACAGACGTGTTTGTGCAGGCGTGGTTCCTGGATCAATTCGGAGTCCTCCATGATGGAAAGCAGCCGTATCCTGGTGCAATTACCACATGTATGTTTCGCTATTTCAGTTGTGGAAGAGTGGTGATGTTCTGATCAGACGAATATTCCCGTCAATGTTTCCCTCCCAGATTGGTAATGTTTTACTGCTTATTGTTGTCGAGCTTCTTTGTTTGGATGACAGTAGAAAAGTTGGCTTCAAACGGTGCAAAGATGGTGATAATTAGTAATTCATCAAGACGTGCATCTATAACAATGGAGAAGATGAAGAACCTCGGGTTTGACCCTTCTCTGTTTGTTGGAGCCATCACTAGTGGAGAACTTACACATCAGTACCTGCAGAGGTTGGACTTTCTCTTCTATGTTTTTGATGATTTCTTTAACCGTCTTTAACAGGGATTAGTTTGGAATATTTTCTATACTGTTCCAAATGATGCACCTTCTATTCGTTATATTTGATATTCTGCTCCACATTCTCTTGTCCTTACAGCAAAGTAATACATTCCTCTGCTTTTCTTCTTGTCTTCATGTTGTGCAATCATTCATCTTGTCCTTGTAGTATGGTCTGCTTAGTATCTTCATTCTCCACATGATTATCATCTTTATAAGTTTCAGTCAATGTGACAAACAGGAGAGATGATGCTTGGTTTGCATCTCTTGGAAGATCTTGCATTCATATGACTTGGAATGACCGTGGTGCTATATCTCTAGAGGTTTGTGCAATCCTATTCATTTTAAATGCCCAAATCTGCTCCTTCCATAATAACTGTCCTCCACAAGAGAATAAGAGGCTTCTTGGGGTTATCCTAGGGCTTAGGTTTGCAAGTTGTCGAGAATATTGAAGAAGCTGAGTTCATTTTGGCTCATGGTACAGAAGCAATTGGTCAACCCTCTGGTTCCATCCATCCTATGAAACTTGAAGATCTTGAGAAAATATTGGAGCTTTGTGCAACTAAAAGAATTCCCATGGTGGTTGCAAATCCTGATTTTGTGACTGTTGAAGCAAGAGCCTTGCATGTCATGCCAGGTAATTTTGATACTGGAGTTATACTAAAAAAAATTTTATACTGTAGTTCTTTGCAGTTTAATTAATGTGTAGAGATATTTTATATTTGTTGATGCCAACTCCAACTTGTTCAAGTTATTTTAAACTTGAGAAATGGCAGCAAGGAGACAATGGATTTCACTTGAAGCTATATTGAAGAAAATTTCTTTGAGAGCCAGTACTAGATTTTCTGAACTGCTTCTTGAGGTCACTGTTTTATGTAGAAATTATAGCTGTTTGTGACAATTGACTTTGTAAGTTGATATACCTTTGGGTCACTAAAGTGGTTTTAAGGATCAGACTGAAATATAACAACTTGTCTCCAATATGGTTCCTGTCTCCTCAGACATGCATGGCTACCCAAATGGGCTCGGCGAAGAGACCCAAAATAATCCACGGTAGCTTCATATGGAGATCTCTCTGAATTTATGATCAAAGTCTTCATGTTTTCATGTCAGGTACTTTGGCAGCCAAATATGAGGAGCTTGGTGGTGAAGTGAAATGGATGGGGAAGCCTGGTAAGGTGAGATAATTTGGATTTATTGATGTAATCATCATCTGCATCTCCTTTCTAGTTGTAGCTTACACATTCATAAATGACGCATGAGATGTCAGTTTGTGAATATGTTTGCACATGCCATTGCTTGAGCTTCATAGCTTACTAACATCTGTAAGATGCCCCAGCAATAACAATTTGCTAGATGATATAGTTTGATGGGAGAAAATTATTAGAATTTGAATAGGTTTAGGTCCATAGATTATCTTTGATCAATGTTAATCCAAGAATCTGATGAAGATTTATTACATTTCTGAAATGCTTGCAATTCCTTGGACTACTGTATCAGATAATCTATGAGGAAGCTATGGGGATGGCTGGTGTAAATGCCACAGATGTGATCGCCGTGGGCGATTCACTCCACCATGATATTAAAGGCGCTAATACAGCAGGAATTGAGTCAGTTTTTGTCTCTTGCGGGATTCATGCAACTGAACTCAGAGTGGACAGCTTTGGCGAAGCTGCAAATATATCTCGTGTTCAAGCCCTGGCAACTAAATTCGATGCTCGCCCGTCTTATGTGTTGCCTGCATTTATGTGGTAGTAAACTGCTAATCAAATTCTAGCTAATTCACTCAGATGCAAAATAAGGGCCGTGATTCTTTGGTGGAAAGGTAGATGCTGAGGTGTATCCTTTTGACTTACCATTTTTCAAGTACCATCATA
This sequence comes from Sonneratia alba, assembly GCA_900174645.1. NCBI lineage: Eukaryota > Viridiplantae > Streptophyta > Magnoliopsida > Myrtales > Lythraceae > Sonneratia > Sonneratia alba. The sequence continues at coordinate 4,923,169 of FWPY01000002.1, read as the reverse complement.
TACTACATCCATTATATACATCTGAGTTTTTAGCCAGAGGGAAAATGAAGTATCAGTTGAATGAAATTTTCTCGGGCTGAGCTCAGGCCCAAACGAGTGCCAAGGCAGGTGAAACTCTGCTTTGATTATAGCTAGGGCTAGGTTATGCTGATTTGAAGTTCAGTTAGCTGAACGAAACTGGTCCTACCATGGTCAGGAACAGAATAATGCTTGAACTTCATCCATCAGGCCGAGCCACCTAGTCAGTAGGCAACCATCTGGACGAGATTTGTGGTTATGGCTCTGCCTCATGTCCACTCACTCAAGATGAATAAGACGAAGGACTGAGCCGACTCCAGGCTCCAGCCATGGCTCAGGGCCTGGTTGAGCCTAGCATTCATAGGTCCAAATGACAAAGGACCTCTGAGATCAGGAGAGCTCCAAAGTCTGCAATCCCAAATATCCCATTTCACGAGGCCCAACAGGTATGTTTAAGAGAGGCAAAACAGAACAAACTCAACCTCATCTCTATGGAAGAAGCCCATTGCCAATATAACTCACACCAAAAATTGCCTAAGAAACTTTAAAACTAATAGAGGCAATGTTCAGACACATTCGGGTGTGAGCACAGAAATGTGACTCAAAATCTAAACTAAGCCTAGTGAACCGTGGAAGGAACTATAGCTACATGGAAACATGAATTGAATGATTTGCTTGCTCTGCTTTTCAAAGGTAATCACATCATAATCATCTTACTAAGAAAAACAAAAAAAGAACAGTCCTACTAGCTTACTTCTTTGCATTCCCAAAGAATCGGGAGAGCCGTGTGGGACTATTGCTCTCCACTCCATCACGGCCACATTCCTTCCTTCTCCGCTGCTTGTTGTCCTTCTGTCTTCTGGACTTCGATTTTGACCTCTTTCTTTCCCTCTCATCTTCATTGGAGCTTGAAGAATCAGAGGAAGAACTGAAGGAGCCAGATTCTGATGAATACCTAGTAGATCTCTGCGATGAGATAAAACAGGCAAGGGCTAAGAGAGCTAAAACCTCTGGAATCTGATTGAGGTAGGCTGTTTTCTCATTCACCAAAGCAGGAGGAGGGAATTTAAGACTGGATTCTATTTAAAATGTGGTTATGACAAGACCACTCCAAACACTAAATATGGAAACGGAAGGCTTGACCAAAACCCAAATTTAAGATCCAATGAAAATTTCACAGCATTCTTGACGTTGCACACTTGCTTTATTCACTTGAAAAATATTCGAAGTTGCAATTGTTGAATGTTGAAGTTGTTTTTGCAAGGCCTAGAAATGGTGGAGAAGGAAAAACTCGGGTCCCATACTTATAAATGGAAGTGGTTAGCCTTTTAGGTTCATGAGCTGCAGAGTTCATTCTTAACAAGCAGATTTCCCTCTCAACTGATTCCTGATCAGCTGCCTATCAAAATGAGGTGGCCTTTGTTGATGCCAGTAAATCAAGCGACCACTGATGAAGATAGTCCCTTTGGACACATTGGTCGAAAAGGAGATACATAAGAAGAGCAGTACTAATGCATACTTGAGATCAGTGCTTGAGGACTTCATGGATATGAACAGTCTGTTACACCTATGTCTTGAGGGCCTGCACACTATAGACTCTGTATTTGGAGAAGAAACAGAAAGCTTTGACAGGAATCGGGATAGAAAAATGAAAGAATTGTCTTCACAATTTTATTTTCTTAGAGAGAGCAGTTGAAGCTTTCAAAGGGGGAGACTCGGAGTCCAATTGTTTTGACAGGAGATTTGAAATACTATGTTGGACATCACAGATAGGATCTATAGCTCTGACTACATGAGAAGGGGACATTTGCATCTATTTAGATACATTCTATGTTTACATGTAGATCCCTACACTACTGGAATCAAAATGATCTTGGGATTGATCAGAAGATCCTTTCAATTGGTTAGAATATGTTACTTGAATGAAACTAGATCCTGTAGAATTGTACTGAATATTTGACGATACAGTCTGTACCTTGCTAAAAAAACCAATCCTTGTTTACGAACCACACATTGTCTATATAGAAGATATGAGAACTCAATAGCTAGCACAGTAAGTACCTTTCTTTTGCTACTGCATCTCTTTGAATCTTTCACCTTCTGATCTGCAAATTTATCTCACCTTCAAACAAAGCAAATGCTACAGACAATAGCTAATGTCTCAGATTGTTCTCAGCATACCCTTTCTGTGCTTTGATTTAGTACTAGAGTGATTCCTCCCTCGAGCAAGCTTGTGAGCTCTTTCAGCATCTAGTTGCGCTCTATACTCTCTCATCATTCTATCTGTGTCAGCTTCCAATTCTCCTTTCCTCATTTCATCTTCCTATCAGCAACAAGCACAGCAACAAAATGAATAAATTTCTGCAACAATTAGACGTTAGAGCTAGGAGGAGGCTTGGCATCTTAATCCCTCTTGAATGAAAAAAGGATTGATTCTTTGCTTGCTCGAAGGTCAGAGTAAATGTTTTACACAGTGACAATAGCATCATATTGATGGGGAATGATATAAAAGTTGTTTAAAAGTAAATAATCAAACATCCAACGTCCAAACATAAATGACTTTGCTTCCATTAAACCATCAAGTTACTTAGGCATGTAATGAAAATTCAAAGGCTACAAACATAAGCTTGCAATATAAAAAGCTCACAAGGTCATGAACTGCCTTTTTGAATTTAATATATCCCAGCATACTGAGCACTAATTTTACAACAGATCAATCGTATTTCTCTGAGTGTATCCACTAGCAAAATCTGTGCATGCTTTGGTGATATAGCACAAAAGCTAAACAGTGTAACAAGAGAGAGGGTAATAAGCACCTGTCAAAAATGATATGCTTATAAATTACCTTCTGCTTCTTCTTGAATTCTTCCCAGGTTACTGTGTGAGAAGTTTTAAGACTTGCTAATCGGGCAGCGTGCCACTCTGGTGAATGAAAAGAACCATCCACCTGCGTCTCTCCTCATCAGTAGAAATCCAGCAACGAACAGACAATATCCAAACATATGCTAGATAGAAAGCCAAATGTGCAATGGAAGTACAACAGTCGCTCTCAACCAAAAACAAACTCTTGGCTCAAAACAAATGTCGAACCCATGGGAAGTACACAAATGCTAAGCAGCCAAAAACAATACGCATCATACAAATTTTGAACAGAGAAAAATTGCCACATTATCAGGCAAGATCCTGAGATTTTCTATAACGAAACCACCACTGCTCCACACCGCTCCTTGACAAGAAGACAACAAGGTATTTATGACAGCTTTCTGCCTACGTGTCCTCAAAACCTAAACAGATACTGAATATCATACTCATAAAAGTACTGAAAGCAATGACAACAAAGACTGGAGTTTTAAGAAATGAGTACAAAAGCTAATTAAACTGGAGCCCTGGACTTGCTTTCACAGGGCATACAATCGATCAATTCCCTCGTTCAAGACCCAATATGACTGAAACACATCGAGACGAAGTGGAATCGGTAGTATTGCAAAATCGGCAGAGGGAGAGGGGAGAAGAAATTGGCGGTATGAAATGGGACGAACCATGCCGTCTTCAATCTGCTCGGGAGCCGCAGAGCTCGACCCCAGCCTCGCTCTCTGCATAGCCTTGTAAGCTTGATTCTTTCCCATTTTCGCTCGCAACCCACCCAGTTAACGACCAACACGGAGATCGGCAGCGAGGAGAAAGCCGATATGGCGGCCAATTACACGATCGAAGCAACGACAGCTGACAAAACTACATGAGCGGAGGGTCGGATTGTCAGAGATTAGATTCCACAGAGAGGGAACAGGAGCCGACCGGAAAAAGGTTAGGAAGATTATTGAAGGAAAAAATCGGGTCGGATTATGGACCATAAAGTGTCTGTGAAAGAATGACAGTGGGCCGGCTTCATATCAGCCCATACGGGCCCAATATAATCCAAAAGCCGACCCATTTTCAGGCGGGTATCCGCAAAAAAGATGAAGCCGAGGTCCTATCTGACCCGATACACGTTGCATGTATAAATACGGCGCTCTAGGGTTTTTCTGCGAGGTCGGCTGCAGCTTCTCCCCGATTCTCGCGCCTCGCCTGACTGTACTCGGCCTGCGCTGCAATGGTTGTTCTCTTTCCTCTGGTTGCTTGAGATCTTGTTGGTCTATCATTCGGTCGCTTGCTGAATGAGTGCTGATCCTTGTGACAGGCATTCGTCAAGGCTCAGAAGACGAAGGCCTATTTCAAGAGGTTCCAGGTTAAGTTCAAGAGAAGGAGAGGTAGTGTTGATGCATTTCTTGTGATTGAGGGAGCAGTTTTTCATGTCTCAGCGTAGTTGACTAGAAATGTTATCTGAAACTCTCTGCAGAGGGGAAGACTGATTACCGTGCCAGGATCCGTCTGATTAACCAGGACAAGAACAAGTATAACACTCCCAAGTACCGATTTGTGGTTCGATTTGTATCCTTAGATGTTTTATCTTGGACGGCATCTGTGGCTTAGCAGTTTTGCTGCTCGTGCTCATGCAGTTAGTGATTTAATGTGGGCAACAAATGTTGCAGTGACTGTTTGAGTGAAGTTGAAAAGAACCTTTTGATTGCCGCAAATTCTCGTCATCATGCATCAGAATCTGAAGTTGTTAACTTTTTATGAATTTTTCTGTAGATTGTTTTTTGCCATCTTGTTAGATTGGTATACTTTTGTGTGTAGGGTTGATATACTTTTATGGAGAATATTGAACTTTGGTAGCACAAAAATGTTTCCTGTACACCGTCATGGAGATTTTTAAGCTATAATAACGGCATGAATAATTGGAAGAAATAAATCGATTGATGTTAGTGGGTTCTGCTACATATGATTTTTAAGAGAGATGGTTATTTTGTGTTTGGAACCTTGATCTTGCTTCTAGACAAACAAGGACATCGTTGCCCAAATCATATCTGCTACCATTGCTGGTGATGTGGTCCTTGCTGCAGCCTATGCACATGAGTTGACTCATTATGGGCTTGAAGTTGGTCTGACCAACTATGCTGCTGGTATGTGGGATTCTTCTAAACCTTCTTTTTCCTTCTCACTCATAGCTTCCTCATGTAATGCTTCCAAAATCTTGTGTATCATAGCATATTGCACCGGACTTCTCTTGGCTCGCCGGGTGTTGAAAATGCTTGAGATGGATGGAGAGTATGAGGGCAATGTGGAGGTAGTGTCAGGAATCTTTGTTTCTTATCATACTTATCATTTTGCTTTCCCTTTGAAGACATCTTTTGTTGTTTCTTTAAATTCTGTCATTAGGCAACTGGCGAGGATTTCTCAGTGGAGCCTGCAGGAGACAGGAGACCTTTCCGTGCTCTCCTAGATGTTGGTCTTGTGAGAACAACCACTGGAAACCGTGTCTTTGGTGCTCTTAAGGTGTAGTGCACTTTTTCAGCATTTTCATGTTACTTGTTGCACTAGTTGGAATCACGTTTGCTATGCTCAGTACAATATTAATTCAGATATTCTTGTCAAGGTCTATAAGCAAAATGTTTGAAATGTCAGTCTAACTGGATTTTTCACATTCCGCAGGGTGCATTGGATGGTGGTCTTGATATTCCTCACAGTGACAAGAGGTTTGCTGGGTTCTCTAAGGATAGCAAGCAACTTGATGTAGATGTCCATCGCAAGTATATATATGGTGGCCACATTGCTGCATACATGAGTGTAAGTCAAAAACATTTTTCAATGAGCTCTGGGATTGCCTTTTACCAAAGCTCTTTGTCATTTCGTTTCTATGTCATTTTTTATTCAAACATGGATTGAGCTATCTGCCTGGTTTTATTTTATATAGACCTTGATGGAGGATGAACCCGAAAAGTATCAGGCCCACTTCAGTGAATATATTAAGAGGGACATTGGGCCTGATGACATCGAGGCAATGTACAAGAAGGTCCATTCTGCCATTCGTGCTGACCCTTCAATTAAGAAGTTAGAGAAGCAACCACCTAAGCAACACCAGAGGTAGGGCTTTTCTACTTGTTTGTTCACAGTATTCTTACCTTTTAGTGAGCATTGTATGATTTTCCCAAGGCCTGGTTGCTCAAATTCTTTAAATTATCTGATCTTTCCTTAATGAAAGAAAGACCTGGAGGTGAATGGAATCTAAAGACTTTATTGTGTTGACAGGCACAACCTCAAGAAGCTTACATATGAGGAGAGGAAGGCTAAGTTGATTGAGCGACTAAATGCCCTTAATTCAGCTGCTGAAGCAGATGAAGATGATGAGTGAGAGCACCATGGACTCGTCGGTGATTGAAGTTTGATTTTGTCTTTGAGCCATAAAACCAAGCAGTTTGTCAGCCTGTTTCTTTTGTCTATTTTACTTTTATGAGGGCATTTTGTTTATCTCCTATCACACTTGCAGAGCTTGGTAAATTTTGACATTGGGCACAAATTTCCCCTAACTGGCTGAGAATTGCTCAGCTAAATGGAAGCAGTGTTTGTTAGTCGAGTACAAACTTTCATCTGATTAGTTAGCTGCACCTCTGCAAGAGGAGGTGCCAGTGGCATCCTTGTGAAAGGCGACCATTGTGTCAGATTGCATTCTCCGAATCATCAATTGACTCGAGTAAAGATTAAAATGACAGTGTATTCACTCGTTTGCTTCCTGTTCAATGTTTAAGCTCATGAAATAATTCAGAATGTACCTCAAAGCAGATGGTTTCAGCTGGAGAATAGAGATCCTCCACCAGCTTTCCAATCCTAATGTGCTTTTTTTAGTTTGTAATCCTGGAGAACTTGTACTGTAATCTCGGCCTGCTCCTCAATTAACTCGAGGGACAAGTTCTGTGCCACCAACACCCTGCAAAGGGCTGCCAACGTGACCTACAGCTGAGAGAACTGGTCTTGCGAGAAAAGTGGACAATACAAAATCTTAATGTAGACCAACCATTTTAGGACTACAGGATTTTTATTGCTCAAATATCGACCCAATAATTTTACTGAAGGAAGCCTTTGGGTTATGTGCTTCCATAAGTACATTGACCCGCCAGGATTAACAAAAACATAATCCTCAACTATGGTCTCAAATGTATCAGTGCGCATTCAAATTAATGTAGAGGACCAGTAAAGCATCTTTTCCAGATAAGGTACATGTTCCAATGCATATCAAGACCATACTTCCTATAGAAGTGTCCTGACATGGCTCAATGAAGTGCTCTGCTTGCATCCTTTTGGGTGATCCATAGACAGGATGGACGGTCATAAAAAACCTTTGTATTTGGATGCAAACGGCCCTAATGAAATCTTCGCTGCCATCACTTTGCTGACCAATGCCTTCCACCTAGCCTCGTCTTTCTTGCTGTGCTCCAGCATTTTTAGCTTAAAATGCCTGTAACCGAAGAATCAACTTGCATCGTCAAGCTCTCGTCATCATGTGAAACTATAATTTACTTGAGAACGAGAATCCCCAGTACATTAGTAGGATCTCATTCATGTAAAACACTTTCAACACCTAGAAGATTAGTTGATTGATCATACTGCACTTAGATACTCGTACCAATGCAAAAATCAGCAATCAAGATTCAATACCAGGGGCTTTAGAGCAAACTTATCAGCCAGCAGAATCTAACATACTGCAGCTAGAGATTTACTTAAGTAAAATATAAAATCTACTTTAATGTTTTACCCTATGAATTTATATCTTGCCCCTCATGGGTGGAAGCATAAAATAGGTATGCTTTCACCTTTCATTGCTGGTTCTTTGGTTGCAAGAAAATGATAATAGAAGAGGTCTGAGCAGTGCCTACCGACAAAGGGGGACTCTGCACATATCGGGCTTGGTGCACATACAAGAGTGCAGCTCAAGGAGCTGCCACATTCTCTTGCATTGAACACATCCACCAGGAACCCTGACCTTGCAGTTGGAGAAGTGACGGACTAAACACTCGAGCCCTTTGCATGCAGCGAACCCACAGGTGCCCTCAGATCCTTTAAGCAATTTGTCGCAGGGCCCGATTGTCCGACACCCATCCTTGCATATGTGGAGGAGGGCTTCCATTGCCTCATAAAGTTGCAAGTACACCTTTCTTTCTTCCATTTTCCTTGACCTCTCTTGTTTTCTCTAGAAGAATATCTCACATGAGATCTCATCTCAATCTTCAAAAAAGACTAACCCACAAAACCTTGAAATGAAGGAGGCTGTCGGCTTACCGAATCTGTCTCAACAATGACCTCCAGAAGCTCTTGCTCAAGATTGGGATTGGCTTGCCTCATCACCTTCCAACCTTCAGTTGAAGAGATGCTCTTGAAGTTCTTCAAGACCAAACGGGTACAGAAGAAGGAGAGTCGTGGTGCATCACAATTCCTTGCCAACTGCAGCACATCTATGACATTTCCTTCAGTAAGCCAGCCATCTTCCAGATAGGAAGAGCAGACTCTTTTCAATGATGGAACTGAATAGCAGTGGGATAATACGAGCAAATGGAGAACAAACATGTCCATTTTTTCTTCATCATAGCTGCACCAAGGTTTAGAGAGTCAGAGTAACTGAACCAACAGCCAACAAAGGTGAATAATTCTGTCTGCATTCTATGAAAGATCTAAAAGCATACCAGGATGAGTAAAGAAACCGAATGAAAGCATAAACAGCTCCATAGGGCATCCCTGGTATCTCGATGTACCTCATACCATTCTTAACTTTGGATTGCATCAAAAAGGTACCAAGCACTGGTGATGCCACACTCTGCTCATAAAAACATAGATTGTTTTACAATCCATGATCCAGGAGCATTTAATCATTTCAGTTAATAGATCCATGGCATTGCATCCCAAAAAACCATCTCCATCCATCAATATTTCCTATCCTGGTATATTTTTGAATGTGCATAAACCAAATAAATAAAAGAGAATGGAATAAAACTAGACTATTATCATTCATACAAATAAGATCACCAATTGATAACTTCATGATAATGATCCGATTGCAAATGGAGATACTAGAAAGCAAACACAATCCACTCATTTCACGTACTGTTTTCCAGAAGAAAGCATCTAAATGAGATGAATTGCTTAGGTCCTAATCAGGTTAGACCACAGTAAGGGTAAGTATACAAGTTGTGAACAAACTCACCAGAACACTATAATGAGCAAGAATGTATGAGTTGTCATCAGTCAAAATACACACGTCAGCAACAAGTTGTTCTTGGAAAAGCCTATCCCAGGTATTCTTTGTTTCATGTGGGACAAAGGTAAAATTTCGAAATTTCAGATGTAGAGTTTCTTTGTAGGCTTTTCTTGGGAGAGGAGGTGGCTTAGGGATATAATAATGGTGGGATGATGAAGAAGATGGAGTTTCCAGCATTGAAATTTCAGCTGAATAATCATCCTCAATTTGTATATCGACACATCCACTGAATGTTTTGCCAATTGATGACAGTGATGTAGAATAGAGCTCTACTGCAGCCATTAATTGGTAGTTAAGCCGAATTAAACTGAGCTCTGGGCAAGTATCTGCAAGGCCAAAGAAAGCTGGATAAATATAAAGAAGCTTGAAACTCATTTCCCAATTGAAACAGGAGGAAAAAGAACATGCTTAATAAATGATTACGCCATTGAAGACTTTCTTCAATTAGAAATTCATAAGTTGCAAAGAGCCATAATTGCAGGAACGTTTCTTAGAGCCAAAAATAGCTACATGTAAGCTCCATATAAAATCCACAGGAAAAGTGTCGATGTCTATGATAATCAGGGATGGATGTGATAAAGATCAAAAATAAAAACAAAAGAGTATTGAGTTACAGAAATGAAGAAGCGGAAGAGAATTGAAAATACTACTGATAGGCGGATTTGATAAGAATTGCTAGACATGGAAGATGAGATTTCACCAAATGATACTCACAATTCACAAATAATCAATCACAACAACCACATATTGACAGTTCAAACTTTCATGGCAGTGGATGTAATACTAATAACTGATGACTTAGGCTATCAACTCTGTTACTGCCACGAGCAGAAAATCGGACTTTTACAATGCATAGAGAAGCGTATGCGTGATTAAGGCCTGCCAAGGATTAAAGAGCTAGAAATGAACAAGAAGATCCTGCGCTTCCAAGCAAGGTATTACGTCATCATCAGAGAGAGAGAGAGAGAGAGAGAGAGAGAGAGAAGCAGCGATCACACCTTTGATGAGATGAGCACCTTCACAAAAAGTCAGATTCGTTTTCCCTGCCGTGAAACCTACTATCCACTGCCACAACAAAAGGAATCAAAGGATTAAAAAGACGGAAAGCAGAGTTGTCGATGTAGCAAGCGACAATAAGATACAATTAATTAAATCCACAGTTCCAGCTCCGGAAACAGTGATCATACGGAAACCGGAAAGAGCTACAATCGCAAGAAAGCGCCAAGCTCAATCGGATGATTAACATTGGAATACAAGGATAGAGGTGAAAAGTTCCAAATTTCAGCTGCATAGCCTGCAAAGGATGGATGGAGAGGTGAAAGAACCTCGCCGGAGACGGCATGACTTCGGCGGTGTGAATCATGAGAGCAACACAACCGAAGTCGCTCGCGGGATGACGACGATGATCGAGCAGAAAGTTCGCGCGATTCCAGACGGAGGGAGAGGAGGCAGTGGCCGTGGAGGAAGAGGGGCCTGCGTTCTGATCGTACTCTCTAATTCCTTTTTTCTGAAAAATTAGAAAAATCCATTTAATAAAAAATAGTTAGGATAGTGGAGTAATTCCAAACATAGAGGAAATTTCAGGGAGTAATTTAAAAACAACTGATAATCTGGCAACCTTGCGAGGAGCTGATCTCAAAATATGAGAAAAAGTTGGGATTTTTATGCAAAGAGTGGGTGATTTAGATTTCACACGTGTCATTGTTGATTAGATCAGGCGTCGCCAACATGGCCCTGACTAACGATAGTGTGCATTCATTTTTCAGTCCGCTTCCCTCTCAGCTCTTCGCTCTGTTCACTCCTTCTCTTCCAATGGCGGCTGTGTCTACCCACTCGATCTTTGCTGCAAAATCTTGCCATGAGTCCACTCTAGATGTCGCTTCTTCGCTCTCATCGAAGGTCTCGCCTCTCGTTTCCGTGCGCACGAGCCGGCGTCAGCTCAAGAGACTCACTGTCTCGGCTGCAGGTGTCGACAATCCAGTGGCCGCTGATAACTCGTTTTCCAACAAGAGCTCCACCCCTTCCATCTCTCGAGCAAAGTACGATGAGTCTACTTTCATGCCTCAGCTGTACGCTTTATTGCAAAAAATGTTTTGATTTAAACTGGTTACCAATCTCGCGATGGAAGTATTTTGAACGGTCAACGTTGTTCTGAGGAAAATTGAGCATACTGGATGTTGAGATGGGAATTCTTCGACAAGATTTGTCGATTCTGCATTTTCTACTTTTCTTCATTTGAAACTGTATGTTTTCTAACTTATAAAAAAAATGAAAAATAAAACTGTGTGTTATCTCATCTGACACGGAACCAAATCATGCACGAACGACTGGATACAGGAAATGCTTTGCAGCATATGGAGTCATTCTTTTTTTTTTGGGGGGGTGGGGGGGATAACTAAAGCATATAAAGTCATTCATATACGAAAATGTAAAACAATGATTTTACTGAAACCTCATGAATATGTCTGCTTGTGTTGGTTTATATGAATTTGGCGAAATTACTTGGACGTGAAGTTGTGTAAGTCAGCGTGCACAAGCTGTCCAGTTGTTGGTTCAGATAGTTGTAAGATTGATATGCCTCTATTGATTGTTGAAATGCTGAATTTCCCTATGGAAAAGGCCTACTTTAGTGATTTATGACTAAACTCTTAATTCTTGAATTACGTCCATTTGAAAAACCAGGGTGAGACGGCACACGATATCAGTTTTTGTTGGGGATGAAAGTGGTATGATAAATCGGATAGCTGGGGTGTTTGCCAGAAGGGGATATAACATAGAGTCTCTGGCTGTTGGTCTGAACAAGGATAAGGCACTTTTCACCATAGTTGTTTCTGGAACCGAGAAAGTGCTGCAACAGGTCATGGAGCAGTTGCAAAAGCTGGTGAATGTGCTGAAGGTGATTTGTTCGATTCTATCAGAAACCTCAGCTTTACCAAAAGTTATTCTTTTTTCCCGGTGCTGTGATAAATGTGACTTTCTGATTCTCTAGATAGTTCATTCTTGAAGAAAGATTCAGTTTTAGCCTTACCATTTAATATATCTTCCTGTTATATTTTTCCTTCTAAACAGGTTGAAGATTTGTCCAATGAGCCACAAGTAGAACGTGAATTGATGCTTGTGAAAGTAAATGCTGAACCTGAACATAGAGCAGAGGTAGCTAATCGCATTGTTCAAGGAACTTATTCGAGAATATCCCTCAAAGTTCCTAATTGATAATACTAACTCATCATTACAAATTTCTTACATTTGCGAATGATATTCAGATTATGTGGTTGGTGGGCATATTCAGAGCGAAAATTGTGGATATTTCAGAACACTCCTTGACCATTGAGGTGATCTCTGCGAAGAACTGGAGTCCTGCTAATTGCCAGTTTCTTTTAGCTCTGTTAATGCATTCTTATTTATGATTAAATAAAAGAAAAGGCCTTGGGAATGTGAACCACCAGCTCCTGTCCCAAGGTGCTAATCCAGGTAGTGCCCAGAAGAGTTGGAAGGGTTCAGGATCTGACTGTGGTGGGAATTTGGTTTATAATGTGACTTAATTTTTTTTTCAACAATTTCTCCTCTGTCCACTGATAGCTGCTGAAATAGTAGAAACAGGTTGAGAATGTTTATGTTTGTTTCTTTTCAGTTAGCTGTTATCATACTCAATCAGAATTAGTATGGTATAAGCATGTTCCTAGGTCTGCAGTAAGCAAATGAGAAGTGCTGGTGATCTGATAATTTTTAACCAACCATTGTTCTTTTGCGTTTCCTTCATTGCCTAATGTTATGTACTTCTGCGAGAAGAAAATGAAAAAAAGAAGAAGTTGTAGATCTTCCCTATTGTTATACCCTTTTTTACCTGTTTAAAGTTGTGTTGAAACAGTTACTGGTATTAATAGTGGTCTGGTCAGGGTTTACTATGACGTCTTGCCTCATGCATTAATTGTTGCTTCAATCAACTCTTAGAACTTTCTTCATTGTTTGTGAGTTTGGTTGTTGTTTAATTCTATAGGTCACTGGGGATCCAGGAAAGATGGTTGCTGTCCAGAGGAACTTAAGCAAATTTGGCATCAGGGAAATTGCACGCACCGGGAAGGTTGCAAATTTCTTTGATTGATACTATGATTTCTAGCTTTTCAGTGATTGGTTTTTCAGCATTCACATTGATAATATATATCCATGTGTATAAGCTTGACTATCTTTTTTTAAAAATGAATAAAGCGATATTACAATAATAAATGAGCAAAATACACAGATTGCTTTGAGAAGAGAGAAAATGGGTGCATCTGCCCCATTCTGGCGATTTTCAGCAGCTTCATATCCAGATCTAGAAGGGCCTCAACCAGTTGATGCAATGGTTGCAGGTGCCAGAGATAGAACAGTTACCAGTGAAAGTGACTATGTTGGGGTATGAATTTCTTGGATTTTCCCTTCTCTCCCTCCCTCCCTCCCTCCCTCTCTCTCTCTCTCTCTCTCTCACACACACACACACACATACCAAGGACCGAGTTAAGTTGTAGAGAGAATTTTTGGAATTTTGGGGGTCACCTGCTTGACTGTCATTATGTATTCTATTTTGTTTGTTCATGAAGGGAGATGTTTATCCTGTGGAACCATATGACGGCTCTTCCATCAATCAAGTCCTTGATGCTCATTGGGGTGTTCTCAATGATGAAGATGTAAGTTACCCTTGGCCTGGTTTGTGTTTGAGGTGCCATAATAATGTGTAGGGCCTTTTCTTATAGCATCTCATGTTGAGGTGGTTCACATGATTGATAGCTTTAAGTTCTTAGGAGCGTAGAGTGGCATGGAAGAGCTTGTGTCTGAGAAAAGCAATAAGGCTCCAAATTTAGGTCTGTAGGAGACTAATTGTGAGTTATAGCATTTGAACAGGATCTAAGTGAACCAGAAAAGGAAATATTATAATGGCAAAGAAGCAAAGACAGCAGACAGTGATGTTTTACAAGCATCTATGGCAATCATGGGTGGTACATGACTAGAAACAGATAGAGGCTGTGACATGGGGTTCAAATGAACACAGACAGTACATAATAACTTGTTTGTTCTTTTTTTGGTGGCATTATCAGCGGTTTGGACATGCTTGGTTAAGCGGAGTTTTTAGCAAAAGTCGGTTTACATTAATTCTCATAGGGATGTGAGATTTTTTATGTATACTTCAAAGATATCTTATCATTCATCTGGAAATTGATTTGATGTGAAACTGCTTTCAACACAATGATAATACTGAGAATGAAATGCTCTGAAACGAATATGCAGACAAGTGGGCTGCGATCTCACACACTATCAATGCTTGTAAATGATTCACCTGGAGTTCTGAATATTGTAACTGGTGTATTTGCTAGAAGGGGATATAACATCCAGGTATTTTTGGCTTTACATTTCTAGTCTACAGACTCTCTGTATCCTAGTACCCTCATTGTTGCTCTTTGGTGCAATACTAACTCTCATTCTTCTCAGAGTTTGGCTGTTGGACATGCAGAGACTGAAGGGCGCTCTCGTATTACGACTGTAGTGCCTGGCACAGATGAATCAATTAGCAAGCTAGTTCAGCAACTCTATAAACTGGTGGATCTTCATGAGGTGAGCATTCTCTGCCTTTGTTTGGCAAGTATAGTCCTAGCACCCTTGTCCACAGAGATACCTTGTTCAACATTCTATTGTACCATTTGTTCCACTCAAATAATTTTTCTATTCCTGTTGCGACATATGTTCTACTCAGAAATTATCTGCTATTTCTGTTGCAGCGGAAGATTATTTGATCAGGTTGAAACATGACTTTATTCATGAAGTTGCTTGGCTGGTGATAGCTAACTGAGATTCCATGGTTCCAGGTTTGTGATATCACACACATACCATTTGCAGAGCGAGAGTTGATGTTGATAAAGATTGCAGTGAATGCCGCTGCAAGACGTGATGTCCTTGATATTGCGAGCATCTTCAGAGCCAGGGCCGTTGATGTATCTGACCACACTATAACCCTTGAGGTGAACCTCTTCCTATTCATTCATCTGTCAGGATTCATCTTAAAGAATGCAGTTATAAGAAATATGGTCCAGAATTATATGAGTATTCCCTCCACAAAACCGAAAAACAACATCGGGGTCTATGCAGAGATTCTGTCTATCAATAACTATTCAATTTCCTTTGGATGGATTCAGTTTGTCATCTTCTTCAACCTGTCATTTGAAGCTGATTAAATTTGTTGATTCTAATATCAGCTAACAGGAGACTTGGATAAGATGGTAGCATTGCAGAGACTGTTGGAACCTTATGGCATTTGTGAGGTTGGTATTTTTCTCGGTTGTGCACCATCTTATCATATTTTTACTTATATATATCTACATGAAAGAATCTCAATTTTCATAAGCAAAAACATACTGAAAAACGACAAGTTTCACAAGCACCCTCTGTCGTCATTTTCGACATGTTCTGTTATCGTCCAACTACTTGTTGCAGTAGGCAATAGCTGCAGATATTCACCATATTAACAACTGTCATTCATTTAGGTGGCACGAACAGGGAGAGTAGCATTGGTACGTGAGTCGGGGGTGGACTCTAAGCACCTTCGTGGGTACTCTTTCCCGCTCTGATTAATCGGAAGGTTTGTCTTGATAGGCTGATGAAATCATCGCTCTGCTGTGTCCTAATTATGCAGACCAAATATCGAAATCATTAGTTTTGACACAGGACCTAAGCATTCAGTTGGTCCTTTTTTCTCGATTCCACTTCAGTTCCTTTGGTTCCATATACAGTGTGCATTCGTTGCTGCTTACTTATTTTGGTTTTCTTCGGCTCTATGGAGCTCTGTTACCAGTCATTTAATCGTTTGGGTCTGTTTGGAAATCAATTGCTTAAGTGTAAAATCACCTCTTCTGTCTGGATGGTAGAGCTTACAATAACTGAGCAGCGTCACTAGTTCAACAAATCGGGAACATGAAAACAGAACAAACAAGCTGAACGTTTTCATTATTTCTCCTCGTACTAGCTCGACAGCAGATGATTGGACTGCTTCACAGATCCAAAACCCGGAAACCCGACAAGACGGACTTAGCACGGAAACCCCAAGGTTCGGACTCTCATCACGTTATTTGTTGCAAGGGAATGACCATCCAAGAATAGCTCCCGAAAACAACGCCGAAGGGACCTCTGATCTTTCAGGGCTGAAAAGATTCTTGAAGCCGCTGGCTTATTGATGGGATTCTCAGCCCCGTAAGAGCTCTGGGGCTGCTCTCGGACCTCGTGAAACATCCTCGATGCAGACCATCTCCCCTCCCGCGATGTGGGGCGGGACCGTGTCGAGGAACTCCGGGTAGAGGTGGAAGAAATTGTTGACCGCGCAGGCCTGAATCCTGAACTGTCTCGGGACTACACGTCCCATGAGGTTCTGGACCCCATCGGGCCCTCTGAGTCCGTACAGGGAGATCATACCGCACACCGTGATCCTGCCTTGAAGCCTCACGTTTCAGCAGCACGGAGTCGAGCATAGCTTTCCCGTGACATTATCGAGATAGACATCGATACCTTCCGGAAATCACCCGAAAAAAACGCGAATGTCACGAAGACTGCTAGACAACTTTGATGGCTCAAGCCGGTGAACCAAGTGCCGACCGGTAGAATCTCATCTTGTCGGACACCGAGCTAACCACCGACCTTTGGTGGGCCGCATCGAGATCCGGGTGCTCCTTGTAGACGGATCACAATCCTCACGGGGATGAATAACGTCAAGTGCAGATACTAGGTCATATGCTGCTGCAGGCAACGAATACTAATCCATCTATGACCAGTCGATCACCTTTTTCCTTGCTGCATGACAGCACTTCCAGTGACATAGCACACCAGCAACTTCCCAAACTGCCCGACGAGTTGGCCAGCAGCTCCAGAGGCTGCCGAGACAAACACCCTGTCACCCTTCTTCGGATCATCAGCTTAACACTTCCGAGCTTATCTTTTCGGGAGTCGGGTGGGCAGTGCCTGGGGATCACTTGCTTGCTCACCACTTCTTCGACCGATCCACCGCCCGTGATCTCTCCGTTTCCTTCTCCCACTCTTTTCTTGCTCAGTGAGTAACTGCTCCGTTTATATCTGGCTCCTCGAGCATATGCAGTATATGTATAGAGCCGATCAGGAGGAGGATGGCTTGGATTGCGGTCTGCCCCATATCAGAGGATCCGAATGTTCAACAAGAGAAGATGAGGAGGAGGGTATCGCTTACGTAAGCATGGCCTATGGCCTCCATGACCAATTTCTTGGTTCACATCATCGACCTTGAACTTTATTCACCAATGCAAATTTCTTATTATAAAGAAATTGCCACCATTTTTTTTTTCTGATAATAAAGGAGAACAGATAACAGAGAAATTCGAATCAAATTAGCATATTTTCATCCCAAATAGAGGGCGGTACCAACACGCAAAATCTGGCCAATGGACTTATGGTTTGCCTTCGACATTTAGCGATGTGACAAATCAAAGAAGTTTAAAACCGCAAAAAATGGTAAGTATTCGAACGTACGGTGGTCGGAGGCCCCAAACAGCCGACCATATCGGAATTTAAAATCATAGAAATGTCTCAGATTTCACACTCGAAACACATCTCATGAGACAAGACACACTCACCTTAGAATCCCTCCTCTTTCTGGCTACTAAAGGACTTTCAAGTACACACTGAAATTTAGCTAGCAAATCGTAGGATCGGGCTGTCACAGTAGTACCGCCACCGGATCGGGCAAACAGCTTAAGCTATAAACCTATACACCAATCAAACCCTCCGAACAACCTCGGCCACAGTGTGAGCTGAATCTCTATAGTAGTCACAACAATGCGCTGCATTCACCTATATATCCAAGAGTCTGCACAGTGACCGCTATGTTCGACTCTTGTCTACTGCAAGGATCTGCGTTATTGTTCTGTCATACTCCGAGGCAGTTCGCCGGCTGGATCGTTCCTATAGCTGTTCCACCAGCGTTAACGCATGACGCTTCGGCCGGCTGATCCTTGTAGGTGAGCTTCACGTCCTCCAGCCGTATTCCAGTGCACGGATTTGCAGTGCTGCAGTCGAACTTCATTGCCACGCGGGTGGCCGATGTACCACGGATGTCTTGATATGTTATATCGCTGATCTTCACTCCAGAATCCTGCAATACGTACAATGATAGATCATGCTAAAGGCCCATATTGATGGCTAGCAGATGTTAATGTTGCCAACTTTTTGCAAGTTAATTATATATGCGCACCTGACCAGGACAGTTCTCGTTGTTGGGGCAGTAATTCTGGTCGATGATGATCGGGTTTCGGACGTTGTACATGACCACGTGCTGGAACCGGATTTTCCTGGCGAACCCACTGCTCGGCCGTCCCCAGGCCTTGATCCTGACGCCATTGGTGGTGTCCTTCAACGTCACCGACGTCACCGTCACATTCTCGACACCCTCCTCCTTCAGGGTCTTTCCAAGGCTGCCGATGCTTATCCCGTGCCCCGGCCCGCACACGACGTTCTCGACCCACACGTTCGACGTCTCCTGGGTGATGGAGACGCAATCATCGCCAGTCGCAATCTTGGAGTTGGTAATCGTCACGTCGGACGACTGCTGGACGTGGATGCCGTCTGTGTTGGGGCTTTCCCCATCGGCGAAGACCTTCACGCCATGGACCTTCACGTTCTCGCAGCTGTTGATCACGATGTGGAACATCTGGCTGTTTAGGGACGTCAATCTGCTGATGATTATGTTCTTTGAATTGCTGAAGAGCAATGTCTGCAAAATGTGCACATACAACAGCCGTGAGAAAGCGAAAAAGCTGGACCAGTCCAACTCGATTTTTGCCAGTTTTAATTTACGTACCGAGGCCCCAGTCGGGCAGTTACCGGCAGAGGAATCCTTGCATTTCCACAGCCCGGAGCCTTGCCCATCGAGGATGCCCCCGGAGAGGGAGACCCCGTCGACTTGCCGAAATGACAGCCAGCTATACGAGCTCCCAATCACCTTATAGTCGGACGGGGCCACAAGTGACCCGTCGATACGGATGCCGATGGGACCGCCCCGGCAGGGCCCAGCAAACTCGATCGGCTTCTCGACCAGGAACCTGCCGCCGGGCACATAGATAGTGGCTGGCCCCGGGGACCCGCAGGCTGACTTCCACGCGCGGAGGAATGCTTCCGAGGAGTGTGTCTTGCCCCCGGGATGGCTCCCAGCGACACGACATCATACTTGGCCGCGGCCGCTAGGATGAGGCAACGGTGGAGGACAAAGAACAGAGCTGAGGAGAAAGCAATAATGGGAGTATGGAGAACTCTTGTGATCAATTCCGCCATTTTTGATTGCCTGGAAGATGATAGATGGAGAGGGTGGGAAGTTGATGAGTAGAACGTGGTCAGAGGAGAGGAGTTAGTGGCCTGGTCGATGAGGAGTGCAAGCGGTCGAGCAGTTTATTTATAAACGGGAAATTTATTTAAATTAATTAAGTTTTGATCAAATTAAAAGCAAAGTGGCGCGTAGAAAGATATTATTCAAGCTGCATTAATTGATTATGGGCATTATTTTCTCCATTTATAATGGTGAAATTAATATAATATCAAAATAAAAAATTTACAAAATCACTTTTTTTTGGGTGAATTACAGAATCACGACTTAATCTAATCACGTCGGTGCAAGATGAATCGATTTTATGCATGCATGCATGCATCTAATGCTATTACTCTCTCTAATTAGGGTAAAGAACAAATTGAAGAAATTAGGGTTTATAAATTGGGATATAATTATTGAACGAAAAGAGGGAGATGCTCGCACGCCTTAGCCCACGACGGTGCAAGATAAGTCAAATTTGTGCATGCATGCATCTAATGCTCTCACTGTCTCTAAATGGATTAAATATATATATGTATATATAAAGATGAATTGAAAATTAGGGTTTTGCACTGAGGCGCTTTGCTTGCTTTCATGATCATGGACCGGAGAGAGTGAAGGGAGAAGGAGGTGTAAATTGGAGATGAGAAACCTCCAGGCTGCTGATTGATTCTCTCTCAAAAGTCAAACCGTGAAGTGGATTGACTTAATCTCTAGACTTATCTCTCTCTCAACCGATGGGTCTCCACCGTTCATCGATCATTAGGTTAATCTCGACCCGTAGACCGTCAGAGAGCTTCGCTGCGATCGAGATGCTGGCTATAAATCTTCGCGCAATCCCCACAATCCGACCATACTCGAACCGTAGGCGCTCTCGTGAGCACTGCTACGAGTTAGCTATGAGTCGGGGTCGGCGGGAGCCTGAAGAGTCCGACGATGCCATGATTCACTTATTTAAAGTTAAGGCTCCTTCTAAGGGTTCGTTCTGTGTCATGTATAAGCAACCCCATGTTCACATCTGAACTCAATTTCGGCGATAAACTTGCGCTTCAAATCCTCTCTCTTCCGTAAGAACAAAATCACATCAAACGGACCAAAACCCCCCACATGTGAAACAGACAGGATTACGTACATGTCGTGTCTTTCTGTTTTTTTTTTTTTTTTACATCGTATCCCGGTCAACCGAAATGTACCTTAAGACTAATTTACAGTCAGACCGGAATTTCTGAAAAAATTCTCATTAGCGGTAAACTTGCCCTTCAAATGCTCTCTCTTCCTTAAGATCAAAATCACATCAAACGGACCAAAACCCCCCACATGTGATACAGACAGGATTACGTACATGTCGTGTCTTTTTTTTTTTGTATTTACACCGCATAGTATTCCCGGGTTAACCAAATTGTATCTCGAGACTAGTCTGCGGTCAGACTGGAATTTCTGAGAAAATTCTCGTCGATCCTCCTAACTTAGGATTCGATCATAAGATCACCCATTTTGAGGTTTAGTAAAGGAACCACTAGTCCAACTTTAAGTTAGTTACGTACATGTTGTGTCGTTCGTATACTTATGTAGCTGTATCAGTCTCTCGATCGCATGGTCGGTGACATCATCGCATATCGAAAAACTAAAGTGAAAATTTATATGTACGCATCGATCGGAATCGGTTAATTTCATAATACGTACATTCTTGATATATGTACCGCCTGAACGAATTGATTCGGGGAACTCGACGGGCTCTCACCGACCCTTGTGTGGGAATATTTTCTTTGTTCACAAGACTCAGGGCCCGAGAATCTTCTTCCTTTTTTTTTAAGGGGAAGAAGCGCTGAATCATTTCGACCAACGGGATCTAAGTATTGGCGGTGGATATACATAGTGCATGCATAGGCGACACGTACAATGTATACAGAAAGAAATTACTTTGGGGTGAAGGCAAAGACACATGAGAAGCTTAACTAATCGGATCTTTCTATTGCAGTGATTAAATTCAAAGGGGGCCTCCTCTTTCCTTGTCCCAGAAACTATTCCAACTCTAAGCTACGCCACATGGAGTTCAATTAATTTCCTGATCTTTTAAAAAAATAATAATAATTTTATCTCATATTAGACCGATAAGCCCCTTGGACACCCGGAAATGGGAGAGGGGACAACTAGTGTAGGGTTCAAAGAACGGAAAATAACATGAACCGGTTCATATGGTTGGATTCATCTTTCAGTATCCAACATTTTGGCTGCGAATCTTGAAGATCGGGGAGAGTGCTTCCTCTTGGTGGATGTACCTGGATCAAATCCGAGTCGGTCGGGGTGCACTCAATGGGGCCTGTTGCAAGAACCGTGGGATCGGGCCTGGTTCGGCCCACTGATGATGGTCCCATCTGTGTGCTGTGCCATTAATGCTGCAAACCGGTTGTCTGTCATCTCTCTTTCCCCTGACATGCCAAGTGACATTGAAAGATGAGGGCACATATGGATCAATCGGAAAAGTTGAACACCCGAGTGAGGTCTAGAAAGGGCAATGAGATATCGATATTCTCGAAGATAAGTCGAGCAATTGGCATGTAACGGAATGTCGATGTCCTCTGGATTCCATTTGACTTTCACACGATAATGCCGACCGATCGATGGATCAAAGATCAAAAGGAAGGCATTGACTTTCGTGAAATGGACTCCATGGGAAAATTATGCTTTAAAAGTGAACTTCGTACCCAAAGTTTCTCTGAATGCAAACTTCTAATATCGGAGCCAAGCAATTAAGTCCATATGGTTTCCAAAATTCGAGTATTACTACTTGTCGGACTGCCTCGACTCGAGCACGAATTAATCGGGGTCCATTGAATCTTTGTATCACGTGTACACTGGAAAAATAAAACATACTAATTAAATGTTCAGTCAGCATCATGGGCAAGGCAACCACCACAGAAGAGAATATATTCTACTATATGAGGGGGATGGATCATATTGATTGGTGGAGGACCCAATTACGTGGCATTTCGAATATGCCCTAATTTGTTGTATTTTTAATTCCTTCTTCTTGACAGAGCTTGTGTTTATGTATAAATAAAACCCTATGTTTGCATGGACAAGACACAGAGAGACAAGAAACAAAGCACAGACACGAGTGTGGGGGGGAACTGTTCGTAATTGTGCCCCCCAGTTGATCGATGGATCTGTCGAGGAGGAATGAAGCGATGGTCTCACATGAACACCGGAGCCGATCCGCTAGCCAAGGATGACTTGCCTGTGGATCATCATCCATCCTGTACACTACGTGCCAGTCGACGGCAAAAAAATTTGTTCGCAGATGTAGAGATTAGGGTTTTCAGGCAGTCTCCTTGGCTATGTTGATAGGCTCTCCTTGTTCATGCCAGACTTTTTCCGCTTCTAATTGCCCGGGAAGTCGACAATGTGCGTCTGAGAAACGAAGATCGCTGATTCTCATTACGAGGTAGGAAGATCCAAGAAGAAAAATTTTCCTGGAAATGGTTTTTCCCTCGAACCTGCACTTTCCTCTTTAAGATTTGATTGATTTGCAGGGACTAGAGTGCATAAGTCGGCATTGTTCTTGAGGGAAAGCCGATGGAGGACATCTTCTACTCCGTTCGATACAATGCTATATGAAACTGATTAAATTCGTGATCTTATTGCCTGCTAGAAGTATCCCAGATTTATATAAAATAAAAAAAAAAGCTTGACAGGAACCGTCCCAACTGAAATGAGTTTTCTGAGGATTCTCGAAGTCGATCTTCAACCGACATCACTCGATTTGGGATCAACAGGTCTCAATTCGATTATTGTGAGTTAATGGGTTCAACACTTTTTTTTTTTTTATTCCCTATTTCTTCCATCTCCTTCTAGATATAACAATTCTTTACATATGAGGAACAAAAATGGAGTTAACCCTCCTGATGGACACAGGTGGGTTGCAGGCCATGAAAGTGGGCATTAGTCACGAGCCCTAACCGACACTCATGATCATACATGGTCTGATTTTCTTTTATGGGTATACAAAGCTTAAATCCTCATCTAATGACCTGAGGAATGAGAGCTGATCTTTAAAGAACTGCCATTACTTTTGATCGATTGAAAGCCAAATGGATACTGTTGTTTTACACGGACGTAGTGCCCTGGGGGACCTTCCTGCTGGGAGCCATAGCGTTCGGATGTCCATCCATGTATGCGAGACTCCAGATTGATGGCCGGCAGTGGCACATTCTTGCCTTCGTCAAATTCCTGGAGCCGCAACAGCGATGAACGAGATCCTGTTCTATTATGTGAACAGGATCTCGATCCATGATAGGAGCAGGACCCTCAATGCCCATGGAGCGACTTACTGGGCTAGCCGGACCTCTGGGAAGAGCTGCCCGGCCGTCTCCCTGCAATTCAATAATACTAAGCAGGTGCAGTTGGTAAGAGAAGCCACTGTTCGAACAATGCCTTACACAGAGAACAGAAGCACGAGTTGTTCTTCCGGAAACCATATCTAACACTTCATGAGGAGTTCTCCAACATAACGCCGGGAAGTCTGAAAATTTGTCCCTGGAAAATGATTTTCCCTAACAAACACCACAACCTTAAATACCCCTAAATCTAATTAGGTTCACAAGTCAATAGGTTCATCTGTGTAAGTGACAGTAGGGCAAGTGGCTACATGTACATGGCTTAACTAGCTAGCTTAGAGAACGAAGTTTCAGGGCTGTGGCACAGTTCGCTTCTTTTACTCATCGCTCTGAATAGTGGAGTTTCAATGCTGTCGATTTTGCAGTCGATCTTTTGAGGAGTTCGAGCAAAGTGCTGGTGGAAAGCAGCGTGAGGGACTTCATGGAACTGTAAGAGTTTCAATGTCTTCGTGTCTTTGACTGCGCAAAAGTTGGGATTTAGGGCGTATGATAGGGTCGCATGAAGAGAACTAGTTCGAAATGAACTGGTTCTTATATAGTAAGGTTTTTTAAAGTGAATCGGTATGGTTAGTTACCATATTCAAATAATTTTGTTAACTAATTTGAACCGTCGAACGATATTTTTTTAAAAAATAAAAATAGTTATATATAGTTTTTTTTAATCTTTGCATGGTATATATTTTAATATTTCATACTAAAATTTATTTTAAATAGGTCTATCAGTCTTAATTTTATAAGTTTAATTTATCTTTAATTGAAAATTTTATAATTTTAATTTTTCTTTATTTTCTTGTATTTCAATACGGTTTTTGCTTAGTTTTAATTCGGTTTATATTCAATTTATTAATTTTTGTTATTTAAAAAGTGATTCGAACTATAAAACCGATTCAAAATTATTCGGTTCGATGGCTATATAATGGTTATGATTCGAGAGTACAGTACTTAAAATGAACCAAACCATTTTTAGCGGTTTAACAAAGTTTAGTTCGGTTTGAACCGTGAGCAACCCTTGCGTCTGAATATTCGCCTCCAGCTAGAGTCCTAACTTTCAACTAGCGGTGTCACGATCAAGACAAAAGGGGCAAAGGCAAGAGCGATAGTCGCATTGCTCTGCAGCAAAAAAATCATGCAACGATTGTGCATATTCAATGTCACCTCCATCCTCAAAGTCCACATGTTTCACGATTAGAAGAATATCGAGACTCTCACGACCAATTACCAAAGAAAAACAAGTCTAATAAGTCACTGTCGATTTAAATTCGAGTCAGATTATCTCATTAATAGGAGAAAAAAATCTAATTATAATTGAGATACAATTATGAATCCCTACATAGTATCCCTCCGTCAAGGGATAGTTTGAATTTTCGTTATTATCAAGAGAGGGATTCAGATATATCAGACTACTGTAACCGATCTTGGTCGGATGTTTATTTATGTATGGAGATGAATGTATGCACGTGTGAATTGAGGTTATTCGTCAGTGACTAGAAAGTAGAAACCAAAGGGGGGGTGTGACACGAAAGTCTGCCAGCCGAGTTTGACCGGATTGGATGATGACAAGTGTCATTCCTTTGATTAGAATTCATCATCGGCACTGTTCCCAGTTTTGACCATGTTGACCCAACTGGGAACGATCCTTCCCCTTTCCCATTCACCCTTTTCCTTTGCTGCCACCGGCTGATCCGATCACGCTCCCTCCACCCCGCCGTTTCGAGCTCTCCTGGTTTTCACAATGTTAGATTCGACATAACAAGGGATGGATTTAGAAATTCCCATTAAATTTCGAATGAAATCAAAGGGTATTTATCGATTAAAATTGAATGAAATAAGGTAATTTAATAAAAAAAAAATATAATACCTTTTAAATTTATATATTATTTTATGAGTTATTAAGAGTTTGATAAAGATTATTTTTCCCGTGCTCCTCTAGATTATGGTGTGCAACGACTCCTTCGATATAAAGTTAAAAAGAACAACAGCAGCAAAGTCGCATGGTTTATCGAAGAACATGAGAAAAATCAGAGATAAAAATAGTATGAGCAAATTTGTCAATGAAAATCGACTTTATGACTTCTTAATCACGTATCGAGTACGACACTATAGTATAGATAAATTTTCTTTATCATTTGAGAATATACGCCTAATTAATATGAAAATTAATTTACGAGTAGTTTATAAAATATTAAATTCGATTTTCCTGTATGATTCTTGGGATGAGATGAGACAGTTGGACTTCACCAATGGTTATGGAGGAGGGGTGATGGGGGTGATCTCATCTTAGCCATCGCAAGTGGGCAAAGTGTAGATCAGTCATAGTCCAACTCTGACCAACATGTTTTAGGTATATGTCAACTTCCACCATTTGTCTAGAGAGCCATGGATCTCGTCTAAATTATTTTTGACTTAAAAAAGGAGAAAAAAGAGATAATAATCATTGAACAAAAATCACGAACCTTTGGATTTAACTTGACCCGACTTACTTATCCGGATCACTCGGCTTAAATTCTGGACGTGCACTTGCAGGTGAAGGAGGATTCTCTTTTCTCACATACACGCATAGAGCGTCTCCTCCAAGAGTCATCCGTATACTCACTTAAATATCAGAGGGTCAATCCGGCCCACTGCTCCCGAATCCGACTCCTTTGCAGGTCCTTGGAGGCTTATAGTACCAAAAGGTATAGAACCGAACCGTGACGAGTCATTCAGACCGGTTTGCAAAACGTAGATCGCGAAATTGTCACTGTTAGCACGGAGAAGAAGGTAGTGGTGCAATCGTAATTATTAAGGATGACGCATAATTGTTACTATTAGCCCCCGAGAACGAGAGAAAATTCGCACGGAAGAAGTGGTGAAATTACATCCCTACCCCCAGAAAAAGAAAAGAAAATCTAATTAATGGAATTACATTCTGTGTGGGAGAGAGAGGGAGAGAGAGAGAGTTTATTTTTTTGGGTTTTGCTTTGACCAGCTCAGTCCGGGCTTTGACTGTCCGCCATATAAATACACTGACAAGATGACTATGGCTTCTTGATGCGACGAGGCGATAATATCTTGGGGAGGAACATTGAAGGGGCAGTCTACCCGCCGGCGGGGAGGAACATTGAAGGAACAAGAAGATGGGTTCTCCATTTCTGATCATTCTCTCACCATAGCTTGGAATTTTAATCGATTCCTTCTCCGATCGGCTCTTCCTGACTTGTTCTTGAATGACACGTGGGAGTTAAGAATTTTCCCTCTTCTGGGTTGTTGAGTTGGAGGGAGAGTTTCTTATTGATCGTCATCGTCATGGAGAGGGAGACACAGAGCGATCAGCTGCACTCGGCTGTTAGGGAAGGGGACCTGAACAAGATCAGGGAGATCATCGAGAAGATTGGCGGTGGCGGCTGCTGTGAGTCTAAGAAGAAATTGCTGCTGGGTCGGAACTCGGAGGGTGAGACGCCGCTGTACGTGGCGGCGGAGAGCGGGCTGGTGGAGGCGGTGGCTGAGATACTGAGGCACTCCGACATTGAGAGCGCTTCCGCCGCTGCTAGAAATGGGTTTGACCCGTTTCATGTCGCAGCAAAGCAGGGACATGTTGGTGAGAAGAAACTCTTCAAATATGGATCAGTTCTTTTGAGTTTCAATTGACCCATTAATTGTTTGATTCCTTTTGACCTCTCGTTTTCTTCTCGTGCAATTGCTGACGTTGTAATGTTTCAAGTTCCAAACAACTGAGTCGAATTGGTTCCAGTTTTGAAGAGGAGAACTTGCAGCCTTTTTAATAATCTAAAGTTGTTGATTGAGTGCCCATAGCTTGTTAGTTGGAATAGGGTGTCTCTTGCTTCAAACATAGGAAACCTTGAATTTACCGGAACTATGTTGCACTCGGTATGAGATTGCTATACAGATTTCAGTTGTGCAGAAGATTTTCATTCGAGGCTTATGGAGGTTCCCCGATTTCCTTACTGACAAGAAGGAAACTTTCCTGCAGACGTGTTGAAGGAGCTCTTGCGTGCGTTTTCAAGCTTGTCCCTGACTACAGATCCATCTTGTTCAACTGCCTTACACACAGCAGCTGCCCAAGGACACATTGATGTCGTCAATCTCCTTCTAGAGACTGACTCAAACCTCGCAAAGATTGCTCGGAACAATGGGAAGACTGCCCTCCACTCGGCGGCTAGAATGGGGCATTTGCAGATAGTCAAGCTGTTGCTAGCGAAAGACCCAAAACTGGGCTTTAGGACAGATAGAAAGGGCCAAACCGCCCTTCACATGGCAGTCAAGGGACAAAATGAGGACATAGTGCGAGAGCTGTTGAGGCCCGACCCCTCGGTGGTGAATGTAGAAGATAACAAGGGAAACACGGCCCTGCATATTGCGACGAAAAAGGGACGCAGTCAGGTGCTTACCTTATCCACATTCAAAATTTGCATGATTCTGATGTAGTTGTGTCGTTTTAACGCTTGCTCTCTGCATTGCCGAACTGAAATGCAACCTTTTCAGATTATACGATGCTTATTATCAGTAGAAGGCATCAGCACCAGCACAATCAGTAAGGCAGGAGAGACCCCTCTTGATATTGCAGAGAAGCTTGCGACTCACACAACTTCCGAGGTTGTGCCAATCTTGAAGGAAGCAGGTGCCTCCAATTCAAAGGACCAACCAAACACAGCAAAACAACTCAAGCAGACGGTCAGTGACATCAAGCACGATGTCCAATCCCAGCTCCTGCAGACCCGTCAGACTGGCGCCAAGGTGCAGAAGATTGTGAAGAGGCTGAAGAAGCTGCACATAAGTGGCCTCAACAATGCAATAAACTCTGCCACTGTGGTTGCAGTCCTCATTGCTACCGTAGCTTTTGCAGCCATATTCACGGTCCCAGGGCAGTATGTGGACCAGCAGACACCAGGCTTCTCCCTTGGGCAGGCCCAAATAGCGAATCAGGCTGCTTTCATGATCTTCTTTGTGTTCGACAGCCTGGCACTGTTCATCTCCTTGGCCGTGGTTGTAGTGCAGACATCTGTGGTGGTGATCGAGCAGAAAGCCAAGAAGCAGCTTGTCTTTGTTATCAACAAGCTTATGTGGCTTGCCTGCATCTTCATCTCAATCTCCTTCATCTCCCTTGCATATGTTGTGGTTGGCACACACAGCAGATGGCTGGCTGCATTGGCTACCCTCATTGGTGGTTCAATCATGCTCACCACAATCGGGTCGATGTGCTACTGTGTTGTTATGCACAGACTGGAGGAGAAGAAGCTCAGAAGTATGAGGCAGTCTGAAAGCCGTTCCAGATCATACTCAGTGATGTCTGTAGCATCAGATCACGATATCTTGAACACTGACTATAAGAGAATGTATGCTCTCTGAAGAAAATATTGTTCAAGTATTTCTAATATGGGGCAGAGAAACAGACAGATTACTTGTAATGAAGTACAAGTTTATTCTTCTTATATAAGAAGCTAATATACACTGAGCTGTAATGACAGGCTTCCTTCATCTGAGTCACTTTTCTACATTTAGCTTGCTGTATAGCTCATAGAGAACAAAGGCCTCCATCTGACAAAATCCAACTGCATTCTAACTACAAAGTTCGGAGTCAAAATTAATTGAGAAAAACGACAATTCACTGTAAGAATACCTATCGAGAAAAAAAAAGAAGGAATTAACAATATCTGGTGATGGAGCTTTCTGGTTTCATAACAGCAAGCTTTAGTGTTCTGGACGATGAAAGATAGACTCCTGTTTTGCGCCATCTAATTGTTGAGCTTGCATCAGGGTTTATGGTTATTTTGATGGTCATCAGTATTCCCGTCATTGGAACTATTGAGTTGCCTGTGTTCCGTCTTGTGAGTTGAACAACCTCCTCCATTTTGGCTTTTCTTTGAAATGCTGGCGGACTTGGAAGCCACGTGGACAGTTTTCCCTGAGAAGCAGTGTCGAACTCGGATCTGGTGACTTTGCTTTTCTATCAAGCAACTTCCGTGGACCACTAAGGTTAAGATTACTTCTTTGTCTCGGGTATCCTCAGACCACCAGTTCTGCGGAATTCCTTCCACAAATTCCTCGAGTGTGTGGAATTCTTCATGGTGTACTGAGACGTCCACAGATTGCTCAGGTTTGATTACACCAGCCATTGGCGTGATCTGAAGTGAAGACAACTTGTATAAATCACCCTCCCCAAGTGGAACAGAGAACCAAATAACTGACCCTACATGTAAGTGACAAAATGGTAGATGAGATAAGCTGAGTAATCAGCAAATAACTACCTCGAGCCATCTGGGGAGGCCATATGAACCTCTAGGGTGATAATCCAATGATCCATGATCATCCTCCTTAATAGTTGTCTGACCTTCACATATGATCTTGAACACTGCCCTGTCCCCGGAGCTTCTGTTCGTGATCCTCAGGATGTGAGTGTCTTGGTTCTCGAGACGAATGTTGTCTGTGCTCACAATAGTCTCTGGAACATAGCGTAGTTCTCCTATCATGGACCTTATATCCTCATTCGATTTGAGAATCTTCCCCAATTCTTCCCTCCTCACTGATCGATCAACATGTGCAATATTTACACTATACTTGCAGCGTACAGGCTTGTGATCACTATCGGTTACATCCATACAAGCTTCATACCTTCAGAATGATGAGGAGTCACTAATTGTATACTGGATCACTTCAAATACAACATAGAAAAAGAATAAAGCAAATGGATGAGGGAACGTACTGTATTATGGATGCCACAACTGGGCACTCTAAGCTACACCCTGAATCTGAGGATGATCGATTATCCCGATATAGTATCCGGTCACACCATGCAGGAATTCGTTTCTTCTCACCAGAATCATAACCTGAAACATTGAGAGGACACTCTCATTTCTCTTAAATAAATGGAAAGGGAAAGCACTAACTGCAAAACATGTTATGTTTGGATAAAGAGAATGTTTTCCACTTTTGTTTTCTATGGCAAAACTGCATCTACGTTCCTTCTCCAACATCTTGTCAAAATGAAGAGAAGTTTCATACTTTAATTGAAAGAAGCATCTCTCAAAATGCTGTGCCTTTTCTTTTTGTTTCTAATGAAAAAGGAAAATGTAATTTAATAGATTTTCCTCCAAAGAAGCTTGGTCCTAGTTCTCTGAAATGACTGACTTCAAAATTACCGAGATATAAATGGGCAACTGATATGATTTTCTTTACCTGCTAGACCAGGCTTGTGTCGTTCGAACTTGTAAGTAGGAGGGAACCTGATGAGAGCTTCCCTCATTCCTTGGAAAACTTTCCCTGCCTTCATTTCTGCTCTCAGCTGATCCTTTTCTCTGAGCCAATCAAAGCTTCTCTGGGAGATAAAGTCCCTAGCTTCATCATAAGATATTCCATAGAGCCTGTAATTGAAGTCGCCAAGAAACACAACCATATCTGCTTCGGATAGATCAGGCCTCCCTTCTTCAGTACTGTTACTTGAATTCTGGAAAAGATAAACAAGTTTTCCTTAGTTTGTAATAATACAAAACACTAAGGGTCAGAAGAAAGAGAAATCAATAAAGCGCATACATTTGAACTTCGAGGCATCTGAGCAGAACTAGAGACTCCAGCTGCAACAGAGAGGACCCATGGCAACCCAGAAGAATAGAGTAGCCAAAATAAACACATGCAGAAGGCCAGATAGCAAGACAAAATCAGGTATGGCAGCATACCAGCAGCAGCATTAAGCACATTATATGATCGGCTGAAGACCATTGTCCGATAGACATGATCAAAATCAGCATTCCGACGATTGACTGCTTCCAAATGTGCAGCTAAGTGACAGTTCACAAAGCACATTATCCGATCATATACACGGATTCTTAAACCTACACCCCCCTGTATTTCACCAAACATAATCATTGTTTTCATGTATGCAATTGAGGGAGATTAGAATTAAGGATGTGCTGTATATGATTGAACTACACATGGTCGATTTTTCTGATAACTGATAAAAACATGCATCTGGAAAGTTTTTCAAGCGTCACAATGGAAAATGGACAAACCTTATTTCCAATTGCACGGCCAAAACCACATGGAACTGCAGCAACATCAACATCCCCAACATGTGTTCTGAGATTCTTTCTTACCCTGGTGAAGGTATATCAGGTCAGAGTAAGGGACTGAAATGACTATATTTCTATTAAATGTAACAAATATAGTGAGATCTGCTTGGAACTACATTATGATGACTTACCAGAGAGCTATGAGCAAACCTGCAAGTTGCCTAGATCCCATGCGTTCAAAAGTGTTCCCTTCATCCAAACACTTCCCTATTGTGTCAAGCCACCAGTG
The DNA here is from genome assembly GCA_900174645.1 of Sonneratia alba. Lineage (NCBI taxonomy): Eukaryota > Viridiplantae > Streptophyta > Magnoliopsida > Myrtales > Lythraceae > Sonneratia > Sonneratia alba. The sequence goes on along the minus strand of FWPY01000002.1, from coordinate 4,890,990 downwards.
CCCAATTACACTCCCTTCAAGTCCTACCTGAATATTTGCATAGAGAAGGAAAGAAAAGGTAAAACACTTCAAAAAGAGCACTTCCCAGTACAATAATAGCAGAGTATTCCATAAATTGTTAGGACTAGGAAAAACCTTTAACATTATAGATTGAAGAAAACTTTCAAAAAATTAGGACTCGATAAAGCCTATATATATGTTGATCAAAAGTAGTCCATGATCCTACAGATTCTTTTGCAGCAGACATCGCAAGAAAACCAGCTCCCATCTCCACTTCTTGGCACCCGATGACAACAATCCCAACATCTGAGGCTACAGAACCCAACCATGACATGAGTGCTTCCTGGGAGACTCTCCCTTGACCAACATTCCATGTTCCTACTAATATCTTGATATTGTCATGCCTTGTGTATACTTCTTCCTTTATGGCCAATTCTGAGCGTATAGCATTGTCAATAGGTCCCGGAGAAGCCATGCTCCAGCCTCGAATTCCACCATGAGTGGCCAAGCTGTAAACATGATTGCCGCCAACAGCCATTTTTATCACAGGGCTGTTGTGAGCTATCCACCCAGCAATCACATTACCCTCGAGATCCAATATCTGGACCAATCCACTAATATAGCCCACATAGATTCGTGTCCTGAATGTACAGAAGCAGAGAATGGCGCAAGAGACGTGATAGAAATCTTGCACACGATTTCCATTCCCATCCCACTGAATAAGAAGCCCATTAGAGCATCCACTCCAAATCATTCCATCTGCTGCAAGCACTAACGCCTCTGTCTTCTTATTATCTTCCACAAATGCTCCAGCACCCTTGGTTGCTACTCGACGAACAGCATCTGCAGCTCCCATTATAGCATTCCGTGACCTCCGCAAGATACCCTGAGGCTTCTCCTTCTTTGATGTTGCGACAAATTTGACCTTCATTTCGTCCTCCACAGTTTGATCAGGGGAACGTGAGATATCAACCCGATTCTCAATCTGACCCTCTATGTTGAAAACTTTCAAGAGTTCCCTTGTGCGAGCTCCCCTGTGGGATAAAAACACCATCAATTAATGGGAATATGTTATCTGAGGCGTAATAAACTAATGCACAGTAAATATTCGTAGAGAAAGTCCGAGCTTTCACCTAATGCAGTGAAGACTAATAGCAAACAACTCTGATATGTATCTTCTCCTCTTGAGTTGTGGCTATCTAATCAAGTAAATAGTGGCTATTATGTGCGAGGAACAAGAGAACTGATCGAAGAAAAGGAAACCTACCACAAGGAGAACGAGAGAGCTTGAGCAGCCCAAACTTTGCCCCTAACATTATCTGACAACAAGCACTTAATATCTGAAGAAGATATGCTGCTGCAAGTACCATTAACAGTGACTTGGCTCTTAAGGTCGATGAACGATCTCTCCACCAGGAGTGCCGCCATGTGCTTTTCTTCTGGTGACAAAGAGAGAGATTTCTCAATGGTTTCCCATGGCCAGATCTTAATTGTACCACCCTCACCCCCAGACCAAAGGTCACCTGAGCAAGAAAAACAGACAAGACAACAATATATCAAAATTCAACACACATCAGACACAAACTGTGAAAGGATGCTGCCATAAAGTTCAAGACACTTGCCACAAAGGCTTTCATATTTCCGAAGTTGCCATACATGCAAGTTATAATGTTATCGAATTGCATTTTTTTAAGCATATCATAAAATTTTACCATTTTCATTTATTTTACATTTCAGCATATCACAAAAGTCTACCTTTTTCACCCTATCGGAACTGCTTCTTGAAGTAGTTCCCTACTGAACCTAACCTAAGCTCGTCTCAGTTCAAGTAGAACTTTCCCTAATTTAGGCCCCTAAACTCCAACTCCAAATATTTAATCTCTTCAATTTATAAATAACTTACACAATAATTTCGAAGGAGAAGGGGATAATGCAGAGGCGAGTAGGAGAGCAGCTCACCATAGGAAGTCATGACCATGGTGAGAACAGGCCCTCGGTGGGCCTGCCAAGAGAGGCCTTCCTTGAAATGGGTGTCACCGTCCGCTGGCTGATCCATCTTCCAAGACCTAATCCTTCCATCCCTGTGTCCGGACCATACTAGCCCATTCGCACAGTCGGTAATCAGGCAAATAGTGGTGGAGGTCATGATTGACTCGTGGAAAGGGGCGGCATCCTCATCCCCTCTCCGGACTCGACCCCCTCGGCCGGATCCAGCCTCAAAGGCTCTATCAAAGTTCCAAAAGCGGACCCCGCTCTCCTGCCCAGCCCACAGCTGAGTGTCCGTGCAGGCGATGTTCCGGAGGAACTTCCCGACCTGGGTCTCCTTCAGGGGATGGGGCCGCAGCTCATGGCAGGGCGGTTGGGAAGGGTGGATGGCGGCCCTGACGGGGACGCGGAAGATGCCGGAACCGCCGCCAATGCCCACGAACTCAGGTAGAGGTGGGGGGTCATCACCAGGGTCGGAGACACGGCGGGAGGAGGAAAGGTAGCTGAGGTCGACGGAGTCATCATCGGGGGCGGCGGAGGCGGAGGTAGAGGAGTAAGGGAAGAAGTCGTCTGCATCTTCTTCGGAGGATTGGCAGAACTCATCCAGGTTCTTAGGGATGCGGTCCTCGTCGAGGGAGTGCTTGCGGATCTGGGACCGGCGGTGGGAGGAGGCATTGGGGGAGCGGAGCTGCTGGCTGTAGGAGTGGATCTTGCGGGCTGGAGGGATGGCACTGAGGGAGGCGAGGGCATCCCTGTCGTCGTCCTCCTCCATCCGGCGATTATCCATCGCGGCGGCGTGAGAGTGGATTCAATCCCCGGAGGGAATGCGGGAGGTAGAAAAGAGAGAAACGGGGGTGAGGAGGGAAAGGAGGTAAGAGAGGAGAAGCGAGGGAGGAAGAGGGAAGGCGTCGTCGGCGTCGGCGGCACCATCATCACCATCAACGGGTGGGGAGAGGGAGAGGGTAGAGGAAGCGCGGGAAGAGGGGCGAGGTCTGCTGGGATCTGATGGACGGCGTTCCAGTTCAGTTTCCTACCGTACACGTGGGCCCCACACTGTCCCTAAATTTGCTAAAATTAGGAAACATAAAAAGGAAAATGCTTTGCCAAAAAAATATGAGAGGACAAAATAAAAAGAAATTTTCGAACCGGCTCGCGGTGTTTGGCAATCCTACCTTATCATCCACAATGAGCACATATAATTTAAATCTTAAAAATGTAAGAATTGGAAATTTGGGATGGCATGTAGTGAGGTTTTATTACAATAAGTTGTAATTAATTCAAATTTAAAGATAATTGATGTTAAATTCATTATAAACTCATAAGGGATCGATTCACTTTCATTTAATCGATGTGAGATCTTATATCTCAACACCTACCCTCACGTGACAACGTGGTTTACTTTGCCCTATGCCATTAAACACCAGCATTCAAAAACTGTTTACAAGTCAGGTACTCTTTTTCCGGTCTCGAATAACGAGAGGGAACAACTGGCCACAAGTCGGATAATTTTCTTTCGTATTCGGACTTATCTCAATTGACCACGAACCAGGTTTCTAGAGTCGGGTCGAGCGATGTGCAAATCCACTGGTCCTAATATCATGTTAAATTCATTGTGAGCTCATAAGAAATCGGGTCCGTTTCCACTTAAAAGTTTAATATAATAGATAGTGATACCTAACCTTCTTATAAGATCACAATATTTTCTTTATTTAATTGATATGATATCATATATTTCAACCATTGACATGACTAAAAACTCTTTTAACTTTATATACACACATTCATAAGAGGTTCAAAATGCTATATTGCCAGATTCTTGCTAGCATATGCCAAATCCAACCCTTTTCTATTCTATTGCAAATCGAGCTTCCATCGATAGACATAAGCGATAATTATAACTACAGATCTCTCCTGCATGGTGCGCAGAAGAAGGGGTATTCCATGGCAGATTCAAACTGATCCATGATAATCCGATGAAGGTGAAAGGTAGAATGTCTGTCTTCGCTAGATGGTGGTTTGTAGAGCCCGAGCAAACAAGGCATCGGAAGGCTCGGGAACACGAACAACAACAACAACAACAAAAGACGGGGCGGGGGGTGTAAATAGCAAGACTACGCAGTTATATGTGAGTGCACTCGACAGAACAACACGACCTGTGCTCACAATCAGAGTCACACACGCAAATTTGATGTTATTTATCGAGACGAAACGGCTGCCTCGACTACATGTGACAGAGATATGCCTGCCGTGCTGTGTCTCCCGTTGCAGAGGGTGAACAGAGCAATCTCCTGTGACAGACAGAGTCCACAGCATCATATTGTGGATTGTGTGGACAGCCTCTTCCACCTCCCGAGCTTCTCCCGTCCCTGGTATCGATTCAAGTCAGTTTTCATCAGCATACAGATAACCATCACTAAATCATTCTCCAAAGAGCGGATACTAATAGACTTCGTTAACAACAAAAGTTGAGTGTCTATCACAGAGTTCTCCTCCCTCCCAACAGAGATAGAGGAACCTTTTTTTTTTTTTTTTTGGGATACCTGACGAGGTGCAACAGCAAGTTCATTATCCGCGATAGATGTTGCCTTAAAGCCCAAGGGAGACAGCATCTCTTCGTAACTGCAAAGGGAGTTGATTAACCATAACTGATCCAACCGAATCCATCCGTGATGGTCGAGGTGGTTCTATTGGCTAAGGCAACATATATAGTCACAAACTATGTCGGCTAGAGCAAGAAAGGGAGTTAGAGAATACTCTGACACTGATACTTTATAAGGTGGTCCGCCAGCATGATCACTGATCTGTCAAGGAGATTAATCAATCAGTCTTCGATTTTCAAACAATTCTAACATTCATAAGGATATTAGAACATGCATGCCTTCGATGACTAGAGAGAAACTTCAGCAAATATATTTTTGGGAATCTACTGAAGATATTTATTTCTAAGTTCGAGGATCATCTTATAATTGATTAAAATCCTCATTTTGTGAAATTGAGAATGTATAGTAGCATAAGGGAGTTGGAAGCCAGATAATAATTAGTTAAGGCAAGTACTGGAAACATGAGGGTGATTAGCTCGCCATTTGGTTTTAACAGCTTTGCTATCTGCTGTGCCCATGCTGGTCTCATTTCGGGGTTGATGGCACAGAAGAACCTGAAAAATTCAACCATCAAGATAAAATGAACCAAATTAATCATCAAAGAAGTGGGGGGAGGGGGTGCGGGGAATTGACATGAATCTAATACTGCATCCAGACTTACGTATAGTCAAAAATCAAATCAAATGACTCGCTTGGTTGCCAAGAGAAGAAATCCTCCTTCACGAAGGTGAGATATTTTGCATTTGGAAGTGAGGAGGAGACCTGTCACATATCAAATCACAAGCAGTTGTCAACGTTTTCTGACAACTCAGAAAACAGATTACTAAAATTCTGAAATCTCATTAATCATCCGACATGAAGATTAGAGGATTTACGATGATCGTTGGTCGTTCACATATAAAGTTGAGCTTATGTTCTAGAAGCTCATCAAGAATACACTAGTCTTCAGAAGCTCTGTACCTCTAATGCTTTCTGGATGGCAGCATCCGAGATGTCGAGTCCAACAACATAGCGCTCAGGGCAAGCAATTGCAGTCACATCATAACCCTGTCACATTCAACACAGTTACTCCAGTCACCAGTGGAACTACTAGTTGAGCAATACAATTTGCCTACTGAAACACAGGAATGTCATAAACATAAAAAGGAGGAACATGTAAAACTGACCCCCACACAAATAGACCGTATAATAGAATAATTATAGCAGGCAATCCAAACTAATGCTTCAATGAACAGAAGAAAGCAGGTAACGAGACTGCTACTTACTCTACCACATCCAGGAACTAGAGCCCGGCCCTCAGGGAGAGCTCCTGTCTGGTGAAGGTGCTCAATAATCGGTGTCGGCTTTCCCAGATCCCATGGGGTTAGACCTTCCTCCCAGCATTTCTCCCAACCACCTACAGATTATTTGTGCAAAAAAAGCTACGTAATGTTTGGCCGATATTCAAAGAATTTTTTTTTACCTGATCATTTTCTAGCAAAGTATCTGGATAAAATGGGGGCAAAAATCCCATCATAATCCTCCGACATTAGATATCAAACCGCTGCGATCATACATGTTATAGCTGTGGATTGATTCCGGCAACTGCATTGGCTATTCCAATCTACTTTCGATGAGATTACCTAAGATCACATGATAGATCCTGCCATTAGTTTCAAAATTTACGCTAATGAGAGCACGACATGTTTTGTCTCGCTGCAATTGCTCGCAAGCAGTCGGCACTTAAAGAGCCTAACACCAGACCCCCAACCAAACAAGGCTCCCTCATTTGCTAATATAATAATCAGGATCATCCGGCACAAGAACATCGGATAACAGAATTCGAGATTGAGACGAGGACAAGAGCGCCGTATCTATTATAGTCTGCCAGCGTTCGTACCGGCTGAATCACCATGTACGAGCTGCTGAACCTTATTAACACGAACAGGGGGCCTGGATTCAGCGGAGCCGTGTTCCTCCTGGCCGCGGTCTGGGGACGCAGAGTTCGGAGTCGCCGCCATTTTGGTCCGATAAGGACTGCGGAGGCTTCTCGGAGGGAGAGGGCGGCGAGCGACGGAGGGAGGGAGCTGCAGAGATCGAGCTAATGCGGTGAAGGAAGCGGTGCGAAGAGACGGCATTTAAACTGATCGGCCTCGCTCGTTTTCATGTTTCCCTGTGAACCAACTGACGGAAGCACTTACCGCTCTTGCTATAATAAGAAAATAATAATAATAATTAATATTTATTATTTTGACCGGCAAATGAATTCTTTATTCGGATTCAATGAGGAAGACAAATCGCATCTCTATTCTGTATTATTATTATTATTATTGGCAAAAAAAGCTATCTATCTATCAGATAAAAAGAAATAAAAATATACCAACTATTTTTGATATTAAGAACAATATTATTACATTAAATTTTATTTTTTATTTTTTTTAAAATTTCCTACGAATAATCAATAATATCACACCTCCAAAAATCGAAACTAGGACACGTCGGTGAGAGGTCGATGTGATAATGCTGCACCAGACAGACAGACCTATTGCTCATTTGATTCTCAATTGTTGAATTTATCGACATTTTTGGGCTTTAACTAAAAAAAGGTAACCGTGCAGTGTTATCTATGGATTATATCATATTTATGTAGAATGATGAAATTACCTTGTCAAGAAGGGTATTAATGGATATCATAAAGTCAAAGTTTTTTTGGCAAAAAATATCATGTTAAATTAAAATTTATACAATTCCTTATATTAATTTACATATATGCAGATAATACCATATTGATTTAAAAATAATGAAACTTCCATGTAAAGTAGTTGAAAATATTTACCATATGCATTTAAAATATTGAAAATTTTCTAATAAACTTCAAATCAGGTAACAAGCTCTGTTACGGTAGTGTGATGAGAATTTAATTGATCAAATTAAGTTAAAATCATACTATATCGAACTTCCCATGAAAAAAAAAAGATATCTGATCGACTTTTTTTCTCCCCCTTTCAATGGCCATCAACATAAGTTGGTCGTCATGATTCGGTATCTCTTCTTCTTAAGTAAATCTTAGATTCGAGTATTTTGTGAATGGGAACGATTTAGGTTAGGGGGAGCTCGGGGGTCGGGGCTGCACCAAAACTACTCTTGAAGTGCGTGCATGTCTCGAGATATTTCAAGTGATTTTGAATGAAAAATAAGAAGTTAAAGTTAGCCATTTTTTTAGCAACTTTGTCGATGAAGAGAAGCCGAGAGGGAGAGTTTAAAATGTCACCTTGAGGATGGTTATGGAGCAACCTGTGAAATGTGGCTTGGTTTGGCAACAACTCTATAGTTTCCTCGGCTTCTTCTCCCACAGCTGAGTCTATGGCTATCAGCTGGCACAGTTCTCCTCCTCCTCCTCCTCCTCCTACCCGCGTTACTTCCTGGACTACCATTTCCTTCCTCTCAAAGCACACCGAACAGAGCACCCCGAGCTCAAGGTCTTAAAGCAAGAGGAGGCAGGGCGGGAAGAAGAGCTACTGGACTGTGATAAACCGGATTTTCAGGCTCTGACTCTTCCAAAATGAATTGGTTTGGTTTGTACTCGGGTTGACACTTTTGATTGATGAAAGCTTGGAAGCATACGCGGCAGCACCAGAAAGACTGGGTCTCTCCCGTTCGATTTTTGGATCAGAATGTGGTCCATTCCCAGTCTGAATCGAGCGGACTGAAACGGAATGAGCCGTGCCCACTGGCTGTACAAGGACACAGAGGGCAGGGCATCAACATCCACTAGTTCACTGTATGGTGAAGAAACATTCCTCAGGACTTTCGCGATCTCTCATCCCTGTCACCTCCTCTATCATCGTACAGCAATGTTCTGATGGAACTACATTCGCCACAAAAAACTTGAAAGAAATTCATCATCATATGACTAGTTAAAGGAAATACGGAAAATGATGTTCGAGGCGTTACCAACTTGCATATGAGGTTTACTTTAGACTTTACGCAGCAGGATCTCCTGCATTGCTTTACCGCAATGCCCAGTGTGAAGTAAACACTGACTTGCCTTAACGTGATTAGAAAGGCCTACATAAATTATTTGAATTTGCATTTGCCGAAGCGGATTTGTACAGGTGCAAGTGAAGTCTGTAAGGATTTACGAAGAACTTTCGGGCGCTACAATTACAAATTGTGTCTCTACTATTGATACAGCACAATTCAGAGCATTGCGTCCAATAACTTAACTTGATTTCTGGTGAACTAATCAACATCTTCCTTTATATGAGTAACGAGGTTTCTTGATTATGTAAACTAGTTCCTGCATCCACCAGAACTCAACTTGCCGATTCAAAAATCCCACCTCTTCTTGACACGGAACATTAAGACAGATGAGTTGATGTCGTCCTGCGGCACTTGAAGCATGAACTGGACCTTCATCTTCATCGGGGCAGTCTTTGCCTTGCCATTTTCATCTCCAACCTATTTTGATGAAAACGCTTACTTATGATCACCTCAGTCACACAAATTCGGGATATTTTCCCGGTTTCTTTTACCCTTCTGCTTGGAAAACTAGGAGAAAGGAATAGTCTTCCAAATTGCGAATGCAAACCCTTTTACCCTTTTTTGCAGATCAAAACATGAAACTTATTTTCTGAAAAAAGTTGAAAAGAGGATCATAACTACAGGTGCTCTTTATGAGGTCTTTTTGCGGAACGAATGGATATAAAGAGAGAACAAGAAACAAATGCCTATAAAATATGCAGAGATCAAAGCAATGGCGCTTACCCAAAGAGACGCCCAGCCAAAACGGACCTCCGAATCATACCCTGCTTTCATTTTGAAGTCCTTCCCATAAGTGTGCTTATATACTGCACTCCAGTAGTTGGTATCAAAGTTGTACCAGTAACTAGCCAAAAGGGAGGGAGTGGATCGCAGTCAGTCATTTGAACAGACATCCACTCTCTAACACTTATAGTATATATATAAGATAATGAACCATTTCTACGTCCCATTTAAACTCTGTAAAATAATTTATCTTCCAACCTCACCAATTACTTTTAATTTTGCTATCCAATTGTTGGAAAACACGTAGGCTTGCTTCTGATGGTTGGAAACAAACTCCTCATTCAGATTCCAAGCTTTTATCAGAGCACACAGATGTTAATCATCAAAGAATCCATGAGACAGGCTTTAGGATAAGGAAGGAGGAGGTTGACAATAGGCAACCTTAATTTATTGTTGGAATCAAATTGCCGCTTGAAAGCAAATGATAAAGCATTTGAGGGTAGAGAAATGCTTGGGATGAATGACAGTTCCTCATCCTGAAATTCAAGCAATGCCGTTAACAAGAGTAGGATAGAATTTAAGCTTTCTATTCGACAGTGGCCATGAATATGACGCCAGTAGAAATAACCACGAGAAAACTACCTTATATGAGTATCTCAGTTTCAGTTCCTCTTCATTATATTGGGCAGTGCAAATCCCATTCAGAACTTGGCCTTTAAGAATCCCATTAACAGACAGTGTACGCTTCACATCCTCCTCCTCCTCCTCCCTCTCTTGCAATGAAACTTCACCAGATGGGAATTTAAATGTTGCTCTTGGCTGCACAAAGATGACAGAAAGTTATAAATAGCACAACTTTCATTATCAGTATATCTAGGAAATGTAAAAAGGAGAAACACAAGATGAAATAAACACAACAAGGTAAAACTTTCTCAGTATTCAGTTAATTCAAGCAGTGCAAAGGACCCTCAGAAAATCATTTTGACAGGGAAATATTTATAGTTTGCAGAAGCCTATGGCAAGAGATTCCAAGCACTGGAGCACAAGTCTCAACCTAGCCATACAATCTGCAATAACTAATAGCTTGCTTACCATAAATATGCAGATTTATTAGAATGACCAGTGACCATCAGATAAGCACCAAAAACACCAGTGAACTTTGATAATGAACCTACATTGGGGCGAAATGCTGCCCAATATAGTAAACTGGGAAGCTGAACATTTCTTAATTTTGAGCTTCAACAGAGCAATATTACCATTCATACCTGAGGCATCAGAGCAATTCAACACGAATTGACTAGCATAACCATACATTGAGAAGTCAGCAGCAGATGTTTCAAAGATGGGTTAGACAGAGCAACCAACTGTTACTCCAAGAAAAGGTGAAATTAGAAAAGGGAACACAATACTTACAAGACCAACAGATGGAACAGGAGATGAAAGCTCAAGAGCATAGCCAGGATCAGCGAGGTCTGCAACAATTGCCACCTCCCCTTGTTGCGCCTGACCAGAAAGAGAACAAAATAAACATATTAGGAAGGTTCCCGGAAAAGAAAAAAAAGGGCAAAGTCTCAGGAAAATCGAATGCAACTAGAAGTCTAGAACAGGAACAGCTATAAGCTTCCAAGATCTATTGATCTAAATATTTTTTCTGCTGTACTCGGCAGGAGCATATATTTCAATTTTAAGCATAACCCACTTCTCTTAGCGACTTCTTCAGTTCTCCGAGTGAGATTTCTCCAGCTTAATTCCATGAATGAGTCCAAAAAGAAATATTTTGAACATTTGCGTCCCATATAAGAAGCAGCTTAATTAATTATTCACCAATATCGTCAATTCGAAGGCAACTGCTGTATCAGAGCACCAAAAGAGGCCTAACCTTGACATCATGAGCGGCTCGGAGGTGCAGCCTCGGACCAACATCGAAAGAGGACCGGATGAGGGCGTTCTGCTCCTCCACATCGTAGTGTATGGAGAGGTGCTTAGAGGAGAAAGCCACCTGAGGGTCAGAGATCTCGCCCTTGCTATTGTTCTGGAAGGAGAGCTTGAGCTTGGCGAGGCCATCCAAGAGCTTGGACGATACCTTGTGGAAGAAGATGGAGCTGTCGCTGTCGTACTCGGAGGTGACCCGGAAGGAGGGACGCTTCGGGAACGGGAAGAGGAGCCGGGGCTGAGGGTCGGAGCCGCCCTGCGGCGGGGGTAGTGGTGGGTCTCCAGGGAGAGCGGGAGGGACGACGTAGCTGGGGTTGGGAAGAGATGGGTCCGCCATTGATGCGGCCGCCGAGCTTTCGTTGGTGTCCGTTCCTCGGAGAGAGATTGTGTTGTGTGTACGGTGAAATTTTGAGTGGAAAACGCCGCAAGATACATAGAAATTTTCGATTTATATAATAAATAAAAGGAAAGAACGGCGAGAATTTGGGGATCCAAATTTGAATTTTGAAAATAAAGTGGGGGAAATTGAAAGGGCGTAAAAAGGTGAAAAGCTCATTGACTAGGACAAAGAACAGGGAGGAAAAAATAATAAAACGTACAATGGGGACTAAATTAGAAAACAGTGGAGCAAATATGGCCCATGCAGGTTTCGAACCTGCGTCCCTCGCGTGATTAGCCCGACGCTATAGCCAATATCACAAAAATGTAGAAATCGTTAATATTTGGTCATCAAATTAACAAGACTTAGGCTTGAAGCTCGGTCTTCCATGAAGCCAACAACTAGGCTGATCTCCTTGCTCCAATGGGAGGGTTTGCTTTGCCCCTTCAGCTGTTTGTCATTACTGACATGGTCAAATGAGGTTCTCTAGATCACCAAAAGAGGACCAGAAGTCTGGATCTTTATTGACAACTAATTGTGCATGTTTATAGATCCGGAACAAACATCAAGCACGTCGCACACTCTTCAACCCTAGCTCACGGGTCACAAGGGAAGAAAAATGTCTTGGAAGTTTCTTTTTCTTATCTACTTTCTTCCGGTCAACTCGTACTTCGACCTGATAGCATCCCAAAAGGCAGGTATTGCAATGTCATCAGGAATCTCCTTGAAAGATGGAAGATAGTTTAGATCCACGATGACATGATCTCCGGTCTTTTCCTCGACCTGGATGAGAATGAAGCCCATAGATGAAGTTCAACTATGACATGACCAGGAAAGTTTGTACAGAGTAGAGATGTCTGCTTGGGTTGTCAAGTGTTAAGTTGCAAGCGACTAGAATTAGAGAGAGAATGAATTGGGGAAAGCATTTCTACAAAGAAACTTCAGGTGGAAACTTACAACAACATCAAAGCCGAAGATGGTAAGTCTGAGCTTTCCTGCTAACCACTTTGCTGCACTGGTAACTAGATCAAGATCAAGAGATGGAGCATTAGCCATGGAGTCTCCATGATCCCCCATGGCAGTAGGTAGAGATTTTAGGCTGTAAAATCAGAACACCACAATACGGGCTAGATTACTTAAGGTAGATATTTTCATGGGCAATAGATAACAGGGTAAACATTACCTGTCAAAAGCTAAAGGTTTCAGCCCAGTGCTTTCAGATAATTTCATAAGCACAGCTGCATTTGGTATTGATCTCTTCACTGCATGAAAGACACTCTCCCCAAGGACATAGAATTTATATAATGTAGAAGAATGATCGACATATTCCTGCAAATTTTCACTAATCAGTGAATTTCATTCGCTCTGCACAGCAGCTGAATGATGTGATGGATTACTAACTGCACCCGACTGGCCAATTCATCAATCTTGACACTGTCAAAAAGAGGAAGAGCTTGCTGCCTCACCTGAATAATTGCGGGGAGAGGAACTTTCAAGTCCTTGATGTCTTCATCCTTAAACACAATTGCCTGCCAATTTAAGCTGTTTGAAAATTCGAGAAATTTACAAGATTATAACAGCAACACACTGAAGATAGAATAATATATCACATGCATATACAAGAGATTGGACCATTGAATGAATCCATTTTCCGGAGTAAAAGTGTCTGCAACTAAAACAAATAAACTACTGTACCATACTATGAGCATCGGCTACACCACAGGCAACTTGGGGCTTCACTATGAAAGGAAGGGATAATTTTGCCTCCAAAAGCTGCGCCGCTAATCCTTGCTCATTAAAGTTATCAACCTGTGGTTAGTCATCGGAGAGATAGGTGGTCTCAGAGATGATTTGGCTCAATTTTGATAACAATTCAGTGTAAGAGTTTTAGGAGATAATTTGCAAAGTGTTTTCTTACACTGATTATATGAAGCATATTATATAAGACTATACGCTGCATAACTATTATCAGTTCTCCAGTTGTAAGCACCATTGCTTAATTAAGAGAACCATAGCCCCATAATCTGTTTCCCAATAATGGAATAGTTATACTGATTTTTACAAGTGTTGCAAGTTACTTTTCTATAGCACCAGACTTTCTACTTAAAAGCAAGTAGATCGCCAGCAGTGATGTTGACAAAATTTAGGAGGACAGAAAAAAGGCCATAGCTATCATCTGAGAGTAGAGATGGTTATTAAGTTATGAAATTATTTTGGAACCCAAAAATAATTGTAGGAGCTCTTTGAAAAAGCTAAATTAGAGACAAAAGTGACACCATGAGACCATCAATTTTACTATATCTTGCTAAATTCTCAGATACTTCCAACAGAGGGACATCGAAAAAAAATTCAATAATTTTCCCCCATCATCCTCACTTGTCCATGTATATAATAAGAGGATAAATATCATTCACCCAAAGGACCTTAAGAAAAGAGGGCCCCCTTATTTTGCAGTGATATCCTGTATTGAGTTCCTGTAGTCCACTCAAAATCTGTTGAATTTCCATGCGATCCAGTACAGAGGAAACATTGTCAAATGGATCAATGATGCAACACTCAGGATGATCGTCCATGCACCTATTGATGACAGAAGTTAATTATGATAACAGCTTAGATTTTCTAAAGTAATATATGCTGAGAAATGAATAGATAATTGGACAGCTATAACAAACCCTAAACTGCCACTTGTATAAAGGTTAGAATCCTGTGCCCCGAGATGCCACCTTGAAAAGCAAAATGATCTTAAGATCCAAAGTATTTGGGAAGTTACCTTTTAAGTTCCTGCATGCCTCTGCTGTAAGTAAGTTTGCATATTTGTGATGAGTTGCTCATATCAACAGACAAAATTTCATCAGTAGCTTTATGAAGAACTATGTCAACCTCTTGCAGTTGAGAAAGTAATGGGAGATCGAAGCTGAGAGGCACAAACATCAGCCCATTTTGACTAGGATACATTGGGAATGCCCCTCTCTGAAATAAATTAAGTACATCAAGAGTGTCAAAGCTCAAAAGTTATAGATGAAGATGAATAAACTATGGCAACCAACCTATCAATGTTGTAGCAGCATTTTTGTAATCAGCATTCTCACTATCATTTTTCTGCACCTTTCAGGTAGAAAAGAAAAGAACCATTTACATTTTTTAGTAATGTGTTCCAGTATCCATTGCTCTTATCTGTTTTTTAATTATTTTCCTTTAATTTTTCTTACCCTTTTTCGGCTTTTCTTTCATTGTCACGTCTGTTTTCCTGATTCTGTAACTTCATATTCCTTGATAAACATAATTTTTCACTTAAAAATTACATCACTTTCTCCACATTCCCTCTTCTCATTATAATTTGACGCTGAGAATTATTTGGCAACTTATTAAAGGGAAGGGATGGTGCATTACCCCTAAATGGGTCTCACCTTCGCAAAATCTTCTGTTCGAGAGGGCTTCATAATATAGCCAACTATCAGTGCGTTGTTGCCTGCAGCCTTTTCCAGACATGAGAAGGACAAAGAATGTCAAGAAATTAATAGTGCCCTTAGAATTGATAGCTGAATTTTTCATATGAAAATTTTACTTGATGAATTTAGCCTTCACTGACTTGTTTAATTAAGCCGCAAATGGTCAGAGGTAATTCTCCTAGTGAGTTGATATAGGTTAACCTTGGATTCTGAGATCCAGAGTGAGTGTTAGCTTCTGAAAATCCATAGAAGTCAGTGGATTAGAACCCCTAACAAAAGTTGTCAAGTGCTATCACAAGAGAGTGAAAATTGAGAGCAAGAGAGAAAGAGATAGGTGAACACTAATAAGCAGGAAAGTGTCATAACGCAAGCATCTGATGCTTACTCAGACAGACGGTCAACAAGTTACAATGGTTGAGGTTCATGTAGGCATCATTATTGCTGCTGGAAATAATATATAGTATACTCCCTTCGCCATCATTGAAGGCTTCAATAAGTCCATTGCAGGATACATCCAAGGGAAAGCACTCGAGGGAGTAAGATGCTGCTATATTTTTCAGAGCAGATACCTGTAACAGGTAAAAACAATTGGCAGCAGGCAGTAGCTGAAATATCGGATAGCCTCACAAGAAACATAATCAATAACATTGTATTGAGCAAAGGAGAGAAACCAGTGATTATTCTATGGACATTGTCTGAGAATACAGTCAGATTTCAATTATGATATTCAGGATATATAATATGGAAACAAAAGTCGAGATCATTAAATTCCGGAACTTGTTATACAACATGAGATAACTTGGAAGATCCTTGAATTGGCACTTGAAGTCCACAGAGAGATGAGCCAAACTGAGACAGCATTAATATTGGTTGAGATGATGTGATTGCTATGGCCGGTGGGTCATAGACATGTCTGATCTTTTTATGAAGCTTTGATAAAATTATAAAGAAAGATCAGCCTTTGACATCCCACAAGAAGAGTATCTATGAAATAAGAGCACCTTGGCAGATGAAACACGATTGCATGTACATTTTAGAGCAGAAAGCAGATTACCTCCTCAGGAGAAAGAACCTCTCCCCATGCGATTCTCTACAAAGACGATAGAGGAGCTCAGAACAAAAATCAGGGGACTGGAAAACTATTTCCTTCAGAAGGAGATCAAATTAGGAAGAGAGATGTAAAGTTCAGAAATTGAATGCAGCTGAAGCGCCCCCATTGACTTCATTCACCGCTTAAGAAGCAAAAAAGGGAACATGCAGAGGTAAAATTTAAGAATTCCAAAAGGGAATGAAGCGGACCGTAGGGATTCTGGAGCGGCGGAGGTGGCGGAGGAGAGTCTCAGCTCCGGGCAGCAGCTGCAGGGCGGAATCGGCTTCTCCGGAGGCTACGAGGACCGAAGCATCCAGTACCACTCCTTTGACTCCGTTCATCTCTCTGTTACACCCCTTCTCTCCGTGCGTGCGCTTTCAGCTCAGTGGCGCAGGAGACGAAGAAAGAGCTTCCGATGCAGGAAAGATGATGGTGATCCCGGTGCACGTGGGCAAACTCATGGATCTAAATCATTTTCCGTGGGGCTCACATGCACCCGATTCGTTCAGAATATCAAAAGATATTTATTTGTCAGTGCATGACTTGGGGGAATTTCGATTTCACTGCCCAAACTTTTAGCATGTTTGGAATCAAGTCCTTATCTTAAAAAACAGATGGTCACTTCCTATCTTTAGTGCCTCTAAAATTGAACTGGTAATTGGTGATCCTTCAGTATGATAGAGTGTCACTACAGAAAATGAACTTTCGCAATTTTTGAAAGTTTAGGTACTGGCATTTATAAGGCACCGAGGTTCAAGGACTGATGGTGATATGTTTCCAAATTAGCTAGGATTGCATTGCAAATCTCAAAAACCATGTGGTGTGTAAACACAAACCAACAAATAGATTCTGCAGACAGACAGCCAGCAGATTATTCTGTGTGCATATAATGTTGAAACTCATGTCTTCAACTGATAAAGTGCATCAGAAATGTCCTGCTGCAGAAGGAAATATCTCACACCTTACAGAAAATCGAACAACTTTTAAAGCATAAAAGACTCGAAGAACAGAGACAATAATTCTGCTGTTACTGCAGATAATATAGATCAGACAGTATTCTCAGATTCACCAAGAGGTTAGATTGGAAGTTCCCCTCAGCAATTCTTCCGCTGAGCTTCTCTACCAACTTATTTCTGACAGACAGCGGATGTTGGAACAGTTCATGAGTCCATGAGTCTCTCCATCACCAACTTGACAACAGCATGAGCATCAACTGTGACTGCAACCTTAGCTGCTGGTTTGTCTAACCATTCTGTGACTTCAGCAAATCTGAACAAATCAAACACAGTTCATTAGAAAACCTAGCCTCAGAGTTCTAGTTTAGTTGGTGTTGGTGATGCAAAATCATAACAATACCAGACTGATGCATGCAATTATGGGAACTATCATGTTATTGAGTATCCCTCTAATACAGTTACATGATTCATCATTTCTTCAGAGTTGAAGGACCTCCATTATTCACCCATTTCGTTTTTTCCAAGATAAGAGTTGTAGATGTTTTGTCCTACCTTTTCTGCCGGTTGTACAATATTGTAAGGCCCTTTGTGATGCCTGTGGTTTGAACTCTTACGACCCCCTCAGTGAAAGTTATGAGCGAAGGATCTATTGCTGCAAGAATGGCTGTGGGATCATGAAGGTATACTCCTGCAGACATAAATAGAATAAGAAACACCTTTAAGAACAGTGGACTTTGTTGCTGCCAATAGTAATTAATTTCCTCTTACTGAAGAAAAGAGTGACCTTTCAAGGAGTAAGCTTCACGGTGATAAGCAAAGTAGACTTCCAAGATTCGGCACAGATACTGAGCAAACTTTCCACCCGACTGTGCCAGCTTATCGAGATCATGATCTATCCTCCAAAAGGCATGAAAAAACAAAGTATAATTGCAATTGCAAATGTTTTACTAACTAGCAATCATTTCATGTTAGGTTACTTTTCATGTTTTTGTCAATATCCCCAAAATCCCAGTTCTTCCCCAACACCACATCAGTTTGACGGTCCAGGCTGTTTTTCTTAAGGATAGATCAGAAGAATGCCATTGGTTGGGAAGTTACTAGGAAATCTATCTCTGTTAGAAGGATGGCAATAAGAGCTCCATGTCCAATCTGAATGTTCAAGATTCCACATCATTCACATAAAATATTCAGATTTGTAAGATGGATTACCCGTCAAGATAACCTGATGTGTAACATTTAACCCTACAGCTAACACATCCGCACCACTGGTGAAAACAATATCAGCAGCATCTGGGTCACCGAAAATCTGTGGCCAATTAAAGTTCAGTAGTACCATGAGTTTTCTCTATCTTCTTGGTCAACAGTTTCCCAGAAAGTGGTAATCCAAGTTCACGTTAGAAAAAATTAAACAAACATATGGGAAGGGTTGGAAGAGAAGTTTAAAGCAAGCACAAATCTAAGCTCTCATAGATTTGTCCAACGTAGTCTGAGAAATGTAAGTTCATCACTTTAAGAGCTCACATTTGCTTCTGCTGCAGGATTGACATTACCATTGACAGAAAAAGCTCCACCAAGAAGAACAATCTGCCCAATCTTTTTTGCAAATGATGGGTCTTCTTCAATGGCCTAATTCAGTGTACCAACTAAGTTAGACATAGCGATTGTATTGTCATATGGACATTGAAAAGGATCAAGAATCTAACCAGTGCGATGTTCGTGAGTGGACCCAATGCCACCACTGTCACTTCCCCAGGGTAAAGGTTTGCTTGCTCTATGAGAAAATCAGTTGCAGACTGTTCTATTGGCTTTCCATTTGGCGGAGGGAAATTTTGATTTCCAAGTCCATCAGCACCATGGACAAAATCAGCAATCCGAAGCTTTGTACCATTCTTTACATGAAGTAGACAAGATCCATCAAAACAAGAAACATATGACGAGCAAAACTTGAAAAAAGCGATCATAGAAGACAGCACATACAGTTATAGTTACATGGGATCCTTCAGCCACAGGGATATCAGTCCGACCTGCAATCTCTAGCTGTACCAAACAAGTGAAAAATGGGTAAAATCCTACCAAGCCCAGTTGAATGCCTTTGAGAGGATGACACTCGAGTGATCACCATCACATACAAAATTCAAGCTCAAGTCACCATCTGCAGACTTAACAGAATAAAGGACTCCTGCATACCAAATGCAAGGCATTTCTTGTGGCTAGAGTCGTGTAAAGATTCCCATATATAGTTGTGAGGCCGATAACCTCCACTTCCGGTGATCTTAATGCCAGAAATATCGCCATAGCATCGTCTGCAGCAAGAAATCCCAATCATAGATACGAATTTCACAGTCTGTTCTGCTAGAAAAATGGTTGTGGAAAGTAGAAGTCGAGAGCTTTTCCACTTCGTCATGGTGACTCCTTATCAGTACGCTTCTTGCAACAAACTGAGCTATGGATATAATCCGTTGACTTAAAACCGCATGGAGAAACAATAGCAAAGCGATTGATAACAGAAATTTTAACGCTTTATCAGAAGCTTCAATTCAAGTCGAAGAGAACCCACATGGGGAGCAGCTAAAACAAGAAGCCTGTTGATCATGGGGGCAGCAAATCTCTGGAAAGTCCATGTGTGGCAGATTAATAAAAACAGGATTTTTGAATGACCAGAATCTTGACAAGCCCCAAGAAATCGCTGCCCCTGCAAGTCCAGGAGAGGAAACAAGGGACAAGCCGAAGAGGAAGCAGCTTACCTACGCCGGGGTCGGTGTCGATGATCAGCTTCTTCGGCTTCCCGGCCATGGCGCCCCCCCGACTTCGGAAATCGACAGCGGAGATTCCCGCGATAGAGCAGACTGCCTGGAGCTGGTTCGAAAATTCAACGCGCGATCCTTTGTTCGTTCTCTCTCGAAAGAGCTCAAGGTTGCCTCCCGATCTTGAAAGGCCAAGATCCCCCGCGATCTTTGTACCAATATGGCACCAGGAAAAAGACAAGATTTTATGCCCTTCGTTTTTCCCCTACATGAAACGTGGTGGCCTGATCTGGATTCCCTCGGTGTAATCGAAACATATTCTTTTAGATATAACAATATGATGAGATCAGTCCAGCATGCATTGTGGACACACACACACACTTCTACAGTTTTTTATCCTCTAAATAGTGAGCTCTTGGGAACGACAATCTTGTCCAAACGTTCTTCATCACTCCCCCATGTAGGATGGCACAGAAAGATACAACCGATGAACTAGAACAATGGTGATGGTTCTGCATATCATTCATAGTAAATTCTTATTATTGTGAATCTTTTTCATTTGTTAAGACTTATATTCGACTTCCTATTTAAGGGGAAGATGAATCAAATTATCCCCTTTGTCAGTAAGTTCTGGTTTTGAGGAATAAAAGCCTATGGTAATTTTGATGTCTCTGGAGAGACAATTCAGGATGGAGGAAATATAGAAAAGGACATAGTAGCACGGGACTAGAAACTCTGGGTCCCAATATGTAATTTTCCAAAACACCTGTTTCAAGTGACCGTTGGCGTCTCTGACCTTGCGCGGGTATAACTGTAATTATGCACCGCTGTCGGGGGTGAAATCGGCTTGACGGTCTTCCCCCCACCTCTCTCTGTTCATTTCAAATCAGCGTCAGTCGGTCGTCGTCTACCTCCTTCCTGTTTCCTTCCATCACCATCACCACCCCGGACACCGTCGTTCCATTTCTCTGCATGCCTCGCAAAGAGACGATGAAAAGATCTTCTTCTTCCACTCCTTCATCAGCTACTCTGAAGAAGCCCACTGGAGCACCAAAAGGAGCGGCCTTGGTGCGGAGGAAGAAGCTGACGAATGTTCGCACCCCTTTTCAGGGTCTCAACGGCATTGTGTCCTGCAGTAATGGCAACAATGACTCTTCTTTTCCTTCTTCCGCCTCCACCTCGATCGAAGCTCCCAAGGGCTGCCTCAGGTTCTTCCTCTCAATTTCTTCTTCTTCTTCTGCAAAAGCAAAAACCACTTTTAGTAACAGATCAGGAGCTGTCCCTGGAACTCCCGGCTCAGCCCCCGCTCCGAAACCCAAGAAAAAACCAAACCCAGAAAATTGCAACAGAAAGTCAAGGACTTGTTCAGTTTCGAGTAATGTAGAAGCCAATTCTATTAAGAAAAAGCAGGCTGCTGTGCTCGCGGAGCTAGATTTATGCAATGAAAATGCGACAAGATGTACTCCTGTTAGTAAGATTCCTGGCGGATCAAGGCTGGGGTCGGGGCTGCGTCGTGGAGTTGACAAGAGCTGCGATGATACAGAAAGTAAAACGAAGACTCCCCCAATCGAAGCCTCTGTTTCGCCTGAGATACAATGTGGTGGTTTGAATGTGTACTCAACAGCGAAAATGGCATTGGGGACTGAATTATTGCAAACGTGTTATGGGACAGGACATGTCCTTTCTGGAATTACTGACAAGAGGAAGTGTAAGCCTAGGGGGATTCTGACTATGATAGACGATAATAGAGAGTTTAACAATGCCTCTAGCATTTTTGGGAATGCCTGTGCTAATGATGATGAGGTAAGTGGTGCTGCCCCGATTGGCCAGACCTCAGGTCTCTCCCCTGTTCCTTTACCCTGCGAAGCTTCGATGCACTGGTTATCTCCTTGCCGTGAGAAAGGTGAGAATGATCAGAAGAGTAAGTCTCCTGCTCAGAGGCTACAAGAATTGGCGTCAGCCTCTCTCTCTTCTTCCCCGCTACTCTCGTCAGGCACCCGGTTTTCTTCTGATGTGTACTCCAAGAGCAGTCTGAGTAGTACTGCCAATAGCAGGAGGGAGAGTTCTGCTCCAGCTCGACCTCTTCAGGGTCTCCTTGATTTCCAAGGATTTGTGGCACCTATGTATGGGATGCCATCTCCAAGTCCTATGACACCGATCCTCTCTAGTTCCACACCAAAGGAGGGGAGAAAAAGCAGTCCTTACGATGAACAGGAGAAGAAAGTGTTCTCTGCTGGCTCATTTGGTAGTGGAAATGTAATTCAAACCCCTCATTCTGACTCGGTATCAAAAAATCCTAGGGAGAATCAGGTGGATTCTGAAGTGGACTTGATGGCTCAAGCCTTTGATAGGTTGACCTTGTCCCCAGAAAAGTATGATCATCATCTATCCACATGCGACCCAGCTGATATGAGATTTCAGCTTGATTATCTGAACACACCATGCAATTTCATCGATATGGCACAAGTTCAAAAGGTTTTAGATAGCAAAGCTGCCTCTTGGATTTCAAATTGTACCTCAGATTTTGTACCATCCCAGGATTCTCTTAGGATATCATGGAGGGATGGGCTAGTTAGTCGAATTTTTGAGATGGACGAGTATGATTGCTGCAGATGCTTCTCAGATGAAGAGGAGGAAGATTCTAATGTAAAGCTCCATCATAGTCCAGAGCAGATCGGTGGAACCAAGGATAATAAAAAACCTGGATCTGAGCAACCGTTGGAGATGTATTCTTACATTCAAAGCATGTCTTTGGACTCCATGAGCTCAGATGGAGGTCGCTTGATTGCTTCAGATGATTCCAGTTGGAATCTATGCTACAAGAACCGTTTGTTTGAAGTGTAACCTATGCTATTCCATTGTACTACTCCATTTCTTCTGGTATTTAGTTCCACTGAACTTACCGTAGATGCACCCCCTATTTCTTGCCCTGTTGTCTTGCATAACTCATGGAAAACCACTTCTTTTGTGGCCTATTCTTCTCCTAGTTCAAAAGTTTTTTTCATTTCCGATGCAGGGACTGTATGGAAGTAACTTCTCGGCTAGAAAGGAAGCTGTAAGCCTAAAAAGGGACATGGGGATGCAGGGACATGAAGGGGTTACAAGGTGTTTTAAGAATAGGAATCGAACCTCGCCCTCTTGGTTCCGAGTTTGGCTCCATTGCACCTCACCCCTATCTCACCTCGTAAGTAGTAATTTTCTAATGAGTGCAATCTTCCGAAATTACAGCTTTCCCGTTGATTACAGAGACAAATCCGGGAAGGCTAATAATGAACCCATAAAAGACAGTTTCGAGACAGCAAGCATGCCCTTTGCCTTCTACATTCCATATCCAGATGCTCCTGAAGCGCAGGCTCATAACCGGTTACGAAGGTTAACAGGTGCAAAGTTGCACGAGAAAAAGTTAATCCCATATTAGGTGTAAAAGAAGGTTTTCCGAATCATAACTGCATGATCATCCTAGCACAGTTTTGTGTAATTTCACAGTCAGAGATCTGCGCAGCTAACAGTCGACATCAGATGATCTCTCACTGCAACAGTCCTTCAAAAAAGTACATGTGCTGACAGAAAAGCAGCCTTGTGGCGGAGAAGGCGAAGAGGAAGTGATCAAAGCACACTTTTCTTTACCATCTTTATCTATAATTAGCATTCATTTTTCACACAGTTCTGTTTCGGTACTACGCAGCAATCTTCTTTGAAAACATCATACGTTGTTGTCCGATTCAAAGAAAGGAAGTTTCTTGGAGCCTCCGAAGTTTGGACTTATTACATTAGAATGAGAAGATGTACCATCAGTTTTCAAATTTCCACATGTACAAAAATCACCAAGCAAGTTGTTGTACCTAACCAAGTCAGGTGGCATAAGCATAGATGGACATGAGCAAAAAGGTCAAATAATGAAAATTAAGATAGGGATGAACTTCCACGCTTCGATTGCTTGCAATATTAAGAACCGAACAACAGGAGCCGCTCTGTTCCAGCTTGAATCCGGCATCTATTGTTTGCAGCTGAAAATTTTGGGTTTGAGTTGATATGGAGGCCTTTGGCTGGGAGGAAACGATCAAGCACAGCTACCAACCAAGACGAACAAGAAGAAGAAGAAAGATTCACAACTCTGTATTCATCAGTCTCTTTCTCAGTCTTCTAAGTCAAAAGATCAAATTGCTAGGCTAAGACTTCCATTTAACCATCAGCGACCCCAGTTATAAGAATAATAATCTCCTTGAACCAACCAATTCTCTTGTTTCTTTTCTTCTCCTTCATAAAAAATAGAAGAACAAAAATCAGGTCTTCATTGAGTCGGAAATGGAAGGCCTGATTCCAATTGTCCCATAGGGCGATCAAGTGTACAAAAACCCACAGCCGGTATGAGTCTCTCCCCTCAGGCACTGCTCAGACTTGTAACAGCACAGACTCTTATGTCAGCAGCAGTTTTGGGATGCCTGAGACCCTTGTGGACACAAACAACAACCATAATGCTGTTGGTGGCAGAAATGGCAGATTGAGTAGCAGGCACCGCTGGTATAGCTCTTTCAAGGACTTCTCATCCTCCCAGGATGACTGTGAGCTCAATAGGTGCATTGGCTCAGAGCAGCAGCTGCAGCTTGTGGGGTTCCGGAGCCATAGACTGTAACAGGCAGAACTCAAGATGTTTCTGTTTTAAGTGTTCTAAGGGGGTGTATCTGTTGGACTTTCTGAACAGTTCTTGTCATGTTTCAGTTGACCCTGTGAGTCTCACCAAATAGATGCATCAGAATCTGCTATTTTGGCGTCAAAAGGAAATCTCTATTGAAGCTTCTAGTAGTGTATGGGGGCAATAGAAGGGGACCTTAAACAAAATTCCAATTACACATATGTATCTCTCATCCTCCGGCCAAAAGAAAAACATTTTATCTCTTCCACATCTCTGTCAAACTGACACATTTGGGATATTTTCATCGATTTCTCTAATGCTACTTAAACAATTAGGCTTTGCTGCTCCATAGTAGAAGAATGCCATTATTTTTGATAGTTCGTCTGCAGTTCGAATCCCTGTAATATAACCAGAGAGAATAAAATGCTTGAAACCAATTCCAGGAGCAGAATAATTCACTGATCAACAAAATGCCTGGTAAAGTTACCTTTTTCACGGTACAAGATCTTCCCCGCTTTTGTGAAGATAATCTCTGGAAACAAAGAAACTTTAAGGGCAGAAACCAATTCAACCTCCTTAACAGCATCAATTGCAACACACTGTTTAATATAACAGTTGAAATTTCAGAAAAGGTGGACTTTCCCATATTCTAGTGGGGAGTAAAAAAACCTAAAGAATGCCTTTCTATTTCTTACTCTAGGTGAGGGTAGCCTGCAATTCCAAATTATATGCACTGCCTTCTCCAGTTCATCCCTTACTTTTTCATTCTCCTTGGCCCTATATAATAGAATTCAACCAATAGATGTCAAAATCGTCCATTACATGAAAAGTTATCATACAACTATATATTATATATCTCCCACTTGTAAATTATTTCACTAGGTTATTCAAACATACACAGAAAAATTAAAGAGAAGCTCAGGTTGTGGATCATATCTTGCAGGAGCTTGTAGTGAAAGAAAGAATAAAAGCCATGGATAGTCACAACAAAACATCAAAAGAAATCTCAGCAGATTACCATGAGATGCACAAACATAAATCCAGACCCAGTCGCTTTTTACTAAAATGAGACTACCAAAAAGCATTGACAAAGGAAATCTAACCTTTTATATCGATTATGCACAAGAACTATCAGAGGACTAATATCCTTGAACACAGTTTCCTCCCATTCTGCAGTCTTGATGTCCTTTATTGGGCGGATATAATTATCGTCCTGCCAAACAATCTCATTCTCACTATCATAATCCTCATCGTCATTTTTCCTCTTATTCTTTATAGTAATCTTATCAAAGAACTGTCCCAAATTAAAACCCCAACCATCAGCATCATCAGGCCAATTGGGATCGTCCTCCTCCACCACAAGAGGATAGTCAGCAAGAAGCTTCTGCATCTTTTTCCTCCTCTCCTCTGTGACCAATTCCTCCTCAACATCAGGGCATTTTTCTAAGACCTCTCTAATCTTACTTCTCCACTCACTTCTCTCTTCTGCATCCATAAGATATGGATCATTTTTCTTTGCCTCATCATCCTCATCAGACTCGGTCCACTCATCATCATCTTCTTCTTCTTTCTTCTTTCCACCGGTGGACATAGACTTTTCAAATGTCCTATTAGAAACTCTCACGACTCCATAACTGACAAGACGACTGCCCTGTTCCACCAAGACCCTCAAGATTCAGACACCGCCCTCTTTACCTGACAGCTGAGTGACTCAATAAACAACAAAGTGTGAGACAGAAAACGCACCGACAGCGGAATCACATTCCGGAAGTTTGATGATAATCTGAAAGACCCCTTTGAACCTGGAAAATCAGGTTTAACTTTCATCCAAGCAAGAAAACGAGAGACACAGGTTCTGTCACCTTTTCAGACCAAGGCAACTCAAAGTTCAGAAATTTAAACTCACTAAAAAAAGAAAGAGCGGCAATTTTCAAAATACTTCACCTTTGAGAGGAGAGATTAAGCTGGGGGAAGCAATCGCATGCGGCAGTGCCATGGCTGAGGCTGAAGAGATGCGAGACGGGTTAGGAAGGGGAGAGTCTCAAAGACGAAGAAGGCGCACTGGAGCTCGACCTGGTCCCGGGATGGAAAAATCGCAGCTGGATTGTTTACCTTCTCGAGTAAGACGGTGCTCAGCGACCAGAGCTCTCTCTTCAAGTTGTCTTATCTCCCGACGACTCAATGGCCACCGATGGTTAAACCCCGCCGTGAACCTTAGCTCCCTCCCGTTGAGCTCGAGGAGAAGAAGATAACAGCAATTTTTTAATTTAATTTAATTTTAATTTTGTATTGAGCGCTCCGTAAAATGTAAAATCGAGTATGGGCTCTTATTGGGCTCAAATTTGGGCCTAATGGGCCCATCAGGATTGATGGCCCACGAGATCTTCTCCGATTTTTGAAGACTCATCTTACTCCGTGCCGTGTTGCATTCCCCCGTCATGCGGTGCTTCCTCAGGTAACCTGACGAAGTAGTTCGCTCAGACCTCCATTTACTTCTCACTACTGCTCGAAACGGTACCGTACGGTTCCGTCGTTCCTTCATTATCTGAATCCGGGTGACCCAAACACAAATATATCTGTTCAGTTTATTGATCACATCAAGTCACAACCCAATGTAGGAGGCCCACAATACCTCGGTCTGGAACCACTTCCCAATAGTCTCAACTGAATTTCAATAACTCTCAAAAGTCGGTATCTGGGATTAATAACCAATATCAAGCTGTACAATCCACCATTACTGAACTCCATTAACAGGAAGCAGAACTGCCACCTTCCAACTGCTATCTCTCCCAGCCATTCGACGTGGACAGGAGATTGACAGAGAGCATAAACTACGAAGCACTGGGCCTGAAACATTCTGAAGGATTTCCTTTTAAGCAGTATCCATGAAATCGGAGACCATGGTATCGTCATAGGCACCCGAAGGAAGGAGCCATGAGAAGAAACCGAGCCTTGTCTCTTCCTTGAACCTCTGGGATGAATACTCCTCCACCATATTCCACAGGTCTCCCACCGTCCACTTATGTGCCAATATCCACTCAGTCACCTGTCCCACACGACACCATCATTTTCACAGGTCATGAATATGAGTCTCGTGTGCATATGACTGATTCTCGTAAGTTAATAATCTAAAGTGTACTTGTGAAAATAGCTTGGAATGAATCAGTAAATCCATCAACAAATGTATTAGGGCAAGTAGAAGGTATGTACCTTATCTAGGTTCTGCAATGCCTCTGAACTGAATGTGTAGTACGCCATTGAAGGTCTCAGTGCCTGTGAACAAAGAGGAATACCTTTCTGTTGGCATTGGCATGATAATGCATCAAAAGGTCCAAGGACTGACACAAGTGCTGATTACACTGAGATATTTCAGCATTTTTGGGTTAAGGAACAGAACAAGTGCACATGCATTTGTGCATATCCTTGTGGTTCAAACGATCATGTGGCAGAAATCACCTGAGAAGCAGCAAGCCACTGTATCATGGTCTTTAGTTGAGGGTCTCCTCCAAATGCTCCACAACCCCAATTTCCGGTCACAATCTCAACACCCTCTTCCTGGTCCAGCGTTGGTGAGTGAGTTGCAGTCTCAAAATCAGGGACCTCTTTGTCCTCATGTTTCCCTTCAAGGTCGAGGACTGCTGCTGGAGCCTTCTGCAGATGCAGAATAGCAACAGAGTGGCAATAATCAGGGACATGAGTCAGTTGCACAAACAGTAATCTCCACATGTATAACATAGAATTACTAACCAGAGAATGATTTTTGGACTTATTATTGATGTTTCCAGTGCAGTCTTCAAGCAAAGCAGGACCGCAACTGCTGCCTTTGGATAGCGTCTCACACTTTGCGTGAACAGGTCCATCCGAAAATCCACAGAATGCCTTATTTATCTCCCTGATGAAACCACCCGTGACTTTATAATTCTCAATAAAGGAAGTGCATACAGTTGAATCATAGTGTACTTCCATAAGAAAAATCGTATTATATCATATCAGTTCAACATCGTATATCTTATCTATGTGAGAGAGACTAATAGTCAAAAAGTGATCTATTATTACTTGAAAACTCTTCTAGATTTCATTAACACAGAAAATACTCAATTTGATGGCCGTCATCCCTCTTTTGTCTCACTTTACATACCTTAGGATAAACTGTAATTTATACTGTCTCTTTCCAGGGCAGCACAATGCATCAATTGCAATGAACCTTGTTCTACGTCTTCCAAAGCAATCACAATCCATCTTGTCCACATAATCACCAGAATATCGGAATGAAGAGGCATACCTGCACAATTAGATCGGCATATTTTAGAATAAGCCACTTGGATGTAACTTAGAATTTAATAAGTAAAATCTGTACCTTTCCTCTGGAATGTGACAAATGTAAGTGCCCAAAGCAAAGCAGGTTAAGATGATCAATCAATAATCTCAATACAGCACATTGCGAAACAATAAAAATAGGATGTGAAACAGCGATCTGGATATCTATTTAGGATGCTGAGGATGTATAATTGATGGCAGTAACTCTAGCATCATACCCAAATCCCCATGGAAGTAACTCCTTCCTTGCACCATACCCAAATCCCCATTCCTTCTCTAAGTTTGCCAATCAGAATAAGGAGCAACTAGCAAGAGATGTTTCATTAACGGCTGTTTCAAGATAACAATGGAGGTCATACTAACCCAGTATAATTTGAAAATCTCTCTGCACCAACCATCTTTACAGACTCATTTTCTGCCATGGCAGGTAAGAAAAGCATGCCAGCAATCAACTCAGGATAAATCATGAAGAGGATCTCTTCCTGCATTATGAACACATAATAAAAAAATTTCAATTATTAACAGTATAAACGAAGTTATGGAAACATTAAAAAGGGAAAAACAAATGAGATCATGATGCAGCAAAAAGTACTGAAAATGGTTGAGGTGACAAATATGGAAACATGAACTCACAGAAGATTCACAAAGTGCTTATTATTGTAATTTTTTTGTACGGATAACATTTTAGGATGGACAGATATTAAAAGAACTTTCTCAATATAACTTCTTCTTTCTATGGTTTTCAGTGTAAATGTTTGAGTAGTTCCTGATATGAAGTTTCCAAAATGCATGTTCTACGTCAAATGCAAAAGGCCTGAGTGAAGATCAGAAAAATGATTTATGATCTCTTACCTCGTGGCAGATCTCCTGAATCAAGCTTTACATTCTCATTACTGAGCAAATGCAAGATAGCTAAACCAAAAAAATTCAAATGAAAAACTAATGGTGGTGATATATACAGTCACCTGAACACATCCCCTCTTAAGCGCACTGCCTCCTAAGTACTCATTTGCAAAATCCACTTTAAGAGATTCCCCAGAATGATCTTCTATAAGGCCACAATTGTGTACCTGAAAAAGTACAAAGATCAGGAGAAGCAGAAAAGTATCTATTATTAGAACAGGGGATACTATACAATAAGGGCACTGAATATTCCATTCATATCAAACATTTTTTACCTCAATATGACATAGAGGAACAGAAGATTTTCTCCAGAAGTCAGCCTTTGGATATGAAATAGCAGAAGAACCACATTGCAGAGGAAGAACTTTCCTCTCAAAGGAGACAAAACCTTTTGGGATACTTGAACATATTCTTTCAAAATAATGTGCAATACATTTAACTTTACCTTCCTGCTTCTCACTGTAGCTCTCATATAGACTCCTGGAAAGAATAGGCCAAGTTTAGATAGACAAATATTGATACCAACTTCATAGACAAGACACAAAAATTGAGTAGGTGGACCTTTGAAATTATTCACCCAAATCAAAATGGAATACAAATTAACATATAGCCACAGTGATAAGCCCTCAATCACCAAATTTCAAAACCATGCAGCTGTTAGAATATTTGATCTGATCAACCTTCCAATTGAAGTGCATGTCCTCAAGTTTCCATAAACAGAGCATCCTATCCTAAGTAAGAGCTTTAGGATATAAAACATGTCTGGATGATGAAATACATACATTTCTTATTCTAGATGATAGTTTGCGGTACATTGGATGCAACTCATGCTTGTGCATGGAAATGGGTGTTTCCATACCAAAGTGTTTTGTGTCACTATGAAATATTTATTTTCCAGACTAGGCAAAGCCAAAAGCAATAGTCTAGATATATCACCAGTAGAACACTAAAGAACTAAAGCATAGTCTCAACATCTCATGGTAAAGACAAGCCAGTAAAAGGATGAACATTACAATAATAATATCACTCAAGAAAGCTCTAGTCACATACGCAAACAAATAATCAAAGTTGATCATTGGAAGTTGTTTAGAAGCTCTCTTATGGGTTGCGAACAAGCAAAAGAAAGAGCATGCCAGGAGAGCACCAATCAATTCCTGAAAAGAAACATATCCATTCAAAAGAAGATGGAACAATCACGTAATTGAAGCAAACTTTTATATTTCACTCAACCTCTAATTGACATCCAGCAGTCTCAATGCTTCATATATCAGGGAGTAAGGAGAAAAGAATATTGATTTCTATGTGGAGAACCCAAGCAAATTGTCTGCTGAAGGCCAGTACATGCATAGGGTGAATATTGACCTGTCCAGTGAATACAGAAGTTCTCTAGATCATGGATAAGATATCTACAATTATTGGAAGAAATCTTTCTGTACTGAATAAAATACTATTTCAAATCAGAATGAAGGTAGACACACACAATAATACTCGTGATGAGTTTTAATTCATTAGAAATTGTGGACCCGATGTACTGTTTATGGACCGAGGGATTGGGTTTTTGATCACCAAGCAAAAAAGGAAGATGACCAAGACTCCGCCTCTAGGGAAAAGAAGCGAAAATCCCAAGTTAAAAGAAAATTCATATTCTTCAGCTATTTGGATTTCCACAATGATTGGGAACAGAAAGAACACCTGATTAAGGACAACTATGCCTGCCTCTTGCTGTTCCAACAGGCGAAGACCTGTCATGATTCGACATCTCTTTATGTTCAAGAAACAATCTGCCTGTTGCCAGTGCTTCTCCAACAGAGAAGGTAGCTGCAATAGAAGCCTAGCCAAAAATGGGAGAATCTCTTTGAACCACTTCTCCGAATCATTGCGAGGCAATAGCTGCAGCAGTTATTCACGCTTAGCTCACACAGAGACTGGAGATAATCAGATTAACCGTGAGAATCATACTACATTTTTTTTCCCTAGCCAGGCCCGTTTTCTTGGATCAGCCTACCAATTCAAGATATGTAGAGTTCATGAATGTGCCCAACTGGGGTTGATCAAGATTCAACCTCAGATTAGGCCCAATTATTTAATTATCAAAGATTTAATCCCAGATTATGCCAGGATTATTCACAACAAAAACACTCAGATCATTCGATCTACCACCACATCAATAAATTTTATGACATGAGACTGACGACAGACAACTGCACCAACTGAAAGATAACTTGTTTTCCTCCAATAAATGGAAAACCTACATATCTGTGCAACTAGGCAGCAGAACTTGAAAATGCCCATCTACAAGAACAGATAGTCAATCCTAGCACCAGGTTTTGAAAGTCCATTGAAATAATATAGATCCTCAGGAGCAAGAGGATGTCAGTCCTCCAAAATTTGCAAATATTATTGCACAAACTCCGTATTGATCTCTTTAGCCTTAAAGTTTTAATATTCTTTCCTCCAGTTCACTGCCTGAAATCGCCTGCCTCGTCCGTCCACAATTCAACAATCCAGTTGACTAGTTACTAGCTCATTGATGGATGTAATCTCAATGTTAACTCCGACGACCGATAAAATCATGAAGCCAGTACAAGCAGAGAGAACCGGGTCACCAAACCGTAAGAGGGTGTTACCTCGTCGAAGAAGCGAGCATAACCTTCAGCAGCAAAGGGGGCGAGAGATTCGGAGAGACCGAGGGAGAGCCTGATGTCGGCAATGGCAACAGCCATCACCACCCCGGAGTCCACGTGGCTGTGCTCCGGCCCCTTCGATAGAGCTTCCAGCGCCGCCTCCGCCGCCGCCGACGGCCAAGACAGAGAAGATGACCGAAGCACCAGAAGCAGGAAAGGTAGTATAGATTTAACATCTTCTCGAGCGTCCATTTCCGACGGGCAATCGCGGACGCGCCGGGGATCGTGGTCAACGCCTGTTCGTGATTGATCTCCTTCGGAAGCCGTTAATCCAATTATCTCCTAGCAAAGGTCTGCTCCGAGCCTTGCAATTTTAAATGCTTGATGTTTTTGCCAAGTGATTACTCACTAATCTCACAAATCAACCGGATGGGTCTCTGCTAAAATTGCTTCAACCGCGGATTTCTATCTGCTTGGGCTCTATCCCAATGCCTTCCATGAACAAGGAGACAGAACCGCAACAGGCTTCGATTTTGAGCAGCTCCACTCTCCACGTTTGCTCAATTCTGCTTTCGTCCATTAGATGACAACACTTCGAAACTGATACCAATTTGGGATCCAACATTCAAATGTAATTGAAGCTTTCAGGACATATCACTAAACATCACGCTTCTTTCTTTCACTGCAACACTTAGAGAAAATTCGGCAGTCGGCACATCGAGATCTGTATGTAGGTTCCAACACACGAGGTCGGAGTGACCTGGCCACGAATTGAGGCTGCCGGTCGATTAGACAAGCTTGATTGCTTTGACCACGATAAGCAAAGAAGATTCAGTACAAGAAGTTCATAGTACATCTACAACTACCACCTCTAACCATGACCCAGCATTAGGTCCACTCGAAATAATCAAGAAAAAAACTTGAAAAGGAAAAGTTGGGAAATGAATATAGCAACACTGGGTATTTGGAAACTCGCTCCATCACCGCATGTTACCCTCGCGTAAGACATCGATCATATTGTAGATCCGCTTTTCTGCCTTGGACTTGACCTGCAAATTGAATGGTTAAACCTCATTGTGCTCTGCAGATTGATACAAGGCTCAACAGAAGAAAAGTTTTCAGGAAGTTGGATAAGAGGTCAGTTTCAAGGAAAAGCTCTAGCACCTTCTTAGCAAGGAAGAGTGCAGCATCCACAGTTCCCTCAGCATAGATCGATCTACCACACACATTGTGCTGAAACTCAAATGAAACTCTGGCAGTAAAAGGAGGATTGGTCGTAAAACATGTTAGATGGTGAATGAATATAGGATGGTCGTAAAACTCCAGAGTTGAATTCGAAAGGAAGAGAATTACGTCTGGTCGGGGGATGTTAGATGGTACATATGAAATGCATGACCAGCCAAATATTCCTCAGGAACCCCCACCATCTCAATTTGCTGTTTAGGATCACGGATCATTTGTATCTGCCAAAATCAAATGATAGGGCAAGTTCAATAAATATTGAAATCATTGATATGGAGTTAGAGCAAAAATGTAATCAACCAGTAAAACATTATGAGGTAAAAGTTCCTAGATCAAAATCCTATCAGTTGATTTATCCTTCCTTTTTTTTTCATATACCAGCATATAATCAAACTCTATAATACAACACAAGATAAGGCACATGATAGATGTCGATAGTATGACAAGCATTGAACAAATGTTCTGCTGAATTTTTTGGCATGTAAAGAGCTCCTTTCAGGCTTATGGGATTTCTTGGTGAACATCTATTAATGGGGGTAAAATGGAGCATTGCCCTTTAATGAGAAGCATCAATTTTCCAAGTAGCACAATATATTCAGCTAAATAAAACAGCAAAATTTTGATGCCCGAAGATGTAGCTAACCTGTGAATGATGTAGAGTTTATCCCAAGAATACTAGTACTAGAAATTAGTGCCTGGGAAGGATGTACATCGCATGGCAGTTTACCCAGGCATGCTAGTTCTAGTATCAAGTCAAATCATACAATGAAAAGGGCAGAGGCAACTACCAATTCTTCATATAGAGGGAAATTTTCTGGAATAACAAGATATAAACCTAAAAGAAAATAAAGGATTGCCAAATTCAAGTTGAATTTCACTTGACATGAATCTTATGACCCACCTGGCTCGTATCAAAAGACACTCCTAACTTTTCAAAGCAAGAAATGACTGCTTTTGCAGTTCCAGAGGTATCCAGTTTGCCTGATTGATGGGACTCCATTACCTGAAATATGAAAGGAGTGCAGAAATGAAAAACCAAATTCTCATGTTAGAATGTAGAGAAAGGATGAGAATCAATCAATATAAGCATCACCACAAGATTCAGAAAGCTAGACAATAGAGGGTTCTTAAAGTAGGTCTGTGAACAATATTCTATAAAGGCAAATGCACAACCCCTGAGATGTGGGATTCTTGATTTACACTTGTGGTATCCAAAAATCTAACCCAAAAATTATGCAAAGCCAAACTCCAAATAAAGTTAAATAAAGACGGAGACTGTATGAGAAGCAAAGGAGCAGAGAAGAAGAATAAGGAAGACACACCTGCATGGAATACCCTGAGAAGGCTCCTGGAAATTGCTCTGCCATAATTTCCATAGCTGCAAGAAAGGCTACGACCTACTCATATTGGAAAACATTAGGATTCAACATACTGTTGGGAATTCCTCTTAATAGACTGAAACCTTTTCACCTGCTTCCCCATTTGTGGTGAGATTACTGCATAAACATTAGAATCTTCCACGGTTTTGTACAAAAGGTTCCTGTCCCCTCCAGTGGTTCCCATGACAAAGGGCACTCCAACCTTGCAGTATAACTGTGCATTACCTGCATAGCCCAACAAGATATTAAGTACTTGAAGCCTCAGAATGCAAAATTTTCTACCTTTGATGAACAATACACTGCTACATAATTTCTACAACAATTTTAACCACCTCTGTCCGGTGAACAGGCCAAGAAAGTGAGGTTAGGTAATCAACAATCATAACAAGACAAGCAGATCACTGTACTCTGAACAAAGATTTATAGCAGCATCATATTTTCTGCTTATCTCATCGTGAAAAAAATGGAAAAACCTAAACATTCTAGAAACAAGTAATGGCTCTGCTCCTTTATCTAAACGAGCTAATAAAAACTAAAATTTGGAATTGAACAAGCTCTATCATAATCAGCTTATAATGGATAGCTTACTGTTCACTGCATCAGGTACTGTATAGTCGACAACAATCATGTTTGGGTATTCATCAAACACGGAGGCTAGGACACTTTCTCTATCTGAAGGACCATGCACCTGAATCTCTTTCCCACAAACCTTGACGGTTTTCCCAGCTTCCTCTGCACAGCCAAATGAGATGGGAACGAGATTGAGTCCTGCAGAGTCTGCAGCTTTGATGACTGCCTGACCCATTTTGCCCAAACAACTGTTTACCTGCAACAAGATAGTATAAAATCCAGTTTTACAGCATATTTTTCAATCCTTCTACATTGCTCAAAGAGTCTACGAATCATGCTTTGCCGATTCTGATTCCACGAAAGAACCAAGCCCATCCAATATTTTCCATTGATCAATTTTCAAGCACATAAAAATTTGAATGTCACAAAATAGTCAGTTACATACATGCTATGAAAGGTTAATATAAAATTGAAGCGAATCGAAGTAACTAGACGATTTTTCAACTTAGCAGGGCAGAGCAAATGAATCACAAAAACGTAACAACCCCACTGGTTAGGTAGTGCGGAGTTACCATGACTGGCAAGTCTAGCTTTTTAGAAGCCTGCACTTGAAGATCAAGCTGTTGAGCCGGCGCAGCAGACATGGCCAGTGTCGACCTTCGCAGGCAAACAGAAAACTTTTGCCTCCTGCTGCCTCCTCCGAAGGCAAAAGCAATCCGCCTCCTGTTCCCAGCTCCACCGACACCGGTGGTGGACTGAGCTGCTACTGTTGCAAATGCCATCGCAGGAGAAGCAGACCCGGATACACAATTACCGGAGACAGACGCCGGTGGACCTCAAAACGTGAGAAAGGCGAGTTGCAGCGCCAAAATTCTGGAAGGATTTGCTTCGTGAAGTAGCATAACTGGAGATGATGAAGCAGGAAATTTAATCCCACACAGAGTTAGGTAGGGTTTTTGCAAGAGAGTGGTTCTCACGCACAAAAGGCGCGTGGGTGTAGGTTGGCACTCCGGTACGGTCATTTGCACAAAATATATGTTACCTACCTATATAAATATTTTATAATCAGTAATATTACGTTAACATATTTTTATTTTACTTTTTTATAATTAATTTTTAATAGAGCTTATTAATTTTTTTAATCAATTTCATTCTTTAATGTCCAGACTGTCACCATTCTAATCTCACAATTAATTTCAAATAATGACATGATTAATCATGTACTAAAATTGTGATAATTTAAATATTAAAAATTTAAAAAAATCCACCATATATTCCTCCCAAGAGGTTGCTTGCCTTCGTTGCTACTCCACTCCAAATTCCCGACATTAACACAAAACACGACACAATAAAAAAGGTTGTCAAAGCTTCATGCCACCGCTACAATGACCGAAATGCCCTCTGTACCGTGAGTAACTGGTAGCTTCCCTCACGAGTGGCGGGCAATGCGGTCATCCTGCTCAGAGTCTCCAGCAGGAGGAGACGAGGACTGCAATTAAAGAGCTTTGGACATTCTTCACAATCACATGAATCAGGAGTGGAGAACCCTGAATAAAGATGGAAGGAAAAGCAACAGCAGTCGGGGGGAGTGTGGGGGGGGGGGGGGTGAAGTTTAGAATCAAGCTGGAAAGCTTGCGAGCTCAGAGAATCATCTCTTCCTCGATCTTCTTGGCCTTCATATAACTTCCAGGCACATGCCTCGTTAGCACTGCCATTGCTCGTACTCTGTGTCCTCTCATCAGAGAAGCACGGCGATTGGATGATGTCGTTGCTTCGTCTTTGACATAACTGTCATGAAGAGGAAGAAACCGGCTCGAAGAAGACGAAGAGGAAGAAGAAGCACGGTTTCTTTCCGGCCTGTTTTTCTCATGTTGAGGCTGCAGCAATGTCTGGTCGCTCTCCAAGAGCCGAACATTGTTGCGGCTCGGAGTTTTCATGGACGAAGCCTGTCAAAGCTTCCTTGTGCCAGACCACCAAAGCCAGTCACCTCGAACTTGCAGCAACATGATGGACAACAGCAGCAGCAGCAGCAGCAGCTCCTTAATCTGTTCCCCACAGTTAGTAAGGTTAGGACCCTTCAACGCATGGTCCAAGGTGATAAGTTTTCTTTGTATGATTCTCAACCGACGTTGAGGATTTAAGGGGTAGAAAATGCATGCTGCAGAGTGTTGCAATGGTAGTATTCGGAGATGGGCCTCCGGGATTGAGGAGACCGCTGTACCCACTGACGAAGAGAAGGTCGGAAGGGGCAATCCCAATAGCGGCAAACTACAGGCTCATTGATGTCGTGGTGAGCAACTGCATCAACAGCAACATTACCAAGATATATGCCCTCACCCAGTTCAACTCCACTTCTCTCTACTCCCACCTAACGAAGGCCTACTCAGGGGTCGGTCTCTGGGAAGACGGGTTCGTTGAAGTGATTGCAGCATATCAGAGTCCCGAAAATCAAGGATGGTTTCAGGTTAATATGCACGCAGATGCCCCCAATGATCCCTGTGCCCATGATAAGTAAATTTCCTCCGGGACCGAAAATTTTAAATCACAGAAACACCCCCAAGCTTTTTTACTTATTTCAGGAATACCCTTTCCCTTAACCTGCCTCCCCGAATATGAGCATGAAACTCCATTGTCTTGTTCTTCTTTCTTATTATGAAGGTTTTCAATCTTGTTCATAGGGAAATGCAGATGCTGTGAGGAGATGTCTATGTGTGTTGGAGGAATACCCGGTGAATGATTTCCTAATTCTTCCAGGTCACCATCTGTACAAGATGGACTACCAGGCACTCGTAGGTGCACATCGTAACGCCGGCTGTGATATCAGTATTGTTGCACTGAGTGCTGATGGAGCCAGCGACCGAAACCCAGGTTTCGGCACTTTGAAAATAAATTCCCAGAACAGAGTTCTTGAAATAGATGATAGCAAAGAGGTATTATTTTTCACATTCTTGCTTTAGGGATCTGCTGTTCGGTTCTTGTCTGTTGATAATATGCTAATTCATTAGACGGAGAGCCCTAGAAAGTCAGAAACTGTAGATTGCGTTGCTTTTCCCAGCACGGGGATCTATCTGATCAAGAGGAGCACATTGGTTGAACTCTTAAAAGAACGCTTTCCCGAGGAGAATAGGATCGAAGAAGTGATAAGAGGTGCAGTATCCCTCGGAATGAAGGTCGGACTTATTTTCTACTTGCGTATACCTCCATTTTCGTGATAAAATCTATTTCACTTCGAGTTGACTCCAAGATCTTTTTCACCTTTTGTGCGAGGGTCAGGTACAGGCATATTTATTCGATGGATACTGGGAGGACATGGGAAGCATCGGGGCATTTTACCGTGCAAACATGGAGAACACCAGCAAAACGAATGCAAGATTCGAGTCAGTGATCTGAAAAAGCCTGTCAAAAGGCTGCATTGTTTCAGCTTGTGTCTTGGAATGGCATGGACTAATTCGATCATTTCAATGCAGCTTCTACGACAGAGATTCTCCTGTCTACACGCTGGCTCGTTGTCTTCCTCCAAGCACCATAAACAGCTCAATCATCACGGACAGCCTCATCGGAGATGGCTGTATCCTCAATGTAAGAAGCCTGTCACGTCCATTATTACTAATCTGTTTCCTTTTCTCATTCTCCCCGTTCAACGAATTGTGTTGATTCATGTTAACAAGAGTAGAGGTGCAAGATCAAAGGCTCGGTCATTGGAATGAGGACGAGAGTTGAAGATGGGGCGACGGTCGAGGAATCGGTCATCATGGGATCTGATACTTACGAGGTATGTTGACATATCAGATTCCATTTTCATCTTCTTTTCTAATTTCAGAAGCTAATGTTGACAGTGCATTTGAATGAAATAGTTGGGCGACCAGAGCAATTCCGTCATCAATGGAAAGCCAAGTGCAGCATTCCCTCCGCTAGGCATCGGATCCAATACGCACATAAGGAAATCCATCGTGGATAAAAATGCCAGGATCGGCAAGGATGTTATGGTAAGTTCTTACGATTCGAGCATTAGCCCGGACAAGAAAACGTTATATATTGAGGATAGAACTTCTTATCTGTTTGATCGAATCGCTGTAGCTCATTAACAAAGACAGTGTCCAAGAAGGAGACAGAGATGCCGATGGCTACGTGATCAGAGATGGGATAATTGTTGTGCTCCGAAGCGCAGTCATTCCCGATGGCAGTGTTCTGTGAGAGGCTTCATTCTCGATCGTGAAACCCAGGAGCGTATTCATTCATTCGTTGAACTGGCATCAGCCAAAGAGGATTATGGGAAGGAATAAGGATCCTATCTCCTACAGATGTTAATGATGTGTTCATATGCATTGAATAAAAAGAGCCTTATGATATGGTCAATACATGGGAGAACAAGCTTTTCCAGATTCTTGCAGCAATAAGCATTAGTTGTATGCATCGGTTGGTTGATTCTGCCCCCAGAGAACGATGGAAAGGACTGTATGGCCCTGTGAATGACTGACTTATCACTGCAACCATCATGTGAATCGGGTTCAGCACCAGTGGTTTACCACATGGATTACAGTAGGACAGTACTCTTTAACAGGCCTGCTTCCAGAGGACGACCTACTAAGAACATGTTTCACGATTTGGAAAAAAAAATGAGAAGCATGGCACGTTAGATAAAGTATTTCACAGTACATTGTTGTGAAACATGATGATTAGAAAGAAACGCGTCATCTGTCAGAAAAAAAAAAAAAAAAAGAGAAAGGAATCTCAGCCATATTTTCCCAAAATATCAGCAAACCATTCCGAGTCAAGACAGCCATCACCTCTCTCTCCTTTGCCGCTCTCCCCAGGGAAACAGTATGCCGAAGACGTATGGACATTTCTCTTCTCTAAGAAAACGGAAACTGGTTTTTGACCGTCACGGTTTCTCAGACTTCTGGGCTTGGCGTAGCGCGATGCAGATGAAACCTAGAGGGGCAGTGCAGCGGATCTAACACAGCACTGACGGATGATTCTTCGTGACCATCATACGAAAATGACACCTCATGAGCCGAGTGAATGTGTACAATGCACGTAGATACAAGTAGTCCAATGGGAGCAAGAATTTCCGGGGACGTTTGGAACATTTCGTTTTTGGGTAGAGGAGCCGTTTTCAAGGAGTTTTTCTATTTTGACTCGCTCCCCCGCTGTGCTGGATAAGAGGAGATTTCGCTAAGTCGATTCTTGGAAAATCTTGAATCAGACCCTTTTGAATACTCGAGTAAAAAAATTCTCCAAACTGGGTTTTCATTACTGTAAACAATATAATACATAAAAAAATGATCTACCAAGGATTGGGATTCGAACCGTGACCTCAAGGTCATGAGCCTCGCGAGCTACCGAGCTGCTCTACCCGGCGAGGAAGAAGGGGAGGTGGAACTAATGGAGAAAGAAGAACAAAAGATGTTCCTTTTGCCCCTTTTGGATAACATATTCAAGATAATTACGTATTTATCAAATGCAGTCTCAAACGACTACTACTCATAGAGGATGAGATGACCCTCCCAATCGGGTCGTGTCAGTTGACAGAACTCGATCACGATGGCATTGTATCGTGAGAGCAAAAATGGTGCAACGAAGCAGAATAATTCCGTGCAGTGTGATTGGTCGAGAAAATCTTGATTTTGAACCGAGGCCAGTGAGAATCTGACAAACAATCTAGCCTTCCCCTGGGGGCCACAGGCCATTAACAAGTGATTGTTAAGCAATGAACCAAAACTTTCTTCCTTCTTCCACTTTTGTTGGGTAGAGAGAGAGAGAGAGAGAGAGTCTGTGAAGGTGACCAGGGGAGAAGAACCTTTGGACTTGGGAGACATGCCCTCAACTTTTTTCCCCAAAACCACCGCTAACCAAAACCACAGACAATCCTCCCTCGGTCTGGCCCTTTTCTTTTCTTTTTTTTTATAAATTACCGGTATGCAGTTAGATTTTATCCAACTGATTAATTCAGATCGTTTCGGGTCGGTTCATTTAAGAGGTTAAGAGCTTCCCGCCGCAAGTAAAATTCGAATTCAAATCCTTTCATTAGAATGATAAGTACCGAATCATTTTACCATACCCACGGTGAATCTCTCCACTGCGGTCCCTCTTCTCTGTCCCAGGTCCCTGTCTGTTTTAAGGCTAGTCCTGCGCTTACAAGATTTAAGCTGACGAAGCTAGGCCATCAACCAAACAGCAAATTCATTGTACCCGACCAATTCCCGTCACCGCCTCCCTGACGCCGAGGCTTCTTATACAACGTTAGACCAACAGGTTGGCATTGAATAACCTCCTCCTCCTCCTCCTCCTTCACCGGCGAACCATTTCTTTTTAATCCCATCCATTTGATTGATCAGTCCATCGTCTGCTCCCATCAGGTGGGCGGCAGGGTCTCTCTCTCTCTCTCTCTCTGAAGGTTGCACCCCTGAGATACAACAATTGTTTGCGTCCTCTGCCCCTGCTTCTCGTCTCCCCTCGGAGCCCTCGCATTACGGCCCCCGCTGCCTGATCCAAACTCAATACCGTGGGTGAAATCGTAGATTCAGCTTGGGTCTGATCTTTCTCGATTGTCTCTGTTGTTGGGTCATTCTCTGTTTCTTAAAAAAAAAAAGTTTTTTTTATGTACAGCAGGACGATTATCTAATTTGGTTTTCTTCCAAATCTTGATCTCCTCAGCAGAGTTATTGGGGACGACGTTTCCTGGGGCAGGTGCTGCAGAAAGCTCACGACTTGATGATCAGTAACAGATAAATCAGGGCTTTGTAGCATCCGTACGGCTGTGGAGTTTCTAGCTCCATCCCGGATCAAAGAGAAAGTCTTGCTATCTCCAATCTCGACGCTATCATGGAAGCCAGGGAGAGAATGAGAGCTGTTACGGCGGCCGCCGCCGCTACTCCCTTGGGGGAAACGAAGACGGTTCATTATGGGGCAGCGGTGATCGACCCCAGGAGGGTTCAGTTTAAGAACAACCGGAAGCTCTCTCACAACAAGAATGGAATAAGACTGCTGCCCTCAAGCTACTTCAGCTTGGAATCTCTCTTCCTGCTGGTTTGCCTTACAGCTTTGCTGTTGATACTGCCGCTGATACTCCCACCTTTGCCGCCGCCGCCATTCATGCTGCTCCTACTCCCTATAGGGATCCTGGGAGTGCTCATGGTTCTGGCGTTGATGCCCTCTGAGGTCAGAGACTTGACCCACACGTATATGTAATGTAAAGAAGAAGAAGAAAGAAAGAAAGAAGAAGGTGATGATGATCCAATTTTCGTTTTCCATTAGCCTCTATTCTCCTGTCTCTATGTTATGACGAATGAGTAAAATCCCAGAAAGATGAAAGGATAAACAGCTCTTTTCTTGGCGTTTTGATCTTGAATTAAGTGGCAAATCATCCGGTTTAGTATAGGCAATTCAATTCGACTCTGAATAAAGGAACGTTGGTATGATTTATTCAATGTTAAGGCCTGAGAAAGTTTTGATATTTGGAGTGATGAAAAGAATGGTGAACGGTCAGGACGGGAGAAAATGACAAGATATACTGGAGAAAGTTGCAACCTCCTACTCTACATCGGTCTGGAAACTTTGCGACTTCTCATGTCTCCTTTAAGCGTGTAGAAGGCGGACAGAATCCGTGAAAATTCAAAGATTGCTTCAGGGCATCAATCTGCAGGAAATTCATTCTGCAGAAGACATAAAATAAATTTCAATCAAGGGTTAGTCCATGCCAAATTCCGAGAATCAACATATTTTTTCAAATGCAGCAGCAGTTCGATGCTCCATCTGGACAGCAAGAGCTCGAGAGTAGTGGAGGGCTTATCCCTACGTGGAACAAATGGGAACCACGAGAAAGATCGAGCAGCGGACTTGGAGGAATACATTTTGAGCTAAAAATTATGACTGCAGACCCCTCCATCGTCAACCCTCAACCGGTCAAGAATGACCTCACCACCTTAGATCTAAACAGCGATTCATGCTCCCAGATCCAGACACGCCCATGTGAGGGTGACCCTTGAAATGTAATGTTGTTGTTACCTTTTTCCCATCACTTCCACCACCAGCAGCACCGTCCCCAGTCATTTCCTACTCGAGGCCGTTTGAATTTTAGGTTTGCCAGCTCTCTTGACCTGTCACAATAACAGTCTATGCAATTTTCTGTGTGAGATCATGGCTCTCCTGGCACCTTTACCCGGAGCTAAGATGTAATCATTACTGAGGACATATATATGCTATGACATGAAAAATTCGTCATAATTGCAGCCGAGAATGAGAAGAAAAACTGCATTGAGGGATGCTGCTGGGAGCTTGAACTAAAAATGAGGGAAGATGACGATCTAGAACAGCCAAGAACTCTCCCTATGAGACTGCCTCTTCTTCCAAGAGCTAACGGAAATACTGTCACTACTTCCTAGCCTTCTCATTGCATCAGCGAGCTGTCCACTTAGCCAGTGTGCCAGCAAATGCCCGCCTACCGTTACACAATCCCTGTACAGTGGGAAAAAGGCAATTGCCACCTCCAGCAGGGTCAGAATGTCTATCCTCAGCTTGTTGAAGAAAGCCACCTCTGATCGGCGCTCCTGGAGCGTTATTAGCAAATAATAGGCCACGGAAGTGTAGCCCCAAAA
This sequence comes from Sonneratia alba, assembly GCA_900174645.1. NCBI lineage: Eukaryota > Viridiplantae > Streptophyta > Magnoliopsida > Myrtales > Lythraceae > Sonneratia > Sonneratia alba. The sequence goes on along the minus strand of FWPY01000002.1, from coordinate 4,846,843 downwards.
ATCTGAGCAGAGGAGGAAGTCTGCAGCTTCAAGTAAACAATCAGACCGCTCACAAGCAGCCTTGACAATCTCAACTCTGAAGGCAGCAATTAAAACTTTGTGATGTTGGACGTGAGGGAGGAGATGGGCAGCAACTTCAGCCTGGTTGCTGGCAGTTACGGCGGTGAGGATGAGGCAGAGCTCCGTGTTCCTGCATCCCATGTTGACAAACCACTGGATAGCCTCCAAGCAACTGACGCCTCTCAGCTGCTCTTAGCAGTGGGCTCGGGAAGGCTATGGATTCACGCTGTCCCACAATGCACTCCATTGTCTCAATCTTGCTGTAATGAGATGCAAAACCTAGAGCCAAGTCTATGTCAATGTCCAGACTATTCCTTGTAGCAATCGAAAGGGAGAAAAGGCGAAAAAATGAAGACAGAGAGTGGCAACAAGATTACAAACCCGGACAAGAATCCTATCACCTGGATAATGAACAATATTCAAGGATGCCATGGAATGGAAATTGGATGCAAGTAACTCGAAACAGATAACTCATTAACACATAACTGCAAGGCCAAATCTACTTGCACGGTACTGAATCCCATCATCATTCATTTCAGATCTTTTACCATTCCAATACATTTTTCCTCAGCCATATACAGTAACCTTCCACATGAGCAGTCAAAGGCGACGACAGCAGTCAGCATTTAACGGCAAACATAAGGAGATCAGCACCTGCAAATACTAGACAAGAGGGAAAACTCCAGGATGTTAACTAAAGAACAAATCAGTGGGGCACCTGTAAGAGGATATGCACAAGTTCAGTACTTACAAAATGTGAGACTTCAAGCAAAAACGGTTTGACTTTGTCTGAACCCCCTTCCTACTAGCATGCTAAGCATTCCGTAAACTGCAGTTGCTGCTCCAGACGCCCAACCCTGATCAAGCAGCACAGATAGGATACAGTTAAAGATATTCATTGCATGCCCTTCCTTTATTACCATCTTCCCCTGACAGCAAGAATACATTTTTTTTTTCAAGTAGTTAGGAGCTCGGGCCATCCAAGCATAGGCAGCTCAAAATAGTGTAGGGACTCCTGAAATGGCATCCAAAAGAGAAAATAAAGACTCAGCAGGCATCAATTAGGAGAGAGCCTGATAGATATAAACCAAAACAGGTCGTGCTTCAGAAGATTCTTCAGGCTACATAAGATGGCGGTGGACGATCTTAACTTGAGGACGGTCATTTTGTCAAAGCAATATGTAGTATCAGAACATGAATACCCTGCAAACTACCCAGACGTCCTTTAATTCAGCCCGAGCCACGATGAATTATTCAGTGACATAAGAAGCGACCTGTGTCTTCGAGCCATCACAACTACTGTATCCTCTTAGCTCATAGTAGGCCACTGCCAAACAGAGAAAGCCCAGACCGAAGTCCTGAGTGGGAGCTCTGGTGTAGCCATAAGCACCATTGGTGATGACGTTCTTGATCAAGCCCCTTATTCCGTCCAACTCCTGCTGCGTCCCGAGGAACCTGATCTGAGCCCAATGCAATGAGCATGTCATCGTTGACTGCTTGCAGCATGATGAAAGTCAGTAGTCCTGAGTGCAGCCACGATTTGACTACGCCCAACAGGTGAAAAATCAAAACTTCAACCGATGAAATACCGATTTGTTTGCTTGTTCGGAATTCTGCTGTTTTATAATCTCTCAATTCAGGGCAGGTAGTCATCTACTTCAACTGTTTCCCTTCGATGTACTACGGTTTTCCAAGCCAGCTGCCAGTGCTGCAGAGGGATGACGATGACTGCATTGACACTAGACGGAAAGCAAAATCACTACACTGACGAACCTAGTCGGCAGGATGAAGAGCCTGCATTTATCCTCCTCGGAGGTTAGACCACCACCCGACCAGTGGCAAACCCGATGATGACAGGCAGGCACTTACCCAAACTGAGAGCCCGCAATCGGCCCAAAAGACGAACCAACCCCGGAAACCCCATGGATAGAAAGCAGCAGCTGCGACCCCAGTCTAGATGCTGCCATATTAACAGAAGACATATGCTGTGGCGTAAATTTTCGAATAATGTTTTGTTATAATGTGATGTACACGTTAATATATCAGACTATGAGAGTTTGACACAGCAGTTTAGTTGACCTACCACGAATTTAAAATGGGTTAAAATAATTTCATTTCCCAATTATAATTTATCCGAAAAGGGAAAAATGAAAATAAAAAATATAATTTAATTAATTTGGAAAAAAAATAGAAGAAGGACGAGATCCGGAGCTTTACCACATTCGACAATCAAAGCATCTCCCTCGATATATATATATATATATATATCTATATACAGTCACAGACCTTCATCGCCATTTCAGTCTTCGTAGATCTCTATCTAGGGATTCGTTGAGAGGCTTCGGTCTGCTGTGTCTGTGAATCAGCCGCCATGGATGAAGAGTATGACGTCGTAGTGCTCGGAACTGGTCTCAAGGAATGCATCCTCAGCGGTCTCCTCTCCGTCGATGGCCTCAAGGTCTCTTCCCTTACACCCCCATTTTTCCCCAGCTGGATTGTCGTTGCTACTCGATTTCTTTTGTAGCTTCTGCTACTCGATCTTGATCGGTTCCCAAATCTGTGGATTTCGATGATCGATGTATTCTGCTTCAATCATCAGATTAACTAAGTTTTTTTGTTGAGTAGGTTTAGTATATGTGGATTTCGACGATCTATGTGGGCTGCTTTAATCATTAGTTAAATAAGGTTTTTGTCGAGGGTCTGATTCTGCTCAAATTTCTCGTTCCCTCTTTGTTTTTTTGGAGAAGAAAGTTTACCGTTTGGCTGTATAGATCTAGCTCTCAAACTGGAGTTGACGGGAAGTTCTTCTGGAGGCTTCTGTGCTAAATTGAAAATAACTCCTGCGACAAGATGATGTCGTTTTATGTTGAGATGGTGGAATAATTGTGATTCTAATGTGCATACTGGTGGTTGAAGGGCATACTGCAAGTTGACGATCTTGAGCCCTCTTTTTTTTCTCCCCCAGATGGCAGATGCCGAGAGATTGTCTAATTTTACGAAGGAGCTCCACTTGAAACATCTCATTATCTATAAGTATTTAACCTGTACTGATTTCAGGGTCTGGACTATTGAGGATGAAGATCAATGGATTTTCTTATACTTGTTTTGAGAAACAACTACAAAGGAAGCATTAGCATTGCCCCTCATATAATATACCTGGAAAAACTGGCCTGTATATTTACTTTTATAAGGAAAGAGCTGGTGGAAGGGTTTGCAGATCAGTCTTGTGCTATCAGTGACATGATAATTTTCATCATCCAGGTGTTGCACATGGATAGGAATGACTACTATGGAGGAGAGTCAACATCACTGAATCTCTTCCAGGTCTGCTCTCGGAATGCATTGGTTGCAGGTTTTTTTTTTCTTTTTTGTGATTACCGTGTTTTACATTCTTATTTGTTGTTTCAAGTTTCTTATGGTACAAATTGCAGCTATGGAAGAAGTTTAAGAACAGTGATAAGCCCCCAGCGCATTTGGGCTCCAGCAGGGACTACAATGTGGATATGGTCCCAAAGGTAGAACTCTTAAAAAATCTGCTTTATTCCTTGTCTGGGTATTCATTGTTGTTATATGCTTTCCATTTTGATGTCATGACCAATAATCATTTTGTGCCAGTTTATGATGGCGAATGGAACTCTTGTCCGTGTCCTTATTCATACAAATGTTACGAGGTACCTCTACTTCAAAGCTGTTGATGGAGGCTATGTGTACAATAAGGGAAAGGTACAGCATTTTGGTACCAAGTAATTTTCAAATTGCATTTTTGTCGATTTTTTTTCAATCATTCTATGCATTAAACTGCATTGTTTTAGGTCCACAAAGTGCCTGCAACTGATATGGAGGCTCTTAAATCTCCACTCATGGGTATGTTTGAGAAGCGTCGTGCCCGTAAGTTCTTCATATATGTCCAGGACTATGATGAAAATGATCCAAAAACACACGAGGGGATGGACTTGACAAGAGTAACAACCAAAGAACTGATTGCGTATGCACTTGGTCCTATGATTTTCTTTGGCATGTTTTTGTCAGTGAATTTAACTTAATGTTTGCTGGTCAATTTATAACAGGAAATATGGTCTTGATGACAACACAATTGATTTTATTGGCCATGCTCTGGCCCTTCATAGAGATGATAGGTATCTGTATGAACCTGCCCTTGACACTGTCAAGAGAATGAAGGTGAATGATCTTGTCCTACTTCGGCATATCTTTTTGTGCTGCTTAAGGGAATTGCCAACTCCTCTTCTTATCTCAGCTTTGCATGATCTTTAATGATGCATTTATGTGGCAGCTTTATGCAGAGTCGCTTGCTCGATTTCAAGGAGGATCCCCTTATATTTACCCTCTGTATGGACTGGGAGAGCTCCCTCAGGTAACGTTTTCATCTGATATATCTGATTAGTGACTTGGCGTTGGTTCATAGGTTGAGCTTTATCCTTATTTTGATGTTAATGGACTTTGCTGTTATCTCCTGTATCAGGCTTTTGCCAGGCTTAGCGCTGTTTATGGTGGTACATACATGTTGAACAAGCCAGAGTGCAAGGTAACTCTCATCACTCATCATTTCATGCCACATGAACTTCATATATTTTGTCTGTATGAAATTTCAATTTACTTGGAGCTTTGTTGAGTTTCATCCTGATGTATGCTAGGTTGAGTTTAATGAGGAAGGAAAGGTTTCTGGTGTTACTTCAGAAGGGGAAACTGCCAGATGCAAAAAAGTTGTCTGTGATCCTTCCTACTTGCCAAACAAGGTAAACCTTGAATACAAAACCCCCTGCAACCTAATTTATGTTAACTATGGGTTGCATGCATAGCTTAGCTGAAGAATTCTGGGACTTTCACAGGTCAGAAAAATTGGGAAGGTTGCTAGAGCAATCTGCATAATGAGTCATCCAATCCCAAACACCAATGATTCTCATTCAGTACAGGTTATCCTGCCTCAGAAACAGTTGGGCCGCAAGTCTGACATGTAAGCTCTTTCTGCAGCTCTTGTCCATGATTGCTCTATGATTATACTTTCTTATCTAGTATGAATTTATAGCTGGAAGAAAAACCATGCATGCACTGATGCTTTGGGCATTGATTTCACCCAACATTTTTTGTAGTAGTCATAAAGCTAGATGAGGACTAATTACATTATAGTTTGCATGAGTTCAACCGAAGAAAATGGGAAAGAAAACTGTCAAATGATAAGTTTAATATTCTGATTAGACTAAGTGATTGTTTCCAATTAGCTTCTGTGGAACTTGCTCTAACTACTCTTTAGTTTTTCTTTTTACCTTGAGCAACTTCTGTGGAAAGACAAAGCTCTGGATTGAGATTATTGGCGTTTGATAATGTTGTGGTGGGAACTTGTAGAATTTAGGTTTATTCTTCTGTATGATAGCACTGACTATTGCATGTTTGGCCAGGTACCTCTTCTGCTGCTCATACTCTCATAATGTGGCACCAAAAGGCAAGTTTATTGCATTTGTTTCAGCTGAGGCTGAAACTGATAATCCTGAGGTTGAACTGAAGCCAGGAGTTGACCTTCTGGGTCCAGTTGATGAGATATTTTATGACGCTTATGATAGACATGAGCCTGTCAATGAACCCTTGCTGGACAATTGTTTCATATCAACAGTAAGTTTCTGTGTCATTTTACTAGCTATACTTGTCTTGTTTGGAGATAACAATGGAATTTCTTTCTATTATCACAGAGTTATGATGCCACAACTCACTTTGAGTCCACTGTCATGGATGTGCTTAACATGTATACCATGATCACTGGAAAGGTAAACCTGAACTACGTGCTTCTTTCATCAATGCTAGTGTTTAGGCTGCTCAATTTGATCTATCTTATGATAGCAGTAAACTTGCAGTTTGATCATTGTTAGTATCTCTGTCTTGGCTAATTCTTTGGCTAAACAAATTAATATGCCTGAATCAATGAAATGCTTATTATTTCCTGGTTTTGGATGGTCGTGTTCTTTAATTTTATGTAGTCAACAGGGGCAGTTATTTGCTTTACTGTTTCTATTTGACATATGATTGTTTTGAGTGATGAAATGATGTTTTTCCGGGAGCAGGTCCTTGATCTTAGTGTGGATTTGAGTGCTGCCAGTGCTGCAGAAGAATGAAAATGGGCTACATCAAGGTCGAGCACCACTTACTTTCGGTTCTAAGCCGAGTTCTTTGGGTTGTTTTCTGTTTGATGTGTGCCTGATCTGAGGCTAAATCAAAGTTATCTATGTGATTCTGTACTTCTACTGATGCTTCCTTGCCGTAGAATTGTTGTGTCTTAAGATGGTTATTGGAAGTCTTCTGCTTGAATGTTCAGCAATGCATGTAAAAAATCTAATGCTGCATCTTTGATGTTTCGATCTTTTGACTCTGATCACACTCAATCTTCTTCTTGGCCTGAGCACCGCGCAAAGCGGTAGGGTGGGCAGTGATTAATTTGGTGGTTGGAGCCTTTGAAGCTCTGAGGACTGTAGTGAACCTTAAGAAGAACGATGGATTCAACAAGCTCGATTTGGCTGTAGCCTCTGGTTGAGTCTTACTTAGCGGTCATCCCGCAGATTCGTTCAACGATTGTCTACATCAGTATCGGCAAGGTGGGTGGGGACTGCTTCGGACTGGTACAGTTCGTTGTGTTGCTCTCTATTCACATCACCCAGCCGATCCGGAACTGTGGCCCGCACTCCCTCATGCCCTTCTTTGACTTAGCTTTCCAGGCTGAGATGAATCTCTACCAGTAGCATGTCAATCGATGTGTATCAATGGGTGATGTATCGGGTCTCCCTTTTCAATTAGGGGTTCGGAGAAGGCAAGCTCGAATTGGGGGGGCCGGGGAGCCTGTGGAGCCCAAGTTGGGGGGCCATCACGTGACCTAGGCTAGACAACCAGGGCTCCCTCCCTAGACTATTCTGTTCCCATATCGAGCTCGTGTGCGGGCCTGCCTGATTATGTGCTCAATCTCTGCTTGGACTGTGCAAATGGAATTAGCATGCATAAAATTAAAGTGCTCTAAGTCGGCTATGGTCAAACCAAAGGAATGGAAAACCTGACTTTGTTCTATTGGAGAGGGTACATACATTTTACAAATGCATACATATGCAGAGCAATTAAATTGGGCTGCAATAATGGGCCTAATGTGGGCCCATTAGGATTCCGAAATTGGGCCTCCCCACTAGTAAGATCGCGCCGTTTCGTTGGGTTGGTTTTCGAATCTCTCAGTCCAGCCTCCCTCTCCCTCCCTCCCTCCCTCCTCCCTCTCTCTCTCTCTCTCTGTAGGAAGAGTCCGACCATTCTACGATTTCTATCCGATTTCTTCTCCTTTCTCTTTCCAGTCACAGTCTCTTCCGCTCAAATTCTTCGATTTGGCGCTCGAAGCAGTTTCCTCTCTGATCCGGAGTTCGGTCAGTTCCTGCAAAACCAACTGCTTCCAAGTACTGTTTCTCGCTCTCTCGCCCTCTGAATGAATGTCTCGTTCTTGTCGGGCATTCCCTTGTGTTCGCAAATGTGAAGTTTGATCTTGTTCTTGGGTACTGTGCCTTGGACGATCTGATCTTCATTTCGTTCTCCCTTGGATTGGACCGGAACGTGTCGTTTGCTAGTTCTTCGGATTGTGCCGCCCTGATTAGTCGCGTCAACACTCGATGTGGGCATTTCGTGTTCGACCCCGAGCGGGTTTATCATTTTGCATTTGCTCGACTCTGGGTCAAGAATTGCTGCATCTGCAGCACTTTAGTCCATCTACACATCTGGGTTCAGTTCCTTGGCTTCATTTTCTCTTTGGCCTTTCATGAATATTAAATTGTAGTCGACTTATTGTCTTGTTTGGCGGGTCCTACACTCGTTTGCGTAAAGGTCTATTTCCCATCGTAGTGTCTGCCATGGACACACGGTTCATGAGGGCAAGTTTCGCTCCTCCTTCCTCTGTTTTCGTCGTGCTTGTTCCTTTATGTAGTTTTTTTGGTCGCCGAGAACATATATTCCGTGCATATTTGTCACTCCTTTTACACTTTGGAAGCTTCTGACACGATACGTCTTGTGCTCTGTGAATCCTTCTCTTTAATTCAGACTTCTCCTGTATTTCCAGTTTTGAAGTCAATAGGTCAAGCTACTATATGTAATGCCTCTCTTTAAGGGGGTAAGTAGAGGTTCATATGTTCTCCCTAACGTTGATCTGTTTTGAAAAGCCCTAATTGGGATTTGATAGTTACTGGTTGGATTTTCTACATGGCCTGCTCTTCGTATCAGGGTTCTGTTTGTCGCTTTAGACGAGTTTTTTACTTGTTGATCAAGGAGGTAGGGGACCCTGTGGAGTTCGAGCTTCCTGATTGGTTCAACAAGTGGAAGCCAACGCCATACACCTTCATTAGGCGCAGTATCCACCTGAAATAAATTTATATGCTTCTTGTATTTGGAGCTCTAATTATCGTTGTATATGCTTGAAATTCCTTGGTCACTGTGTTATAATTTTTTTGATGGATACACTGTGTTATGATTCCGTTTATAGAAATATATGCAATTGTAGCATGGTTCTTGCATATCCTGCAAAACTTTTATTGGTTTTGTAGGGTTTGAACTGTCATTTTCACTTTCTTTGCCAAGAATAAGTTATCCTAGACAATTTTTTACCAAATACTTACTTTTAAATAATTTGTTTGCCTTATACTTATTTGATGGATCTAAGATATATATCTTACAAAGAAGATTAAGAAGCGTCTTGAGGATGACGGCATATTCTGTTCCTGTTGCCCATCACCTGGTTCATCTGTTGTTTGTGGTCGAGACTGCCACTGTGGGTAAGATTAGTCTTCTCTTGCTATTTCAGCACTTCTCTAACATATCATTATAATTGACTGTATGATACAGCCATGCCATATCAATGTGAATTTGAGCATCTTGCTATATTAATATTGATGAAACTGAGATATGAAAACTTGGTTGTCATCTTGTTGTTTGATGAAATTGTCAATATAATGGTTGCATCAATGCATATGACAGGGAAATGGGCTGTAGTGATGATACAATCCTGTGCTACTCACACACATCAATTAACTACTCCTTTGTTGAATGGATCTAATTCTGATTGACAATGCGAAAACTAGGGTTTATTTCCTGAAGAACTTCTATAATTGTGATATATATACTTGCAAAAGCATGATATTTAATTCTCTTGTGCTTCATAAAGATGAGTTTGATTGTTTTAGCTTTTCCTTTCTGATAGCTAAATATGTAAATCCCTGGAGGTCTGTCTGCTTCTCCTTTTGTTTTCTTGACTTATGTGCAGAACAGCTTGCTTTTGCTTCAGTATAGACTGCACTTAGGGATGCAGAACACAATAAATCTCTTGGTTTTTAGTAAATTTGGACCGTTGATAACTGATTTCTATCTACAGGATGCTTTTGTCTAGCTGCTCATCTGGATGTAAATGTGGAAGCTCATGCATTAATAAACCATTTCAAAATCGACCTATTAAAAAGATGAAATTGGTTCAGGTACATCTGAAGTCAATTATAATTGTTCCTTACTGGCTTGTTCTTCTGCTTCTAGTTAATGAGTCGATATGAAAGGCACATGTTTGTTGTCAGTTTTACTGATGCTTGTTTTAGAACGAGCTTCTATCCCCCTCTTACTGATCTTGGTTCATTTTGATTGGCCCATGAGATTCAACACTATGAGATATGCAGTCAAGTTTCTGTCCCTATTTATCTTTAGTACGAATTCCTTGTTTGTTCCTATTTTTCATTGTTGCTTAGAATGCAAACTGAGAAAAGGCACTTTTTTCTAGACTGAAAAATGTGGTGCTGGGATTGTGGCTGATGAAGATATTAAGAAGGGGGAGTTTGTCATTGAATATGTTGGAGAAAGTGAGTTTGGTTCCCGGTTCTTGTTATTCAAGTTTAAAAGTTTTGTTTCCTGTTTTCAAATATCAAATTTATTTTGGGGAAGCTCAGATGGAAATAAGATCTAAAGTGAGGTTTTACATCTTTGTTGATGCAGTAATAGATGACAAAACTTGCGAGGAAAGGCTTTGGGATATGAAACGTCGAGGAGAGACAAATTTTTATCTGTGTGAAATAAATAGAGATATGGTGATTGATGCTACATACAAGGGGAACAAGTCAAGATATATAAATCATAGTTGTTCTCCAAACACTGAGATGCAGAAATGGTTCTTTTCTATCAGATTTTTGCTCAACAGTATGCATTATTTGTGCTCAAGTTTGACATAGTTTATGTTTCTTTTTTGCAAGGATAATAGATGGTGAAACAAGAATCGGCATATTTGCGACTCGAGATATCAAAAAGGGCGAACATCTGACCTATGATTATCAGTATGAACATCCCCAATTCTTTTTCCTCCTGCACAGTGATGATCAAGATTTTTATCATAGTCACGTGTTGCTGTTGATGTTCCTGAAAGATTTGCTTGGTTATTTAATATAGAGTTTATTTCACTCTTGAGTTCTGTTTCATTTCATGTGTTTGGCAGGTTTGTCCAGTTTGGAGCAGACCAAGATTGCCACTGTGGGGCTGTTGGCTGTAGGAGAAAGCTTGGCGTAAAACCTGCCAAACCTAAATTGTCTTCAGAAGCTGCATTGAAGCTAGTAGCTTGCCAGGTGGCAGTGTCCTCTCCCAAACTAAAAGCACTTTTTATCAGGAAATGATGTATGTATTGGATTCATTTTGATTATTAATTTACTTTAATTAGTGCAATTTATGCACCATGACACGAACCACGCTAACATGTGATAAAACCCTATGGCAGCCACATGTTGGCATGGTTTGTGCCAACCGATGTAATTCAGCACTTAAATTCAGCAAAAGTTAAAAAAAAAAACAATTTTTCTGGGGAACAATCGGTGGTACAAGTACGAGCAACTCTAGTTTTTTGGGGGAATGCTTTGTCACTGTCTTGCTTAATTTGGAGTATTTAAGCATAATGTTACTGTTCATTCTGTGTGTATCCTCATCTTACTTTTGACCATAGAGTGACTATTGCTTTGTTGTTTGAAAAGGTTTACCAGAATGGAGGTTTGCATGCTGGTGAGATCTCTTCTCCTGGTTGTGGTTCATCCAACTTTGTTGGTTGTCTTATTTTCCTGAGATGTCATACTGTTGCTGTTAATTACTTTTAGGAAGTTCACATTGGAATCATAATCAACAAACAGCTTGCTCCCGTAATTGCATAGGTGAAGTGGTTAGATTCAATCGACCAGGGGGTGAGAGGTAAGATCAATCTCTTGATATCTGCACTGATTATTTTTTCCCAATAAAAAAAGAATCTGAACTGATTATTTTTTCAAAAAGAAAAGAGTTCTGCACTGATTATTCTCTATCTAGGGATTGTGCTGTAAAAGGTCAAATTATTCCATATGGAACATGGAAGATTTATCGTCTTATCATAGCACCATGAAGTGGGAACTATAGGTGTGCTTGGTTATCTTCAGTGTTTACTTTTAGAGTCGAAATGTGTTATCATAAAAGGTTTTCATTGTCTCACAGTTTACTTCGACAACCTCTTATATATTCTTTTGTAGTCAGGTCAAATTTTGACCAATTGACTAGTTAAAGGAATTGAGTCTAGAACGATTTGCACAGACCAAGCAACATCCTAGCCCATCAATGTTGGACTTTGTATACTATGGACTGTAGCTCCAGTATGTTTATTTGCCTCCTGTGGATTAAATATGCAGGCTGTATGGGATTATCAAGCGGTTTGATGAACACTCTGGAAAACATGCTGTAAGGAATTTTTCTCTCAGCATTATCCAGAAAAGAGTTTGACAATCTACTTATGGATTTTATGACTTCATACACGGTTCCAGGTCTTGTTCGAAGAAGGTATCAAATTCTTTGACATGTCCAAAGAAGACTGGGAAATCATGAAAATGTGACCTGTTCATTGAGGTCAGTGAAAATTGTACTTGGGTTTTTTTGTTCATGCTTATGAATCTGGATTTTTTACTCTTGCATGAATATGCCCTATATGGACCCTACTAAATCTTCCACTAACATGGAAATTAAATCCATAGGATAGTAGGAAATGGATGAAATGCGAGGGGCTGATTCTTGGGAGCCTTTTGATAATGACCAAGATTTGGAAATTTCGGTGGACTGTAACTAGATGTGTGTGCTGATCCTCTGCAACTTCCTTTGCTTCATCCAAGTTTGAAGGAACTGTTGGAGGAGCATGCTCAGGTTATTTTGTCGGCATCTTATGGTAGCTGGATTCGTGAGAATGTTGTATTAGTTGTAGTTGTATCATTTGTTTAAGTGTTTCGGGCATTCTATGTCTGTATCATTTGTCATTTTAGAATCTGCTGGGGGCTGTTCTTTTCGGTCCCGCGTGTTCTCCTTCCTCCTGGCCTCCCCCCCGTTGTGTTGTATCTTTGTCAATGAAGAATGAGCAGGATCACAGCTGTCGAGGGTTGTACATCGCACTTCTGTCTTCGTTTAGGTCTCAGTATTTTGATTCTTCAAGGGATTTCAAGTTTCTGGGCAATGGAATGGAATACATTCTCCTGCAGATTTTGCGTTCCATTCCTCCCTCCGGCTGACCCGTTCAATATGGGAATTTCTGTCTATTTACTTACTTTTTTTTGGGGGGGGGGGGGGGGGGGGCGGCGGGAAAGGATAATGGAACGTATTCTAGGTAGACCACCGGTGCGGTGGCCGAGGAATTGACGATGTCGGTAAGCAGGATATTCCTCCTCCAGTAACCTCTGTGCCCCCCGCTCATCTGATTTGGGGAGAAGAGAGTCGCCGATTAATCGGCTATATTCCTTTTCATCGTAGTCGGCGGATTGGGCTTAGTACCCGACTGTGTAGTGCCGGGAATTTTAGTGGGACCCACCACAAGGATACACACGCGTGGCAAATTTTAAGCAGAAAAAAAAGACAATAACGACGAACACATACAAATCAGCAATATGTTAACCAAATTTAGGCTGAGGTGGCTATTAACCTAGTAATATATATTAAATTTAAATTTTAAAAATTTTAACAATTGATATTTAGAAATTAATAATATAATTTATATAATATAATATAATATCTGATATATTAATTAATTATTATGATACTTAATATTAAAAGAAAATATCTCCGTAATAGATATTTCTGCCATTTTCCTCTGCTCTCCCTCTCATCTTCGCCTCTCTCTCTCTCTCTCTCTCTCTCTCCCTACTACCACAGCCTCGCTCTTCCATTTACATCTCCGAGCAGTTAAACCCGTACGCCCTCCGTCGAGCTCTCGCTCTCCCACCCTCCGTGTCTGTGGTGGTTCTGTACACCTCCTTCGTGAGCTCCGTTTCCGGTCTGACTTCTGAGGTTGAGCTGAGATTCGGCGGTTAGTGAGACAAGAAATGAAGATGATTGATAAGATCCGGGAGGCGGGCTCGTTCGGCAATGGTGAGGCGGGAGGCGGCAACGTTGTCTACTCCTTAAAGTTCTTCCCGCCAAAAACGGAGGACGGGATGGACAACCTGTTCGAGCGGATGGAACGAACGGTGGCCCACGACACGACCTTCAGTGATATCACATGGAGCGCCAACGGCTCCGCCGCCGATCTGAGCCTCGAGATCGCCAACACGATGCAGAATGCGTCGAGAGGATGATGCGCCTCACCTGCACCAACATGCCCGTCGAGAAGATCGACCACGCACTCACCTACATTAAGTCCAACGGCATTCAGAAAGTCCTCGACCTCCGCGGTGGCCCTCCCCACGTACAGGATAAGTTCGTCCAGGTTGAGGGTGGATTCGCCTGCGCCTTGGACCTGGTCCGTCCGCTTCTTCTCATCCCTCCTCCTCCTCCTGCTTCTTCCTCTTCCAAATTCACTTTCACAGCTCTGATCTGATTTGCAACTTACGGGTGAAACACATCAGAGCCAAGTACGGAGATTACTTTGGGATCACCGTAGCTGGATATCCAGGTCCCTACTCTCAACCTCCTCCAAATAATTAGCCCTCTATTCACAATTCATTTGAATAAATTTGAGAGGTGATAATGAAAGCTCGATTGGCTGTATTCCTGCTCAGAGGCGCATCCCGATGTCATCGGAAGCAATGGCATGGCTACCGTGGAAGGTTATCAGAGTGATCTCACTTACTTGTTGAAGAGACAGGTGAGCTGCAGTGTCGCATTGCCCTCCCATATCGCTGGAACGGAAGCTGTATCTCTTTTGAGATCCGTCAGATTTCTGAATTTTCATCCTTATTGTTAATTTGGTTTGTAGGTTGATGCTGGAGCAGA